>CM038146.1:455490128-456090128 GCA_021437245.1 Aegilops speltoides | reverse complement strand
TCTTCTTCTTTCCATTTTCTAATTCCTTTTGTACATTATTTGTTTTCCTTTTCCCTTTATGACCTTAATTCCTACTATATGTTTCCTCATTTCATTTTCTTTTCCCCTCTCATGATTAATTTCAGTTGGTGAGATGATTTTTGTTATAAACTTAGTACTGACGCAACATGCTCGCAACATGCACGCACACTCAACCCATGAACCCACAAGCGCACGCCCTATCCATGTGAGTACCTCCGAGAGTCTGACCAGACAGATCTTGAGATGACGAATATGCATCCTGATTATGGACACCTTGTTTTTAATTATGACTTCCTAGGAAACATTTCTATACGATTCAATTCTACGAATCGAATGACCAACGATGATTTTCTTTCTTAAGGCTTTTTCGCGAGGTTTTCTTAAGGCTGTAACACTTAAAAAATCTTATGAAAATGCTTTGAATAAAACAAACCCTAAGATGTACTACATTCGTCCCATAATATAAGAAACACATGCTTTTCGAGATTTAAGTTTCACCATAAATTTAACGGATGAATATGTTGGTCATGTGTTATAAAAATTATGCCATTGAATTCATTTCGAAAGAATTTTTCAATGGTGTAATTTTTCAGTGGCATGATTTATGTATTATTTTTCTAATTAGTGGTCAAAGTTAAATCTCCAAAAGTGTGTGTACATTATATTCTGGAATGGAGGGAGTATGCTTTATCCCTTTGCATTTCACTAGATTCACCAAATTGGTGGTGTTAGATCAATCATGTTTGCCGTTGATTTGACGCTAAGCAATGCAAGTGAACTTCTTAAATTAAATATGTTACTGTTCCTCTTGACAATCTCGTAGCCTCGTCAAAGGTATTCTACCCATGTAGTTTCCAGCTAAGCAATTTTTTATTCACGTGGGGGATTCATTTTTATTATTCATGGAATCATGATGAAGCAGACGCTTGCTGTAATCCAATGTCACCGGATAATCTGTTCACACTTACATGCTTTCCTCACGCGTCTACTTCTACTTCTATATAGAAGGAGACGGTGAATCCTCTATAACACCATATGCTCCCTAGTTTTAAATAGCCTACATTCAATTGAGGTATTCAATTGAAATTGGGTCATCGATTTATCAACAATTTCTCAAAGCTCTCTCATTCAATTCGTTTATACTATACATTATGCTTCCTAATTTAAGATCATACAATTAATTGAGGTGTTCAATTTAGAAATGGGTCACCCGATTTTGACCCGGTCAACAATTTCTCAAGGAGCTCTCCCATTCAATTCTTTTAATTCCATATGTTCCCTAATTTTGAAACTCTTTCAAGCAATTAAGGTATTAAATTTGAATTTGGCATGTGATTTTGATCGAGCCAACAATTTTTCTAATCAATCAACGGCAATAGGCCTATAAAAACACATCAATTCCACGCACCCTCCCACAATGTGTGTACCGTAGTACCAAATATAGTACATGGAGGTACAAACACAGAAATTTTCCACATAAATATATGTTGGTTAGTGCATAACACAGAACAAGACCACAAAAGTCCCATCAATAAAATATGGCAAGTTAAAGTTAGTTCAACAGAACGAGTACCAACTCCGATTGTTGCAAACTAAAAGTATAGCTAGAATGGTAGTTCCCACTGCAGAAGTCTAAGAAACTAGCCAAAAGATCACCACAGCCCATTATATATACAACCATTTGAGCACTCACCAACAAAAGAAGCTAGCAACAGATGCAGCTTCGACTCCATCTATTTCACCTGGCATGTCCTTTGCATGTTGGTAAAAAGACACAATCTGGTTTAAACATAACATGCTTTGATGATATTCCAAAGGCCTCTCAAACCAGGAGTGTGATATACGAATGCCTTCCATGCGCCTTAAGTTCACCCTTTTCCTATCTTTACTCTAAAGGACATACATAGAAAGTTACCTTTAATTGGGTGAATACAGCTATATAACATGGTGAGTTGGAAAGAGGGGCTAGTCCACCTTCCTTCTTTATATATCCTTGTTGATCCCATCTATCTAGATGTACAATGTGGTAATAAAGATCTGAAGGGTGTGCTCCGGTGGCCACTTGCATGGGCCACAAATGGATAAGGTCCTCAAAGAAGACAATCCCATAACAAGCCCATATACAGAGAACGGTCCTTCGCCAAAAATATCAGGCGAGATGCATTCTTTTCTTTCTTGATGTCATAAGTCATGCCACTATTTATCCATGTGCTAAAAAGAGTTAATGAATATGGAAACAAACAGATTGATTCATGGAAAAACTTCAGGACTAACTAACAACAAGCAAAAACAAAGAAGAAAATGAGCACCTCGAAGGAACTAGCAACCCTAATCCTTACTCCATATGCTTGTTTTTCGAGTTAGATATCGTTGCATCTCATTTGATCGGTACATAAGCCAATGACCGATGATGAAATGGTTACGCATAAGCCTATGCCACCCTGTTACCAGTGAGATGGATGGCACACTTGGCCATATATATACAGATGAGTGAGAGCCCTTTGCAAAATATAAAAAGATTGTAGGTTAGCAAAATATCATATCTGAGGCAATCAATCTCTCTGAAAATATGTTGCTCTAAACAAGAATAATTACACACCATATGAAAGTGTAATTCTTGATTGATTTAATACTATTACTCTTGCCTTCTCAATGTTGATAATTCTTTCTGACTCAATTAACAGAGATAAAAAGGTCTAACTAACACAGATTCTAAAGATACAAGTATTCTGGAACGAGGAAATGACAATCAAATACGAAAAATTGGTCATCCAGATTTTATGAAGAAATGCAAAAAAATTGTCGCCGATATATTAGAGATGACTATACACCGGTAAAATCATACACAATAGACAACATTAGTTATATGTGGTGGATCTAATCCTCTGAGAATAGTATTAGAATGCTTGCAGTACATGAACAAAAGCAGATATAAGCTCATTTTTATAAACATAATAGTTAGTGGAATAGTGAAACGTCTATGTAGTATGTACTACAATTTACAAAAATCATTTTGAAATTTCATGAACTTTAAAGGCATATATATACAAGTATATGCCTTTTCCTCCTTTCTTCTTAGAATAGAAGTTAGCAGATGGAAGAAGAAACTAGGAAATGTTGCTCATTTGCCTTTCTTGTCAAGTATGGCCTCTTCATATTTGAAAATTTACTAAAACAAAGATTTAAAGAAAGCGAGTCCTTGCATATTTGAGGATCTTGAGAAACAGTACTTTTTTCCGAACATCCCGCATGCGGCCTGTTTGACGTATAACACGTGTAACTGGGTATTGAGCCATAAATCGCTGCTAGAATATCAATATATGACACCTTGTGCTATTGGATGCCCCATATATCTAATAAGACATCTTCAAAATAAAATTTTCCGTTTGATTGGGCTTTGGACAATAGGAGTCCAATACCACTGAGTTGCGTTCTTGTTATCAATTGTGAGGTCAGGTTCATAGACATGCTGGCTAACAAGATATCTGGGTTGCTCTCTTCTTATCATCAATCTTTTGGCCCCATGGATGATTGGCACAAATTCTGTTACGCGATTCGCAAGTTCCTCCGGGGCTGGTCTCGCAACAGATCTGCGGAGGCCTGCCGTGAGAAATCCTCTTTGGAGGCCCAAATTGCTGGTCTGGATATTGTGGCTGACGGGTCTGGCCTCTTGAAGGGGGAGTGGTCAGCCCGGTATGCCCTTGAGGCCGCGCTTATGCAGTTGCATCAGCATGCAGAGCGGAATTGGCATCACAGAGGCACCTTGAATTGGACGCTTAAAGGTGATTCCCCCACAACCTACTTCTTTGCCATCGACAATGGCAGAAGGAGAAGATGCTCTATCGACAGCCTTCTCATCAATAGAGTTAGACTTCGAATCAGTATCATATCTTGTCGCATGTGGTTGATTTTTTTCTCCTCCCTTCTATCTACTAAGCAGGAGTCTGGCCTTTCCATTTCCCCGTCCTTATGGGATGCTCCTTCTATAATCTCGAGGGCTGAAAATGATGCCTTAATGTTGCCTCTGTCTAAAGCTGCAATCTGGGATGTCATTAATTCTGCCAATCCTAAAGCAGCCTCAGGTCCTGATGGCTTTTTCATTCCTTTTTTCATGAAATTCTGGCCCCAGTAGATATCTCTTGCCTTAACTACACTGTCATTACTCTTATTCCTAAAGTAAAAGGGGCTGATTTGATCTCCCAGTTTAGACCGATAGCCCTCATTAACAATTTTGCAAAATTCTCGGCTAAGGGTTTTGCCACTTTTCTATCCCCTGTGGCCCACAGAACTCTCAGACCTTTCCAATCTGCATTTGTCAAAGGGCGATTCATCCTAGACGGGATCCTTTGCTTACACGAGATCGTTCATGACCTCAAAGTTCATAAACTTAAAACGGTGATTTTAAAATTGGACTTTGAAAAGGCGTATGATTTGGTCAGTTGGCTGTTTCTTAGGCAGGTGCTTCTGGCAAAGGCTTCGAGGGGCCCTATGTGCACATGATCATGCAGCTGGTATCGGGGGGCCACACTGGATCTCAGTTAATGGCCAAGTTAGCAAATTCTTCCCCAATGGCCGGGTCCTACGGCAAGGTGACCCGGCATCTCATATTCTGTTTAATTTCGTGGCGGACGCTCTATCTCGCATCCTTTCCAGGGCTGCTTCTCACGGACACATTTCTCCGGTCTTTTCCAACCTTATTTCGGAAAGGGTCACGCACATTCAGTATGCGCAGGACACGATCATTGTGGTAGAACTAAATGACTGTTGCATTGCCCACCTTAAGTTCATTGTTTTGAAGCCATTCCGGGCCTCAAGATCAACTTCTCCAAGAGTGAGGTCATTGTCACTAGTGTTGATGACACGGAGGCCTTACGGGTGGCTCACCTTCTCAACTGTAACCTGGGATCCTTTCTCTTCAAATACTTGGGGCTCCCGATCTCCCCGGACAATCTATATGCCAAAGAGTTTGCCCCTGCCGTTGTTAAGGTTGGTAACAGGGTGCTCCCTTGGCGGGAAAGATTCAATACGAGTGCTGGGAAGGTGGCGTTGATTAATGCTTGCCTCTCTTCCCTACCGATGCTTATCATGGGCTTTTATCTCTTATCTGCTGGTACGCACGCCGGTTTTGATAAGCATCGGGGTGCTTTCTTCTAGACCTCAGCAGATAATAGATGCAAATACATATTGGTTAGGTGAAAACTAATATGTAGACCCAAAAACCTTGGAGGGTTGGGCATCATTAACACTACTATTATGAACAGACGCCTTATGATCAAATGGTGGTGGAAAATCATGACCACGGGAGCTGATACCTTGTTGTTTCTATTCTCAAAGCTAAGTATTTCCCATTTTCTAAGACAATGTCTGCCTCCTCTCCGGGAGGCTAGCAGTTTTGGAAAGACCTTGCCAAGGTTCGCCCACTATTTCAGGCGCACATGAAGTTTGTGGTTGGGAATGGAGCTTCCGTTCGTTTTTGGCTCGACTGGTGGTGTGGAGATTCACCCCTCTCGGCGATCTTCCCAACGATGTTTTCTTATTGCCCCAACCCAAGCATCTTCATCGCGGAGCTTTCGGCTAATAATTGGGACCTGGCCTTGATACGTCTCCAACGTATCTATAATTTTTGATTGTTCCATGCTATTATATTACCCGTTTAGGATGTTTATGGGCTTTACTCTACACTTCTATATCATTTTTGGGACTAACCTACTAATCGGGGGCCCAACCCGAATTGTTGTTTTTTTTGCCTATTTCAGTGTTTCGAAGAAAAGGAATATCAAACGGAGTCCAAACGGAATGAAACCTTCGGGAGCGATCTTTTTGGAACAAACACAATCCATGAGACTTGGAGTGGACGTCAAGAAGGAAACGAGGCGGCCACGAGGGTGCCAGGTGCGCCCCCACCCTCGTGGGCCCCTCGTGGCTCCCCTGACCTACCTCCTTCGCCTATATATATCTACGTACCCTGAAAACATCCAAGAGCACGAAAAACTATTTCCACCACCGCAACCTTCTGTATCCACAAGATCCCATCTTGGAGCCTTCGTCGGTGCTCCGCCGGAGGGGGAATTGACCACGGAGGGCCTCTACATCATCTCCAAGGCCTCTCCGATGAGTTGTGAGTAATTTACCACAGACCTTTGGGTCCATAGTTATTAGCTAGATGGCTTCTTATCTCTCTTTGAATCTCAATACAAAGTTCTCCTTGATCTTCTTCGAGATATATTCGATGTAACTCTTTTTGCGGTGTGTTTGTCGAGATCCGATGAATTGTGGGTTTATGCTCAAGTTTATCTATGAGAAATAATTGAATCTTCTCTGAGTTCTTTTATGTGTGATTGGTTATCTTTGCAAGTCTCTACGAATTATCAATTTGGTTTGGCCTACTAGATTGATCTTTCTTGCAATAGGAGAAGTGCTTAGCTCTGGGTTCAATTTTGCGGTGTCCTTTCCCAGCGACAGCAGGGGCAGCAAGGCACGTATTGTATTGTTGCCATCGAGGATAAAAAGATGGGGTTTATATCATATTGCATGAGTTTATCCCTCTACATCATGTCATCTTTCTTAATGCGTTACTCTGTTCTTCATGAACTTAATACTCTAGATGCAGGCAGGAGTCAGTCGATGTGTGGAGTAATAGTAGTAGATGCAGAATCATTTTGATCTACGTGACATGGATGTGATGCCTATATACATGATCATGCCTAGATAATCTCATAACGATGCACTTTTCTACCAATTGCTGAAAGTAATTTGTTCACCCACCGTAATACTTATGCTATCTTGAGAGAAGCCACTAGTGAAACCTATGGCCCCCGGGTCTATCTTTTATCATATAAGTTTCTCATCTACTTTTAGTTGCATCTTTTACTTTCCAATCTATATCATAAAAATACCAAAAATATTTATCTTATCTTATTATCTCTATCAGATCTCACTTTCCCAAGTTACCATGAAGGGATTGACAACCCCTTTATCACGTTGGTTGAGAGTCTTGTTTGTTAGTGTAGGTGCGTGGGACTTTTGATGAGCCTCCTACTGGATTGATACCTTGGTCCTCAAAAACGGAGGGAAATACTTACGCTACTGTGCTGCATCACCCTTTCCTCTTCAAGGGAAAACCAACGCAGTGCTCAAGAGGTAGCAGGCCTTCCGCCGCTCGTTGTCCCCTGCAGGGTTGGAAGATTGGCAGCGGCTTACTGCCTTCTTCCCCATGCTTTCGAAGACAACTGACACGGTGGTCTGGCCCCATGCTTCCTTTGGTCGTTTTTCTGTTAAGTCTTTATATTCTAAGCTTATTGGTGGCGTCCCCACTAACAGATTTAGCCCGATTTGGAGGGCTCATATGCCCCCTAAAGTGAAGATCTTCCTCTGGCAAGCTTTCAAAGGTCACCTCCCTGCAGCTGACCAAATTCGTAAACGTAATGGCCCGGGCTCGGAGCAGTGTGCTCTTTGCCGCGCCTTGGAGGACACGAACAATATTTTTTCCATTGTGTTTTGGCAAAGCTGGTCTGGAGTTGTTTTAGGTCATGGCTTCAGGTGTTTTGGGCTCCATCTTCATTCTCTGAACTTTGGGTCCTTGCAAATGACTTGTTTGGGGTCACTGATCGATTATTTTGGGTTGCTCCGGGGGCGATTTGTTGGGCTTTGTGGACTACTAGAAACAAATTTACCATCGAGCATATTTTTTTTGCTAAACCTGCTGACTGCTTATTTAAATCTTGCTTGTTCCTGCAGCAGTGAAGATCATTGACTAAGGCGGAAGACTGGGACACTTTTGACCTTCTATTCACTAAAATTTGGGCCTTGGCGTCTTCCCTATCAAGGCAGGAGCCAGCTGCATAGTTGCCTTGGCGTTTCTTTTGATTTAGTTGTTGGCTGCGTCGTTTTATGCAATGATGGTGGCCTGGGTGCCTTGTACCTCATACATTCGTAAGTTGGTTTGCCCTTGGGTTCGTCCTGGTCATGTCTGTTGGTTATAGTTTGTCTGGAACACTGCCTGGTGGCTTTATCTATAAAATCAGCTCATGCATTTTCTCTAAAAACAAGGTCGGACCAGTCTTTAGGAACAAGCGTGGCCTTAGGCAAGGCGAGCCCATTTTCTCACTCATCTTCGATATAGTAGTTGCTTCCCTTTCCTCCACGTTAGACAAGGCCGAAGGGCTCAAAATCATGCCACACCATCAAAAATTAGCCATTTTGCTGATAATAGTTGTTGCGGCGGCCAAAAAAGTTGTTGTGGCAGGGAAAAGCACTGTAGCGACAGGGCTGGCTGTTTTTGTTTTGGCCTAAATAATATATTAGCGGCGTGTGTTTATGTCAGAACGCCACTAAGTCCTTGTGCTAGTAGGAGCCTTCCCGCCTAATCTTTCACCTAGCACAGGGTCATTCGTGGGATGCAGTCCAGCGGTATTGCCTTGCGCACAGCCGCAGTTGCTGACCAGGTAACAAAACAACACACACACAGGATGCCCAGCAATCCACGGCTTTATGCAAGGAGGGAGCAGGAAAGCAGATGGTTGTATAGGTGGTCTTAGGATGAAACAAAATTAGCAGACATTGGCAACTGGCCATACCGTTGTTCCCGTTGCTTCCTAATCCTACGTTATGTCTTGTCTTCAGAATGATATCAGCTAGTCTCTTTGAACTCTTTGTGGCATAAAAGCATATATTTACTCCTAGTAGGCTCACAAACGTCTGACTTGGCTAGCCCTTCACTTATTTATACAAGCCTAGTTTCTAGTCACACCATTAATATTGAATATTGAGAGCAGTTCAACGAAGGTCATGCATTTAATTGTAGGGTAAAATAATATTAGTTGTTTTTATTGCTACCAAGTACTTTAAGCCCCCGACCCACACTTAACATCCCTCTTCCCCTTTGCCCCCAGCATCGTCCTCCTAGGACGACATAGGAGATGATCTCGCGTTGACGCCATTAGTCACCCGTCCCTCCCGCGTCGCCACCGATGGTGAGGTGAGGCCGAGGGAGATTCCCTCCACCGATGTTATGTTAGGTCCTTGATTTGACATGGGCATAACTAGTGCCCGTCACGTTCTTATGTACAATATGTTATTATTCCCATGACAATCACAAAACCTTCACCCAAGCTTCTTTTCTTCTGCGGGAAAAACTTTCAGTCTATTCATATTCAATCATACAATACAACAAATACCAAAAATAATAAAAATTACATCCAGATTCATATACCATGTAGCAACATTCACAACAACTGAAGCGAGCCAAAGGCGCGCCGCCGTCATCGCTCTTCCCTCGCCGGAGTCGAGCAAAACTTGTTGTAGTAGACAGTCGGGAAGTCATCGTGCGAAGGCCTCATAGGAGGAGCACGGTAGAATAGCAACCGCCGCCGGTGAGGAGTAGCGCAGATTGGAAGGATTCAACTTTATTCCATCTTCAGGGAGACGCCACTGTTCCACCTTCCCAAGCAGGACACAAACCCTAACAAAATTCAAAAAAATATCTAAAAAAGGAGCCTTCCCGCCAGCATGGAACGAGATCCATCACGCCCCCCATGCCCCTAAGGCCATCGAAGACGGGACGAACCAGCGCCGCTGCCAGCGAGAGGTAGAGAAACCCCAGTAGGCTTTTCTTGGAGAGGAGGCATTTCACCAAAGCTTCTTACCAATGTAGTTTCCATGGATGCTCATTACTGGTAAGTTGAAGTGGTTCTGTTTCATTTTCAAGATCTATTTTGAAAACTTCCGATCTATTCGTCAAACATCATGGTAGTACATAGAACGCTAGAAGTAACAAAAATTACATTCATGTCATTCATGTCCATAGACCACCTAGCAGCAATTACAATCACCGGAGCGAGCCGAAGGCACGCCGCCGTCCCTCACCGTAGCCGGCAAACCTTGTTATAGCAGACAGTCGGAAAGTCGCCGTGCTAAGACCCAAAAGGACCAGCGCTCCAGAGCTGCAACTATTGCCGACGAAGAGAAACGAATATCAGAGGGATCCAACCTGTAGACACACGAGTGTACACTAACGAAAAGTGATCCACGCAGATCCACCGAAGACATACACCGATCGAATCCCTCAAGATCCTTCAGAGACACACCTCCACACGCCCTTTGACGACGCGAGACACGCCGTGAGGACCCGCGGGGGTAAGCAGGAGAACTTTATTTCATCTTCAGGGAGATGCCGCAACCTTACCTTCTTGAGCAGGACACAAACCCTAAACAAACTATAAAAACCACATGAAAATGAAACATGAGCCTTCCCATCGGCAACGGCCGAGATCTACCACGCGTCAATGGCCCTAAGGCCACAAGAGACGAGGCAGATCGACGGCTGCTCCAGTGGGTGGCTTGGAAACCCTAGACACCTGAATTCGCTCGTGAGGAGAAGAACTATTTGCCATTTCTAAGATCTTCGAAACAATGTATTATTGGTTTTTCTTGGAGCTAAAACTCTGTCTCTCAGGATGGGCAATCACGCTAACCAAGTTTAGATATGCTGAAATTGTCTTTGTGACTGACTGTTACTTGCGCACCTTCACCTCTCTCCGTTACGATAATCACATGGCGTTCACCAAAAATAGGAAGAAAAGTCATTGACTTAAGTAGTTTCCATTTCATGGATCTGTTTTTCCATTTGCACGTGCGACTGAAATCTTCTGACGTACCACATCCCTACGGCAGTCCATTGTCCATCGACAACAGGTTACAACGTACAACAATTCAGCGATTCATGCTCCTGCACACACGCCCAATCTTACGCAAAATGAGAGAGAAGATGGCAACTAAGGCGGCAGCAAATCGAGGCATGAAGAGAGGTTCCAAGCGGATGGTTCAGCAACAACTCCTCATGCGCATCAAACCTGGAAACAATCCAACTTCTCAAGTTACCGGTCGCATCTTCCGGCAACAACGCTACTGCAGCAAAAAGTCTAGTTAAAGGCGGCCATACAGTGCCAGTTGTTTTTTTGCCGATGAGTCCTAGTCCTAGTTGGGTTGCACAACTATTGGACACCATATCGTAGCATCACCGCATTTGAACAATTGTTGTGTTTCTTTGATTTCTCGTGCCTTATTTTTCTGTTTAAATATGGTGGACTGGTTTTAGAAGGTGCACACATAAATATCCACATAGATATGTTGTGGGCCCTTGCTGCCTTAAGTGTGGTCGCCTTTGTATAATTCTTGGTGACATCGGCGCCTCACATATAGGCATTTCTCTGCCACACATAGAGGAGGAATGAGGAACTAATATTTTTTTGTGTACTGTAGCAATTGACTTGGTCACATGTTGACGCAGTGGAATTGATCATCTAACTTTAAAATTTTGAAGTTTGGTAGCTGGTAACATAATGTTTCACGTGACAAGAAATTGTCTAGGCGTGGTCGTGTTGTTTCTCAGAGTGTATATATATGTTGCTCTATGGTGTTAGCACGCCTCATAGCCTTCAACAACGGTCGGTTTGGCACAATTCAAAGCAGTGATATTGTTCAACTTCAAAAAAAAAACCTCTTCTAATTTTCATGGCTGAATTTTGATCTAGAAAATGATAAACAATGTCAGTTAGCGCAACATTTTTACCAGATGAATTGCACCGTTGGTTCACTAAGATGAAGAAGGAGTTGCAACACTCCTCTTTCTACCTGGCTAGCCTTCTGATGAAGCCCGCCAAACTTATCGGGCACAGCCATGTAACGCTTCATGCGAGACAAAACGAGACCTCGCCTAAGGAGCCTTGTCCCATCATCAATATTGTGCCGGCCAAACTTCCTAGTTAGTTATTTGTTGTATATATTTCTTCATTCACACATTTTTCTCCATTGTTTATATCTTTGAAAAAACTCTAAATACATATATTCCAAAACCTAATTTACTTTATAAAATTAATTCGAAAATGTTAAGACAGTCTAAAACTTTTCTTAGCATAATTTTAAAAAATGGTGATAGCTTTCAAGAAAAATGTTTGTGACATTTACAATATGTTCACGTCTTTCAAAAAATCATACATTGCATTGTTTTAAAAATGTATATACAAGGGTAAAAACATGTTCTTGTAATTCAAAAAAATGTTTTGTACCACCCAGTAAAATGTACATTACATTATAAATAATGTTCACGTGCTTCAAAAAATATGTTTGTGACATTTTAAAATAATTTTTATACAATATATTAAAAAATAGGTGTAGTTTAAAAAATGCTTCATATCATTCAAAAATGTTTCAATGTGTGCTTCAAAAAGAATTTAACATGTATTCAAAAAACAAATTCAAAGCATGTGGTTGAAAAAATTAATCTTGTATTTCAAAAATATGAAATATAAAAATAATTTATATGTATACTACAAATATACAATGTGTATGAAAAACATACACATCAAATTAAATATTTTCAAAAATGGTGATCATGATTTGCAAAATATTTCAGATTTATATGAAAAATATGACAGTATTACACGTGTGTTGAATGAAAAGAACGACTAAAAAATAAAAAACCGAAAGAAAACCGGTGAAAAAACTAAGTAAATAGAAGAAAAGCAAAAAAAGAAACAAAGTAGAAAAGGAAAGAAAAAAATGAAAACCATAGAAAACCCAAGAAAGCCGACGCAAAATAGTTGAAAACTCCATAAAAAACCACACAAAAACATGCAAGCCACTTCTGTATTGGGCCGGCTCAATAGCGCCACGAGGTAGGCGAGACATGTTTTAGTTATATTATGCTCTTTATATTTGATAAATTTACAATTATAAAACAGTCATATGTATCTTTATTTTTATTTATTTTTCATTTTATTGATCAAAATATTCATATTTACATCTTCAAATATCAATGAAATATATTGCAAACAATTCGCGCACCAATGAGCGGGGTATCATCTAGTGTATCTTAATACTCCTGTCTTTTCAATATACTAAACTACAAATAAGGTTAGGCATTTATTTGCAAACTATAAATGCCTACCTTTATTAGTAATATAGTAATAAGTTTATTCATTTTCCTTCATTTTTCTCCCCTGTTTCTTCCTGTTTCAAATTTAATGTCCCTTTTACTATTTTTCTCACTTTTTATTATTCTATTTCAAATATCTTTTATCGTGCTCTAGTTTCCTATTGTTTATTAATATTTTTTGTCTAATTAATCGCAATTTGATTAGCACATCCTGATTCACCGTGGAACAACTTTATTGTTCAGGTAGATTTTTTTATGGTAGAACATTTTATTCTTAACATGGTACACTAATAAAAATTGTTCTAACGTCACACAAGTTCTTAAACTATTTGTAACATTCAACGTTTTTCTCGTGAACTTGGAATATATTTTGGGAAGGATTGTCTCAAGACTCTGGAACTTTTGTTGCAAAGCTAGGGCATTTTTCTCATGAATTTGGAATATATTTTCCTGAACACAGAACATCTTTTATTTTGAAGCTACAACATCTCTTACCTACTTCAAGCTAGACCATTTTTCTGAAGGATATGGAATATCTATTATTATTAATATGAATATTTTTCTCATGAAGTTGGAATATGTCTTATTTTAAGAGGAACATTTTCTTATAGAGCTGAACGCCGTTGTGTTATATCTTTAGTGAATCTAGAATATTTTCCTCTGAACTAGCATTTTCTTTTAAATGTTTTGTTTGATTCCATGTTTCCAAAACTTTTGAAAAGATGTTCTGATAATGCCATGACCCCAGGGTATAGTCAAGGAGGACAAACTAGGCTAGCAACCAAAGGGTGGCTCAGGCCCATGACATATCCACATGCTATACCAAATTTGCTCCTCATCTGGATTGGAGTATAAGAGATGCATATTTAATATACATACCTTGTAAATGGACCTGACGCATGTAACCCTACCCACCATTCACCTATACAGAGAGGTGTGAGGGTGGGTAGGATCCTCCCAATCGGGACCTCTCAACATACCTCCTCACCATGCTTCTCAATACACAACACACCATGCGTGCTCACACACAAACCCTAGCTAGCTCTCAGACAAGGCCACGATCAATACCATCAAAAAAGGCAGGAAGAAGGGTATTACCTCATTTCTAGGGCTTGAAGGTAGGTAAATATTTGTGTTGTGCCCTCTCTGGATTCTATACGTGTACAACATCGTATGTTCATCATTAATGAAAAATACATGGACAATGAGCCGCTAGGTAGGGGTTGAGCACATAGATTAAGCTAAAAGGATTCAAATGGGTTCTTTCATCGACATCAATTTTTTGGCCACGACACTCAGGTGTTGGGCAGCAATATCACCCTCAAGTGACCATGCACGACATCACAAACGTCGGGCTTGTTCGCCTCCCCCCTCCCCCATTGCCTCCGGAATTGTTTCACTAATCCCTCCGGTGGAATCGTCTGGGATAGAGTCTACATTGACCCTGCCAAATTTCATCTAGAAAAGAGTCCTACCTTGGCTTCACGGCGACATTGCGTATATCAAACACTCGCAAAGTCCAGCCCTAATTGTTTGCACTCAAGTACCATTGCAACATCTGAGCCCACATTTCTGGTTGTTGCTCTGCTTCCACCACAAAAGCTACAATCTGACTCAATGATCACTTTGTTAGATCCGATCCTCCCGCTAGATATAATCCATTGTGGATTGCTGCCATCTCCTTTCCCTTATGCTGGTCATTAATTACAGGATTCTTGACTTTTCTCTTCCCTATATTTTGGTTTAGATTTTTTCGTAATATAGGGAAAATTGATGATCTCCTTGCTCGCTTGAACAAATTGTGTTGTTGACATTAATTTAGCTGCTTTCGGTTAGGCTTGGGCACGTACGGACGGGCCCGTCGATTATTATTTTTTATATGGACGTAACCGACTAGGTGTGGCTTGAACTATGGCTGGCTTTGGCTGAAAATTGAACATGCACGAAGCTAGCAGAGGCATGCACGATAAGATACGTAGTCCGTACGGTGAGTCCTGAATTCCTGATCATGGTCGGATGTATCCACGAGGAAAAGAGGTCCTGGTCGCTGCTAATTAACAACCAGGTAGGAGTCCTCCGTCAGGCGGGGCAACCGGACAAGGAAGCGTAGTTGTTAACCTACTACAGTAGTAGTTGTTAGTCTTAGGTATGATCACGTTTTTTTTTTTTTTTTTGCGGGGGAAGGTATGATCACGTTAATTAGCTTGATTCATAGATCGACGTCAAAAAGAAAGAAAAAAAGCTTGACTAATAGATCAAAGGTGTCCTAGACATATATACAGTTTCCATCCGAATTGGTCAGCTTGAGTTCAAGCTTCAAACGAGAACGATGACAAGTTGTGAACAACTGGGCCGCGCCCTGTTTGGTCTCCGACTGCTTGACGTACGTGCTACGTCATACGCCTATTATAAACGAGGAGAAAACCTACGACGAAAACTTGCAACGTGTCTAATTTTCTCCCGTCGGCCGGCGATCAAGCTGCTTCAAGTTTAGCTAGGTTTTTCATCAGCTAAAATAAAAGGTTTAGCTAGGTTTGCGCTCGGTCGGGTGGTTCTGCTCTATAGGTTTCCCGTCAAGAACCGTCGCTAGGTTTACAAGCCTTGTGCCACCGCCAAGGCCGTCCCCCATCAGTTCGTCCACCATGCTGTCGCCGAGTTCTGATCCTCCCATGGATGTCCAAAAAGGCGCTGCGTTGCCGGCCGCGACAAAGGAGGAGGAGCTTTCCTGCTGTACCGCGGCGTCGCTGGTCAGCCTTTTGCTTTTCTTGCGCCTTCTTCCTCGCTTCTAGCTAGTTCTAGATCAATCTATATCAAAGCTAGCCTGTATAACAAGGGCATCCCGTTAGCTTCACCTTCTTCCTTTTTTTTTTGCGGGGTAGCTTCACCTTCTTCCTTTTTTTTTGTGGGGTAGCTTCACCTTCTTCCTATATACTACTTAGTATGTTTCTGTTTACTGATGATGTTGGCCGTTCTGATTTGCTAACATATATAGATTGCTCTTTACGTGGTTTAGTGACCGTTTGAACCTTTTGTCACGTCTAGTCTAACCAAGAATATAGTATATGTTGTGAGCTCTGCATGTTGCATGTCATTCTCCTCATCGTTGATGATTACGTAGTACAATTTATCTCTGGCCTGTCAAATTTTCTTTTTTGTGCTCTGGAACTCCAATTATCTATCCTGCCGCTCACTGCTTGTGTCTGCTTTGTAGAAAGTGTTTTTTTTGAACGGTCACCGGGGGGAGAGAATCCCCACCGGAATATATTGCTCAAAAAGCTGCCAAAGCCAAGAGTCGCCCCTTAAGCTTTGGCTGATCCAGTTTATAAGGAAAACTGGGTCGAAAACCTAAACAAGCTGACCCCGTTTATGAGGGAAACCGGGCCGAAAACCGTACAAGTAACGAGGTTACAGAAGAAGAGAAAAAATTGACGCCCAGGAGATGGCCCGACCTAGCTAGCAAGTAGAAAGACCAACACCATGAGAGACGCAAGTAGATGTGGGGTGTTGTAAGGGATCACAATACCTGGACTTTGCTAGCAGCCTAACGCACCGCATTGCGTGCGTACCGAGCCCCGCGGCACAACTCAGGAGCATCCACAATCAACGAGTGCAGAACACGAACCTTGACTGGGAGCCCCGCAGCGGAAGATCGGAACGATTAGCAAATTGGGGAGGCACTTTGCGCCATCAAAGAGCAAAGATGAACCAAGACATCACCGAGAGCAGAACGCTCGCCGCAACACATCGGCCACCATGGGAGGGTCTTGAGCAAGCATAGTGAGACGCCTACACGAGGGGGAAACAAATGGCCACCTTGTGGTGCCGAAGGCACCGCCACCAAACCCCAAAGAACACCACCGAACAACCACCGTCGACTCAAAGTCAGTCGCACCGCCACCACCACTGGTCTCTCCGGCTGATCCCTATTCCAAAAATGATGCCCTCAAGAGGGGAACGATGCGGCACCGCCATCATCCGATCCGATAGAGCACAGATCTGAGGTTTCCCTCGGAGCAGGGGACGGTAAGGGAGAGGAGCACTTCACCACAGCAGCACCTTCAAGAAGGATGCGACGCCCGTGGACGCCGCTGCTGCCGGCTCCGACCATAGCCGGAGGCAGACTTTCGCCTGGCTTCGTCTTCCACGCACATACCAAACCAGCTGGTCCACCGCATCCAGCCCCCACCGCCTCGGGTCAGATCTAGACGGATCCAACCCATCCCACACCGGGCCTGCCAGATCCGAGCTGAGCCGAGGCCAGCAAGCACACGGCACCACCACGCCCAGCCAAGCTCCCGGCAACGAGCTGCCACCACCCGCAGCACTCCCCTGCCTTCCACCAGAGAGGACAACCCCACAACCGCGCGAGATCCGCCACGAACAACACGGGATCTCGAGAACCGCCATGGCCAGCCACCGACCTCCACCGCGGCAGAGAGCCGTCAGCTCAAGCCGGACCAGGGCTGCCACCCCGATGCAACTGCTGCTGCAGGCCGGGAAGGGCGAATCCCCACCGCCGCCCCCTGGCCGACCTCCATCGCGGCAGAGAGCCCTCTGCACATGCCAGCCCAGGGCCGTCACGCTGCAGGTCGCGAATGGCGAATCCCCGCCGCCGCCGTCACCGGGCCGGATTTGCCGGAGGTGACCACTGGCGGCGGCGAGGGGAAGGAACTGGGAAGGGGGGGGGCCGAGGCCGGGCAGATCTGGTCGCCGCCCGAGTCGCCCTGCGGGAGAGCGACGCGGGGATCTTCTTTGTAGAAAGTGTTCATGGTGTTGTATTCGCTGTATATGGTTGGCCTCATCATATGGATGTTCAAGTTCTGCGAAAACTGGTGGCAGGCATGGCCGGCTGTTTTTCTCGTGTTAGTCTGGGTATTGGTACTCCTGGTGCTTGCCGGGCAACATGCCAAAGTAACGTTGTCCGCGAGTTCTGATCATTGCCTGGACCTCGAGAAAGGCGCTAGGCCAACGCTGGCCAAGGAGGAGGAGCTGGCCAAGGTGAACTCTCGCATTGCCAAGGGTATCATGGTGGTGCTGGTGAGGCTTTTGCTTTTCTCCCGCGCCTTCCTATTTTGCTTGTAGGTCTATCTAGTTCCAAGTCAAAACTTATGGTCCTCCAGCATAACTAAAACTTATGCATGCTAGCTATTAGTATGTGTTACTAAATTACTTGTAGGTTGCATGCATATCATTGTGCACATACATACAACTATTTTGAAAACAATCTCACAGCTAGTACCAGGCCTATATATATATAACAAGAGCATTCCAATAGCTTCAACTTATGTTTATGTTTGTTGATATTGGCCATTCTAATTATTTTGCTAGAATTATAAAATGAGAAGGACTTCGGTACAACCCCCCCAATAAACGTATAAGGGGTAGTATTGTCCATACTAAATTACACGTACATTATACCCGCCGTCCGTCGTAGGGCCGGCCGCCCGTGTACGTCGCGGCCCGTACTCCCGCGCGTCGTACGCTAGCGGTTCGGTACTGCGATCGGGAAAGAAAAAAATGCCCCACCCCGACACCCCATCTCCACGTACGAAACCCTAGCGGGATCAACGCCGCCGTGGTCCATCGCCGTCACGACGTCGGGCGGCGTCCGTAGTCAGCCACGCGCCGTGAAACCGACACCCCATCCCCGCCTAGAAAACCCTAGCGGCATCGACGCCGCCGTGGTCCCACCGCCGTCACGACGTCGACCCCGACGTGCCCGCCTAGTCGCTAGCACCGACGGCGTCCGTAGTGACCACACGCCGTGTCGCCGTGAAACGCCAGCCGCCGCCGCCGTTACGTCTGGTACGCGCCCTCCACGACGTCGGTAGCAGCGACACATCGGCGTCGACCCCAGGCGAGGACCCCTCGACGGCGCTGTTGGGGAACGTAGTAATTTCAAAAAAATTCCTACGCACACGCAAGATCATGGTGATGCATAGCAACGAGAGGGAGAGTGTTGTCTCGTACCCTCGTGAGACCGAAGCGAAGCGATCACAACATAGAGGAAGTAGTCGACGTTCTCCTCGCGATCCAACCGACCTAGCGCCAGCACTCCGGCGCCTCCGAGTTCTTGACACACGTACAGCTCGGTGGCGCTCCTCGGGTTCCGATCCAGCGAGCTTCGGGAGAGAGAGTTTCACAAGACGACGGCGTGGTGGCGATCTTGATGTTCTACCGGCGCAGGCTTCGCCTAAGCACCGCCACGATATGACCGAGGTGGATTATGGTGGAGGGGTCCCGCACACGGCTAAGGAACGATCTCAAGGATCAACTTGTGTCTTCTAGGGTGCCCCCCCCCGTATATAAAGGAGCAAGGGGAGGGCCGACCGCCCTAGGAGGCGCGCCAGGAGGGGGGAGTCCTCCTCCTAGTAGGAGTAGGACTCCCTTTCCTAGTCCAACTAGGAAGGAGGAAGGGGAAGGAAGGAGAGGAGAGAGAGGAAGGGGGCGCGCCCCCTCCTTGTCCTATTCGGACTCCCACAGGGGGGGCGCGCCACCTCCTGGTGCGGCCCTCTCTCTCCCCTCTTGGCCCACTAAGGCCCATTACTTCCCCGGGAGGTTCCGGTAACCCCTCCGGCACTCCGGTTTTTTCCGTAAACTTCCGAAACCTTTCCGGTGTCCGAATATAACCATCCAATATATCAATCTTTATGTCTCGACCATTTCGAGACTCCTCGTCATGTCCGTGAACACATCCGGGACTCCGAACTCCTTCGGTACATCAAAATACACAAACTCATAATATAACCGTCATCGAAACCTTAAGCGTGCGGACCCTACGGTTCGAGAACAATGTAGACATGACCGAGACACGTCTCCGGTCAATAACCAATAGCGGGACCTGGATGCCCATATTGGCTCCTACATATTCTACGAAGATCTTTATCGGTCAGACCGCATAACAACATACATTGTTCCTTTGTCATCGGTATGTTACTTGCCCGAGATTCGATCGTCGGTATCCAATACCTAGTTCAATCTCGTTACGCAAGTCTCTTTACTCGCTCGTAATACATCATCTCACAGCTAACTCATTAGTTGTAATGCTTGCAAGGCTTAAGTGATGTGTATTACCGAGAGGGCCCAGAGATACCTCTCCGACAATCGGAGTGACAAAACCTAATCTCAAATACGCCAACCCAACATCGCCTTTGGAGACACCTGTAGTACTCCTTTATAATCACCCGATTCACGTTGTGACGTTTGGTAGTACCAAAGTGTTCCTCCGTAAACGGAGTTGCATAATCTCATAGTTATAGGAACATGTATAAGTCATGGATAAAAGCAGTAGCAACATACTAAACGATCGTGTGCTAAGCTAATGGAATGGGTCATGTCAATCGATCATTCAACTAATGATGTGACCTTGTTAATCAAATAACAACCCTTTGTTCATGGTTAGGAAACATAACCATCTTTGATTAACAAGCTAGTCTAGTAGAGGCATACTAGTGACACTGTTTGTCTATGTATTCACACATGTATTATGTTTCCGGTTAATACAATTCTAGCATGAATAATAAACATTTATCATGAAATAAGGAAATAAATAATAACTTTATTATTGCCTCTAGGGCATATTTCCTTCATCTCCCACTTGCACTAGAGTCAATAATCTAGATTACATAGTAATGATTCTAACACCCATGGAGTCTTGGTGTTGATCATGTTTTGCTCGTGGAAGAGGCTTAGTCAACGGTCTGCTACATTCAGATCCGTATGTATCTTGCAAATCTCTATGTCTCCCACCGGACTAAATCCGGATGGAATTGAAGCGTCTCTTGATGTGCTTGGTCCTCTTGTGAAATCTGGATTCCTTCGCTAAGGCAATCGCTCCAAGATTGTCACGAAGATTTTCATTGGACCCGATGCACTAGGTATGACACCTAGATCGATATGAACTCCTTCATCCGCACTCCTTCATTAGCTGCTTCGAAGCTGCTATGTACTCCGCTTCACATGTAGATCCCGCCACGACGCTTTGTTTAGAACTGCACCAACCGACAGCTCCTCCGTTTAGTGTAAACACGATCCGGTCTGCGATTTAGAATCGTCCGGATCGGTGTCAAAGCTTGGATCAACGTAATCGCTTACGATGAGCTCTTTGTCACCTCCATATCTGAAAACATATCCTTAGTCCTTTTCGTATTTCAGATGTTCTTGACCGCTGTCCATGATCCACTCTGAATTACTTTGGTACCTCCTGCTAAGCTTATAGCAAGGCACACATCGTGTCCGTACACAGCATTGCATACATGATAGAGCCTATGGCTGAGGCATAGGGAACATCTTTCATTTTCTCTCTATCTTCTGCGGTGGTCGGGCATTGAGTCTTACTCAACTTCACACCTTGTAACACAGGCAAGAACCCTTTCTTTGCTTGATCCATTTTGAACTTCTTCAAAATTTTGTCAAGGTATGTGCTTTGTGAAAGTCCAATTAAGCGTCTTGATCTATCTCTATAGATTTTCATGCCCAATATGTAAGCAGCTTCACCGAGGTCTTTCATTGAAAAACTCTTATTCAAGTATCCCTTTATGCTATCCAGAAATTCTATATCATTTCCGATTAGTAATATGTCATCTACATATAATATCGTAAATGCTACTGAGCTCCCACTCACTTTCTTGTAAATACAGCTTCTCCAAAAGTCTCATAAACCCAAATGCTTTGATCACACTATCAAAGCGTTTATTCCAACTCCGAGATGCTTGCACCAGTCCATAAATGGATCGCTGGAGCTTGCACACTTTGTTAGCTCCTTTGGATCGATAAAACCTTCTGGTTGCATCATATACAACTCTTCTTCCGAAAACCATTCAGAATGCAGTCTTTACATCCATTTGCCAAATTTCATAATCATAAAATGCGGCAATTGCTAACATGATTCGACAGACTTAAGCATCGCTACGGGTGAGAAAGTCTCATCGTAGTCAATCCCTTGAACTTGTCGAAAACCCTTTGCGACAAGTCGAGCTTTGTAGACGATAACATTACCGTCGGCGTCGGTCTTCTTCTTGAAGATCCACTTGTTTTCTATTGCTTGCCGACCCTCGGGCAAGTCAACCAAAGTCCACACTTTGTTTTCATACATGGATCCCATCTCAGATTTCATGGCCTCAAGCCATTTTATGAATCTGGGCTCACCATCGCTTCTTCATAGTTCGTAGGTTCATCATGATCTAGTAGCATGACTTCCGTAACAGGATTACCGTACCACTCAGTGCGGATCTTACTCTGGTTGATCTACGAGGTTCTGTAGTAACTTGATCTGAAGTTTCATGATCAACATCATCAACTTCCTCACTATTTGGTGTAGATGTCTCAGAAACCGGTTTCTGCGATAAACTACTTTCAAATAAGGGAGAAGGTACAGTTACCTCATGAAGTTCTACTTTCCTCCCACTCACTTCTTTCGAGAGAAACTCCTTCTCTAGAAAGGATCCATTCTTGGCGACAAATGTCTTGCCTTCGGATCTGTGATAGAAGGTGTACCCAACTGTCTCCTTTGGGTATCCTATGAAGACACATTTCTCCGATTTGGGTTCGAGCTTATCAGGTTGAAGCTTTTTCACATAAGCATCGCATCCCCAAACTTTAAGAAACGACAACTTTGGTTTCTTGCTAAACCATAGTTCATAAGGTGTCGTCTCAACGGATTTTGACGGTGTTCTATTCAGCGTGAATGCGGCCGTCTCAAGAGCATAACCCCAAAACGATAGCGGTAAATCTGTAAGAGACATCATAGATCGCACCATATCTAGTAAAGTGCGATTACGACGTTCGGACAGACCATTCCGTTGTGGTGTTCCGGGTGGCGTGAGTTGCGAAACTATTCCGCATTGTTTCAAATGTAGACCAAACTCGTAACTCAAATATTCACCTCCACGATCAGATCGTAGAAACTTAATTTTCTTATTACGATGATTTTCAACTTCACTCTGAAATTCTTTGAACTTTTCAAATGTTTCAGACTTATGTTTCATTAAGTAGATATACCCATATCTGCTTAAATCATCTGTGAAGGTGAGAAAATAACGATATCCACCACGAGCCTCAACATTCATCGGACCACATACATCTATATGTATGATTTCCAACAAATCTGTTGCTCTCTCCATAGTACCGGAGAACGGGGTTTTAGTCATCTTGCCCATGAGGCACGGTTCGCAAGTGCCAAGTGATTCATAATCAAGTGACTCCAAAAGTCCATCAGTATGGAGTTTCTTCATGCGCTTTATACCGATATGACCTAAACGGCAGTGCCACAAATAAGTTGCACTATCATTATCAACTCTGCATCTTTTGGTTTCAACATTATGAATATGTGTATCACTACTATCGAGATTCATCAAAATAGACCACTCTTCAAGGGTGCATGACCATAAAAGATATTACTCATATAAATAGAACAACCATTATTCTCTGATTTAAATGAATAACCGTCTCGCATCAAACAAGATCCAGATATAATGTTCATGCTCAACGCAGCACCAAATAACAATTATTTAGGTCTAATACTAATCCCGAAGGTAGATGTAGAGGTAGCGTGCCGACCGCGATCACATCGACTTTGGAACCATTTCCCAGCGCATCGTCACCTCGTCCTTTGCGGTGTTAAGCAATCCGTAGTCCCTGCTTTGAGTTGCAAATATTAGCAACAGTAACCAGATCAAATACCAGTGCTCTGCGAGCTCTAGTAAGGTACACATCAATAACATGTATATCACATATACCTTTGTTCACCTTGCCATCCTTCTTATCCGCCATATACTTGGGGCAGTTCCGCTTCCGAAGGACTAGTCGCTTGCGGTAGAAGCACTCGATTTCAGGTTTAGGTCCAGACTTGGGTTTCTTCTCTGAGCAGCAACTTGCTTGCTGTTCTTCTTGAAGTTCCTTCTTCTTCCCTTTGCCTTTCTTCTTGAAACTAGTGGTCTTATTGACCATCAACACTTGATGCTCCTTCTTGATTTCTACCTCCGCAGCCTTTAGCATTGCGAAGAGCTGAGGCATAGTCTTTACTAACCCTTGCATATTATAGTTCATCACGAAGCCTTTGTAGCTTGGTGGCAGTGATTGAAGAATTCTGTCAATGACACAATCATCCGGAAGATTAACTCCCAGTTGAGTCAAGTGATTGTAATACCCAGACATTCTGAGTATGTGCTCACTAACAGACCCATTTTCCTCCATCTTGCAGCTATAGAACTTATTGGAGACTTCATATCTCTCAATCCGGGCATTCTGTTGGAATATCAACTTCAACTCCTGGAACATCTCATATGCTCCATGACGTTCAAAACGTCGTTGAAGACCCGGTTCCAAGCCGTAAAGCATGGCACACTGAACTATAGAGTAGTCATCAGCTTTGCTCGCGGGACGTTCTTAACGTCGTCGGTTACATCAAGCGGCGAGTTCGCACCCAGCGGTGCATCCAGGGCGTAACTCTTCCGTGCAGCAATGAGGATAATCCTCGAGTTACGGACCCATCCGTGTAATTGCTACCATCATCTTCCAACTTTGCTTTCTCAAGGAACACATTAAAATTCAATGGAACAACAAAGACGAGCCATCTATCTACAAAGAAACATACACAAGCAAGATACTATCGGTACTAAGTTCATGATAAATTTAAGTTCAATTAATCATATTACTTAAGAACTCCCACTTAGATGACATCTCTCTAGTCATCTAAGTGATCACGTGATCCAAATCAACTAAACCATAACCGATCATCACGTGAGATGGAGTAGTTTTCAATTGTGAACATCTTATGTTGATCATATCTACTATATGATTCACGCTCAACCTTTCGGTCTCCGTGTTCCGAGGCCATATCTGCATATGCTAGGCTCGTCAAGTATAACCTGAGTATTCTGCGTGTGCAAAACTGTCTTGCACCCGTTGTAGATGGACGTAGAGCTTATCACACCCGATCATCACGTGGTGTCTCGGCACGACGAACTTTGGCAACGGTGCATACTCAGGGAGAACACTACTTGATATTTTAGTGAGAGATCATCTTAAAATGCTACCGTCAATCAAAGCAAGATAAGATGCATAAAGGATAAACATCACATGCAATCTAAATAAGTGATATGATATGGCCATCATCATCTTGTGCTTGTGATCTCCATCTCCGAAGCACCGTCGGGATCACCATCGTCACCGGCGCGACACCTTGATATCCATCGTAGCATCGTTGTCGTTTACGCCATCTATTGCTTCTCGACTATCGCTACCGCTTAGTGATAAAGTAAAGCAATTACAGAGCGTTGCATTTCATACAATAAAGCGACAACCATATGGCTCCAGCCAGTTGCCGATAACCGGTTACAAAACATGATCATCTCATACAATAAAATATAGCATCACGTCTTGACCATATCACATCACAACATGCCCTGCAAAAACAAGTTAGGCGTCCTCTACTTTGTTGTTGCAAATTTTACGTGGCTGCTACGGGCTTAAGCAAGAACCAATCTTGCCTCGCGATCAAAACCACAGCGATACTTCGTCAAATAGACTCCGTTTAACCTTCTCAAGGACCGGGCGTAGCCATACTTGGTTCAACTAAAGTGAGAGAGACAGACACCCGCCAGTCACCTTTAAGCACGAGTGCTCGTAACAGTGAAACCAGTCTCGCGTAAGCGTACGCGTAATGTCGGTCCGGGCCGCTTCATCTCACAATACCGCTGAACCAAAATATGACATGCTGGTAGGTAGTATGACTTGTATCGCCCACAACTCACTTGTGTTCTACTCATGCAAAACATCAAACCATAACAACCTAGGCTCGGATGCCACTGTTGGGGAACGTAGTAATTTCAAAAAATTTCCTACGCACACGCAAGATCATGGTGATGCATAGCAACGAGAGGGAGAGTGTTGTCTCGTACCCTCGTGAGACCGGCGCGAAGCGATCACAACGTAGAGGAAGTAGTCGTGACGTTCTCCTCGCGATCCAACCGATCCTAGCGCCGTTACTCCAGCGCCTCCGAGTTCTTGACACACGTCAGCTCGGTGGCGCTCCTCGGGTTCCGATCCAGCGAGCTTCGGGAGAGAGTTCCGTCGGCACGACGGCGGCGTGGTAACGATCTTGATGTTCTATCGACGCAGGCTTCGCCTAAGCACCGCCTGATATGACCGAGGTGGATTATGGTGGAGGGGGCACCGCACGGCTAAGGAACGATCTCAAGGATCAACTTGTGTCTTCTAGGGTGCCCCTGCCCCGTATATAAAGGAGCAAGGGGAGGCCGGCCGGCCCTAGGAGGCGCGCCAGGGGAGGGAGTCCTCCTCCTAGTGGGAGTAGGACTCCCTTTCCTAGTCCAACTAGGAAGGAGGAAGGGGAAGGAAGGAGAGGAGAGGAGAGGGAAGGAGGCCGCCCCCCTCCTTGTCCTATTCGGACTCCCCTGGGGCGCGCCACCTCCTGGTGCGGCCCTCTCTCTCCCCTCTTGGCCCACTAAGGCCCATTACTTCCCCGGGGGGTTCCGGTAACCCCTCCGGCACTCCGGTTTTTTTTCGGAAACTTCCGGAACCTTTCCGGTGTCCGAATATAACCATCCAATATATCAATCTTTATGTCTCGACCATTTCGAGACTCCTCGTCATGTCCGTGATCACATCCGGGACTCCGAACTCCTTCGGTACATCAAAATACACAAACTCATAATATAACCGTCATCGAAACCTTAAGCGTGCGGACCCTACGGTTCGAGAACAATGTAGACATGACCGAGACACGTCTCCGGTCAATAACCAATAGCGGGACCTGGATGACCATATTGGCTCCTACATATTCTACGAAGATCTTTATCGGTCGATCCGCATAACAACATACGTTGTTCCCTTTGTCATCGGTATGTTACTTGCCCGAGATTCGATCGTCGGTATCCAATACCTAGTTCAATCTCGTTACGCAAGTCTCTTTACTCGCTTACGTAATACATCATCTCACAACTAACTCATTATTTGTAATGCTTGCAAGGCTTAAGTGATGTGTATTCTTGAGAGGGCCAGAGATACCTCTCCGACAATCGGAGTGACAAAACCTAATCTCAAATCGCCAACCCAACATCCGCCTTTGGAGACACCTGTAGTACTCCTTTATAATCACCCGATTCGTTGTGGCGTTTGGTAGTACCCAAAGTGTTCCTCCGTAAACGGAGTTGCATAATCTCATAGTTATAGGAACATGTATAAGTCATGGATAAAAGCAGTAGCAACATACTAAGCGATCGTGTGCTAAGCTAATGGAATGGGTCATGTCAATCGATCATTCAACTAATGATGTGACCTTGTTAATCAAATAACAACCCTTTGTTCATGGTTAGGAAACATAACCATCTTTGATTAACAAGCTAGTCTAGTAGAGGCATACTAGTGACACTCTGTTTGTCTATGTATTCACACATGTATTATGTTTCTGGTTAATACAATTCTAGCATGAATAATAAACATTTATCATGAAATATGGAAATAAATAATAACTTTATTATTGCCTCTAGGGCATATTTCCTTCAGGCGCACAGTAGGTTAGGATGTCTCTTTTTGTTCTTTTTTTTTACGATTTTGATTTGTCCATTGCATTTTTGTGCATTTTGTTAATGCAAAATCATTCCCTACTTAGGTAAATAAGAGAGGAGAGTAGTGACCTCTTAATGACCTCATAATGATTTTGTATGTTCAAATTTGTATGCATGCCACATAGTCATGTCACTGTTGGCCAATTTATCAGTATTCGATGATTTTTGTGGAATGTTGGCATTGATCTCACACCTTATTTGTATGTGCATAGATGGAGCAAGTAACCGGATCGTCGGTGATGATTCGATGGCGATAATGGATCCTCGTCATTGAATGCGAACCAACATCCGGAGACAACTATATGAGTCGGGATGAATAAATGCGAGTGGTAATGTAAGTACCTTCAACGTTGAGAAAAACATATTGAACAAAAACTAGTTATTTGACCCTAACATGTCCTTTTAAATTTGTGCAGTGCATGGCAATCTTGACGATGAGGAATATGATATAGATGAACAGTTTTATGCGAGATAGTGTGAGCCAGTATGTTGAAAAATTGTAGAAAAATGATTGACATTAAAATTGTATGACCACTTATGTTACTTTACATGTGCACAGATAAATGCTAATGGTGACAATGAGCGTAATAATATAGATGATGACAATGCCGAGAGCGAGGTCCATGCATCTCGTAGTGTGGCGGTAGTCAAGTAAGTTCTTTACATTATTTATGGTTAGTAAGAATATAAGAAGAGATTGACATGCAAGGTTATATGTCATATTTTGCGGGGAGGTGTTGATGGTCCTAAGCGGGAATGATGAGCACAGCGATGATGATCAGTTTGACCTTGACATGTGCTATGATTAATATCAGCAAGAGTCACTTGATAGGCATTGGGCAGTGATGGTAAAGACATTCAGGTCATTAGACGAGGTTTACACGTTCTACAACAAGCACGCGAGAGAACGTGGGTTCAGTATCAGGAAGGACTCGCTTAAATTTTGAAGGATCGCGCAAGGACTCCGCGCTTGAGAGGTATCTCTGTTCGCCCGCAGAAAACGACAGCCAAGTTACGTACCATGGAAGGCCGGACCCGCAGCTTAGACCGGAGAGTCGATTCTTATCTGAAGCCCATTTGACATTAAGCTTGATAAAAGCTCAATCTTTGGTATGTCGCCAGTTTCTCCGATGATCACAGCCACACTCTTGCACGACCGGACGAAGTCCCTTTCCTCCGATCTCATAATCAGATCAAAGCATTTGAGAGAGCTGAGATCTTAGCTATGGCTGGAGCTGGGATAAGAAAACATATCATCTTTGACAACATCGTTAGCGGTATGGGTCGTATGCAAAGTCACCATTTCAGAGGACAAAGCTGTATAACATGTGCTATAGGAAGAAGATGAAATTGCTTGCACAAGGTGATCTTGATCTTCGCCGTAGGAATCATGTTGACGAAAGGACAGAGATCCGGACTTCTTCTTTGAGCACACGGTTGACGCTGAAGGCAGGCTCCAAAACCTCTTCGGTGTGATTCGCGATCACGCCGGGATTATCTAGACTATGGTGATGTTGTTGTCTTGATAGCACATACAAGATGAATAGGTATGGAATGCCGTTCATCCCTTTCGTGGGTCTCGAACAACCACCGTTGCACTCTTCAGATTCGCTGCGCCATTGTTTGAGCGAGGCCGAGGCTACATATGTCAGGTTGCTTAACACGTTCTTGAAAGCTAAGCGTCGGAAGAGGCCCAAATCTGTTATTACGAGATGGAGATGCAGCGATGATAAGGGCTATTAGGAAGGTGCTTTCGGCGTGTGGCATCGTCTATGTTCATGGCATATTGAAAAGAATATGCAGAAACACCTCAACCACAAGTCATTGAAGGAGTTTAGGTCATTATTGTACTATGCCACTACACATAAGGTTTTTGAGGAGAGATGGGCCGCGTTTGTGTGCAAATGGCAGACGGAGAAAACGAAAACATGGCTCCATAGGATGTACGGAAGAGGACGCTTTGGGCTACATCATATTTATGCAGTGGGTTTTTCCTTGGTATGCGCAGAATGTCGAGGAGTGAGAGTCGAACTCCAGCTTGCACCTTCATCTTGACTATGGTATGACGATCGTTGACATGATTGTACACTACGAGAATTGTATTGTTAGCCTCCGTGAGAATGAAGCTTATGATGACTACACGGCCTCACTGCACTCTTCGATGAATGATGGTCGAGTGTCGGGCCATTGAGTCGTATGTTTGAAAGCATTCACGCAGCAAACTTTTATATGTTGCAACAAGATATGAAGAAGGTACATGAGCTTGAGGTAATTGATAGACCGACAGGACCGATAGTCGAGATTTGTGGTTGCGTGGAAGAATAACAGGATCATAGATTTAATGTGGACTATCGCCGGTAACTCGGGAGAAACTATAAAGTGCGATTGCAAGTATGACTCATAAAGGGCTTCCTTGCAAGCATATTATTCATGTTTTGAATGCAATTGAACTTACCTGTGATACCCAAGTGTTGTGTCTGCGAAGATTCTCAAAAAAGCACGAGCTGGACTGCCGTTGAAGCGCACCAGCGATTTGTTTGCGTGGGGTTGGTCGAGTGGTGACGACGAGCTAGATATAGTGAGTTGACCATCAAATCTTGAAGCCTGTCATGTCGCATGCAGTAATCCTTTCTTATTCGACAAGTTGATGGCAGCTCGGATGATGTTATAGTGAATAAGGATATTCAGGAAATGAAGATGATGTTCAGTGAAGTTTCGTGAACAGAATCCATTTGAGCCTAACCGAGATCATATTCTTGTTCGTGATCGATAAAGGTTTCCACCAAGGGCGCACCTAAGCGAACAGTAGAGGTCGTGGTAAGGGTGGCCCAGATGTGACAAAAATGAGAGGCCTAAAGCATTTGGCGAGAAATCTGGGCGAAAATGTAGCTTATGCAGCGGCTCAGTCATAACAGAGCACATGCAGGAAAATGAAGAGTATGTCTATTATTTATTTATGTCAGTTTTGTTGTTTCATTAACGGTGCATTGATTCTCATATTTTTTGTGTGCAGCAACTGGGCTTGAAGACTCAAGTGAAGGCGATGCGAGTGTTTTACCTCTTCCATTTATATGAAGAACATTTATTAAATTTTTGTTCGTGTTGAGTATTTTATATGTGTGAAACATGATTATTGCGTACGGACCGTTGTCATTTCAGACTTGTTATTTTCTGTCAACTACAATAAAATTACTGTGGTGACAATTGTTATGTTGAGACAACATTGTTGTTGATATAAATATTCACTATTCATTGTTTATTGTATGAATTCTACATGTTTTTACTACAGTCCCGTCGGCTGTCAAATATATTAAAATAGAAGAAGTACTCTGTGTACTGTTTTAAAAAAAAGGAAAAAAATGCCCGCCCGTCTCCACAGCGTCTCTTAGTAAGCCCATCGTTATCAAGCCCAACGGGCGACTACAACTAGCGTTTCAGAGCACGCCGTGGAGAAACCAGGCCCAACAGGGCAGCATCGACGCGGCACGTCGACGGGGTAGTAACCAGAGAAGTTCAATACAACGACGGGAGCTGAGTATATAAACTAGTCGTCGTCGCCTTCGGCCGTCGAGGTGGGACTAAACTTGCGTCGGCTTCACTGGCGCGGCGCCACAGCGGTGGTAACTGGGCCGGCCCACGGCGCATCGAGCGGTCGAGAAGACCGTGCCGTCAATTGCCTTTTTGGGCCGGCCCACGGCGCGTCGAGCAGTCGAGAAGACCGCGCCGTCCAGTGCCTTTTTGGGCCGGCCCACGTCGCATCTGGCTGTGTCCACGTCGCCACGGAAGTTTAGTCCCACCTCGCCGGCCGAAGGGGACGACGACCTGTTTATATACTCTGCTCCCGTCGTTGCATTGAGCTCCTTTGAATACTACCCCGTCGATGTGCCGCGTTGATTCTGCCCTTGTTGGGCCTGATTTCCACTGCGCCCTCCGAAACGCCCGTTGTAGTCGCCCTTTGGGCTTGATAACGACGGGCTTACTAAGAGACGCTGTGGAGACGGGCGGGCGTTTTTTTTTATGTCTAATAATTTTTCAGTAACACGCAGTGTGCTGCCATAGTTTAGTGCACAAAAATTTAACGACGGCATGATTACATATAACTATTCGGCAACCAAAAAATCATGTAAACAAAAAAAATTATTATATAATATTTATGAAACGAAATATCATGTGGACATTAAAAACTTTTGGAAAAGTGCCGAGTCTATTACATATAACTATTCGGAAGCTGAGTCTATTACATAAAATTTATAAGCAAGTGCGCAAAGCGTTTGGAAAATAAAGTCCTCTAGTACCACTCAAAGCACATGCAAAACTCCTCCGTGCCGCATCTATTTCTTCTTCTTTGATATCTGAATAACTTTGTTTTTCACTTCATCAAGCTTGTTTCTTTCCGAAAAAATAAGTTGCGCAATCATTAACTCTCTCGAATCATCAATAGAGGTCTGCAAAAAAATGGTGTTAGCACAACGTTCATTGTACATCGTACTCCAAACATGACTTGCGTACCTGTGAAAATAAGCCTGTTTATTTGTCACCATCCCAATATTGGAAGCATCGAAGGAGAAATATTCCACACAAATTCCTAGTGCATACAATTTACGAAGATTAAATTTGTACTGTACATACAAGACCAACATTCTGTCGAAGTAAAAACTCACCCATCATGTTGTTTTGGCATGTCATACGTTTGAATAGGCCACTTGGAAACATCCGGATAATTCACAATTCCGGTTGCATTTGCTTCTTGGATATCTTCTGCTAGTTGTTTTCTCTAAAGATATATTAAACATGATGGAAAGCATGTCATTCAGTGTACTAAAGAAAACGAATGTTACCAAATGCACATTTGAAAGTTAAACCTACCAGGTCCTCAACGAGTTCTCTAGTAACAGTGTCAAGTTTTCCGGTCATCAACGAGTCAAGAACCTGAAACTCTCTTTTTCCGCTATGCAATGACGACAGTAATCCAGTGATTATTGTCCTTGTTTAGAGGAATGTAAGTCTGCATCACAAGGACCATAAAACACAATCATCACATAATATCGTATGTATGTACCGTGTTAACAATCAAACTTACCTTTGATTTTTTGAAATACTCGTCCTCACATCTGTTCACGGGTCCATTACTATGTGACTCTGCTTCATAATCGTTACCGACGGTCTTTTTTCCGGGTCTAACGTGAAGCAACCAATGTACCCTCCAAGTTGTTAACATGAAATGATCATCATTAACTTTGTCCACCAAAAATGATGAGTATGCATCAATTACCTATAAATAATGTGTTACATTTAACAATGGAATTTTCGAATCAATTTGAAAACAATATATGAAATTAACTTACGTCGCCACTTAGCCACTCATAATAATCTGACAAGCTCTCCGCACAGTGAGACCTTCTTCCATGCCATCATTGAAAATTTCTGTTTTGGCATGTTTTGTGAATGCTCATGCGCACGCATCGCATTTGATGGGCGCTTTCACCACATCATACTCATCACCAGATTTGTTAACATCACCATTTTGGAACAATTCTGTAACGCACCACTCAAATACTTATAAACGCAAACACATAAATAATTATTACGCAATAACAATTAGAAACACAGAAAACTTACTTCCTTTGGCAGAACGTTTTGCACGCTTTGTTTGGTTTAGGGACCACATAAGGAGACTTGACATGTTGTGATCCTCTCGCTTGCGCCTCGATAACCTCCTCCACTTCCTCTTGTACTCCTTGAGAACCAACCGACGCATGCGATGCGATTTCGTCCGTCTCCAAAGATGTGGCAGCTTTCTCATCTGATACTTCTAGTACTTGGACAGGATCATCCATATCACCCTTGAAACTATACCAGTACTCAGGTGTGCAGTAAAAAGGTGTGTTTCCACGAGAAGTTACATCAACGCCGTTATCATCCTTTTGCAAATTTATTTTGGAAGGTGTGCGGAACCGGTCTGAATCATCTTTTTGATATACAAACTCTTTTTGCGGACGTCCACCATCGTTTGAAGACTCATTAATGCCTCCGTACAGATTCTCTTCGTCCTCTTCCAGTGTTCTTTGGGTTTGTAGGAGATGCCGGTTTTGTTCAGTTTCTCAATCATCCTCTGCAAGAAAACATTTCATCTTAGTTCTTCAATTCAGTGATGGACATTAAAGAGACGTGCTCAAGTGTTACCTGTGCGCATAACTCTGGCAAACGAAGCATTTCCTTCCGAAGCTCATTCATCTCACTCAAAATCCGGTCCATAGTAGGCTTCTGGCTCGAAGCCTCCGAGGTACTGCCCTCTTTCCTCGTTCCAGTAACGTTAGATTTTTTGCTACTAGCTTTCTTGGTTTTTTGAGCTTCTTCTTCCGCAATTTTTTTCAGCCTATACTCCTCTGTAATGTTGTCATCGATCTACAAGTGCAACAAGATAATTATACATAAAAACCATATGCACACTTTACTTTACTTCATAAATGTAAAAAAATGATTACTAGCATTACCATCCCAACACCACGACCATATTCATAGTCGTATTTGTCTCTTCTCACAGCCATATCTTCCGTCCAGTTCCTCATCAGCGGGCTCAACAATGCCAACGGATCATATTTTGGACCGGTGATTGGTTGCACCTTCTCCCAAAGATAGGTACTGCAAAACACATAAACTAATTAAATTACATGTTCTTCCGTGAGATTTTATAACAAAAGTGTTGAAATTAATAAATACAATCGTACTTGCAAAAGGCGAGGTTCCCTGAGGGCCATTGCACGACATGGCCGCCTGCACAAGCTTACCAATCTCCGATAAACAGAATCGTGAAGTGAATGCATTCCAGTTGAACTTCCTTATAAACTTAATATTTTGCACTAAGGCATAGTATTTTTTCAAACGTATTCATGAGACACTGGTGCAATTATAGTTCCTAAGAGAACTAGAAATGTCATCCTAATAAAGTCATCATCGGTGCTCTTATCCTTCACAATCTTTTCTATGAGATCATCAATCATGATCTTACCATTTTCTTGCTAACAAAACTAACAGGTATTTTTTGGTTGCTTTTTCTCCTTCAAGACTAAGAAACCCAAAACATCCACTGCATTGTTTTTCCAACCAAATATAGAGTACACATCATCGGGCCTTAATGAAATAAGACCTTTACATCCAGCAATACTTCGAACTCTCTTGAACCATGAATTTTTTGCTACTCGGATTGTAACCTTGGAGTAAAAAGTGAAGCAAAAAATCACGCATCTTTATCGATGGTATTCTAAACATGCCCTGCATATCCGTTTCATAAAACCTGAATTTCTGAGTGGGTGACAATTTGTCAACTAGGCTAACCCACTTTTGAATGAACATGGAATCACACCGTCGATATTCATCTTGCATCAAATAGATTTCATCACATACCATCATCTTGCTATGAGCCTCATTGTATAAAAAAGTGGAAAAGAACTTACACGACGGCGACGGTGGGAAAGGCACCGCGGCGATATTGGCGACAGGTCGGGGGGGACAAAGACGGCGCGGGCGCACCGACGTAGTATGTACGGTGGGGCGACGGCGGGAGAGGCAGCGGCGACGGGTCAGGTCAGGGCAGGCCAGCGTGGCCGCACCGGCGCCGTTTTGGAGTGTGGGGCGACGGGCGGCGTACGGTGGCAGAAGGTGCAGATCGCGGCGGTGGCGAGACGGGCGGACGTAGAAGGAAATTTTGCATGCACGTCGGCTAACGACGTCGCCCGATCGCTGATTGCGGCGTCGCTGTTAGTGGGACGGCCCCATGCACGCATTCGCGTCGGTTAGCGAGACGGCCGGAGTTTGTTTTTTTTGCAGGGCCTCATTTTTTTTTACAAATTGAAATAGGCATATTTTTTTTAACCCTGAAAATACTGCCCGGACGTGACGCAACGTGCGTTCGTTGTCGGATTTTGTTCATTTCGGGCGTGGGGTGCCCGGGTGGGGCCCCACACGCACTCCCAGAAGTTGGGTGCAATCCGTCAAACCGGTCGGTACTTGCTGTGGAAGGGGTGGTTTGGTATGGCGGAGGGACCCTCGGTCGCACCTCTCCGCTTCATCCGCCAAGCGTGCCCAATTTTTTCCACGTGATATTGTGCCCTAGCGAGGCACGCACGCAAAAAATTTCCGTTTGAGTCCGTATGCATTTACTACCATTTTCCGGGCGAAAACCTCAAAATACTGCCGGACGTGACGCAACATGCGCTCGTTGTCGGATTTCGTTCATTTGGCGTGGGGTGCCCGGTGGGGCCCCACACGCGCTCCCGGTTGGGTGCAATCCACAAACCGGTCGGTACTTGCTGTGGAAGGGTGGTTTCGGTATGGCGGAGGGACCCTCGGTCGCACCTCTCCGCCGCATCCGCCAACGTGCCCAATTTTTTCCACGTGATATCGTGCCCTAGCAGGCACGCACGCAAAAAAATTCCCGTTTCGAGTCCGTATGCATTTACTACCATTTTCCGGCCAGAAAACCCTGAAAATACTGCCCGGACGTGACGCAACGTGCGTTCGTTGTCGGATTCGTTCATTTCGGGCGTGGGGTGCCCGTGGGGCCCTACGCGCTCCCCGAAGTTGGGTGCAATCCACAAACCGGTCGGTACTTGCTGTGGAAGGGGTGGTTTCGGTATGGCGGAGGGGACCCTCGGTCGCACTTCTCCGCTTCGCATCCGCCAACGTGCCCAATTTTTTTCGCGGATACTTGTGCCCTAGCAGGCACGACGCATAAAAATTCCGTTTGAGTCCGTATGCATTTACTACCATTTTCCGGCGAAAACCCTAAAAATATGCTCGGACGTGACGCAACATCGTTCGTTGTCGGATTCGTTCATTTGGGCGTGGGGTGCCCGGTGGGGCCCACACGCGCTCCCGTGGTTGGGTGCAATCCGTCAAACCGGTCGGTACTTGCTGTGGAAGGGATGGTTTCGGTGTGGCCGGAGGGGACCCTCGGTCGCACCTCTCCGCTTCGCATCTGCCAAACGTGCCCAATTTTTTTCCACATGATACTGTGCCCTAGCAGGGCACGCACGCAAAAAAATTCCGTTTGAGTCCGTATGCATTTACTACCATTTTCCGGGCGAAAACCACGAAAATACTGCCGGACGTGACGCAACGCGCGTTCGTTGTCGGATTTCGTTCATTTGGGCGTGGGGTGCCCGGTGGGGCCCTACGCGCTCCCGTGGTTGGGTGCAATCCGTCAAACCGGTCGGTACTTGCTGTGGAAGGGTTAGTTTCGGTATGGCCGAGGGACCCTCGGTCGCACCTCTCCGCTTTGCATCCGCTTAAATGTGCCCAATTTTTTCCACGTGATCTGTGCCCTAGCAGGCACGCACGCAAAAAAATTTCCGTTTCGAGTCTCAGATGCATTTACTACCATTTTCCGGCGAAATACCACGAAAATACTGCCGGACATGACGCAACGCGTCGTTCGTTGTCGGATTTCATTTGGGCGTGGGGTGCGGGTGGGGCCCTACACGCGCTCCCGTGTTGGGTGCAATCCGTCAAACCGGTCGGTACTTGCCGTGGAAGGGGTGGTTTCGGTGTGGCGGAGGGACCCTCGGTCGCACCTCTCCGCTTCACATCCGCCAACGTGCCCAATTTTTTCCGCGTGATATGTGCCCTAGCAGGCACGCACGCAAAAAAATTCCGCTTCGAGTCCGTATGCATTTACTACCATTTTCCGGCGAAAACCACGAAAATACAGCTCGGGCGTGACGCAACGTCGCGCTCGTTGTCGGATTCGTTCATTTCGGCGCGGGGTGCCGGGTGGGGCCCTACACGCTCCCCCAGTTGGGTGCAATCCGTCAAACCGATCAGGTACTTGCTGTGGAAGGGGTTGGTTTCGGTATGGCCGGAGGGGACCCTCGGTCGCACCTCTCCGCTTTGCATCCGCCAAACGTGCCCAATTTTTTTCCACGTGATACTGTGCCCTAGCAGGCACGCGCAAAAAAATTTCCGCTTCGAGTCTCAGATGCATTTACTACCATTTTCCGGCGAAAACCACGAAAATACTGCCGGACGTGACGCGTCGTTCGTTGTCGGATTTTGTTCATTTCGGCGTGGGGTGCCCGGTGGGGCCCTACACGCTCCCCGAAGTTGGGTGCAATCCGTCAAACCGGTCAGGTACTTGCGGTGGAAGGGGGTGGTTTCGGTATGGCCGGAGGGGACCCTCGGTCGCACCTCTCCGCTTCGCATCCGCCAAACGTGCCCAATTTTTTTCCACGTGATACTGTGCCCTAGCAGGGGACGCACGCAAAAAAAATTCCCGTTTCAAGTCCGTATGCATTTACTACCATTTTCCGGGCAGAAAACCCTGAAAATACTGCCCGGACGTGACGCAACGTGCGTCCGTTGTCGGATTTCGTTCATTTCGGGCGTGGGGTGCCCGGGTGGGGCCCCACACGCGCTCCCAGAAGTTGGGTGCAATCCGTCAAACCGGTCAGGTACTTGCTGTGGAAGGGGTTGGTTTCGGTATGGCGGAGGGACCCTCGGTCGCACCTCTCCGCCGATCCGCTAAGCGTGCCCAATTTTTTCCCACGTGATCTTGTGCCCTAGCAGGCACGACGCAAAAAAATTCCGCTTCGAGTCCGTATGCATTTACTACCATTTTCCGGCGAAAACCACGAAAATACTGCCGGACGTGGCATACGCAACGTGCGTTCGTTGTCGGATTTCGTTCATTTCGGGCGTGGGGTGCCCACGTGGGGCCCCACACGCTCTCTCAAAAGTTGGGTGCAATCCGTCAAACTGGTCAGGTACTTGCTGTGGAAGGGGTTGGTTTTGGTATGGCCGGAGGGGACCCTCGGTTGCACCTCTCCGCTTTGCATCCGCCAAACGTGCCCAATTTTTTTCCACGTCATACTGTGCCCTAGCAGGCACGCGCCGCAAAAAATTTCCGCTTCAAGTCCGTATGCATTTACTACCATTTTCCGGCGAAAACCACGAAAATACTGCCGGACGTGACGCAACGTCGTTCGTTGTCGGATTCGTTCATTTGGGCGTGGGGTGCCCGTGGGGCCCTACGCGCTCCCGTGGTTGGGTGCAATCCGTCAAACCGGTCGGTACTTGCGGTGGAAGGGGTGGTTTCGGTATGGCGGAGGGACCCTCGGTCGCACCTCTCCGCCGCATCCGCCAAGCGTGCCCAATTTTTTCCACGTGATCTTGTGCCCTAGCAGGCACGACGCAAAAAAATTCCGCTTGAGTCCGTATGCATTTACTACCATTTTCCGGCGAAAACCACGAAAATACTGCCGGACGTGACGCAACGTCGTCCGCTGTCGGATTCGTTCATTTGGGCGTGGGGTGCCCGGGTGGGGCCCTACACGCTCCCCGTGTTGGGTGCAATCCGTCAAACCGGTCGGTACTTGCTGTGGAAGGGGTGGTTTCGGTATGGTGGAGGGACCCTCGGTCGCACCTCGCCGCCATCCGCTAAGCGTGCCCAATTTTTTCCACGTGATATCGTGCCCTAGCAGGCACGCACGCAAAAAATTCCCGTTTCGAGTCCGTATGCATTTACTACTATTTTCCGGCGAAAACCACGAAAATACTGCCGGACGTGACGCAACGTCGTTCGTTGTCGGATTCGTTCATTTCGGCGTGGGGTGCCGGTGGGGCCCACACGCCTCCCGTTGTTGTGCAATCCGTCAAACCGGTTAGGTACTTGCTGTGGAAGGGGGTGGTTTCGGTGTGGCCGGAGGGGACCCTCGGTCGCACCTCTCCGCTTCGCATCTGCCAAACGTGCCCAATTTTTTTCCACGTGATACTGTGCCGTAGCAGGGCACGCACGCAAAAAACATTCCCGTTTCGAGTCCGTATGCATTTACTACCATTTTCCGGGCAGAAATCCCTGAAAATACTGCCCGGACGTGACGCAACGTGCGTTCGTTGTCGGATTCGTTCATTTCGGCGTGGGGTGCGGGTGGGGCCCACACGCGCTCTCAGAAGTTGGGTGCGATCCGTCAAACCGGTCAGGTACTTGATGTGGAAGGGGGTGGTTTCGGTATGGCCGGAGGGGACCCTCGGTCGCACCTCTCCGCTTCGCATCCGCCAAACGTGCCCAATTTTTTTCCACGTGATATCGTGCCCTAGCAGGCACGACGCAAAAAATTTCCGCTTCGAGTCCGTATGCATTTACTACCATTTTCCGGCGAAAACCTCGAAAATACTGCCCGGACGTGACGCAATGTGCGTTCGTTGTCGGATTTCGTTCATTTCGGGCATGGGGTGCCCGGGTGGGGCCCCACACGCGCTCCCAGAAGTTGGGTGCAATCCGTCAAACCGGTCAGGTACTTGCTTTGGAAGGGGGTGGTTTCGGTATGGTCGGAGGGGATCCTCGGTCGCACCTCTCCGCTTCGCATCCACCAAACGTCCCCAATTTTTTTCCACGTGATACTGTGCCCTAGCAGGGCACGCACGCAAAAAAAATTCCCGTTTCGAGTCCGTATGCATTTACTACCATTTTCCGGCGAAAACCACGAAAATACTGCCGGACGTGACGCAACGCGTCGTTCGTTGTCGGATTCGTTCATTTCGGCGTGGGGTGCCCGGTGGGGCCCACACGCGCTCCCGTGTTGGGTGCAATCCGTCAAACCGGTCGGTACTTGCTGTGGAAGGGGTGGTTACGGTATGGTGGAGGGGACCCTCGGTCGCACCTCGCCGCCGATCCGCCAACGTGCCCAATTTTTTCCACGTGATACTTGTGCCCTAGCAGAACGACGCAAAAAAATTCCCGTTTGAGTCCGTATGCATTTACTACCATTTTCCGGGCAGAAAACCCTGAAAATACTGCCCGGACGTGACGCAACGTGCGTTCGTTGTCGGATTTCATTCATTTCGGGCGTGGGGTGCCCAGGTGGGGCCCCACACGCTCTCCCAGAAGTTGGGTGCAATCCGTCAAACCGGTCAGGTACTTGCTGTGGAAGGGGGTTGTTTCGGTGTGGCCGAAGGGGACCCTCGGTCGCACCTCTCTGCTTCGCATCTGCCAAACGTGCCCAATTTTTTTCCACGTGATACTGTGCCCTAGCAGGGCACGCACGCAAAAAAAATTCCCGTTTCGAGTCCGTATGCATTTACTACCATTTTCCGGGCAGAAATCCCTGAAAATACTGCCGGACGTGGCGCAACGCGTCGTTCGTTGTCGGTTCGTTCATTTCGGCGGGGTGCGGGTGGGGCCCTACACGCGCCCCGTGTTGGGTGCAATCCGTCAAACCGGTCGGTACTTGCTGTGGAAGGGGTGGTTTCGGTATGGCGGAGGGACCCTCGGTCGCACCTCTCCGCCGCATCCGCCAACGTGCCCAATTTTTTTCCACGTGATACCGTGCCCTAGCAGGCACGCACGCAAAAAAATTCCCGCTTGAGTCGTATGCATTCACTACCATTTTCCGGCGAAAACCACGAAAATACTGCCGGACGTGACGCAACGCGTCGTTCGTTGTCGGATTCGTTCATTTCGGCATGGGGTGCGGGTGGGGCCCTACACGCGCTCCCGAAGTTGGGTGCAATCCGTCAAACCGTCGGTACTTGCTGTGGAAGGGGTGGTTTCGGTATGGTCGGGGATCCTCGGTCGCACCTCTCCGCCGCATCCGCTAAACGTCCCAATTTTTTTCCACATGATATCGTGCCCTAGCAGAACGACGCAAAAAATTCCCGTTTAGTGTCCAGTATGCATTTACTACCATTTTCCGGCGAAAACCACGAAAATACTGCCGGACGTGACGCAACGTCGTTCGTTGTCGGTTCGTTCATTTCGGCGTGGGGTGCGGGTGGGGCCCTACACGCTCCCCGTTTGGGTGAAATCCGTCAAACCGGTCGGTACTTGCTGTGGAAGGGGTGGTTTTGGTATGGTGGAGGGACCCTCGGTCGCACCTCGCCGCTTCGCATCCGCCAGCGTGCCCAATTTTTTCCACGTGATATCGTGCCCTAGCAGGGCACGCACGCAAAAAAAATTCCCGTTTCGAGTCCGTATGCATTTACTACCATTTTCCGGGCAGAAAACCCTGAAAATACTGCCCGGACGTGACGCAACGTGCGTTCGTTGTCGGATTTCATTCATTTCGGGCATGGGGTGCCCAGGTGGGGCCCCACACGCTCTCCCAGAAGTTGGGTGCAATCCGTCAAACCGGTCAGGTACTTGCTGTGGAAGGGGGTTGTTTCGGTGTGGCCGAAGGGGACCCTCGGTCGCACCTCTCTGCTTCGCATCTGCCAAACGTGCCCAATTTTTTCCACGTGATCTTGTGCCCTAGCGAGAACGCACGCAAAAAATTCCGTTTGAGTCCGTATGCATTTACTACCATTTTCCGGCAGAAATCACGAAAATACTGCCGGACGTGACGCAACGCGTCGTTCGTTGTCGGATTCGTTCATTTCGGGCGTGGGGTGCCCGGTGGGGCCCTACACGCGCTCCCGTGTTGGGTGCAATCCGTCAAACCGGTCAGGTACTTGCTGTGGAAGGGGGTGGTTTCGGTATGGCCGGAGGGGACCCTCGGTCGCACCTCTCCGCTTCGCATCCGCCAAACGTGCCCAATTTTTTTTCCACGTGATACTGTGCCCTAGCAGGGCACGCACGCAAAAAAATTTCCCGTTTCGAGTCCGTATGCATTCACTACCATTTTCCGGGCAGAAAACCCTGAAAATACTGCCCGGACGTGACGCAACGTGCGTTCGTTGTCGGATTTCGTTCATTTCGGGCATGGGGTGCCCGGGTGGGGCCCCACACGCGCTCCCAGAAGTTGGGTGCAATCCGTCAAACCGGTCAGGTACTTGCTGTGGAAGGGGGTGGTTTCGGTATGGTCGGGGGGGATCCTCGGTCGCACCTCTCCGCTTCGCATCCGCCAAACGTCCCCAATTTTTTTCCACGTGATACTGTGCCCTAGCAGGGCACGCACGCAAAAAAATTTCCCGTTTCGTGTCCGTATGCATTTACTACCATTTTACGGGCAGAAAACCCTGAAAATACTGCCCGGACGTGACGCAACGTGCGTTCGTTGTCGGATTTCGTTCATTTCGGGCGTGGGGTGCCCGGGTGCGGCCCCACACGCGCTCCCGTGTTGGGTGCAATCCATCAAACCGGTCGGTACTTGCTGTGGAAGGGGTGGTTTCGGTATGGCGGAGGGACCCTCGGTCGCACCTCTCCGCCGCATCCGCCAAGCGTGCCCAATTTTTTCCACGTGATATCGTGCCCTAGCAGAACACGCCGCAAAAAATTTCCGTTTGAGTCCGTATGCATTTACTACCATTTTCCGGCGAAAACCACGAAAATACTGCCGGACGTGACGCAAGCGTCGTTCGTTGTCGGATTCGTTCATTTCGGGCGTGGGGTGCCCGGTGGGGCCCCACGCGCTCCCGTGTTGGGTGCAATCATCAAACCGGTCGGTACTTGCTGTGGAAGGGTGGTTTCGGTATGGCGAAGGGACCCTCGGTCGCACCTCTCCGCCGATCCGCCAACGTGCCCAGTTTTTTCCACGTGATACTGTGCCCTAGCAGGCACGCGCCGCAAAAAATTCCCGTTTGAGTCCGTATGCATTTACTACCATTTTCCGGGCGAAAACCACGAAAATACTGCCGGACGTGACGCAACGTCGTTCGTTGTCGGTTCGTTCATTTCGGGCGTGGGGTGCGGGTGGGGCCCTACACGCTCCCGTGTTGGGTGCAATCCGTCAAACCGGTCGGTACTTGCTGTGGAAGGGGTTAGTTTCGGTATGGCCGGAGGGGACCCTCGGTCGCACCTCTCCGCTTTGCATCCGCCAAACGTGCCCAATTTTTTTCCACGTGATACTGTGCCCTAGCAGGGCACGCACGCAAAAAAAATTTCCCGTTTCGAGTCTGTATGCATTTACTACCATTTTCCGGGCAGAAAACCCTGAAAATACTGCCCGGACGTGACGCAACGTGCGTTCGTTGTCGGATTTCGTTCATTTCGGGCGTGGGGTGCCCGGGTGGGGCCCTACACGCTCCCGTGTTGGGTGCAATCCGTCATACCGGTCGGTACTTGCGGTGGAAGGGGTGGTTTCGGTATGGCGGAGGGACCCTCGGTCGCACCTCTCCGCCGCATCCGCTAAACGTGCCCAATTTTTTCCACGTGATCTCGTGCCCTAGCAGGGACGACGCAAAAAAATTCCGTTTCAAGTCCGTATGCATTTACTACCATTTTCCGGGCGAAAACCACGAAAATACTGCCGGACGTGACGCAAGCGTCGTCCGTTGTCGGATTTCATTCATTTGGGCGTGGGGTGCCCGGTGGGGCCCACACTCGCTCCCGTGTTGGGTGCAATCCGTCAAACCGGTCGTACTTGCTGTGGAAGGGGTGGTTTCGGTATGGCGGAGGGGACCCTCGGTCGCACCTCTCCGCTTCATCCGCCAAGCGTGCCCAATTTTTTCCACGTGATACCGTGCCCTAGCAGGGCACACACGAAAAAAAATATCCCGTTTCGAGTCCGTATGCATTTACTACCATTTTCCGGCGAAAACCACGAAAATACTGCCGGACGTGACGCAACGTCGTCCGTTGTCGGATTTCGTTCATTTGGGCGTGGGGTGCCCGGTGGGGCCCACACGCTCCCGTGGTTGGGTGCAATCCGTCAAACCGGTCAGGTACTTGCTGTGGAAGGGGTTGGTTTCGGTATGAATGGAGGGGACCCTCGGTCGCACCTCGCCGCTTCGCATCCGCCAAACTTGCCCAATTTTTTTCCACGTGATACTGTGCCCTAGCAGGGCACGCACGCAAAAAAAATTCCCGTTTCGAGTCCGTATGCATTTACTACTATTTTCCGGGCAGAAAACCCTGAAAATACTGCCCGGACGTGACGCAACGTGCGTTCGTTGTCGGATTTCGTTCATTTCGGGCGTGGGGTGCCCAGGTGGGGCCCCACACGCTCTCCCAGAAGTTGGGTGCAATCCGTCAAACCGGTCAGGTACTTGCTGTGGAAGGGGGTGATTTCGGTGTGGCCGGAGGGGACCCTCGGTCGCACCTCTCCGCTTCGCATCCGCCAACGTGCCCAATTTTTTCCACGTGATCTTGTGCCCTAGCGGCACGCGCGCAAAAAAATTCCGTTTCGAGTCCGTATGCATTTACTACCATTTTCCGGCGAAATCCTCGAAAATACTGCCGGACGTGACGCAACGCGTCGTTCGTTGTCGGATTCGTTCATTTCGGCGTGGGGTGCCCGGTGGGGCCCTACACGCGCTCCCGTGTTGGGTGCAATCCGTCAAACCGGTCGGTACTTGCTGTGGAAGGGGGTGGTTTCGGTATGGCCGGAGGGGACCCTCGGTCGCACCTCTCCGCTTCGCATCCGCTAAGCGTGCCCAATTTTTTCCATGTGATCTTGTGCCCTAGCAGAACGCGCGCAAAAAATTCCCGTTTCGAGTCCGTATGCATTTACTACCATTTTCCGGCGAAAACCACGAAAATACTGCCGGACGTGGCGCAACGCGTCGTTCGTTGTCGGATTCGTTCATTTCGGGCATGGGGTGCCCGGTGGGCCCCACGCGCGCTCCCGTGGTTGGGTGCAATCCGTCAAACCGGTCGGTACTTGCTTTGGAAGGGGTGGTTTCGGTATGGTCGAGGGGATCCTCGGTCGCACCTCTCCGCCGCATCCGCTTAACGTCCCAATTTTTTCCACGTGATCTCGTGCCCTAGCAGAACGCCGCATAAAAATTCCGTTTGAGTCCGTATGCATTTACTACCAATTTCCGGACGAAAACCACGAAAATATCTGCCGGACGTGGCGCAACGCGTCGTCCGTTGTCGATTTCGTTCATTTGGGCGTGGGGTGCCCGGTGGGGCCCTACACGCGCTCCCGGTTGGGTGCAATCCGTCAAACCGGTCGGTACTTGCTGTGGAAGGGGTGGTTTTGGTATGGTGGAGGGGACCCTCGGTCGCACTCTCGCCGCCGCATCCGCTAAGCGTGCCCAATTTTTTCCACGTGATCTTGTGCCCTAGCAGGCACGCACGCATAAAAATTTCCGTTTGAGTCCGTATGCATTTACTACCATTTTCGGGCGAAAACCACGAAAATACTGCCGGACGTGGCGCAACGTCGCGCTCGTTGTCGGATTCGTTCATTTCGGCGTGGGGTGCCGGTGGGGCCCCTGCGCTCTCGTGGTTGGGTGCAATCCGTCAAACCGGTCGGTACTTGCTGTGGAAGGGGTGGTTTGGTGTGGCGAAGGGACCCTCGGTCGCACCTCTCCGCTTCGCATCGCCAACGTGCCCAATTTTTTCCACGTGATCTTGTGCCCTAGCAGAGCACGCACGCAAAAAAATTCCCGTTTAGTCCGTATGCATTTACTACCATTTTCCGGCGGACATCCTCGAAAATACTGCCGGATGTGACGCAACGTCGTTCGTTGTCGGATTCGTTCATTTCGGCGTGGGGTGCCCGTGGGGCCCTACGCGCCCCCGTGGTTGGGTGCAATCCGTCAAACCGGTCGGTACTTGCTGTGGAAGGGGTGGTTTCGGTATGGCGGAGGGACCCTCGGTCGCACCTCTCCGCTTCAGATCCGCTTAAACGTGCCCAATTTTTTCCACGTGATCTTGTGCCCTAGCGAGGCACGCCGCAAAAAATTTCCGTTTGAGTCCGTATGCATTTACTACCATTTTCCGGCGAAAACCACGAAAATACTGCCGGACGTGACGCAACGCGTCGTTCGTTGTCGGATTTCGTTCATTTCGGGCATGGGGTGCCCGGGTGGGGCCCCACACGCGCTCCCAGAAGTTGGGTGCAATCCGTCAAACCGGTCAGGTACTTGCTGTGGAAGGGGGTGGTTTCGGTATGGTCGGAGGGGATCCTTGGTCGCACCTCTCCGCTTCGCATCCGCCAAACGTCCCCAATTTTTTTCCACGTGATACTGTGCCCTAGCAGAGCACGCACGCAAAAAATTTCCGTTTCGGTCCGTATGCATTTACTACCATTTTCCGGCGAAAACCACGAAAATACTGCCGGACGTGGCGCAACGTCGTTCGTTGTCGGTTCGTTCATTTCGGGCGTGGGGTGCGGGTGGGGCCCATCTGCGCTCCCGTGTTGGGTGCAATCCGTCAAACCGGTTAGGTACTTGCTGTGGAAGGGGGTGGTTTCGGTATGGCCGGAGGGGACCCTCGGTCGCACCTCTCCGCCGCATCCGCCAACGTGCCCAATTTTTTCCACGTGATCTCGTGCCCTAGCAGGCACGCACGCAAAAAAATTCCGTTTGAGTCCGTATGCATTTACTACCATTTTCCGGGCGAAAACCACGAAAATACTGCCGGACGTGGCGCAACGTCGTTCGTTGTCGGTTCGTTCATTTGGGCGTGGGGTGCCGGTGGGGCCCTACACGCTCCCGTTGGGTGCAATCTGTCAAACCGGTCGGTACTTGCTGTGGAAGGGTGGTTTCGGTATGGCGAAGGGACCCTCGGTCGCACCTCTCCGCCGCATCCGTAAGCGTGCCCAATTTTTTCCACGTGATCTCGTGCCCTAGTAGGGCGCGACGCAAAAAAAATTCCTGTTTGAGTCCGTATGCATTTACTACCATTTTCCGGGCAGAAAACCCTGAAAATACTACCCGGACGTGACGCAACATGCGTTCGTTGTCGGATTTCGTTCATTTCGGGCATGGGGTGCCCGGGTGGGGCCCCACACGCGCTCCCAGAAGTTGGGTGCAATCCGTTAAACCGGTCAGGTACTTGCTGTGGAAGGGGTGGTTTCGGTATGGCCGGAGGGACCCTCGGTCGCACCTCTCCGCCGCATCCGCCAAGCGTGCCCAATTTTTTCCACGTGATCTCGTGCCCTAGCGAGGCACGCACGCAAAAAATTTCCGTTTCGAGTCCGTATGCATTTACTACCATTTTCCGGCGAAAACCACGAAAATATCGTCGGGACGTGACGCAACGCGTCGCTCGTTGTCGGATTCGTTCATTTCGGCGTGGGGTGTCGGGTGGGGCCCCACACGCGCTCCCAGAAGTTGGGTGCAATCCGTCAAACCGGTCAGGTACTTGCTGTGGAAGGGGGTAGTTTCGGTATGGCCGGAGGTGACCCTCGGTCGCACCTCTCCGCTTCGCATCCGCCAAACGTGCCCAATTTTTTTCCACGTGATACTGTGCAGAAAACCCTGAAAATACTGCCCGGACGTGACGCAAAGTGCCGGTTGCGCGCTAAATTTGGATTTTCCGAAAGCATTCGATTCGGTCAGTTGGGACTGCCTTTTCCAGGTTTTCGAAGCTAGAGGTTTCCCTCCAAAGTACTTTAAAAATATTTCGGAAAATGTAAATGAATTTAAAAATTCTTGTATCCATTAATATATGTTAATGAATTTAAAAATATTCTCTGATTCATAAATGTTAACAAATTTAATAATATTTCAGGAAATGTTAGTGAATTAAAATATATCACCTTTTTAATTTTTTTTCTTTATTTGTTATATTTTGTATTTCAAAATTTCAATTTTTTCATCCACCGCTATACTATATGGACATATTTAAACAAAATCTGAACATTTTTAAAACGCTTTATAAACATTTACATACACTTTTTATTTTTTATTTTATGTGTTTTCATGATTTTTTATTCTACAAATTTTGATAATTAACTACCTTATTCTGTCCTATGTATATTCGATGAAAATTTTTAAATATATTATGAACATTTTATGCATAGGTCAGAATATTTTGAATTTTTCTCAAAATAAGCGTTCTATATTTAGCTAATTTTTTAACAATTTTGAAGACAAATTTAAACAAGACTCCAACAAACTAGATTGAACATAGATATATTTTACATAGTCCATTCAACATTACGAAATCGAGGCGAGTTTTTCCAAACATAAGCGATACATAGTTCATACTTAGAAAATTAAAAAAAATCTAGTCCTCCTCCTCGTCGCTAGCCAACAGATCGATGACCTCCCCGACGTCACCGCCGTCACCGCCGTCACCACCGTCACCCCCGCCCTCGTCGTCGTCGTCGCTGACATGGGCCAACCGCTCCCAGTCGATGTCGTCGTCGTCCGACGACTCCGGCGCCTCCGCCTCCGCCATGAGACCATCGGCGGAATCGCCGCCGCCGCCAGATCGCTGCCGCCTGCTCGGCGGCCTCCCTTCAACCGCCGCCGCCTCTGCAGCCGCCGCTGCAGCCGCCGAGCGCGCAGGCGACGAGGTAACCCGCGTATCGTCGGGATCACGGTCCTCGAAGAACCACCTGCTCGGCGGCAGTTCCACCTCCGGCGGGCGGGGATCGGCGGCGCCGCGCTGGTGGTGGAGGAGCCCGGCGGCGCCGCGCCATCGGCGGGGCAGCGGGACAAGAAGGCGGCGACGGTCGCCGACGAGGTCGGCGTGACGCCGGACTCCGCCCGGCTTTCGCGCGCCGATGGCGGCGTAGTCTTTGCCGTCCCGAAACGCGTGGCGGCGGCGATGTTGTTGCGGCCGCCGGTCCGCTTCTCCTCCGCGGTGGCGCCGGGCCCGCGCGTCGGGTAGCCGTCCTTGTCGAGCTTCCAGTCGTGCGGAAGACGGCAACCTGGCGGCACGAGGAGCCCGAACCGGTGCAGCTCCTCCGTCTCCGGCGTGCTCAGGCTCGACGGCCACGCACTGGGTCCGTCGTCGCCGCTGGTGTCGGAGCTGCTGCCGCGGTGGAACGACATGCCGCCGGCGGGATTTTGGGAGGTGGAGACGGGAGGTGCAGACGGGAGCGGTGTTTGCGCTGACGGGCGGACGGGGCGAGTTTTTATAGGGAGACGGCGGGGAAGCGGGCGGCCGGGTCGGTGGGCTTTCAATGCGACGGCAGTCGAGGGCGGCGGCGCGATGCGAGGGGACGGGCGGCGGGCGGCGGCGAGGCGACGTGGCGGGCGGCGGGCGCGATTCACGCGCCAGACGCGCTTTCCCGGCGACGCAGTGTGTGACCACCGACGCGCTTGACCACCGACGGAAAACATTCAATGCGACGGCGGTCGAGGGCGGCGGCGCGCGAGAGGGAGGGCGGCGCGGCGGCGGGCGAGGCGACGGACGGACGGGCGGGCGGCGGACAAGGCGACGGGACGGGGCGGCGGGCCGCAGTTCACGCGCCACGGCGCGCTTTCCCCGGGCGACGCGCGGTTTGACCACCGACGGGAAAAAAAACCGTACGTCACCACAGAAAAAAAAATCGTAGACGTACGTACGTCGACGGCCGCGCGGGTACGTCGCGGGGGCGAGACTGAGGGAGGGGCATGGGCAAAGACCATCCTACCATTTTTTAAGTTTTGAGGCGAAGGGGTATAGGACGATCTGGACCGTTGATGTTTTTAGGGGGTTGTACCGAAGAAGAAGTGTTATAGAATGCTCCCTGCTTTAGTGACGCTTGAACCCTTTTTCACGTCTATTTAAGTATATGATGTGACCTCTCGCTGGTGCGCTCATTGTTGAGTTCCACACAATTTATCTCTGGCTTCTAATTTCCTTTCTTAGCTCAGGAACTAACGTACAATTTATCTCTGACTATTATTACTTATCCTGCACCGCTGCTTGTCTGTGCTCTGTAGGATGTGATGATGGTGTTATATTCGCTGTTTATGATTGGCCTGATGATCTATATGGTCAAGGTTTCCACCAACAACTTGTGGGAAGCATGGCCGGGTGTTGTTATCGTGTTGCCAATCTGGGTGTTGTCACTCTATATGCATTTCCAACAACGTGCCAAGAAGCGTGCACTGCTAAGCGATGGCAGCGATCTTAGTACCAAACTGCTGGAGTCTACGAAATAAGCCAATGAGTGAAGTGAATATGGGGCACCGTTTTGTTAATACCTGAAGTATGGTGCCCTGGTCGTGGTATTGAATGGGTAGTATAAATGATATCTGTATTTAATCTAGTTCTTGAGCTTTTTGTAAACCCTCCAGATAAATGGATGTACAAGACTGGTGTGAATTTTGTTTTGCGTGATTATATGAAGTGTGTTACTTAACACCCTGACTTCTATTGTGACGTTGCATGCTTATTTCATTCTGCAAATGTGTTTTTCGAAAAGGGGTGCTTTATTACTTAAAAATACAAATGTGTTTAGTGAATGAATTGTGCATGCATCAATTGCAAGTTATTCTACCTTTCGTCCTTTCAAACAATGTTTATCCCATAAAATGAGCTACCATTATCTCCTTGCAATGGCTTCTCTTTCTCATGGCCATTTAATCCGAACCCTAGCTCTTCTGTCCAAAGTACGTAGTAATACCAGGTATGAGTGGAAGAAACATGTTGCCCTTTAAAAAAAATCAATGTTAATCATGTATTGGAACAGAAGTGATGTCCCTGTTCTATTATAATCTCTATTTTTTTCTGTGTAACAATTACTGGGGGCATATACGATCCTATTCACTAGTGCAGATTGACACTATTAAGCCCTTCCAATCGCGTACATTACATGTGTGATGCCCTGCACACAGTTTGTAGGATAAAATCGTGTGAGATATGGGTGACCATCGCAGACGGTCAGAGGCGAGGCCACTTCAATTCATGGGTATTACAGGCGGCTTAGATTTTTGTGGTCAAAATCACCTCTGAGGGACGCCTCTAATAATTCATGAGTATACACAATTTGTTGGCAAATTTTCATCAGAACTCGCGTATGCGTTTATGATGGAATTGCATGTAGTAATATATGGAGGCGGTTAGATTTTCGAAACTGCTCTAGTTTCTCTCACGCGCAAGCAGTTTCATCATAGAAAGAACCGCTGGAAAATTAGTACCTTGGGGCCTTTTCCCTTTTCTTTCTCCACTAGTGCAGAACCGGGCATTAGCACCGGTTCGTAAGGCCCTATAGTGCCGGTTACATAACCGGCACTAATTTGTGGTCACTAAAGCCCCCCCCTTAGTACCGGTTCAGCACGAACCGGTGCTAAAGGGCAACCACGTGGCACGAGCCAGCTCCGGGGACCTGGAGCCCTTTAGTACCGGTTGGTCTCGGGGACCTGGAGCCCTTTAGTACCGGTTTTTAGTTTTATGATTTTTTTTTCATTTAATTTTGTGTTTCCATTTTAATTCTTTTTCGTTTGCTGGTATTTTACGATACTACACATTGTACACGTTATGCATATATATAACCAAGCCTCTATTCCAGGGAGCTTTTTCGCCTCAAGGTTGTGCCATTTGGTTGAAAGTGACTTCTAGTGAATTTACATGTGACACGTGCTATTAATTTGGTACCTGGCGGGGTAGAAAGGCCTTGTGGATTTAGGAGTTTGATTCAAATTTTTTGAACTAGGATGCGGCATATCTTGGTAAGTTAGTGTAAGCTTAGCGTTTTTTGGTATGCTTGCGTTTTGCTTCCCTGGTCAACTAGCGTTTTGTCTAGCGGTGGGTTGCTTTATTGCTGGGCAGGTGCATGCACGCAGTCAGTTAAACAAGGATTCATGCATGCAGTGGTGGTAGATGACCATGACACGTAATGTATGTTGATTCTTCCGTATTCTTTTGCTCTCTCCTGAAGACTCCATACGAAGCAACGAATCCCGTGCCGCCACTTGATCGCCCCACCGCTTTGCCGCTGTATATGCCCATAAAAGGACTCTCCTCTTTCTCGACCTCACGACCTTGCCCCACTGTCGAGCTATCGACTCTCCCCCACCTCTGTATTCTCTCTGCGTGGCCGAGTTGATGGTGGACACACAGGCCATCCATGGCGTACAGAATGCGTGTGTGGAAGATACACGACCGACGGAAGAGGCTCGGCATGGTGTTCCCCAAGAGCGGGTAGGAGCTGGACGAGTCCATGAATGATGCAGACGGCGCTAGGTCCTCGAGGAGGCCGGTGACCGCGGGGACACCGGCAAGGTGCTCCGTTGATGGCACTACAAGAGCACTCGACGTTGATTGCCTCGCTTCCTATCCTCGCCGTGAAATACTCCACCGTCGTCTACTTCTCTTCTCGCTCCACCGCCGTCTGATTCTCCCCTCACTCCACCGCCGCTGCTATCCATCGCCACACCATGTTCTCGGCGTCCCTTGACGCCACGGCCGGTCTTGATGTCGTTGTCCTCTGTGCGCAGCGCCTACGGGCTCGACCCCTCGGCCATCTACAATGACGACGGCTGCAACGCACCGCCGCCGACTAAGGTCCCACTTGCGTGCTCCCCCTGTGCAGCTTCTACCGATGGACTAATCCGGTTTTCTTCCAGCTCCTCGGCTTCTCGATGCCCCAGCGTCGCCTCTTGCCTCCGACCTCTTCGAGCATCGTCACAATCACCGTACGGCCTCCTCCGGCGACCTCACCAGCTAGGTTTGTCGTCTACTCCGACACCAATGCCGAGCTCAATGAGTTTGGGCACCGAGACTTCCGAAACGGCGCCTCAAGGTTCGGCAACCTCTCGTGCGACTGCTACCTACGCGCGCTGGTGACTGTCGGTGGAGAATATAGCAAGCGCCCACGGCGTTGGTGCTGGTTTAAGGACGAGCTATAAAGAAACTTTGCGCCTCGAGAATGCGGAGAGGTGGCCTGACCGCTCGAGCTTGCTGCCGTTTTTCCCGGGACACCACCGTCCAAGACTTCACCTATGGTCTGATGGTATGTTTTTAGTTACCACAAACTTTGCAAATCTTTATGAATTCAATTAGTTTAATTTTCTCACGGCTGAGGCACTTCACTGGCCAAATACTAGCATCTTTCTCAACGTGGAATGCACATATTACCAATTTAACTGAAGCATGGCTCAAGTTAATCAATTTAACTCTATGATGCATGATTCTAACTTCCATGGATCAACAAAGCAGCTGGACTGCCAACGTTTTAGTGTATGCTTCTAACGTTTGCAAAATTTGTGCCGAGTGCACGAGCTCCATATGGTGATATATTGATGCAAGTTAACCAAATGAAACTGTACTGTTCGGTCAGAGTTGGGATTTAATTTGTATAATTGTGGATTTGTTTTCGAGCTTTCAGAAGTACAGCTCCCATCTAGATTTTGTTTAAATATACTTTGATTAATTGATTCTTATTTGGTACACTCGAACTATAAAGTATTGATGATTGTGGTTTTCCTTTATCATCCGGTCTCAGGGTGGACACGGTCCGGGCCGGTCCGGTCCCTGACCGAGCCGCCGTTTGGACCGGCCGCCGGCGGTCCGGACCGGACCGGACCGAGCAGCCTGGCGGTCCTGATTTCTGGGCCCGGACCGACGGCGGGAAAGCTCGGGCCGGACCGAGAGGACCGGCAAGTGGAGATGTGGTAACCATGGCGGCGGCTGCAGGACGAGGAGGAGGTGGTCGTGAGCTTCTTCGCGGCGACCATGGACGCGGTGAGGCACGGGAGCGAGCCGTAGCGGCCACGAACGACATACCGGAGGCAGCAGCAACTCGATCTTCCGGGAGGCAGAAGCCCACGACCAGCCCTTTTTGTTGTTTTGCCTTAGAGATTTTTTAGCCGCATGCAAATATGGTAACACGTGCATGAGCCCATAAGATTTTGTGGGCTAGCCTTCCGTGATTAGTGGATCAAGATTGACGTGGAGCTGTGTCCTATTCGTGCTCGTAGTGGACGCAGATGACGCGTCAATTTCATTAGTCGTGGGATGAGAATCAGATCTGAACCCATATTTCTCGTTCTTTCTGTATCTACTCCGTTGAATAAAAGGAAAGGGAAACGGTAGAAAACAACCCAACGGCAGCATGCCATGGGCGCATAATTATCGCTAGTAAAAGGAAACGCTAGCGAGGGGCAAGTCATGAATGGCGCCGCGATTATCGGATCGAACGCCGGCTCTCTTGTTCTTTCTATTCTCTGAAAAAAAGGCAGCACCTGATCTGGGTCTTCTTCTACCTCTTGCCCCTGTCCCTGTGTCAATTGACTGATTGAGTACTTGATTCCGATGAACAGCGCGGTGGGACACGGCCAGGGCATCGCCGGTGGCCATGACGAAGAAGAATGGCCTGTACCTTCGGTCCGCTCGGTCGGACCGGGCAAAGACCGGACCGGACCGAGAAAATTTCGGGCCGAAATTTAGTAACCGGACCGAACAAATTCTTCAGCGGGCCAGGACCGGACGGTCCGGTCCCAAACGGGCCACGAGCGGGCCGAGAAGCCCGCTCGCTCCGTCCAGCCTGAATCCGGTCTATGTTTGTGATCTTGTTCTCCAAGCTTGCATTTTCTTGAACTTTGAAGTATTGATGATTGTGGTTTTTTTCTCCAATCTGGTGCTGACCTGAGTTTGTGTTGATGGAGAACTGAAGAACCGGGTCCACTTCTCAAACTGCTATGCCCTACTGCTGTAAATGCCATGAGTTGTGTTTTATTTTCTGTGATAATACTTTCTTCTTTTCGTTGCAGCCTCGTCTCATAAAAGCGAGAATATTATCTTCTTTCTCATTGCAGACTTCTGTCATGAAAAGAAGCTGGAAGTACGCTGTGTTAGCTTTTTCTTAAATCTGAACACTGCAATAGTGTTGTTCACTTATTTTTACTACACTGGAGAAAGGAGTTTGTCCTTATGCTAAGAGGTAAATATGTTATTTCTAACCTTTAGTTTGATTACTGATATTTACCTTTTATTTATTTACTAGTAGACATGCACGTGCAACGCACGTATCATAATCTACAATAAAAACATCTATTTAAGTATATTTTCTTTTCTAGCGAGTTTTTTACCAACCCATTCAAATCTGTCTTACGCTCAGTGATATGAGCGTGCGTGTAACATACGACCCAGAAACATGTCTTCATATAACATTGATGATCACATAATTCTATTATAATTTGTTACATAATTAAAAAAACACAACTAAACACCAGGTCCATTTATTGATACGATCTATGGTGCTTCATCCGATGGATGGGATATTGGTTTGAGCTTGGTTCCCTTCGTACTTTAAAATATATATCAAAAACTTCCTCCTCAACTTCATCTCCTTCATACTTTAAAATATGAACAATCATACCGATGAACAAAGTTACTCTATTAAGTCATTGTTTGTTGGAGTGACAGTCGGTGAAAGGATAAATGATTGTGAGATGAGCTCAACTTCGGGTGATATGTTCGATGTTTTGAGGTGGGGGAGGGGGTCTATCAAGAATCATACAATCTTTGGGGTCTGTGTTGTTTCCGTCATCTTTCAAGTCTTGATTTCTTGTATCATCATCATCCTAGTCCACTAAAATGACAGGTAGTTTTGTTCTAAAATATGTCATATGATCCTATAAAATAGTAATCAGAGTTAGTTAGTTTTGAAATAGTGATACTTCAAGTATAATGATACAGAACAAAAGTGCCTGTATAGGAGTATCAGACAACATATCTCCGATGAAGTTCTCCATAAAATTTATATTAGTTTACAAGAGGGAGTATTTCATAAAATTTACCATCCACGCACCACAAGATGACCTACAGGATTACAAAACATAAAATATATTCAGTTTTATTTAATTTTTATAGATATTTATAAAAAAAACTTTTCAAACCATCAACTGATCATGACTATAACAAGCCGTGATGATTAAAAAAATGGCACCCAAAATCGAACATGCCCTATAAAGGAAAAGTATTTTTCTAGAAGATGAAAGAAAATTGGTTTGGACAACGCCACAGTCACTCACAATCTTTCTCTGGACACTACTACTCCCTCCGTTCCTAAATAATTGTCTTTCTAGATATTTCAACAAATGATTACATACAGAGCAAAATGAATGAATCTACACTCTAAAACATATCTACATACATCCATATGTTGTAGTCCATTTGAGATGGCTAGAAAGACAATTATTTGGGAACGGAGGGAGTAGTATATACTGTAGTTGTACAAAAAAAAAGTCAAGTCATTCCACCGCCCCTGTCTTTTCTCCTCCCTTCCCTAATCTTCCATGGTCGCCAGATCCCTCCCTCCACAGCCGGCGCTCCCTGCAAGGCCGCCCCTCCCGTTCGTCACCCACGCCGACGGACGTGCATGCCCCTGCTCCACCCCACTCCTTCGAATTCGGCCGTCGAAATGCTCGAGGAGGCGGTCGAGCTTGGCATGCTCACCGGCGACGCCGGCCCCTTACCGCACACGCCGGACTGTCGACCTCTCAGGCGGGCGGCGCACGCCGACCCCAGGAGGAGAGAAGCGGAGATTTTGTGCCGGCTTCTTGCTCAGCTGGGGATTTGAAGAGGACGGCCGTGGCCATGGCCTTGGAGGAGGTGGAAGTTCCCGTCCCCACGGAGAAGCTGTCCACGGATCCAAATCTGTAAGCAGAAAGAAAAGAACCTGATCTTGGATTTCTTCACTTGCACTATTCAGAGTCATCCTAATCCACCATACGTTCCCTTATTCAACTGGATGACCGCAGAGACGGGGGAAGGCAGGGTGGCCACCGGGAGCTTCAACCTTCCCACCTACATGCACAGGCATGTTTGGTAAGCGGCGGCACCTGTTAAATCTGTTTAGCAACTATGAAGTGTTGTGTTAATATTAGAACAGGCTGAGAATCAGAACAAACAGATTACATATTACCCCAATCTCTTGTTTCATACGTACAGAGCTTGCGAAGGATGAGTTGCAGCAGCGAGGGTAGTCGGTGCTGGGTTGTTACTGCCTTACTGGATACATGTCCCTGGTGAACCGATGCTAACAAGAAGAAGGTACTATGCGGAACTGGAAATGTGTATGGGTTTGTGTTAACACCACATTCTCATGACCGAATTTGCAATTTGGGGCTGCTCATGACCTCTTGCCGTCTGCTCACCGGATTCGCCTCTGCGAATTGGCATGTTGAAGCTCATCTTTCGTGATGGTTGATCCATGCATAATAACCTGATTTTTCATGTTATCAGTACATGCGTACCATTGGATTTTCGCTGTCACATAAGGTACTTTCAGTTCGGACGATGTGTTCATTTGATGGGCACATCCTTGTGTTCTTGTAATGCAGAAAGGTCATCAGCGTACCTTGACCATTCTCTCAAGAGTTAAGAATTCTTCTGTGCAAGGACGGCTTAGCTGATCAAGGTATATATGACAATGATTTTTGTTGTTGCAACACAGTAGTGTCTTCTCTCACATTGTTGGATCACCAAATGTATCAGTACTATAACACTGTATATAAATCAGTTGTTTACGACTTGCGTTTTGTCTCAGGAAGTGTCAAGGTAATGCTGCTATGTGGTTCTGACCTGCTCGGGTCATTCAGCAAGCCAGGGGTTTGGATTCCAGATCAGGTACAAAACTTGAACACTTTTTGGGTACCGAAAGGGGATGGGAGCAACAAGTCTGAATCAAAGAGTATGTTTTGAATCTTCGTTGCATTGCACAATATTTTTATTGTTCTAAGAAATTCATGTAGTTGTATATGGAACATTTCCTTGATGTGATGGTCGGGCATATTTATTTACTAAATCATACTTCTAGATTAACTTTGTCGGCAACTCTAAATATTTCTTAGATGGCTTACCACAAGCATTAGTCCTGCAAAAACATATATTCTAAACCAGTTCATGATAGATCAACAAAATCTTGTTGATGCTCTCACCTATTAGGATATGCACATGAAAAAAAAAAGATATGCCAAAGTTGCGTAGTTCCAACAAACAGACATTCAAATGCACCATTTTGTACTCAGGAAGCAGGAAGTGCGACTTCTTTAGTTTTCAGAATTAGAATGGATCACGTGTACTCCAGATGTTTTCAGTTTAACTAATCATGCACATTCTCAATCATCATGTGTGCAAAAGTGGGTTTATACAGATTTATACAATTCATTGTAACATCCTGGAGCTGGATAGATGCTATATTACTTGTAGAACGATTGTGTTGGTGGTCATGTTGATGGAACTTGATATAGTAAAGTCACTTTCCTGTATTTACTTGATATAGTAAAGGCAATTTGCAACACAAATCCAGTTTCATTATTCTCATATAGTTAGTATGTAAAATGAACGGCTTATAGCATTTTGCTGTGTAACTGTTTATTATTTAGAACTCTATTATCAAAAATCTAATCATGAGTAATGCTGCAACGGTCAAAGGAAGAAGTCGAACCTGAAGAAGTCCTCGGAAGAATCACAACTGCGTGTGCCCGGCTGGTTCAGGGGACGCGACAGGCGCTGGCGCCCTGCCCCGGCGGGCGTGTGCGCGGCGGCGTGGGTGCCAGTGCAGGGCAGGCGCGGCGGTGCGGGTGCCGGGTCAGGCTCTCTCCTGGGCACTGGCGATCTCGCAGGACGGATGCCACGCTGCGAACGGCAACAATTGGCGATGGCGATCGTGCACGGAGGTGACGGGACGGTGCTGTGCGGCGTGGTCGCCGTGCAGGCAGGAGACGCTGTTGGTGGGCGGCGTATGTGCCAGGCGGCGAGGTCAAGGTCAAGGCGTGAAGTTCCCTTAGCTTGCGATCTGATTTTCCGTGATTGTAGGGGACGCTGGGCTGGTTGTTAGTTTGCGATCTGATTTCCGTGATTGTAGGGGACGCGTGGGGCTGGTTGTTCGCTCCTGGTGAAGTACGGTCAGTCATTTGTAAATGCTAAGTGCACACCGTAGAGGTATTGGATTAATGATGGCTGTTAGATTGAGACTTGTTGGCCTAATCGTGTGATGCTGATTGGCTCGTGCGTTATTGTGGGACTAATTGCGGGGTGCGCGTAAGAAAGTTCTTGTTTGATTGTTTAATAGTATAAGTAGAGATTCCCTTAACTGATGGACAAGTTTTTCTTGATAACTAATGTGCCTGACTTCATGATAGAAAAGAAAGTGATGGATGAACTGATTGCATACATTAATCACTGATAAACTCACTTTATAAATTATATATACGTAGTATAAAAACTTTTAAATAGGTGTAGGCTATAAAATGATTCTGATGTGACATGCAATTTGTTTCAACGAAGTTCAGAAGTTCGACAATCAACTGAATCGTTCAGATGGCCATCGAAATTTGTGTCTTATACTAGATGATGTATTATATAATGCCTATTTTTTATCAACGGAATTCTCCAAATGACACACCATGCTTGCATATTAATTCAGTAGTATTTTTATTTTTTGATGGCCACTTAAAGAAAATAAAATCCATGGGTTACCTGGAAGGAGACCTCCGTATTTTCTGTTTGCATAGCACATGTGTTGTTGTCTAATTTCCAGTTGCATAAATAGGCACAACTTGCACAAGCTTGGATATGAAAATATTTTCATCTTTGTATGATTTCTTCTCTACCAGAGTAAGGTTGTGTTATGCGACGACAATAAATAAGAGCCAGGGACAAACTGTATCTAAGGTATGCGTGTACCTTCGCGAATCGGTGTTTTTGCATGGACAATTATATGTTGCGGTATCACGTATAACTTTGCGTGATGGTCTTAAGTTCTTCATGGAAGATCACCGTGGATGTCCGGCTTCTGTGACTAGAATTGTAGTTTACAGAGAGATGATCTCAATGTTGTAGATGATGATCGGTGTGTTATGTAATATATTAGCATGTCCCATGCATGATGGCAAAATGTACTTCTTTCCATCTTATCTTTCCTATATTAGTATTTTTATGCGTGTATCGATGTCTGTTCCTTTTTAGCAGCATGAACCACACATGAAGGCAACACATGTACTCCTTTCCATCTTATATTTCTGTGTGATTATATCAGCTCAGCTCAGACCTAACAGACGATAGCACACCCGTATAGACATACTATATTAATGGGCTGGTTATGCTATATATATATATATATATATATATATATATATATATATATATATATATATATATATATATATATATATATATATATATATATATATATATATATATATATATATATACAATCATGCATATATATATATATATATATATCACATCAATGTCTCACAAATTAAACCACCATATTAATTAATTCACACATACACACATGTATAGCTATATACAATTTCTCCTACATATGAATGTTGCCTTCGGAGCCAGTGGCATTAGCCTAATTGGTGCCTTCGGAGCACGATGACAATTGAAAGTGGTTTTCATGGGGGCAGTAGCGGGTAATAGAATTCTCCATTCGGATTTATGACCTGGTCGAGCAAAAATCCCGCTATTTCCTCTTGAAGTGCTTCTACACGCTCCCTTTCTATGAGCTTCTCCCGCACCTCTTTGAACTGTTAAGAAGGAGATCAATATGCATGTGTATTAGTTGTGTGACTAGATATCGATAATGGTGTAAAAATTGTGAATAGTGTTCTGATAAGCGTACCCATTGCTGTCTTTGAGATCTGCTCCTTTCGGACGCCATCATGCGAATGTTCTCGCAAACGCAGAATGCACACAGATCAGTCTCCTGCGCCTGCTTTAGGGCCTTTACGAGAATGGAATTTGATCAGATAAAAATTAATCAAGCATGATAATTAAAGAGATGGCAACTAGCTAGCTAGCTAGTACTACTTAATTACTTACCTTGGGTCGAAACCATTGAAGCTTTTGTTTCCATTCACCTTCCGTGACGCTGATGAATCTTGCCCAAGCCCTGCCCGCCGACAAAAAAAATGAATAAAGGGGTTATTAAATAGTTCATATCATGAAATGACGAACTAAATAGGCCGAGATATATAGTTAATAATGATTGAAATTACCTGTTGACTATCCCATACAAGATGTTAAAGTCAGTTTTTTTTAGATTAGTGAGTCCAATACTTCAACTGTTCCGGCGTCAACTTTAATGATACAATAGACCCAGTGCAATCTGCATGCACACACGTTTACATGTCTTAATTAAGCGGGCATATGTAAGCAAAAACATGTAGCTAACTAGTACGCAAAAAACAGATAATTTGTAGTACAAGACAGTGTGACTCACTGGAAGTGGTAAGGAAGTAGTATATCTTCATTGTATTTGAGGCGCTTCAAGAACTCTAGCATGTTGTCCTCTACTTCCTTTGCAAGACGTTCATTTATCTTCCATGTGTATTCATTAACGGTGTTTGGGTCAATGAACCCAATGCCAAAGCGTCCACCTTTTCTCATTTCATATATCTTCATCCTGCATAATACCACAGAAAAGAATATAGAGTGAGGATAATTACAGGTAATGATTGATCTCAAAAGGATCACTATAGCTAGCTTGAGACTTAAATTATAGAAAGAAATCACTTACGCATAATAGCAATCGACGATAGATTTGTCGAGTGCGTCTTGATTGTACAACCTGAAACAGTTCGAATACTCAACGGACCCAGCTTTCTCATGGTAGTAATGGTCCTGCTTGACATTCACCATGAGGGACAATCGATCTGAAATCTTGGTAATGTTCATGTACCATTGATGCAATTCATACATTCTCGTTGGGAGGTTCTTGACCTTGTCTGGCGCGACCAAAGGTTGGCCCCGGACATATTTCCGTTTTACTTCATCCTCTCTAAGCAAAGGCATGGGCTCGATCTCGAGGAGTTGTCCAACAGTGATGTTGAAAACTTCAGCCTGCATTATATGCTCCTTCGTTATTACCACATTGCCCACCTTGGGAACATGCACTGTTTGCCCACAATAATATTGGGCGTGCGTACTGTCACCTGTTGTTGGCACAACAAGCAAGGGGATCGATTGCGCCGCCTGTTCTCCCAGCTGGGGAATGGCTTTCCCGCATTTTTTGGTAGCTGCTTCTTGTTTGCTCGATCCCGATGTAGACGTGCTCGCCTCCCTTTGTAGACGTGCTCGATTTAACTTCCTGATGTGGTGCTCATAGTCTGTGTCAACAGGCTTGGGAGCTGGTGGTTGAGCCATACGAATGAAGTGGTCAATCATTTCCTCAGGCACTTTCTCCCTTGGCGGCAGTGGCGGTTTCGGTGCAAAATGGGCTTCCACCTCGGCCTTCGATATGGCTGTGATTTCCTCCTCGGACCTGTCATAAGACCTCTGCGGAAGAGGCTTGAGGCTTGGACCATATTTATATCGCTTGCCTCCGCCTGTACTTCCTGTACTACCTCGACTCGTACTGCTACGCACCATAGCTGCGGGGTGTCTCTTCTACGATTGCTGAGGCGGCGGAGATGGCTGACGGGACTGAGTTGGACGAGGAGGAGTGTCCTGAGGTTGTGCCGGACTTGGAGGAGGAGTGGACGTCTGACGCTGTGGCGGACTTGGAGGAGGAGGATTGTCCTGACACTTTGCCGGACTTGGAGGAGGAGGAGTGGCCTGACACTTTGCCGGACTTGGTGGACTTGCAGGAGCGGGAGTCTGCTGACTTGGTGGCGGACTTCGACGAGGACTCGGCTGACGCGGTGTCGGTGGCCTTGGAAAGATGATGCAATCCTTTTTCCATAGGATGATACGATGTTTGGCCTCTCCGAGAAAGCACTCGCCGTCACCTCCAGCAATGTCAAGCTGTAGCCCCGAATATGGTGGGTCCACCACCTCATCAACCAAGACACGAGCATAGCCCGCTGGAATTGGGTTGCAATGGAAGGTTGCCTCGGGGGGATTTGTGAAAGCACAGCTGTCCGCCACCTTCATGGATATGTTCTTCATTTTGACGTGTAGCTCGCAGTTAGTGTTCTCCGTGATCTCATCCACGGGGTATCTACCTAGCATTGCGTCGTCCGGGACGGAACCCACGCTGCTTCTCGGCATCGATGGGTCGGTGCTATCCAATGCTGGATCATCCGCTAGCTGCTGCAGCTGCTGAGACCCCCTTTGATGGGTAAGTGAGTCGATCTGCTCCTGCTGCCGCTGGAATTTGACGCCAATTCCGCTTGACTTGCTTCTAGGCCTTGAAGGCGTTCATAGTCCCGCTTCCTCTGCTCCTCCTCCATCTTCCTCTTCTTCTCCTCCGCAATCTTCTTTATCGCACGGGTTCTGTAGTCATTGTTCCAATCTGAAAACCCTCATACCACGGCATAGCGCCTTTGCCTCGTGTTCTTCCCGGTGTTCAGATTTCCCGAGAACACGCGTAAGCTCGTCGTTCTCTCTGTTGGGCTGGAACACCCCGTTCGTGCCTCTTCTATTGCAACAAGTATCGCATCATCGGCTCCTTCAGACTTGCCATCGTCGAAACATTGCCTGCCTCCGGTCCAACTCCCCCATGCGCATAGAACCAAGTCCCGACTGGGGGCCAGCTCTTAGTAGCCGGAGTGACACCTGCATCCTCCATCTCTTTCTCGGACTTATCCTCTTAGGCATTGCCACCGATAGCCACCGCCCCACTTATGGAACTTATCCTTTTTTCGGCATTCTTCTTGTTTATTCTCGATGTTCCTTAGCTAATTCCGAATCCTTGAATTTCACGAAATCGTCCCAATGATCACGTTGGTTCTCCGGTGTTCCTTGAATACTGGAGTCTTCCTTCCTCCCTTGACGTACTTGTTCCATTCACGATTCTTGTAGTTCTTGAATGCGATCGCCATCATCCTAAGAGCAGCCTCTTTGACTTTCTCGCACATCTCGCTTCGTGAAATGATCCGTAGGGTGAAATGTTCCATGAGAGTATCCCAAAGCAGATCTTTTGATTCTTGTCAACAAAAGTAACATCGACGTGGCTTTGCCGGGCGCTCTCCATTCTTGAAGTTTGATCGAGTTGGTCCTTCACAAGAACTCCGCCTTGATTTAACGAACTTGTCCGCAATCTACTTAGGCGCTAATGGTTTGCCAAGAGGGCCGCATGCCTCGATATTGTACTTTACGCCCGGCTTCAACTTTTTGTTCGGGCCTCGTTTCGTCATTTTGCATGAATATTTGCTCGATCCGGATTGCTGAAAGAACAAAGATCGATTCATTAATATATCTTCAAGTCATTTAAAACATGTGATGATCACCAGATGCCTGCTTATATAAATATATATACCTCGCCGGTGTTTGTTGTTTCAGGATCAACATGTTCTTCGTCATTGTCATAGTTCATGACTTCATCAATTTCGTCGTCGCGATCGAATATCATATCACCCTCTCCGGTGTTGTTAAGAAATTCGGAGCCGTCATAATCTTCTTCATTCTGATTATCATCTGGCCCGCGTATCATATCGAACATGGTCTGTTCTCCCTCTCTGTCGGTATTGTCTGCCATAGCTTTTGTTTAACTAATCCAAAAGAAATATAAAACAATTTAGTATTCAAATAACATCTTCTCGAATAATAGATATAATGTCGAATACATCGTCCAGAATAATAGATATAATCTCGAATACATCGTCTCGAATAATATATAATATTGAATAGTACATCACTGGCTATTAGCTAATAAAGATCGAATACTACTGAAGAATCTAGGACACTCGCGGTTCCTCCGGCGCAGCGGTGGACACCCAAAGAGAAGGAACCTCACAGATCATAGCTGAAGTAAGATCCCGAAGATATTGCCACGTATTGGAGAACTCGCCGCCTCTAACGCAACCATGTAGCGATGGGCGTGCTCGCCCTCCTCCCCGACACGGCGACGCACCACCTCCGGCGGGGCGGGTCCTCCGCACCAAACGCCCCACGCGAACGCCACCAAACGAGATCGGGGTCGACGACGGGACCGCGGCGGGTTCTCATCAAGCGGCGCGGCCCTCCAAGCAGCTCCTCCTAGTGCCAGCCCGGCGGAGCCCAGTCCCGGACATGGGTCGGCTGGACATCGTCGCGGACAGGTCGACGGCGAGGATGTGGGCCGGGCATCGTCGAGAACAAATACTAGCTATATGCCCGCAAAAAGTAACATTTTTTTAATGATTGGATTTTGATAACTAAAATTTCTAACATTTCTATATAACACTAATTATGCTAATCTAAATAATCTAAATAACACTAAAATTTCTAACATTTCTAACATTTCTATATAACACTAATTTCTAACATTTCTATATAACACTAATTTCTAACTGATTAAGCACTAATTATATCCATCTAACATGCATTCATACATATATAATAGTGAAAAAATAATAATCTAAATAATCTAAACTAATTAAACACTAATTATCTAAACTAATTAAACATACAAAATAATAATCTAAATAATCTAAACTAATTAAAGACTAATTATCTAAACTAATTAAAGACTAATTATCTAATGCTTGTGTGTGTGTGTGTGTATGGGGCTCAAATCGAGGACCTGACAATGGCGACATGATGATGGCAGGCAACGGCGCAGGAGAGGCGACAGGCAGGCGAGGCGACGGCGAGGCGACGGCGGCGACGGCGGGACGGCAGCGACGGAGACGAGGGCGGCGACGGGACGGGAGCGGCGACGGGGCGGGGCGGCGAGGACGAGGGGGCGAAGGGACGGGCGGCGGGCGACGGAGACGAGCGGCGGCGTCGGAGACGATCGAGGGCGGCGGCGGCGGCGGCGAAAGACGACGGAACAGAGGCGAAAACAGAGGAAACTGAAATTTTCATAGCAGTTGCATATATAGAAGGCACCTTTAGTACGGTTGGAGCAACCAACCAAGACTAAAGGTCTGTTTTGGCTGAACCAAGCGCTGAAGCGACCCTCTTTAGTACCGGTGGTGGCACAAACCGTACTAAAGGCCCCCTTTAGTACCGCTTTGTACCACGACCCGGTACTAAAGGGGTCTTACTGCAGTCAGTGCGGTGCGAAGTTTAGTCCCACCTCGCTAGTCGAGGGCTACCAGACCGGTTTATAAGCCCAGTCATGTAGCTCACTCGAGCTCCTCTCCTAATCAGCCCACTGGGCCTACCTGTCATCCTCGCCTTGTGGGCCTACTGGGCCTTCGCGGGCCTGCATCCTGGCCCAACGAAAGGTTGTGTCGCTAGTCATATGCAGCCGCTTTGGCCCGGTTATGGGCTTTTTTTTCTTAATTTTTTTTGCTTTATTTTTTTGTTTTATTTATTTTTGAGTTGTTTTTCGCTGTATTTAGAGTTTCTTTGTGAATATTTTTGCTTTAGGTACAAAAAATTACAAACTTTTTGTTAGTGCCCGTAGATTTCAAATTTGAATAGTTTAAATTTTGAATTATTTGAAATTTGTGTGAATCACTAGTTTGTGAATAACTTAACTTTGAAAAAAGGTTTTTCAGTGATTCTTTTTTCTTATGTTCAATATTAGTGTGTTTTATCATTATATTCAATTTATTAATGCTTAGGTTATTTAAAAAATGAAATGCCTTTGTAACAGTTCAGTCTTCGTCGGAAACCCTGATACTTCGAAAGTGATTGTCCATTTTGTACACGAAGTGCATCCAGTTTTTGCCGTAACCTTCTCTACTTTCTTGCACATGCTATTTGTATGAAATTATGATACCATGCCAACTTTCAACCTTTTCTGAGTTCATTTGAATTGCTTTTCAATTTCAGGGTCATTTAGCTGGGAAAAAATCAGTAAATGCATGAAAAGAATTTGTTTGCACATAAAATTTCTTCGCGTTTCAAACGCCAAAACACATAACTACCCTAACTATCACAGACATTCCCTCCTGGGTGTGAAACACAGAAGAAAGTGATGATAGTGAAGCCGATCACATCCCTGATCTTTGGGTGTGAAACTTTTTCTTCGCGTGTGTCCTTTTGCGTCGTAACCATGGAAAATCTTCATCATTTAACGGATGCTCGGGTCAATATTCACTGTGAATGGAGCAACTTCATCAAACTTTTCATAATCTTCGACTTGTCTGTCTTGTCATCCACTCCCACGATGTTTCTCTTCCCGTAAAGAACTATGTGCCGCTTTGGCTCATCGTGACGATGCATTCGCTTCCTTATCTTTTCTTTTTCTTGGCTTGGTAGACATGTCCTTCACATAGAAAACCTGTGCCACATCATTGGCTAGGACGAATGGTTCGTCGCATACGCAAGATTGTTGAGATCCACCGTTGTCATTCCGCATCGGGTCTTCCGTTACCCTGCCTCGTGTCATATTGACCCATTTGCATCAAACAAAGGGACCTTTAAACCACGCCGATAGTCAAGTTCCCATATGTCCTGTATATAACCATAATATGTTTCCTTTCCGCCTTGGTTTCGCATCAAAGCGACACCACTGTTTTGGTTGGTGCTCTTCTTATCTTGGGCGATCGTGTAAAATGTATTACCATTTATCTCGTACCCTTTGAAAGTCATTATATTCGAAGATGGTAACTGGACAGCAAGTACAGGTCATCTTCAATAGAGGTGTCATGCATGGTACGTGTCTGCAACCAGTTGGCGAAACTCCTGGTTTGTTCACGTGTAATCCAGTCATCAGACCGCTCCGGGTGTTTGGAGCGTAGCAAATTCTTGTGTTCATCCATATACGGAGCCACCAAGGCGAATTTCAGAAGCTGTAGTGTGCTTCAAAGGAGAGAATGTCCGTCCATACATATTATTTGTTCCCCTCCTAGCGTGCCTTTTCCACCTAGTCTACCCTTATGCCGCGATTCAGAACACCAATCGGCTTAAGGTCGAATAAAGTCAATACAAAACTCAATGACCTCCTCATTTTGATGGCCCTTGGAGATGCTTCCTTCTGCCTAGCACGGTTATGAACATATTTCTTTAAGACTCCCATGAACCTCTCAAAGGGGAACATATTGTGTAGAAATACAGGACCCAAAACGTTAATCTCTTCGCATAGGTGAACTAGGACGTGCGTCATGATGTTGAAGAAGGATGGTGGGAACACCAACTCGAAACTGACAAGACATTGCACCAAATCATTCTCAGAACCTTGGTATGATTTCGGATCGATTACCTTCGAGAGATTGCATTGAGAAATGCACATAGCTTCACAATGGCTAATCGAACGCTTTCGGTAGAAGCCCCTCAATGCAACCGAAGCGATTGCGCCATAATCACGTGGCAGTCATGAGACTTTAGGTTCTGGAACTTTTTCTCTGCCATGTTTATTATTCCCTTTATATTCGACGAGAAGCCAGACGGTACCTTAATACTGAGCAGGCATTCAAAGAAGATTTCCTTCTCTTCTTTGGTAAGAGCGTAGCTTGCATGACCCTGATGTATGCCGTCTTCTCTGTGCATACGTTGCTGGTCCTCCCGTGCCTCAGGTGTATCTTTTGTCTTCCCATACACGCCAAAGAAGCCAAGCAGGGTCACGCAAAGATTCTTCGTCACGTGCATCACGTCGATTGCTGAGCGGACCTCTAGGTCTTTTCAATATGGCAGGTCCCAAAATATAGATTTCTTCTTCCACATGGGTGCGTGTCCGTCCGCGTCCTTCGGAACAGGTTGTCCGCCAGGACCCTTTCCAAATATCACCTTCAAATCCTTGACCATATCATGTACATCAGCACTAGTACGGTGGCGAGGCTTCGTCCGGTGATCCGCCTCACCTTTGAAATGCTTGCCTTTCTTTCGGAAGAAATCGACGATGTCCCAGGTACACATTCTTCTTACAACTATTCAAATATATACTGTCGGTATCATCCAAACAGTGCGTGCATCCGCGGTATCCCTTGTTTGTCTGTCCTGAAAGGTTACTGAGAGCAGGCCAATCATTGATGGTCACGAACAGCAACGCCTTTAGGTCAAATTCTTCCCCCATGTGCTCATTCCACGCACATACACCTGTTCCATTCCACAGTTGTAAGAGTTCTTCAACTAATGGCCTTAGGTACACATCAATGTCGTTGCCGGGTTGCTTAGGGCCTTGGATGAGCACCGCATCATAATGAACTTCCGCTTCATGCACAACCAAGGAGGAAGGTTATACAAACATAGAGTCACAGGCCAGTGCTATGGTTGCTGCTCGCTCCCCAAAAGGATTAATGCTATCTGCACTTAGACCAAACCATACGCTCCTTGCGCCATCTCGCAAACTCCTTCCCGTACTTTCTTTCGATTTTTCTCCATCTGCGACCCGTCGCGGGTACTCTCAACTTTCCGTCTTTCTTACGGTCTTCTTCGTGCCATCGCATCGCTTGGCATGCTCTTTGTTTTGGAACAACGTTTCAACCGTGGTATTATAGGAGAATACCACATCACCTTGGCAGGAATTTTCTTCTGGGCGCCACCCTCGACATCACCAGCTCATCGCGGCTGATCTTATAGCGCAATGCACCACATACCGGCAAGCGCTCAAATCCTCGTACTTACCGCGTAGAGGATGCAATCATTAGGGCATGCATGTATCTTCGCACCTCTAACCCTAGAGGGCGACAGCCTTCTTTGCTTCAGACGCATCGGGCAATTCATTGTCCTTTGGAAGCATATCCTTTATCATTACCAGAACTTTCCAAATCCCTTGTCGATACACCATTCTCTGCCTTCCATTGCAGCAATTCTAGTGTGGTGCCCACCTTTTCTTGTCACCTCGCAATTGGGTACAACAATTTTTGTGATCCTCTAACATGCGCTGCAACTTCTTCTTCTCCAAATCACTTGCGCAGTTTCTCTTTGCATCGGCAATGGCCCGACCTAGATCATCAACGGGCTCATCGATGCCTCTTCTTCAGCTTCTTCCGCATTGCTGGCTCAGCTTCTTCCCGCATTACCGCTCAGCTTCTTCCCCATTGTTGTATCATCGTATTCAGGGAACCCATGGCCGGATAGCTGTCGTCGTCCTCTTCTTCTTCATTGTCTTCCATCATAACCCCTCTTTCTCCGTGCTTGGTCCAAACATTATAGTGGGGCATGAAACCGACTCAAACAGTGGACGGAATGGTTCTTGACGAGAGTAATTATGACCATTCTTACAGCCAGACATGGACAAGGCATAAAACCATTCGCCCGCTTGTTTGCCTCAGCCATAGCGCGTAAAAGTATGCACGCCCTCAACAAATTGGGGAGAGCATCGGTCATCGTACATCCATTGCCGGCTCATCTTCATTACACAACACCGAATAGACCAAATTAATACAAGTTCATACATAAAGTTCATACAACACTTAAATGCAACAAACAAATAACTCTCTAGCAAAAGCATTTAAATGCAACAACAGATGCGATCAAGATCGCAACTAAGGTAACAATTGATCCAACAGCATAATGATACCAAGCCTCACTATCGATGGCATATTTTCTAATCTTTCTATTCTTCAAGCGCATTTTCTCCATTTTGATCTTGTGATCATCGACGACATCGGCAACATGCAACTCCAATTCCATCTTCTCCCCCTCAATTCTTTTCAATTTTTCTTTCAAGTACTTGTTTTCTCTTTCAACTAAATTTAACCTCTCGACAATAGGGTCGGTTGGAATTTCCGGTTCACATACCTCCTAGATAAAAATATCTATGTCAACTTGATGGGCATAATTTGTCATAAACACGAAATGCAACAAATAGTTTTAAAAGAGAATATACCACATCCGAATCATAACAAGGACGAGGGCCGACGGGGACGGATATCAAAACCATGGCACTATGTATAACAAACAACGTACGGGTAAGATAATTATTACATGATTAACTATATATCCAAATCACACAAACATCAATTTTTTATATAAAATTTCATGAACAAGAGGCTCACCACAAGGTGGTGCCGGTGACGGGACGGTGCGGGCGATCGACGGTGGTTACGACGGAGATTTAGAAGGCACTAAGTAAACCACACCTACATATGCAAACTAAGTGTTATTTTGACCTCAAATTGCATATAAATCAAATACTAGCACATATATATATTTCCTCCCAAATTACTAAACTCACAAATTAGTAACTATACAAAGCATGGGAAGAGCTAATCTAGCAATGAGAGATGAAAGGACAAAGTTGCTAACCTTTGTGATCACTTGAATGGATGGGAGCCTACAAATCTTGACAAATTTTGGGAAAAATGTGTGATGAGCTCGAGGGGAGAAGAGGAAGAACAGAGAGGAGAGGAGAGGGGAAAGGGGAAGAACAGAGCGAGCTGGACGAAGGGTTTATATGCAGGAGGACCTATAGTACCGGTTCGTGGCACGAACCGGTACTAAAGGTGCTGGAGGGGGCCCAGACTGACAACATCCTGCCACCACCCTCATTAGTACCGGTTCGTGGCACGAACCGGTGCTAAAGGTTAGCCACGAACCGGTAGTAATGAGAGCGGCCCGGCTAGCCGTTGGAACCGGCACTAATGTATACATTAGTGCCGGCTCTAATACAAACCGGCACTAATGTGCTGCACGTTTGACCCTTTTTCTACTAGTGCTCCCTGGATTCTCCTTCATACCTCTTCAATTCCTCGCCTCCCTTCACCGAACCAAGCCCAATCCCTAGATCGACGGGTTGGCTTGATGCATTGGCCAGTGCCCTTGCGAGTCGTGACTTGATTCCACGGGTGAATTAGAACATGAATACATGATTGATCCATACGGCCAACTCACAATTGCCAATTTCAAAACTGTTGAAATATATTGCTCAAATTTCTCCATGAATGTGTTTGGATTAATTGGCTAGAGCATGAATTCAATATTTATCAGCGTCAGAAGGGCTTGAGTCCACGACATGGCCAATGCAGTACTGAATCAAAATATTTGCAGCTTACCATCAGTTTGGACTTTGGATGAACTGATTGGAGCATGAATTCAGTAAAAAAACCTAAATTTTTCAAAACTTCATGAAGTCGTGACGGCATGGGGAGGCAGTAGGACACACAGAAGCAGCTTGCGAGTGGAGAACTGCATCCTTCTCTCGGTGAGCCAAGCCAGTCAGCGAGGATCCAAGGACAAATGGCCTAGTATGCAAAGAAAGAAAGAATTCCCTGCAAAAAAAAGACACCAAAGAATAAGAGCAAGTACATTTTTTAAAGGCGGATAACCCCAGCCTCTGCATCAAGCGATGCACACAGTCATTCTTTATTAATTATTCAAGAGCAAGTACATACTGAAAGGTAATTCATAATTGAAAAATTGAACTTTTAATTTTGAAGAAAAGGTTATTAGCCTCGACTGAATATTATCCACCATTCTGTTGATCTCCTATTCTTGAAACTAATCGATTAATTTTCTATTTTTGTTATACTTTACTAACACAAAATAATATATATCTAGTATTTTAGTAAGATTTTGCATAGTTGTATTACACAAAGATTTCTTCTTCGTAGAATCCGCCACAACCTAGAAATTATTACTGCCTTGCCCAGTAACCCGGACGGACAGACCGAACCCTCGTCTCACCAAGCCTGCTCGCTCCCCCTCCCCCGCCGCCGCTGGCTCGCGCCGCCGGGCAAAGCCCGACCGACGTCGGTGGCGGCGGGCCCTCCTCCCTCTAGCGTGGTGTGGGGCTTGCGCGGGACAACGCCCTCGTGCGGATGCGCGTAGCTATGCAGGGCGGCACGGCACGGTTGTGTCTGGTGCGGCCGGATGGAGGTTCTTTGGCACGGAGGCGCGGGTGGCTGAACATCCGCGGCCAGGCGGGGCATGCCGGTATGGTGGTCGTGGTGAGATTCTTGGTCCAGATCTGGATCTGGGTGCTCCTCCGGCCTGCTGCACGTGGGCGGCGTGGGCCGGCTGTCGTCAGTGGTCTCGGCTACTAGGGGTGGTTGGCGCGGTTGTGGGCCATGGTAGGGTGGTTGGGTGTCTTTTGCGGCTTGAGTTGCCTAGTCCGAGTGCCGGATGGGGCGGTTCGATGTGGCAGCGGTTCTTGGAGCTGGGTGTCCCCCCTCCCTCGCCACTGGTAGCGCCGGGTGGAGGCAGCGTGCCTCCTTCCCCGGGCTCTAGATTGAAGGCATGGCTGTGAGTTGGGGCTCGTGCTCAGGCGGATCTGTACGGGGCTCGAGGCAAGTTGGAGTTTGTGCTTCGGGAAAGTGCACTTGGGCTCGATCTGGGAGGTGCTTGTGGGCGTTCAGGTCCCTCTCCTCGCGGGCACAGTGGACGTTGGTGGTGGTCGAGGTGATGCAATGCTATCGGGCAGATCGGCATCAAGGGCCACGGACATGGTGTCGTGTGAGCACGCTCGGTGACGACTGTTGGGGGTCACGGGGTAGTGTATCCCCCGGTCCATCGGGACCGGCTCAAGATGCACGCGTGGGTGCCTCCTACTTTGGAGGCGTTAATCCATACTTCGTGGTTGATGTCGGGCTAGGAGTGAAAGGAGCTCCCTTTTACTCCTCCGGCTGAGGTGGATGCACCGTGACGTGGATGGTTTGTGGAGCCTTGGACATGGATGCTGGGGTGTGGCAACCTCCGATGGCGGTCCGCATGGTTGGGTCTTCGGCGGGCACCATGGCAGTGGTGATGGCATTCTCTATAGGTCGTGTGGGCGGTGAGGGCTGGTGCAGCGGGTGGCTCGGGCGCGCTCTTTGTTTCTGAAGATGGCGTCGCCTCGATCCGGATCTGGAGTTTTCGGCTCGTCGTGCTTGCCCTGGAGACCTCGTCCGGTGACGCGGAGGAGTTTCCGAGAAAAAGCTCCGCGCTTTGTCGCCGATGAAGGCGACGCTCAAGGGCACCGTTATCTTCTTCAAGACGTGGTCGTGGTGCTCCTCTCCGTCTCCAGGTAATGGGTGAAAACCTATGTTTGTTTGGGACTCGGCAACGGTGACGCTTAGTGTCGTTCTCCTTCTTGGGGGCGTTGTCATGGAACTTAGGTGATATAGGGCTTAGTGTGGTGTTGTTCTCAGTTCTCGCAATTGCCAATTTCAAAACTGTTGAAATATATTGCTCAAATTTCTCCATGAGTTTGGTTGGATGAATTGGCTCGAGCATGAATTCAATATGTATCAGCGTCAGGAGGTCATGAGTCCACAACATGGCCAATGCAGTATTGAATTAAAATAGTTGCAGCTTACCATCAGTTCAGACTTTGGGTGAACTGATTGGAGCATGAATTCAGTAAAAGTCCTAAATTTTTCAGAACTTAATGAAGTCGTGACGGCATGGGGAGGCAGTAGGACACATAGAAGCAGCTTGCGAGGGGAGAGCTGCATCCTTCTGTCGGTGAGCCAAGCTAGTCAGCGAGGATCCAAGGACAACTGGCCTAGTATATATGCAAAGAAAGAAAGAATTCCCCGCAAAAAAAAGACGGCACTAAAGAATAAGAGCTAGTACATTTTTTAAAAGGAGGATAACCCTAGCCTCTGCATCAAGCGATGCACACAGTCATTCATTATAAATTATTCAAGAGCAAGTACATAGTGAAAGGTAATTCATGATTGAAATTGAACTTTTAATTATTCATGTTGCTGTCGTGCGATGTCTTTAATATCCGATGTGAGAAAGCCGCTGTTCAACCAACTATTTGTGTGCTACCATTGGTTTTCTGGAACAGGAGCCCCATAGGAGCCCGGCCTGCTTGCATGTGCGCTCTGCACAGACTTGGCAGTGGGCTTTGGGTAGGTCCTCAGCATTTGTGAAGACTATGTGTGGCGACTCAAATGATACGATTGGCCATTACCCATAAGCCTTTGACCAGTCGTCCTGTTTATTGGACGATGAAGGCTGGTGTACCGTGAATGTAGTACATTTCTACATCACAGTCAAATAGTCGCAGTTCGCAAATAAAACGTCACTTATAAGAGGTACAGTACATCACAGTCGTCCAAGGAAGTCCTTTAAAAAATGCACATGGAAAGATCTGTCCTATTTCTTAGGCAAAAGTACATCACAGAGGAGCTCTTTGAAATTGCGGTGAGACGAACCGCCGGGCTTGGCCGCCAAGATTGCCTTCTCCTGCCATTCCTCTGCCCTCTTCCTCATCTTCTTTCCACTCTCACCCTGCATGAGTTCCTTGATAAGGCCTATGACAGCGTTGCGCTGGACGTTGTTGTCGATCTCCATGCCGACGCCCCACTCGTTGCATTGGTACCGACAGTTGGTAAGCTGGTCCGAGAAGAATGGCCAACTGATGACTGGCACGCCGCAGCACATGCTATCCATTGTCGAGTTCCAGCCGCTGTGTGTCAAGAACACGCCTACAGCCGGGTGGTTCAGCACCTCCTGCTGCGGGCACCAGGACGCCATGAACCCGCGGCCTGCCGTCTCTTCCATGAACTCAGGAGGAAGCACCGCCGCGTCGCCCCTGACAAGATCGCGACGAATGATCCACATGAACTGCCTACCACTGTTCGCCAGCCCCCACGCGAACTCCAAGAGCTGCTCCTTGGTCATGACCGTGATGCTTCCAAAGTTTACGTAGACGACGGAGGCGGTCTCCTTGCCGTGGAGCCACTGCAGGCACTCCTCCTGCTCCTTCCATAGGCTGAGGCTACCGATGGTACCTGTCGAGCGCGGGGCTAGCAGAGTGAGCGGGCCGATCGTGTAGACCTTGGGTCTGCCAAGGAGCGCTTCCATGGCCTCCACCGCCTCGCCCTCGAGGTCGTCAAAGCTGTTGACGATTACGGCGGAAGCCCCGGACGCACTCTCGGTTACTTTGATGGCATACTCCACCATGTAGGCATCTGGGTTGATGATGAAGCTCGGAAAGTCCCTGAGCCTCATGTTCCTCAGCCCGGGTAGATCGTCCAGTGGGGTGTCAAGGTATCCATCCATAAGTTGTTTCTCATCTGCAGTCCATGTACGCAAAGACATAAATTGGGAGGAGAATACAGCTGGTGTCATTAGTTGCACAACGTATGTACTGTGCACATGGTTTTGAATTTCAGTTTCAAAAATATTTCATCCCTGGCAGAAATCAGTGACTTTTGTTTATTTCGGCCTAATTAAGACCCAAAATTTTTCACATGCATTTAATTGAATTTGAACCAAATATTTAAATAAGTATTTGAGTCTGTCTACATACGGTGATGGCTGAAATACTTTGACCGAAACAGTATCTACCAAAATGACAATTTTTTTGATGAATTTCACAGGAAGTGATAACCAAAAAATTGTACAGTGTTCAAACTTCGAAAGGCATGCGTACCTTGAAGTGGGACGATGCCACGGTCGATGAGGAGGCGGAAATACCGGAATCCGAGATAGCTAACTGTGCTGGCCGTCCAAAGCTGGACATAGGGGACATCTAGCTCTTTGGCGGCATCCATGGCGAAACACATGGTGAGGTCCGAGACGATGCAAGTCACGACTGGATGGTCCCCTGTGGAGGCCGCCACATTGAGCTCGCTGAGAAGGCGGCGGAAGGGACCAAGGCAAGTCTCCAAGGTGGACTTGCAAAGCGACGGGATGTCCTGTGTGACATCATCATCCATGTCGCCGGACGGCTGCGGCATCCCATCGGGGATGGTGGCGAAACGAAAGCCCGGGGAGCCAGCCAGCGCATCGGCGCCCCGTGTGCGAACGAGGCGGGCATGGTTGTACTCAGAGTTGACGAAGGTGACGTGGAAGCCGTGGACGTGGAGCAGGTTGGCCACGCTGAGCATCGGGGTGATGTGCCCCTGTGCCGGGAACGGCAGGCACACGGCGTGCGGCTTCGCGTCGCCTGCTCCTTCCATTGGTTTTCTGCAGGTTTGGTTCCTCCTCCGAAATGGCGACTCTTGTGTGCTTGGTTTGGTTGGTTGTGAATCAAGTTGACCTGGATATGCATAGGGATAGGATTTGGCTTTGCACGAGCAAGATCACTGGCAAATTTGTTGCCAGCCATCCGCTACGGCCTGATCGATAGGAATAACGAATATGACATCAACGGCTCAGGTATTGAGAGGTCTTGGCTGCATGTACTTAGTGGACAATTTTCGTTGTTCATTATATGGCGCGCCGTGATATTTAGGGGCCCGTATCTGATGTCGATAGCCTAGCATCATGGCAAAAAATTAGCATAGGTACGTGCTCTCGGCTGCCATATTTTTATCAGTTTTGCTAGAACTCATCTAGATGAGATATAATTTGGTCTCATTCACCTTTTATAGCCATTGGATGTGATGCTATAAGATGCGTGTGTGCTGATGTGGTTGTATATCTTCTTGTTTTCAAAGTGAATGAGACCAAATTATATCTCATCTAGATGAGTTCTAGGTACTCCCTATTTTTATCTTTAATATCGCCAACTCGGAAACTTTGACAAATCCAAATCATAGGAAGTTGCACCTTACTTCCCGCAAAAAAGTAGTAACAACTTACTTAGCTTTAATTTTTCTCTTTAGGAACTACTCACTCCGTTCCATAATGTAAGACATTTTTGACACGAGTGTATTGTCAAAAACGTCATTATGGGACGGAGGGAGTACTTATTAGCCTTAAAAAATTAAAGCACTTACCCATAAATTAAACTGTTAAAAAGTGCAACTTTCTAAAAATGTGAGCAATGTCTAATTATAGTTCATAAGTTATACACGACTGGAGGTTAAAATGATAAAAGAAGCTTAGAACTTATATCTAAGATATTTTCACGAAATCTAATTATCGATACATAATGGCGGAGCTTTCCAAAAGCTCAACGAAGCTCTCATCATGCTCCTCCCCAAGCGAGCTGACGCCTCTATGCAATTTGATTACCACCCGATCAGCCTGGTGATTGTTAAGTTCTTCGCCAAGGTTCTCTCTCTGGCTCATGCCACTGCTCAGGAAAATTATTTTGACGAACCAGAGCGCCTTCATTACCGGCTAGTGCGTCCATCACAATTTTCTGCTCATCCAACAGAGTGCGAGACTGTTGAGTATAATGTTTATTAGGAAAGAAGAGATAGACTAGGATTTGTTCTGGCTTGTCTTGTACTCCAAATAAATGATTGTACTTCTATATATATGCCCACGAGGCTCAAGCAGTACGACAAACTATTCCATCAAATCCCTCTCTCCCTTCTAACATGGTATCTATCACAAGTCGATCCCAAACCCTAACCGCCGCCGCTTCCGCACCTACGCGCCGTCCCCGGGGCGGTCAGCCTCCATGACCGCCACCGGGGGCCGCGCCGCCCATACCTAGGGTTCGTCCACCGGCCGTGTTGGCCGGCTGCCCTAGAGAGTCTTTTTTTCCCGATCCTTTGATCCGAATTTTCTCTCTCTCGCTGGTCGCTTTGACCGGCGTCTACTTTTTGGTTTTCCGGTCTATGTGATCCGGTTTGCGTCGCCCACCGCCGCCGTCGACCTCGTGCGCCTCTACTCCAACACCGGCGCGTTTGGCCGGCTTCTTCACCGACCCGGCGGCCTCACGCGTCGTCCACGCGTCTGCCCGTCGGTCGCCCCGACGCCGCCGTTCGCGCGACGGCCCGCCCGTCGATCTACACCGACCGTCACCGCCCTGCTCCGACCGAGACTCCTGCATCACCCCGACCCGGCGGCCTCGCGCCATGTGGCGGCCAATCATAGCCGCCCGCCGCCGCCGTCTTCATCTCGGACTACGCCGCCACCACGCCTCCACCGAGCGGCGTCCCCGACCTCGCGTGCGATCGGCTTGATCACCCGCTCGCCGCCACGATCCGCCTCATCTACGTCGCGCGACCGACCTGGCCCGTCGGTTATGCGCGCCTCCGCAGGTTCCGTGAAGATCGTCTCCGAGTTCAGCGCGCCTCTCCACCGATTGAGCATCGGGCTGCCGCAGCGCCGCCCGGTCATGCCGTAGCGCCGCTGCCCTGTGGTTCTTCTCCTGGCTGCACCGACCCGCGTCACCGCTGCGTCGCCCCTTCGGGCCGTAGTGCCGTGGCCCGCGGTCCCCCGCCGCCCCGAGGGCGTCCGCTCTAGGCCGTCTCGTGGCTGCATCGACCCTCGCGCCGCCGCTGCGTCGCCCCGTCGGGCCGTAGTGAGCGTGGCACGCGGTCCACGCCGCCGTCCCGAGGCCGTCCCCACGGTTGCACCGACTCGCGAACCGCCGCTCGCCGCCCCATCAGAGCTCTGCGTCGCGCCCGCGGTCCCCACCGCCGCCCGAGGTCTTCCGTCGCTGCCCGACCTGCCTGCCGCTGCTGCGCCGCCTTTTGGGCAGTAGCGCCGCGACCCGCGTCCACTCCGCCAGAATCGCTGGCCGACCTCTGTGGTATGTGACGCGCCGTCTCCTTGGCGCTGAACACCACCCTCCGCGCGGTCTTCGCCACGCCGTGGTTCTTCGCCTACTTCGAGCACCGCCACCGCACTCCTAACCTAGCCGTCGCCGCCGCCGTCAGGCCGCCGCCGCCGCTACCTTCGTAGCCGCCGCCGCCGCCGTCCACCCCCTTCGTCTTCATCCAAGCGCCAGCCCGTCGCCAGTGGCGCCGTCATCTACCCCGACCACTTCGTCTACTCCGACCACCGTTGGTGACATTGGCCCCGCGCCGATGGATGCCGCAATCGTCGTCGAGTTCTTCTCTGCTGGCCCCTCCGACTTCTCCGACATGGCGTACAGCTCGTGCAGGTCCCTCGTCTACGCATGCCCGGTGCTAGCAACACCGATGCGTGCCTTCGTCCACAGCGTGTCCCCGGGCCTGGCAAGCCTAGTGCGGCACTTCGTCAACTTCGTCTTCGTCCGTCTACGCATGCCCGGTGCTGGCAACACCGATGCGTGCCTTCATCCACGATGTGTCCCCGGGCTTGGCAAACCCGCCGCAATGCGTCGTCAACAATATCTTCTTCCCGGCGCACCAATACTTCGACACCACTGTGCCCATGACTAACTCAGCGCCACCTTGCGCCTGCGGCTCCACGGCGACTTCCTCGACACCGGCCATCCCGACTCGACATCGACCACGGCATTCTTCGCACGGCTACCTCGACCACGGCTCCACCACCCATGCTCTCGGCTACCTCGACAACGGCACAAAGGGCTACCGCCTGCTTGAGCAACCTTGTCGGTTTTCACTCGAGCCACGACTCCGCGATGCGTCGACCGTTCCGACTGTGGAGGGGTGTCCGTCGGCTTGCCTTCGGATTCTTCTTCAGTCTCACCGTCTGCGTCGCTACCACTGCCAGACTGCGGGGATGTTGAGTATAATGTTTATTAGGAAAGACGAGATAGACTAAGATTTGTTCTGGCTTGTTTTGTACTCTAAATAGATGATTGTACTCCTATATATATGACCACGAGGCTCAAGCAGGACGACAAACTATTCCATCAAATCCCTCTCTCCCTTCTAACAGAGACAATTGCACAATCTTAAAACCCCTCACCAAGGTTCCGCATTTGCATCCATTTTCTAGCCAATTTCCATCGAATCAACTTTTCGTATCACAACGTAGATCAATGGCTCTACATGGATGCGCAGGTGCGCGCCCCTACAAATTTTCGATATGATTTGGCTTGGCTTGAGCAAACACTAGGAATTTGTTGTCAAGGGACCCGGTACAGCCTAGGCGGTAAGAAATTAATTAGAGCAGGCAAACATCCAACACGATAGTGACATTGATATACTCCAAGTAGCCTGCGCTTGGCTGCATGTAATTATTTGACAATTTTCATTGTTTATTGTGGTGCAATTCTACACATAGCAGTCAAGCCAGGAATTGTAATGGTACAACGCACCTGACCTCGATTGCCAAGCATCTCCAGTGATGGTTGGGTACCACGACTTGTAGAGTTGACTGGAAATTGACGGGCCCCCAATCACTAGAAGGCACGGCGAGGAATCCTGGCAACAAAACGAATGGAGGCGAGATTTCCCGGTTTTTCCTCTGGTTGGGGCCCCCATGATTTTGATGCTTTCTGTGACGGCCCATGTCGTACACCCTCATCGACGGGCCTGAGTGTAGCGTATGTCTGCTTTCTTGTGTACTACCATCCTGCCCAGAATCAATGCTACCAGATTCCAAAATGTCTAAGTAGAATGGCCTCTAGTGGAGCGAAACAGCAGGCTCCTTCCCTAGATCAACGTCAGCCACTTGCACTAGTGGAAAAACAGGCTTTCCGTCCAGCCCATAAGTCGCGAAGCTGTAGGAACCGCGACCAATGGGACCTTTAGTCGCGATTCGAGGTGAACCGCGACCAAAGGCTCCGGGCCAGGCGCTCGGTGGCCACTGGTGCACGTGAGGGGCTTTAGTCGCGGTTTGCCAGACAACCGCGACTAAAGGCCTTTCGGCACCTTTAGTCACGGTTTGCTGTGCCAACCGCGACTAAAGCCCCTCCCCTATATATACCCATCCAGCAGCCAACACTTAGCCATTTGGAGCCATTCTCTTCACAAGTGGGTGTAGGTTTGCTTTTGGTTCCTCTTATGCACATAAGGTGTTTGATGAAATGCCCCAAGAGCATGAAACAAACATGACATGAAGTGTTGGAGCCACACTCTTGATCGCGGTTAGCAACTTGATGAACCTTTGATGTGTCAATATGCATGTGTGTAGTTCATAACAAATGCATGATGGTTAATTATATATTTTATATTATAATAATGCAGATGAATCGGCAATGGATGTACGGTAACCGACTCTCCGCGAGTTCACTACGGGTTTGAAAGATTTCCTCGTAGTGGCTAATGCGAACAAGCGGGGGTTTTGTTATCTGTCCATGTGTTATCTGTAAGAATGAGAAGGGTTACTCTTCCTCAAGAGTTGTTCACATGCATCTGCTTGAAGGGTTTCATGCCAAGCTATAATTGTTGGACCAAGCATGGAGAAAGAGGGGTTATAATGGAAGAAGATGAAGAAGGGATGATTTCATCGATGAAAGCTATCTTGCTCATTTCGGTGATACTTTCATGGAGGATGCTGAAGGTGAAGGGAAGGTGAAGAACAGGCACGTGATGATCCCGCTGATGATCTTGGTCGGACCATTGCTGATGCACGGAGACGCCGCTAAACCGAAAAGGAGAGGGAGAATTTGGATCGCATGTTAGAGGATCACGTAAAGGCGCTGTACCCGGATGCGATGATGGTCTGAAAAAGCTGGGCTGCACAATCGGATTTGCTGAAATGGAAGGCAGAGGCAGGTGTAGCTGACTCGGCATTTGAAAACTTGCTGAAAATGTTGAAGAATATGTTTCAAAGGATAACGAGTTGCCCGCCAAGACGCACTGAAGCAAAGAAGGTTGTCCGCCTCTAGGTTTAGAGGTTACAAGATACATGCATGCATCAACGATCGCATCCTCTACCGCTGTGAATACGAGAATTTGAATGAATGCCCGTATGCATTGCATTGCGTTATAAGATCGAGGCGATGACCCCGGTGACGATGTTGAGGGCCGAAACCGTGAAGAGGGTTCCCGCCAAGGTGATGTGGTATGCTCCTATAATACCACGGTTGAAACGTCTGCTCATGAACAAAAGCATGCCAAGTTGTTGCGATGGCACAAAGAGAAACGTAAGTCGGACGGGAGTTGAGACACACCGCAGATGGAACGCAATGGAGAAAGATCGATGATGGTTCACAGATTTTGCAGGTGACACAAGGAACATAAGATTTGCTCTAAGCACGGATGGCATGAATCCTTTTGGCGAGCGAGCTCCAGCCATAGCACTGCCCGTGACTCTATGCATCTACAACCTTCCTCCTTTATTGTGCATGAAGCGGAAGTTCATTATGATGCCGTGCTCATCCAAGGTCCGAAGCAACCCGCAACGACATCGATGTGTACCTAAGGCCATTAGTTGATGAACTTTTACAGCTGTGGGGTGGTGTCCGTGTGTGGGATGAGCACAAACAAGAGGAATTTGACCTCTGAGCGTTGCTTTTCAGTAACCATCAACGATTGGCCTGCTCTTAGTAACCTTTCGGACTGTCAAATAAGGGATACAATGCATGCACGCACCGCTTACATGAGACCGAAAGTGTACATTTGCCAAATTGTAAGAAGAACGTGTACCTTGGGCATCGCCGATTTCTTCCAAAATTCATCCAAGAAGAAAGAAAGGCAAGCATTACAACGGCAAGGCAGATCACCGGCGAAGCTCGCGGAACGACCGGTGCCGAGGTATTTGATATGGTCAAGGATTTGAAAGTCATCTTTGGAAAGGGTCCCGCGGACAATCAGTTCAAGGGAGCCGACGGGCACGCAGCCATGTGGAAGAAGAAATCTATATTCTGGGAGCTAGAATATTGGAAAGTCCTAGAAGTCCGCTCTGCAATCGACGTGATGCACGTTACGAAGAATATTTGCGTGAACCTCCTAAGCTTCTTGGGCGTGTATGGGAAGACAAATGATACAAAGGAAGCACGGCAGACCAGCAACGTTTGAAAGACCACGATGACCGCATCCGGAATGGTTTCAAGGTCGTGCCAGCTACGCTCGACCAAAGAAGAGAAGGTCATCTTTTTGAATGCCCGAGCAGATGAAGGTCCCGTCTGGATTCTCGCCCAATATAAAGGGAATAATAAACATGGCGGAGAAAAAGTTCCAAAACCTGAAGTCTCACGACTGCCACGTGATTATGACGCAATTGCTTCCGATTGCTTTGAGGGGGCTCCTGCCGGAAAATGTTCGATTAGCCATTGTGAAGCTATGTGCATTCCTCAATGCAATCTCTCAGAAGGTAATCAATCCAGAAGTTCATGGGAGTATTAAAGAAATATGTTCGTAACCGTGCTAGGCCAGAAGGAAGCATCGCCAAGGGCTATGGAAATGAGGAGGTAATTGAGTTTTGTGTTGACTTTGTTCCTGACCTTAAGCCGATTGGTCTTCCTCGATCGCGCACGAGGGGAGACTAAGTGGAAAAGGCACGATCGGAAGGAAATCAACGATATGTATGGACGGCCATTCTCTGATCAAGCACACCACATCAGTCTTGACCAATTCCAGCTTGGTGGCTCCGTGCTTTGAGAAACACAAGAATATTTTACGCCGGACAACCCGGGAAGCTGAATCCTGGATTAGGAAGGCCCACATGGAGACTTTCGCGCTTGGTTGAGAAAACATTTAATGAATGACAATGATGTTGTAGATCAGCTGTACATGTTGGCCAAGACACCATCTTCGACTATAACGACTTTCCAAGGGTACGAGATAAATGGGAATACATTTTACACGATCGCCCAAGATAAAAAGAGCACCAACCAAAACAGTGGTGTCCGCTTTGCAGCAGAACCGAGAATGGGCAAAAGGTCACATATTATGGTTACATAGAGGAGATATGGGAACTTGACTATGGACCCTCCTTTAAGGTCCCTTTGTTCCGGTGCAAATGGTTCAAGCTAACGGAGGTGGGGTAAAGGTGGACCAGCAATACGGAATGACAATGGTGGATTTCAACAATCTTGGTTACCTTGACGAACCATTCGTCCTAGCGAAAGATGTCGCTCAGGTTTTCTATGTGAAGGACATGAGTAGCAAACCGAGGAAACGGAAAGATAAGAAAACGATCAAGACATCATGCGATGATTCAAAGCGCCACATTGTTCTTTCGGGGAAAAGAAACATCGTGGGAGTGGAGGACAAGATGTACATGTCGAAGATTATAATATGTTTGCTGAAATTCCGCCCTTCAAAGTGAACACCGACCCAAGCATTAAGTTAAATGATGAGGATGCTCCATGGATACGGCACAATCGTAAGCAAGCGAGGACACAAGGGAAGAATTGATGTGTAATAATTTATTGTACCAAACTTTGTATTTGGTCGATGAACTGAATGATGTATCAAACCTTTTGTCAAACCTTCAAGGGATTAGTTTTATTTTTCTGATTTTTTTGATATATAATTGTATTTTTAAGATTTTAAAATGAATTAGTTTTATTTTTCTGATTTTAAAAGGAAAAAGGAAGAAGAAGAAAGAAGGAAAAGGAAAAAAACAGAAGAAAAAACAGAAGAAAAAGGAAAAACAGAAGAAAAAAACAAATGTAAGAAAAAAGGAAAAACAAGAAAAAACAAGTAATTAGAAACTTTAATAGCAAAAATAATTATCATAAAGTAAAATAAATAAGTAATTAGAAACAAAATAAAATAAAATAAATAAGTTTTTTGTTGTAAGTAGAAACAAAACAAAATAAATAAAGCAAAAATGAAAACAATACAAATTAAACAGAAAACAATACAAATTAAAAAGAAAACAATACAAATTAAATGAAAACAGGTTTGGGGGGCTAAAACCCTAAACCTGCAATGGCGGCCTTTAGTCGCGGTTGGCGAAGAGAGCCGCGATTAGCAGGTACTTTAGTCGCGGTTGGCGCACCAACCGCGACTAAAGGTGGGGCGCGGAACGCAAAAAAACCGCCAAAAACCCTTTAGTCGCGGCTGGGCAGGCAACCCGCGACTAAAGGGTACCCTTTAGTCGCGGGTCTCGTCGCCAACCGCGACTAAAGTGGGGGACTATAAATACAAGGTCCGATTCTCGTCTTCTCCGATTCCCGCCCGCCGTCGCCCTCGCCCTCGACGCCGTAGCGCTGCCCCGACGCCGATCGACGCCGACGCCGATGCCGGAGCCCTGCCCCGACGCCGAAGCCCTGCCTGACGCTGGCCCCTCAAGCCGCGCCGCCCGTCCCGATGGCGCCGCCTCCGCCCATGCCTGCCTTCCGCTGGGCTGAGCCTGGCGCGCCGCCGCCCGCCCCGATGGCGCCGCCTCCGCCTGCGCCGCCCTTGCCGCCGCCTGTGCCTGCGCCCTTGCCTTGCCGCCGCCCGCCGCCTGGACGCCTGCCACCACGCCCGCCGCTGGCTGCCCTGCCCTGCCCTCAAGGCCGGCAGAGAAGAAGAAGGAGAACAAGAAAAAGGAAGAAGAAGAAGAAAGAAAAAGGAAAAAGGAAAAAGAAGAAAGAAGGAAGAAGAAAACAAAAGAAAAACAGATGAAAAACAAAAAAAAGGAAGAAAAAAGGCCACCGGAATTTTTTCTTTTTTTTCTTTTTATTTGTTCTTTTTAATTTTAACTAGTTAATTAGTTTAACAAAAACGGTAAATAACTTAAAACTTGATAATTAACAAAAAAAACCGTAAAATTTGATAATTAACAAAAAAACGTATATACGGAGAGGGGGCGGCGAGGGGGGCGGCGATGCGCGCGGTGTTTTTTTAGGGATCGAGAGGGGACGGCGAGGGTTATAAATGTGTTGTCCTCGCCTCCCTCTCCGTGACGCCGTCGTCTGCCGCCCGCCTCTCGCTTCACCGCGACACCCTCTCCCACCCCTTCTCGCCTCCTTTTGCCACCGCCCTTCGCCACCGCCACCGCCACCGCCCCCCTTCTTCACTTAATTAATTTGTTTTTACTACATGTTTTCAGGACTGACATAATGGCGGACGATAGAGCTGACCCGATTATGGACAACTATGATCCGGACGGTGAAGCACATATGTTCGGCATCATAAACGGCGATATTCAATATGTGCCGACCGGAGAAGAAGAAGATGATATCTCTTCTTATCTGAACCTTGACGGTGAAGATGAAGGGCGCCACAAGAAGATGATGTCAAGAAATGTCGATAAACGATTTATCTTCAAATGGAAGTAGCAACCACCTCCGCGCCGAGGTATATATATACATTGAGCCTCCGGTGATACAAACTAACTGATTTGAATAAATATGTGTACTAACGCGACTCTCTTTCTTATTTTAGCCCTCGGCGGATCGTCAAACAATCGAGTACGCCGTCAAAGCGTGGCGCAACCAGACGATGAAACAAGGAGAAACATGCACCATCGCGGTTGTCGACAAAGGTAACCGCAAGCCACTGGAGCCCCGCAAGAACGCCACCAAGTTTGTCACCAATGCGGAGCCATTGTTAGAGACAACGCCTCGATCACCGCCCAGAGTGGAATGAGCCAAAGAAGGCACGAATTGATGGTTTCACTTTTGTCGATAAGAGAACAAAAAAGATTGCTTCAAGAAGCTTATGGAACATTTCGCTCTACCTCCGAATACAACAAATTCGATGAGGAGGGTAACAAGATTGAGGAAAACAAGGAGAGGAGGAGGCTAGTCAAACAGTTCGCTCTTCATAAGATGGCCGACGCATTCCGGAAATTCAAGCAAAATCTAGTCCGTGACTTTGTCAAGCAGAACAAGACTCCGGATTTCAAAGGACAATATGAGAAACTGAAACATGATTGGCCAGAATTTGTGAAGCAAAAGAAATCGGAGCAGTTCATTGAAATATCGAAAAAAATAAGGAAAATGCGGCTAAGAAGGAGTACAATCATGTTATGGGGCCAGGAGGGTATCGCATTTGGGTGCCTAGGTTTGAGAAGATGGAGAACGAGCTGAGGGCGCGAGGAATCCGTCCAGGTACGGAGGGATGGGACCCAAGGGCCAAAAGCTGGTGGTACGGGCATGGGGGAACGCTGAACCCGGAGACAGGGGAGTGTGTTTACCAGGGCAAATTAATTAAACCCACCCAAGCCCTTATTGACGCAATGAAGGATGCTCAACAGGGGAAGATCAAGTTCAACAGAGAGAACGACGCTACCGACAAAAGCCCTCGAATCCTGAACACGGAGGACGTAGACGAGGCATGGGTCACATTCCGTGGAAAATAGGGTTCCCCGAACGATGACCCGTCTGATTCTGAAGCCGTAAGAGAAAGATGGATCGGGAAGCGAGATGTTGTGGCGCGGTTGGCATCGGAAATGGAAGTGATGAAGAAAACCATGAGTGTACTAGTAGCGAAAGAGATTCAGCTCGGTGCAAAGATGAAGATCATCCAATGGATCTCGGAAGCCAAGAGCGGAGAAGCAGCGTGGCTTCCACGGAGGCCCCACCGGCTGGTGCAGATGCACCGACGATCGAAATTACTGCACCGGAGCCTCGGTGATCGAAATTACTGCACCGGAGCCTCGGTGGTCGAAATTACTGCACCGGAGCCTCCTCGCTACCCGTGGGCGATATAAAGGAGATGAAAGAATGTCATCTGATTATCCTATCGGGAACATGTCCATGAAGGTAGCCATCGGCAGTGCTTTACCATGTTTACGGAGCACTCCACCACAACAACCCCATTAAAGATGGCTATGCTCGTGTCACGGTGGAGGACATAGTCCAAGGGTTTGAGGACACGAGATTGAAATTGCTACACCAAGGGGAGAAAAGACTTGAGATGTCAAGCGCCATTACATTCTATGGCAAAAGAAGTTTATCAAGTTTCAGCGAGGCGCCAAGGACAACAAGTCCACCCCTACGGTGGTGGTGGTGGCGGTGGCGGTGGTGGTGGTGGTGGTGGTGGTGGCGGTTCACCTACACCTCCGTCACATCACCGACGCCGCCTCATCCCACAACGTCCGGCGGTGATCATCCGCCGCCCCGCCTCGTCCGGGGTGATCGACGCCGCCCCGATCCTAACGTCCGGCGGTGATCATCCGCCGCCCCGATCCTCGTCCGGCGGGTGATCGACGCCGCCCCAATCCACCTACGGCAAAGAAGCGAAGCAGTCTGGATTATTAACCCGGACCCTTATGTACCTAAGACCACAAAGGTACGGAGCCATCATCAAGCCTCTCCCACAAGGCCTTGGGAACGTAGTGCCGAGGAAGTCGACGCAGCGCTGCTGCTGATTTGGAGAAATGGAAGGCGGACTGCAAGAAGAAAAGAGAGCCCGAGCCCAAGCCAAGATTTTCGATGAGCAAAAGAAGTGGGCTAAGTCATTTTTGAGCACACCGTCCCAAGCCGCAAGAATCTGCTTAACGACTATGCACGTGAACTTCGCAGCAGGCATTCATGTTCAAGGAGAACAAAGAGCGGAGAAGGCCGAAGTAAAAAAGCGGAAACAAGTTGCCCAGCTCGGGAACAAAGTAAACAATCGATTGCCCGCTTATAGTGGAAGCCTTCGTCCGGATGCCCCGAGATCATACAAGCTGCGGCAGACAGGATTGATCAGAACGAGTGCGAGAACAAGCGCCAACTTAGGTATTACTCTTCGTGAACTATTAGACCTTGATGAGTTGCCGCCAAGGAGGTAGTAATTACATATGTCAAGAATGGGCCTCTCGTCGAGCCTCGCGAGAAAAGGATCTACCCGACCAAATGAAACGTCTGCTGAATTGGTACAAGGGTTACATAAAAATAAAACGCCAAAGAATATATTTATGCGGAAGTTAGACATGAGCATCACTTCAAACATTACTATGTACAAATTGAACTGAGTGAATTGTTCCAGCTTTTCAATCTGCTGAGAGCTCGACAAATCTATCATCGGTTGCTACGCTCGTAAGTGATTTATTAATTTCTACCCCATCTCGCTCATATTGCCTGCACTATATATATGTCCTAACTATATTGTTGTGTCCTCTATTATACATGTAGAATGAAGATTAAGGAATGCGAGTAAGGAACATCCATGATGTTGGGTTCATTGACCCACACATCGTTAATGATATTGTGTTGAAGCATTACCCCGCCGACGTGGAGGCGGACTGTGGCAGTTTCTTACAAAGCAGGAACTCAAAAGTGATATTCTATTTCCTTACCATTTTGGGTGAGTGTTTCGCCTTGAACACATTCTCTTTTGTTTACTCCATGCATGGTATGTGGCCGCTAATCGATGAGTTATGCATGACGATCGCATGTATCGTGTCCGCAGTTCCACCGGATTCGCTAGTAATTAAAGTTAACACCTCGTAATGTCTCGCCCACGACTCTCTAATAAGGATCCAAAGCTTTGGGGCGACATGAGAAAAATGCTGCGAAGTAATTATTTTCATTCATTTGCGCTCTATATCGATCGGCCTATTTCGCTTCATTTCCTAATATCAAGTAACTAATAACTCTCTTGTTCATTTAATTTTCTTTGCCTCGTAGGGTTTAGAGACGGTTCGAGATACAAAGGTCGGTGAATTCAAAAAGAGCTAGAATTCAAATTGTTAAAGCCTAAGAATGTCGGGATATTCAGCCACCGTTGACCAATCTATGTGCATACTATGTTCAGGAGAGGATCCGAGATACACCTCTGAGCGGGTTGATCCGAGTGATACCAATGCTCAGAGGAATAACCTCCGGTGGATGCTTAGTCCAGAAGCTCGCTTCCGACCACTTCAAGAGGAACTAGCTGGATGGTTCTGCAGGGAAGTCCTCCATCCTAAAGGAGAACACTATCACGAGGACGAGAACTTTATATTGATTAAATCATGTATGGAAACTTGTTCAAAATTGTATATGGTCATCCGATGATATTGAATATATATTGTATATTCCTCTTGAATTCTTTTTGGTTCTAATTTCAAATTTATTTGAAATTGTACATTCATATGCATGTATGTAGTACCGTAGAATATATGAAACTCCTTCAAAATTAAAATAAAGCACAAAAGAAATAAAACAATACAAATTAAACAGAAAACAGGTTTAGGGGGGCTAAAACCCTAAACTGCGGCGGCCTTTAGTCGCGGTTGGCGAAGAACCGCGACTAAAGGTCCTCCGCCTCGACGGCCGCTGGCGCCCACGGGACGGGCCTTTAGTCGCGGTTCTTAAGCAGCCGCGACTAAAGGTTGGGGCTTTAGTCGCTTAGTTGGTCGCGATTTGCGCAGCCGCGACTAATGGCATTGCGAACCGCGACCAAAGGCCTTTTTTCCACCAGTGTTGGTGTGCGTCTAGTTTTGAATGTATCACCGAGGCCTACTAATGCTAGAGTGTTTTCGATTTACATGGCTCTAAAGGCATGGTGTTTGCGTGACTTCATCTCCTTACCCCTATTGCTACTCTGTATTGCACAACGTAAAGCTACCTTTTATTTTGGTACTCTATCGTGAGGTTGAGCTTCAAAGGGAAGCCAACTTGCCAACTTTTGTAGCATTGCTACGATCCATGAATCATGTGCGCCTAGCTAGCTGCACGAGATCTACGCCTGAGATCACATCTGCCCCCGCGCCGCTCCCTCCCCGGGGCGACACGGGCAGCGAACCCCCCAGCCTCTTCTCGCCCCACCCATCCCATTTACCCCCTCGCCGTCACCGGTGGCCTCCGGCAGGCAAAGCCTGCGTGGAGCCGGCGGCGGCGGGGCTCGTGCTCCTCGTCGGCTGTTGTTTTGATGGGGAGATCTCAGGCGGCTGGTGACTGTCCAGAGCTCGTCTTGGCGGCGGCGTCCTCGATTGTGGCAGTCGTGGTCGCTGGCGCGCAGCGCGGTGTCGCCACGATGGGTGCTCCGTTGTGGGCGTGCGGTCGCGGTCTTGGCCGCCCGTGCGGGCCCGATCTGGGTCCTCGCGGGCCGCGGCTGGCGCGGATGGTGGGGGCGAGATTCGGGATCGACCGGCGTGCCGTTCGCCGGATCTGGTATGGCGCGGTGCTGCGGCTCAGCACACAGGCTGGTGGTGGCACCGGTTGTAGGTATCATGGTGGTGCCATGGCCGGTCAGGCAGCGGCGGCCGCCGCGGTGGTGGATGATCCGTGCACAAGACGATTGATGGAGGCCATTGGAACAGATCTGGGTGAAGACCTGCTCGCGGCTGCTGCCGAGGCCGGTGATGGCGGCACTATTCGGTGTCGTTCCCTTGTTGAAGGCATCGCTGTTGAGAAGTTCCAGACCACTATCTGCTACCTCCGGGGGAAACCATAGATCAGTAGCTAGATTGGATGACGGTGGCATTATTGTGTCGTTTCCCTCTTATGGCGTCATTCTTGGAGGTGTACACGGGCTCGAGGGACCAGTGGACGGAATAATTGGTGGAGCGGTGTTTCATACCGCACATTAATGGTGGCGTTTGTCGGCGGCGTGGCGCAGTGGAGACTCGGCGCCTGATGTGTGGCGAGGGACTCGCGCAGGAGGGTGACGTTATCAGGCGTCGTGATGGCGTCGATGGCAGAGAGGCCGGGCAAGGTGGTGCAGCAGTACAACACTGAAGATGGATTGGTGGCAGGTGGCTGCAGCGGCCTCATACCCGCAAAGTCCCCGTTGAGGAGTGCGCCGGATGGTAGGTGCCCCATACCCGGCAGACGTCCTGGTTGGGACCTCAGGTCTTAGATGGTTAGGTTTGGCTGCGATGTCTGTTTGGTATTAGGCCCAGACTATCAGCGCCCCTACATCAATTGGATAGGAGTAGCGATAGTTGTTGCTTAGACGGTGGCTTTAGTCTTACTGTTGTATGACTTTATAAGGTCTTGTGAGAATAATTAATAAAGTGGCCGTATGCATCGCCGAGATGCAGAGGCCGGGGGTCGTCCTCCTTTTCTAAAAAAAGCTAGCTGCACGATGCAGAACTAATTAAGAATGTGAAAGAGGTGTGCGTATGTGCACATGTATTGCTGGCCTCTTGAATGACTGCATCTGAATCCATGTGTAAAGTGTACATCGTTTTTAATTTCAGTTTCAAAAACATTTCAGCCCTAGCCGAAATCAGTGAATTTTGGTTATTTCGGCCTACTATTAAGCACCGAAGTTTCCACATGCATTTAAGTGAAATCGAACCAAGTAATTAAATAGATATTTGAGTCTGTGTGTACTATAGTGATGGCTGAAATACTTTGACCGAAACTGCAATATCTAACAAAGTGTCTATTTTTGTGATGAATTTCGCAGGAAGTGATAACCATAATATTGTGCAGTGTTCAAACTTCGAACTACATGAGTACCTTAAAGTGGGGTGATGCCACGGTGGCTGAGGAGATGGAAATAACAGAACCTGAGATAGCTAACGGTGCTTGCCATCCAAAGATGGACATATGGGACGGCTAGCTGTTTGACGGCATCCATCGCGAAACACATGATGAGGTTTGGAGACGATGCAAGTCACGGGCGGGTTGTCCTCTGTGGAGGCATCGACATTGACCTTGACGAGGAGGCGGCGGAAGGGGCCAAGGCAAGTCTCGAAGGTGAACTTGCAAAGCGACGGGATATCCTGCGTGACATCGTAATCCACGTCACCGGACAGCTGCAGCATGCCATCTGCGAATGAGGCGGGAGTGGTTGTACTCGGAGTTGACGAAGATGGCATGGAAGCCGTGGGCGTGGAGCAGGTTGGCCATGCTGAACATCGGGGTGATGTGCCCCAGAGCCGGTAACGGCAGGCACACGGCGTGCGGCTTCTCCTTGCCCACTCCTTCGATTGGTTTTTCTGCAGGTTTGGTTCCTACTCTGCTCGAAATGGTGACTCTTTTGTTCTTGGTTTGGTTGGTTGTGAATCAAGTTGATCTGGAAATGGATAGTGATATGATTTCGCTTTACTCGAGCACAGAGCACTAGCAAATTTGTTGTCAGAGATCCGGTACGGCCTGGCCGTTGATAAATTAATTAGGACCGGGACCGGCAGACGGCCAATACGATTGTGACATTGACGGCGTGGGTAGTAATAGGACATCTTGGCTGCCTGTACTTATTTATTACACAATTTTTGTTGTTTGTTGTGATGCAATCCTACAGATAGAAGCCAGCTCCGCATTTTTTACGGTCCAGCATACCGGACGTCGATCGCCAGTTATCAGCTGTGCTGGCTGGGAATCGGACATGTACAGTTAAGACCTGAAAAATGACCGGGGCCTAGGTCGCCACTGATTGTAACGTGCATCTGTTTTGCGCCGAGGACAGCATTCTCTCGATCGGGCGACGTAGGGACAATTTCTAGACATCGTACGAACAGAGGCGGGTTTTCCTTCTGCCAGGGCCCCTACGATTTTGGTGCCTCGTGCGATCGCCCATGTCACAGGTCCTCATCGACGGGCCTGAGTATAGTGTACAGAAAGGTAGCGCGACCTTTAGAACATCCAACCAACGAGCTTGTGTTCTAGATAAACGTCACCCACTTAATGTGCATGTAGTTCTAAAGGTATTACCGAGGCCCCCTAATCCCAGAGTGTGCTCTACAAGGTCCAAAAGGCATGGTGTTTGTATTCCGTTAATCTCCTTACCACTATCGCTACTTTCTATTTGCACAAGGAAGTTACATTTGATTTTAGTGGCACCTTGCCAGCTTTTATAGACTCGCTCCGGTCCATGAATCCATGTGCGCCTAGCTGCACGATGCGGTAATAATTAAGAATGTACTAGAGGTGTGCGCCCGCCCATATATTGCTATCTTCTTGAATGGTTGGATCCGAACCGGGGTTTTCAGGTGGACATGCCCATTATGATGAGAACCATGGGCCAATTTTTGTTAGGACGCGTCTAGGGAGCAACCGGGTGCTCCCTAGCGTTCCGTGGCATTCACCCCAAATATAGCATGAGACAATCCACCTTTCCTGGAAAGGAAAGGACTTCCTGGTCCCCGCGGGCAACCATCGCCCCGATTCCCGCAACCAACCATCGAGCGGCGAGAACTCACCTGGTCCCCCCACCCCCTCTTCGCCCGATCCCTCTCCCAGCCCTGCGCGTCTTCTTTCCCCCTTCTCCTCACCTAACCCCCGGCCCCATCTTCTTCTCTCCCAAGCCAAGGACAGCACGCCCCTTCTCCCTCACCACTTCCAGATCCAGAAAATCTTCACAGCCCTTCAATGGCTGCTCCAATGGTGTTTCTTCTGTAGGCAAAATCAGGGTGCCCTGTCCCTTATTTCCTGGCAAGAAGGCAAGAAAACAAGGCAAAAAGGTCAGATTTTGGCTCATCTTCCAGATCCCCCTCCTCTTTCCAAACGATTTGTACAAGGCTTCACTTATGCAAAAACATTGTTCAAGAAAAAGATGTGATGTTAAGCATGTTTAGTCTGCTGTTAAGGCAAGTTTTAGCCCCCTGATTTCAGAATCTATTTACAAATCTATTTACAAATCTGTAGGCAAGTTCTGATTGTAAGTGCTGGGTACAAAAAAAATTAGGAAAATATAATGCCTTAATCAAGAACAGCAACTGAGCAAAAAAAACAGTACTTATTAAGAGGATGAGAAAACAACTGATCATGATCTATTTCTGATGTATTCCGGTTCTATTTGGGCAAAAAAGACATTCTATTTGGGCAAAAACAGTGCTGTGATGAGGCAACTAAGTGTATGTACGCACAAAAACTTTGAAAAAACTACTGCCATGACAAAACATGAACACTTTTGAAACTTATAAGACAATGATATACTGACATCGCTATGGAAAGAGAAATGGAAAACTAGAGAAAGATTCCCCTTGGTTTCAGTAGTGAAAAAACACTAGAAGAAAAAATAAAAAATGTAACTAAAAATGGAACTAAAACACAAAGAGACAGTTGCGTAATACAATTTACCTTTGTTGTATCATATTCTTCACCGTGGTCCAAGAAAAAACTGGAAAGTTCCCAGCATACAGTGGCAAAATTATTGGTGTTTCATCCTGCAAAAAAAAAGAGGAAAAAGCCAACAAGAAAATCCATATACGAACAGCTATCTCAGCAGCGAAAAACGTTACTTCAAACCATGCTGAGTAGTCTGAAAACACACAAACTTGCCTGCTGTAGAAAGAGATGAAACTTAAAACAGTCAACTTAAGTTCTTTCTAACACACAAAACATAAGTACTGAAAAAGCAGGAGTAGTCTGAACATAAAAGAGCAATCATGCCCATAATTCTGACTTAAGTTTTTCATAACGCTAAAACATGCTCTAATCTCTCTGGTTTGGGAGTGAAATCCATTCTGAATGCAATTCAAAGTAGCACTTCTATGGCAGTATGCTTGCTCCCCCCCGGAATCAACTGTTGCCTGCGTTTAAGAAAAAAACAAAATAAGACCAAGTGAACAAAACATGATTCATACAAAACATGAAAAACATGCATATCCTGGAAAAAAAAATATTGCCTGACATATATATTTGACTTGCCTGATTATATGGTTTGGGTTGCCTGATGGTGCAAATTGAATTGGCTGCTTAATGTTCAATTGCTATCTTATGAATCTGTGTGCTTGCGTTGAGTTGTTTGCTTGCGTTAGTGTGGTACTAGCTTGCCTCAACAACATAAAAAATGCTTTTATTTTTTGGTTGAAAAATGCACATGTTGAACATGATTGAGCTACTTTTACGTGCTTGGGGCAGGTGTGCTATTGGCTTGCCTGAATTTATTGTGCTACTTGCTTCCATCCCTCTCGCTGACTTGCTTTGCTTTTTCCCATATTCTCAATAAAATAAACACAGGTTGGCGATGATTGACTTAAATGAGGAACCAGCTGAAAATAATGATGAACCTTTGTACTGTACACAACATGCTACTGGAAATGCAGAACTTGTGGCGGAATCACCTAATCCCCCTGTCATACAAAGAGTTGATGTTGCTGCTCAGATGCAATGGAGACGGATCGGCAATGAGTCATGGGGGCGTGCTCGGCAAGACAAAAGTACCTACAGCTGTAGCAGCTGGTAGTGATGCTCATACCCTTGATGGCACAGGTCCTGCGGGTGATACCGGTGGCACTGTTGGTAATGGTTTGTGTGCTGAAAATGATGATGAAGCTTGGTCACAGCCCAAGGAGCCTTACGTGGGCATGAGATTCGACACTTTGGAAGATGCTAAGGTGCATTACAATGCATATTCCTTGCAGATGGGGTTTTCAATCAAAATGAATAGTTCAAGGAAGGATATGAAGACTGGGGAATTGATAAAACAACAGTTTGTTTGCAACAAGTTTCGAAAGCCTGATGTTGATGACGGAGGAGCAGAGAAGATTCCCGTGCTAGATGACATTGTTGAACAAGCAAAAGATGATAATGAAGATGAGGCTATTGTCTTTCTTGATGATGATAGTAAGGGCAAAAAAGCAGCAAGAAACGAAAAAGAGATAAAATTGTACAAACTGGTTGCAAAGCTAAGATGATTGTGAAGGTAATAGATGGCAGATGGGAGGTGATCTACTTTGTTAGCGAACACAACCATCCGTTGATTGACAAACCATGTTTGACTAAGTATTTGCGATCACACCAAGGGATACCGCCAGAAGAGAAGGCCTTCCTTACTCACCTTCATAACTGCAATTTGACTACAGGTTTTGAAAACACACCCACCTTCTCCCACTATATTCCAACTTTAAGAGCTTGGACATGCCTGCTGGTTGTGTGTTTCTTAGCCCATCAACAAGTTACATGATTTTGCTTGAAGCATGACACTAATCTGCTTGAAACATATGCCTTAGTTGCTTTATATTGACACTAAATTGCTTATAACAAGACAAAAGAGATAAAATGCCTAGTTTGTTTCTGGATGCTGAACTTCCCTAATGTTTACATATTTCTTGCTCAATTCAAAAAATTACCTACTTTGCCTGTTTTTTTTATAAAATAAATTTGGTGTTGAACCTGAGCTTGCTCACTAAAACATGGTTACCCCCCCTCGTTTGTTTTCTGTATCTTGCTCATGTGTTCCCTGGGGCGTACGGTTGTAGTTGCTTGAAACATGGCACTAATTTGCTTGAAAACATATGCCTTAGTTGCTTTATATTGACACTAAATTGCTTATAACAGTACAAAAAAAGAGATAAAATGCCTAATTTGTTTCTTGATGCTGGACTTGCCTAATGTTTACATATTTCTTGCTCAATTCAAAAGTCCCTACTTGCCTACTTTTTTATAAAAATAAATTTGGTGTTGAACCTAAACTTGCTCACTAAAGCATGGTTACCCACCCCCCCCCCCCGGTTTGTTTTGTGTATTTTGCTCATGTGTTGCCTGAGGCGTATGGGTGTAGTTGCTTGTGTAGCTTCATGAATTGCCCAAGCTTTGCATTTGAGTTGCCTTGCTGGAAAAAAAGAAGCTATTTTTGGCGCTGTTTTTGTGTGGATAAAGAATTGACCACCATTGTGACTTTCATGTCAAAACAGGTCGTATGATGCATATCATGTCAGATTTCTATGGGACAGAACTCATTGTACCTTATAGCACAAAACACATTACAAACCTCAAGACTCTCTTGAACAAGGATGATACAAAAGAAGGGGATATGATAGAGACAGTTGCTTACTTTAAAGATCAACAGAGGGAGGATCCAGATTTTTTTTACAAGATAAAATATGATGAGGAAGACAGGGTTGAGAATATTTTCTGGGTCGATGGTCCAGCAAGGAAGGCATACGTGGAATCTTATCATGACTGCATCTCCTTTGACACAACATATATGACTAACATGTACAACATGCCCTTTGCACCGTTCATTGGAATTAACAGGCATGGGCAGTCATTCATGTTGGGCTGTGGGTTTGTTAGGCAAGAGTTGGCGTCAAGCTTTGATTGGCTATTCGAAACCTTCCTTGAGGCAATGCATAATGTAGCACCCACCAACATCATAACCGACCAAGACATCGCAATGGCACAATCGATTAAAAAGATCTTTCCTACAAGTGTCCATCGCTGTTGCCGCTGGCATATTATGAAAAAGGCACAAGAAAAGCTTGGAGCATTGCTGGGGCGAAACCCTGGCCTATCCAAGGATTTCAACACCTGTGTTGACTTTAGCTTGACGCCGGAAGAATTTGAGGCAGGGTGGGCTGAGTTGATGATGAAGTATGAGGCTATGACTGACTCTCACTTCGAGAATCTATACAAGTACAGAGAGACATGGGTACCCTGCTACTTCAAGCACCGATTCTTCCCTTTCTTGCAGTCAACTCAACGCAGCGAGGGTTTCAATGCTGTCCTTAAACGATATGTGAACCCACACAAGTCAATTTTGAACTTTGTGAAGCAATATCAGAAAATCCAAACACACATACTAGTCCGGGAGGGTTCGAAGACTACAGAGACAGCACATTTACTGATGAAATGTGGTCATCTTACCCAATAGAGAAGCAGGCGTACAGATCGTATACTAGGGACTTGTACGAGAAGTTCCGTGATGAGTTTCAGTTGACTACAAGGTACAATGTGCGACCACATGGTAAAAACTTGTATGAGGTTTACCCCAATCAAGAGTGGGTTGCCAAATATGGTTCTAGGGGCTATTTTGTCACGGTTGAAGCTAGTGCTGGAGACTACAGGTGTGACTGCTGCAAGATTGAGCGGGACGGCATGCTTTGCTGCCATATCTTGAAAGTTTTCAACCAACTTGGTGTTGACGAAATCCCAGCGCAGTACATACTTAGAAGATGGACACCTATGGCAATCCCCAATGCACCCCTGCTGTCGAAGACCAACCTGATGAGATGCCACCACAGTCGAAGAAGGAACTGAGGCATGCAAATTTGATGATGGATTTTGGTAGTCTTGCCCGGGTTGCTAGTGCATCAGATGCTGCAACGGATATTGTGAAAAAACATATGCGTGGTGCACGTCATGAAATCAAAAATCTCAACATGTCAAAGAAGAAGAAAACAGCAGCACCGACGGGGGGGCCCTCTGGTGGTTCTGCGCCACCATCAGCTGGTGGTTCTGCGCCACAGCTGATTAACTCTCAGGCAACTGGTGGCCCTGCGGTGCATCCTGAAGGGCCTACGGTGCGTCCTGGATCTAGACAACAGCAACATACTTCTGCGCCGCCGCCGAGTAACACTCAGGCAACTAGTGACCAAGCAAAAGTCCCGATGAACTTGCACAAACCTCTTCGGACCTAGGCAGCAGCGATCTAGTTACGCACCACAGAGGAAAAAAGCAAAAACTAGCTGGCCACTCTATGAGTGAGGATGGACATCAACAAACAGTGTTCAGGGCTGCACCGCAAACTATGGGGGGTATACAAAGCTGCTTGCCTGTACAGCAACTGTCGGGATATGTGCCACTAAACAGTGGAGCAGCACCGCGCCTTTCAAGGGGCTCAACAATGGCAAGGCCTATGCAAGCGCCGAGAGGAGCTGCGCCACAACTTTGGTGCATACGGCCTCGCCAGAGGTCTCTGCGACCTCCTATGGGCCCTAGACCAGCAATTTGGCCTGCACCGCAAACTATGGGGCTATACAACCATCATGGGGCTGCGGCGGCAAACACAACCCATGTGCCTATCCCTGGACTGGCACCATCGCCTGCATCACCAGCGACAGTTGAAGGCAGGTATGGACATCACCCAGGTTCTTCAACTACACAAGAAGAAAATGGCAATGCAATTCCATCTCCTATTGTGCAAGCTCCTAGTGGACGTGCGCACCAGCCACTCAGTACGGCATCTCTACATGCATTTGTTCTTTGCCGCAAGGTACTACGATGGTTGAACCACAATTTGGGAGACATAGTGCCACCCTTGGCCCTGTAATTCCTAGAGACCCTCCGAAATCAACAACAAAAGGGAGGGCAAAGTCAAGAAGAATTCAATCAGCACTTGAGCTGCATCCGAAGAGAAAGAACAAGTGCACCTATTGTGGTTCTTTTAACCACAATGGTGCAAGCTGCCCGACCAGATTGGTGTAATGGTCAAACAGTGACCATATGGCTGAAAAGATGTGTCGAATGAAATTGACAAATTAAACTATTTGTTGGTCTGTATGTTTGAACATCCTAAACTATTGTTTTCTTGTTTACAGTTTGTTCTGGCTAACTTGCCTCACACTAGAGTTTTTGAGTTGCCTGGCTAACTTGCCTCACACTATAGTTTTGAGTTGCCTGGTTATAAGTTTTGAATTGCCTATTGTGTGCTTTGAATTGCCCCGCAGACACCCTTATCTCCCTGTAATGGTCGAAAAGCTTGCACACATAAGATTCTCGCAAATGCTAAAATGCAACAATTCCTCGTTATGTAATGATTATATTATTTGTCTTTTATTGGGTTATTCTGAAAAACTTGCCTCGCCGTAAAGCTAAAATTGCCTGTTTATGCAATTGAGTTGCCTGCTCCAATTTCTTATGCAGGCAACTCCCCTCCCCTCCCTCTCCCCCCCGGGCACTCCAAAAAGTTCGAAAAAGAAGCGAAAAGAAAACAACACATGCATTTACGTGGGATGTAGTGTGCGTGAGGGGAGAAAACAACTGACCTATGCTAACTTGAGTATGCTTTTCCATGGAGCCTTGTTGTTGGCGTTGTCAACCCACGTGTTAGTCAACTGTTTTCTTATGCTTGGAATATCCTCCGCTGTGAAATTTGGAACAACCCTTGCCTCCCATCCATTTGCTATTGTCAGAGCAAAAACACCACAGTCGAACCTAAAAACAAAAATTGAAAAAAAGAACTTTTCTAGTTAGCTACTTCTTCTAGGTAGAAGCTAGCTTCCTCTATGTCACTTGTAAAAAACTAAAAACAAAAAGCATAGTTAATATGTGAAAAAAAGTGGATGCTTACTCATTGTTCTGTTTTGGGACGTCGATGTTGGTAAGCCCAAAGTCATCCAGCGAGACACGGGAACTGGCGTAATGCTCTTCCCATAGACACCGGAAACTTGCAACCATTTTCCTAGCACAAACATCTAGAGACTTGTTTTTTAGCGTCCTCCAAGAATCAAGAGCTTCGAAACGTCGATCCCTTATGTTCACGTTAAAAATCCAGTAATGATTGCCTGTTTTAGGCTTTGTCTTGTCAATGTTCTCTAAAACTGGGAACATAATCTGTTAGAACAGAAACAAAATGGGGTTAGTGCCCAGGTACTAGAAGCTGGATTTGAGCAACTTTTTCTGTTGTGCTCTTGCAAATTACGACATGGACTGAAGAAAGCGTACATGCACATGCAAGTTGGGTGCTAGTTATGTACTTATGTAAGCAACCATCTAAAAATGCACAGGCAAGTTATGGGCATATGTAAGCAACTTGTCACAGAACGCAATTTCATTGGCGAAAAGTTTTACCCATAAAGAGTCATATATAATGTATTGGTGAAAAGTAAGAAGAAACCATTGACATACCATGTCTTTACGGTCCAAGCGATTCGACTTCTTGAACCGGGAAATGAGCTCCTGGCCGTTCAATTCCATGTTTTGCATGGACAGGAGCAGAACTTGCCTGAAAAGCAGCTTGTCTTGCTCCCTCCATGGACTGAGTTGCCAGAATATGTGATCCACTTGCTTGACACTGGGAATGAAAAAAACCCGAAAGCTTTGGATCTACTCCTGTAGGTACTGCCTCATCTCCAACTTTGCTTGTTGAGCTTGATGTTGTACTCTTTACTTGTTGAGCTTTGGATCCACCATGAATTGCCTCTTTTGTTTCAGAATTTGCTTGTTGTTGCTGCTGAGAAGGACCAGCTTTTTTCATGGCTGACTGCCTTGGCTTTCCCCCTTGGCCGTAACCGGGATTTTCGGCACGATATGCTTGCGGATCCATTGCTGTTTTGTTCATCACGGATGGCTCCAATACGAAACTGACAGTTTTCTTCATCTTCTTTGATGGTGGGAGTGGTGGTAGTTGGTTTCGAGAAGCAATCTTCTGTTCTGTAGCTTCATTTAGAGCGGCGCCAAACTGTCTCATTATTTTCTGCCGAGTTGCCTTTGGGCATATTTCCTTGGGGTTGAATGTCAAACCCAAATCCAAGTCTTCCCCTCTAAGCAACTCTTCGAACATCCTCTTCGCTTCGGTAGCCATGGTTATGTCATCGATGTCCCACATTTCTTTCACTTCGAAAAAGGGGAAACGTGGTTCTTGGGAAACAACAGTTTTGAATTCTCATCAACACAAGGTCTTTTATACTGATGCTATCCGCCTCATCCGATCCCTTTGCCTTTCTGTCCTTCTTCTTTTGAATCAGAAATTGCAGCGTGCATTGTTCATCATCGTCGCTGCCTGACTGCTCAGCTGCGGGATCCTCGTGCCGATCGGAGCCACCACTGCTGCCTGAACCGCCGTTGCCACCTCCGCTGTCATCTTCATCATCTTCATCCTGCTTCCCTTGCCCATCGTCTTCCTTGTCTTTGCCATCCCCATCCCCATCCCCATCCCCATCGTCGTCATCGTCCTCCTTTCCTTCACCATCTTCTTTTTCATCATCCTCTTCTTCCTCATCATCATCGTTGTCCTCGTTCCCCTCAGTTCGGTCTTCCGTCCCCGTGTCAACCGTGAGGGCCAGTGCTCCCTGGTTACTTGATTTCCCCTGAACTCCACTTGATCCATCATGACCATCATCGCTGTCTGAACTTTCATCGCTGTCGCTTTCACCACTGCCTTTATCTCTGCCATCTCCCTCGCTTTCCTTTGTCACCGCCTCATTGTCATCATTGTCTGAATCAAACGACTCCTCCTCACTTGGTAAGCTGTCTATTCCGGCTGGTACTCGCTTGCTCCTTCTGTTAGGCTGTCGCCTACTTGTCTCTGCAGTAGTAGGATCTGCCTCCTTTGTCCCCCATTCATCGTCGTCTATCTTCCCGACCCCAGTCACGAGCTTCCCCACTGCATGAGAAATTACAGAACACATTTCGTGCACCAACCCTGTGAGCTTCTTTTGCTTCTGTAAAACATGAAAGTGGATGGTAGAGACACATGATAAGTACATATCTCCTATTAAAAATATAAAAAAAGGGAACTGCAATGAGAGCAAAAAAACAGTGCTCGATAACTTACTGATTTGTCATATGACTCGGGCAATCTTGCTGCAACAAATTTGGTGATGTGGTCCATACTGCCAAACAAGCTATCATCCGCACACCGAGAAAACTCCGTCTTGAGCTGGTGGTTTATAGCAAAAGAAGATTTAAAAAAACTATGAGTGACAACATTCTAGCACTCCCATAACAAAAAAAAAGAACTGAGAAAATGAAAGAAAAACAGTACTGCTGATAGTCTTTAAATTCCTGCAACCATTATGGCACTCCCCCCCCTCTTGTTGCCTACTATTTAGTGGATACTGTAATGAACAAAAATGAATAACTAGTTTGGATAAGTTGCTAGTTTTCAGAACATAAGTTGCTTGGGTGGATGTATAAAATTGCTACTTTCCAACATGTGAATTGCACAGACAAAAAAAAAGCTAATGAAATATGTACTCCAGCAGCTACTGTTAGAAAAATACAACAACCCCACAAATCATTCCTGTGGACATAATCCAATTGTGTGCATGCCAAATGAAAAATTCTGATAACTACTTGGACCAACTTGAAATATATGTATGGCACTTGCCCAAAAAGGTACATTAACTTGCCTGCTCTTTCAACGTGAATTGCCTACTGTAAAACAATTGTAGTGTTATATCCTAAAACAGAGAAATTGCATTACCCGCAAATGGTCAGATTCTCCGGTGCCTTCTGTCCTTCTTGATGACTCGGAGATTAAATCTGAATTCCGCACGAAACCCTTGGCACCAAGTTTGGGATTGGCTCATCAACATCCAAAGAGTCTAGGTACAACAACTGCGTAAAAGACAAGGAAAAAGAAATAGAAACATTAAGTTAGCTAATGATTGCAAAAAGAAAAAGAAAAGATAAGTAAACAATGGATGCTTAAAAAAATAAAACAGCTTGAAGCACTTACGACGAGGTGGAAAACACAACAACAAACAGCCTTCTTGTTGGCACGCCCGGAAGTGAACGCAAGCTTTAATTGATCAACAACAAACTGGCATATGTTGGTTTCCGTTATTCCATTGACATCCATGACCGCTGGGAAACTCTTTGGGGAAATGCTCAAACTAGTTGAAGGGGCAAGGAAGCACGAAAAAACAAGAGCTAGCCAAGCGCGGGCAAAGTCATCATCGTGAGACCCTCCCATGTCTACAATCATCTTGCACCATTCTGTGAGGGTTGGTGAGTTCTTCGATGTGATGTTGTAAATACTGTACATTGCCTTTGTGATTTCAGGCCGATTCTCGAAGCACACCTTCCTGCCCCTGTTGGGCAAACCCCATATCCTGCGAACACTAGCGGCATCTACAGGAATCTTCCCCCTTTCTGGAATGACTATCTGCGAAATCTCCGGATCGTAATGCTTCATTATCCACTGGCTAAGATCTCCGGGCATGCTACTCTGCAAGGTCCGAATGCCGCCAAATTCTTTTGCGATGATGACACCCTTTTGGTCAGGGACCAAGTCCTTGTTCAACTTGAAGAGCCTCGCAGGAGATGCCCTGTTCCTACGACCCTATAGCACACAAGGAAAAAAACGGAAATAGGGGATTAGCAAAACATAGATGAGGATCACATCATAGGTAACTTATGCATATTGCTGGGCAACTGCTGATTGAAACTGAGGCAACTATGCAAAATACCTCAGTTCCTCCCGTCTTCTGGCGTTTTGCTTTTGGAGGTTGGTCGACATCTGCACAACCTTCATTTTTATTCCCAGCATCTGCAGCTTGGCTCTCGTTGCTATTGTCGTTACTAATGATATCGCAGAGCGCTTCCCCTTACATTCTGCTTTAGTTCTCATACGCTTGTACCCAGATATTTGTGCACTGCTCCGTGGCTGGAAGATAGAAAACACAAAAATGAATAAAAAATGGAAAACAAAATCTCTTAAGTACAGTAAGAACATAAAAAACTCCTGAGCATGTGCACACCTCTGTTTGATGCTCTTCGTCCCCATGAGATGCAGGGGCGTCGTGGCTTGATCCAGCCATCTAAATTCTGCTGCATATTTAGATGAACAGCAATTTAGAAAAAAAGTGGGCAATGAAAAGCATCGTAACCTATCTGATTTTTCAATATATGTTACAACATTAATACAAACATGCATACAAAACACCTAAGTAAAAAGCATCACTGCAAGGGACAACAAACAACCTATTCCACGTCAATTATCCTGGCAACACATGTTGGCATTTTAGGCAACCGGCTAAAGAAAGCTTGAGCAAGTTTGAGATTACACAAAAATACAGTGCGTATGGTGCCTGCTAGGCAACACATAATGGCATTTTCAGGCAAATGCCTGATAAAGCTTGAGCAAAAAGCCAAGCATTACACAAAAAGACGCTGGACAAAAAAAAACGGTTGATGGCTTATTAGGGCAACTGACTAACAAAAACCTTCAGAGCCAGGCACACTAGGCAACAGTTGAGTCCAATTCAGGCAACTGACTAGCAAAACTCCAGCAAAAAAATCATGACAACTAAGACACATAACTTAAGCAAAGCTGGCATGCATATCTACAACTCACTCGAAGACAAACACCAACGTCGAAGCACAACACATAACCCTGATGCACAAAACATTTCACCAAACATGAACATATAGCAGATCTGCATTTGTTGCATGAAAAAAAAGGTGCTAGGAAACTATATGAGCATCTTGTGAGTAGTTGTTTGCGCATGTCAGTAGAACACCAAACCTTGAATGCACACTAGGCAACTATTGAGTCCAATTCAGGCAACTGACTAGCAAAACTCCAGCAAAAAAAAGCATGACAAACTAAGTCATAAACTTAAAGAAAGACTGACATATATATCTACAACTCAGTCAAAACAAACGCCAATATGTCAAACCAGAGCACATAACCCTAATACACAATCATTTCACCAACATGAACCTATAGCAGAGTTCCATTTGTTGCATGACAAAAAGGTGCTAGGAAACTATATGAGCATCCTGTGAGCAGTTGTTGCGCAAGTCAGTAGAACGCCAAAGCCTTGAATGCACACTAGGCAACAGTTGAGGCCAATTCAGGCAACTGGCTAGCAAAACTCCAGCAAGAAAGCATGACAAACTAAGTCACAAAACTTAAAGCAAACACCAAATGTCGAACCACAACACATAACCCTAATACACAAACATTTCCACAACATGAACCTATAGCATAAGATAGCATAATTCCATTTTATTGCATGACAAAAAAGGTGCTACGAAACTATATGAGCATCCTGTGAGTGTTGTTGTCCCAGTAGATCACCAAAGCCTTGAATGCCTCACCAGCACACAAACCCAAATCTAAACGGCAAATCACTTACCCCCTATGCGTAATCTCTTCCGAATCTATTACAATGGCCGCGGTATTCAGTGATTTCGCACCTAAACTCACGAGATCTGACAAGCACACACAAAACTGGGATCGAGATGAACTGACCTGCGATTCTGCCCTCCGTCAACGCGCAAGGTGATTCTGCTCCTCCGCGCTAAACACGCGGCGAAGACGGGCGTGTCGACCCTTCTCGCCCGCGTCTCCGACGCAGCAGCGCCTTCCGCCTCCAACTGCTGCTGTTTGTTGCGGGTGTAGACGAACAGTCCCGGTCGCCGCGCCGACGCGCGCGTAGACCCTCCTCGCCCGCGACTCCGGAGCTGCCGTGCCTTCGGCCTCCGCCGGCTGCACCGACGTATAGCCCCAATCGCCGCCGACAAGCACTGCCCGATTAACCACTCCCAAAGACACGCCGCGCGCGCTGTCCCCCGTCACTACACCGGAGGAAGGCCGCGAATCGCCGCACCGCCGCCGGTTGCTTCGCGGATTTGGTGGATTTGGGAGGGCGCTTCGAGAGATTTGAAATGGGGGACGGGAGGAGACGGAAATGCGGAGGAGGGGGAACTACCGGACCCACGACCGCTTATCCCACCTAACGGCCTCTTTCGACGACGCCACGACCAGGTGCCACATGGCGCAGACGACGAGGCGAGCGCTTCTCCGCCCCAGCCGCGCGATGGCGATCCGACGGCGCGCGAAAGCGTGTGCTGGAGATGGCAAACGGGCACTCGCCCACTTTTTAGGATTTAGGTTTTTGTTAAACTCTATTGATGCACACACACTTACAACGAAGGGAACCAAGTTGCTACTTGCCTCTATAGTCACGCACACTTGTTGTATAAGCAAGTTCACGGGGAATACCATCAAAACACGAAATATTCTCCATGACTACCCATCTCAAATGAAAGACTTCGGAGAAACATAGCAGAAGTGCATGTGTTGTTCCTTGGCGCCATCGGCATTGATCGTGTGATCGCCCGCTGCCTTTTTTTAGATTTATAAACGAAACAGAATGGTCACACAATACATCATACTCATAATAATGTTCGTGCTTTGCCCCAGAGTAAAAAAAATACAGACCCAAATATGTGTAGTTCATGATGGATGTGCTTTTCATTTGTATAAAAACAAATATTGAATATCTTCCACTTCATTGGCCCTTGGAAATCACCATAACTTCTTAACTACCCTCTCCTTAGAAAAAAAAAACTACCCCCTAACTGGCTATCATGACGCGCCCCCCACGTGCATGTCACGGGAGCCCTAGCTCCGCTGCTGGCGCTCTCCTTCGCCTCCATTCCCTCCTCCTTGCCACCATCGTAAGGCATTCGCGGGCAAAGCTCGCGCGATGCCCCCGCATCCTGTCTCGCTGCTCCGACGCCGCAGCAGACGCTGAAGACCGCCGCTCCAAAGCTGAAGATTACCGCTCCATCGATGCATCCAGCAGCCTCCGCCTTGTCTTTTCCTCGTCGCAACTGCATCGTCGCCATGCCACCGAAGCCGAAGAGCAAAGTGAGCTTCAAGAGTGTGTGGTTGCGGACCTCTGGCTGGTACGACGTGCATTTCTAGCACACCGGCTATCCGTACTGGCTGGGAACCTGTCGGAGTGCGTACTTCACCTCCTACGTCTAAGACATCGTGGCGTGGCAGCTTGGTCCCCCGCTGAACAGGTTCAACTTCCGAGAGATTGAATTGTTGGAAGCACGTCGGGCCTAAGGTGACCGTTGTGACCCTCCCGACGAAGCTGAAGACCGACAATGTCGTCGAGGAGAGCGACACGGAGGTGACGACAAGGTTTGCAAGGGATCACCCGTAGTACGTCCAGTACAAGCACGGGTGGTACTATAAGAGGGACGCCGAGAAGAAAAAGAAGGCGAAGAACAACGATGAGTCGGGACCTTGCTCATATATGGTGGTCAACATCAAGTCCTCTGAAGACGACATTGATTGGGACAAACTTGAGTGTTAGAGTGACGAGGGTTCTGACATCGGTTGGGACAACAACGACAGCGACTAGTGTCTAGTAGTATAGAAATACTTTGTTTGAACTTTGCGTGGAGTTGTAATCAATGTATGTTTCCACTTTGCATGGAGTATGTTTGAACTTTGCCGAAGTATGCAATGCAATGTGAGAGTTTTCATATTTCAAAATGCTCTATTTTGGGACAGCTGTTTTCACGCCACAATTTTGTGCCCAAAAAGGTACATCTTGGTGCCCAAATTTTTTGCTCCAACATCTTGGTGCCCAAATTTTTTGCTCCAACATCTTTTGGTGCCCTATTTTAAGGCTGCTATTGAAGATGCTCTTACCCTAGTTCGAGCCTTGGGAATGCAATTTATATTTTCCAACCTACTGTTCCTGAGCGATGGGCTATACATACAGTCCTATGGGCTGGTTAGGAAATTATGGGCTCCTGTTGGCTGGGCCGCTGGGGGCCCTGTACGGGCGCATGGGGTGCACCTGTCTTGGCCTGCTCTTCACCAGAAAAACAGGATGACCGGCATGGCAGCGGCCGTCGAACTCAGCCAAAACATAAGCTTGTTGGAAGAATTTGAAATCAAGCCCTACCATTGATCCCGATAGTTCTTAATCCTACTATGTGTTTAATCACCATCGGGATCCATCAATTATTTGTGTTGCTCAAAGAAATTTTATCCTCTAAATGTATCAGCTAGTCGCTAGGAAATCTTTGCGGCACACTCGTATATGTACTCTAGTAGGCTAGCAACTGAACATGCTTGATCTGACGCCCTCTACAATGATCCGCATGGGTCCGAATCAAAATAGTAAGACTGTATCTTTGTCTCGGAACCAATGTATTCAGTGAGGTATAAAACAACATTGCTTCTTTGCTGTACCATGCATTCAAGAAATGACTAGCAGACTTCATTAATCACCAAGCATGTGCCTATCCAGCTAGCCATTACAGAGTCCCAACATGAAACAGTTCACCATATCTTATCTGCTGCCATGTAATATAAATATAAAATAAAATATCACCTTCCTAGGAAACTGTATACAGGGGAGGACACAGAACATAAACCTCCGTGCTTTTCATAGACGTGTATAGTTCATACTTTCAAGAGAAAACTATGGTCCTTTCATTTGTTTTTATATAAGGCATGTATTTTCAAACAATAGGTTACCGCAACAGAATATCCTCCACTAAAATGCCAAATAGTTCACTCATGTGTGTTTCATCCGTTTTCACATTATTGGACACTGAAACTTTCAAAATATTTGAAATTTCAGAAAATTTTGAAGAATTTAATTCAAACTTCTAGAAAATTCCAACCTAAAGAGTCACAAGAGAGAGGGGCAAAGAAAGTAGTCATATGGCGGGCCCATGGGCTTTTGTGTCCAATGCATGTGCCCTAGGCCAACCATAGCTGGTGTCCCCGTGATTGATGACAAGCCATAAGGGAGTACCTACCGCTTTTGCAATACCCTAACTCGCCATGATCACTTTATTTAGGTGGATCCAAAGGTCCTTGAGAATCTATACTAGTGCACAGATTGTGAGTAGTAAAACTAAGTTTTAGTATTTGTAGGTCAAGATCGAAATACATTTTCCAGGAAAAAATAAGAAAAAGGAAATGCCACAGAGACAGCCAACTAGAAAATTGTGCCATGTACACTTCTAACCCCAATGTTTATTGGTTTGCAGGAACGAAATCAGTGTAGCCAGACGACGGACGATGTCGGGTGTAGCTCTGGTTAAGGCAGCTTGTAATCGGCAGTATCATAGCTTAGTATCACGCACATGATAATACTACATCCTAATGCATAGTATCATATACTAGTATCTTAGGTTACCTTATTTATTGCCATGCATGACACATACTAGCATAGCATTTAATATGATACGGATATCATTATATGATACTGAACCCTCTCTTTCTTCATTTAATTTTATGTCACCTCAGCAAAATAGTCTAGTTGGCATGCATGATACTACCTATGATACTACCATTGCGACCAGCCTAATGTGAGCACAATTGTAGGACAGGCATTGTCTGGTGGGCACAGCTGTGTGGTGGACGACTGGTAGGTAGCTTCATCTGGCGTAATGTCGTCCCATGGTTGCAACCGTCACTAGCACAAAGTGGATGTACTGATCGCTCCGCCCCAAAAGTGCATGCCACATGTATATTAAGCAGTACAACTTTCTAACTAATGGTTGATGGGCAGCGACCCTAGGAGAAAAACCCTACAAGGTGACAAATGATATGGAGAAGTTTGCTAATACGTAATTAGAACTAGTACTGGCATCAGTTGCTGTTCCATGCATGTTTAGGACAAGCTCTACAAGCAAATCCCAGAGTTTCACTCACATTGTTATTCTAGCTTTCTATCCTAACAGGCTCTAGTAACCACACGTAGTGGTTCTTTGAGTGATCCTTGAGAGCTTTCGTCGCTTTCGGTTTCATACGATGGAATTACTTTTGCATCGTTGGGTATGTGCACAAATGAAAAACCATAAACATATGTTCTGCATTGTCATACCACAAATGCTTTTGTTGGAAACGTTTTTGTGGAATCGATGTCATTCCATGTAGAGACTTCGAATTTGTGACAAACATTCCAGATGGTGATGCCACCACTCAGTCCACAAAAAGTAACGCTAACCCATATCTATAGTGTTACCACAATAAAAATGAAAAAAACAGGATTGGTGCCGACCTACCTCCTCATAACTTCGTTTTACACAAACTTAAGCAAATGCCGGCTCCAATCTAGTGGCACTCAAGGACGGGCTGCAGTTTACACCACTGCTTCCATATTGCTGGGTGTCGAGGCTACAGTGAGAAACGCCCTCATGGAGAACCACATGAGCCAACACACTAGGCAAGAAGATAGATTCTGTACACAGATTATCCACATTATTTTAAACATACATCTTTATATTATCATGTACTGTCCATTTATTCAGTGGTAACCAATAACCATCGATCCTATTCTTCCAGCATAGAGTATGTTAAGGGCCTGGATGGAACTGCGTGTGCCGCGCTACCACCGCATACTGTCACTCTCCGCTGCTCTTATGTAACTAGATTACTGTATGCATTCAATCGTCAGGAGAGATATCGTTCAGCTCATTAGACTATATGCACCAACTTGCATAATCCAAGTTAGATGCCAGATGGTCGGGGACAAAGCTATCATTGCTGATGGAAGGCCCATGCCTGTTCTAGGCGGTCATACAGTGCTAGTTGTTTCGTTCCCGATGACTCCTAGTCCTCATAGAACGGCAATGCAACAGGGCGCTATCATTTTAGCCTTACGTTTCGTTCCTTTCAAGTCTGTGTAAGAACATCATCAGTGTGATCTTTGTGTTCTCGTGGCTTTCTTCTTCCGTATAAATATGGCTGATTGACTATGATCCGGCTAAGAACTAATAACGGCACCTATTGGCCCTCTTCTCTTACGGCAAACATGTCCTTACATGTGGTCCATTCATCCATTGATTTTCTTATCAGTGGCACTTACTCCCTCGGTCACAAAATATTAACTTTGTATATTTTAGATATAACAATTTGCAGTCTAACCAAACTAATATATATCAGTCACTAAATGGTACAACCACCGACAACTCTGTATAATATGCCTCTCTCCCCCGGCTGCAAAATAAGTAAAGTAGCTCTAACATACTTTGGGATAACAGCATTTGAAAACAATTACATTAGCAATGACCATGGTGCTCAGTGTGTTCACCATTACTCCACCATCCCCACCCCCTACCCTCCCACCACCACCACCAATTCTTTTTTTAGGGGAACCACCACCACCAATTTTTATACAAAGTTATACTCTCATTAGTAAATGAAGTTAAAAGATTTGCAATGTTGGCATTATCTTCCGCTTTTATCCAAGAGATTGATTTAAATAAACCTCTAGCACTTTTTTCCCTTGACATAGGTAATGAACAACTGACTCAGGGACAAGTTGACTCGGTGAAATTGCTCGACCAACTTCTAAAGTTCTTAGGTTGTAGCACAAATTTTAAGATATGAAAAGTGAAGAATACTGGTTAGACTGTCCGCATCATTTGTTCAATGCTTATCACGACAACATGTCCTGTTATGGTGTTACCATGCCCCGCTGCCTTCGACATAGTCACTTGGTTCAACCAAGTTCAAAGCACTGATTCTTTTTAAATGCTTAATCACAAACATACATAGTAGTCTTTCCTTGCTCTACTATTTTCGACAAAGGATAGAATTTATTATCTCAAAATGAAGCATCAAGATGATACAAATACAGTGAGCACACATCCGTCCTCTGCATATGTAAGATACACACGACCAACAACAACACACAAAAATCATACCAAGAATTAACAATAAGGCCTGGATTCTTCAAATATGTAGTTGCGTGTTTTGTTATACAATTGTAGAGCTGCAGCTTGATTCCTAAACTCTCCTATTGTGCTATGGTGACCTAAAATGGAACTAGGCAGAACATTTCCGCTGAATAAGGAATAACTCAAACGCAACATTCTCCTCCAAATGACTCTAAACAAAACACGATAGCCAATGAAATTAAAATCTCCCCTAAGTCCCGGGGCCTGCTCCATCAACTTGGGATGCGAACATCAGTGTTAGAAGATCGAGAGACATGATTTCTGTGTTATTAATTTCTCTATGTTGGCAAGAGGTCTGCGTCGTACCGGTCGTCGCTCAGACTTACACTTTCTGTCAGAGCATATATATATATATATATATATATATATATATATATATATATATATATATATATATATATATATATATATATATATATATATATATATATATAGTGATGTTATTCATCACCCAGGGTGCAGAATAAGTTATTCTTCACCCGAGGTAATCTTACAATCGTTTCATAATGATATTGCGTTTGGAATTCAAATAGTTACATTCCTATTGATTCACTACATAAAATTTTGCATAAGAAAATAAAAATATAGGTCATAAGACAAGAAAATTTGCAGTTTATGTGTATTTTACACTATGTTTTTACGTTTGTAATTTTACATGACATAAAATATTTTTTACGATGATTATATATTTTCTTACACTCTCTTTTTACATCGGAAATAAGACAAAACTTACGGAACGTAAAATTACGATGCATTGATGGTAAAATAGAGGGGGTGAAGAATAACTATTCGTCACCCTGGGTGAGGAATAGTTATTCTTAACCCTCCCTCTTTTTAATATCAATGCACCGTAATTTTACATTCCGTAAATTTTGTCTTAATTAAAAGGGAAAAGGCAACGTAAAAATTATATAATTGCTGTAAAAAAATATTTTATGTTACATAAAATTACAAATGTAAAAAACGTAGTGTAAAATGTACATAAAATATATATTTTCTGGTCTTATGACCTATATTTTTTTTTCTTATGTCAAATGTTATGAAGTGAATCAATATAAATGTAACTATTTGTATTTTGAATGTAGTTTATTTATGATACAATCGTAAGATTACATCGGGTGAAGAATAACTTGTTCTACACCTTGGGTGATGAATAGACACACACACACACACACACACACGCACGCAAAGTTAACCTAGTCGGTTACTACTTCAAATTCTAGTTCTATACGTGACTTGCTCCTGTCCAAACCGGACTAGGGATCGTGGTTAATTCCAACACTTTAACCCAAATTCTGATTAACTAAACTGTGTGTAGCCGAGTTTTGGATAGTGGGAGAGTAACAATCCTCCAGAAAGTAGCATCAGATAAAACTAACCAATCATGCCGCATGCTCTTACAGGTCATCGACCTCACGCATCATGACTTTGCTGGGTGCAGTGTGGAAATGATTTGGTACCCACAACAGTTTGGCCAAGAATCAGGACAAGCATATGAACTTGGTCTGACCGGAGCATGCCCACTACACCGTCCTATCATGAGTCTCGAGTTATAACTACCATAATCTTATTTTCTGTATAACTAGTTTTGAAAATATTCTTGAGGCCTCCCGATCCTACATTAACCACACATGAATGCAGTAAGTTTGTTGTTTCCGTGTCTTTACTCTCTACTAAAAGAACAGGTGTCTACTTTACAGGGGATGGAAGCCACCTAGTGCCAGCTTATATAGCATCAACACGTGTTATACATTACCTTTTTTGCGGGTAGTTCCATAATTATTCGTAGCACTACAAAGAAAACAATGTGTAACACTACAAACAAAAGCAATGTGATACTTAAAAACGAAGGAGACTCCTTGCCGATGAGCATGCTGACGTACTGCAAGCCGCCCAGATTTTGGTAGGATTCTCAAAGCGGAGAAACCCGTTATGACAAGACAAATAAATGGCCCAATTTTATTATAGTGCTGATTTTTATGGACATATCAATATACGAGAGGAGCCCAAGCTGTTAGTTAGTATAAAACTTTTGTTTTACAAACGAGATCCCTGGCTCTCCACTGTTACACACGTGTCAACTTATTTAGGCCTTTTTGATGTCACAACCTATGATAGATTACAAATTTTAAAACTAAATGTTGCATAGACCTTTGGCGAAACATACTAGGTTCATGTCAACCTTTGGTACCCTTGGCACCAGTTGTGTGGTCACTAAAAATCACTTCGTTTTTACATGTACTTTGTATTAATTGATGTTTATATATATGTCTATTTCTGGTGCTCCTAGTCCTAGTTCAGGATGCAAAAGGTCCTAATCAAGGTTATATAATGGTGATTAGAAAAGTGACCCAGCCAAGCATGCATGCCTGCTCTTCGATAGCTAATATACTCCCTCCGTCCGGGTTTATTAGGCCTAAAGACAATTGCTCTTAGACCAAGACACATAGTAATTTGCTCACATTAATTCTCTCATTCCACTCCCAATGCACTCTCTCACATGCATGCAGCCAATGAGAAAGCACGCATAAAGTGTATTAATTGCCTAGCCATGGCACCAACAACAATGACTTTCAATGCAACCAATGAAATGGTTGCATGCATGCATCTTTCCAAAGAGAGGCCTTATAAAAAGGGACATGCTTGTGATGCTAAGAGGCCTAATAAACCCGGACGGAGGGAGTACAATTGAACTCGCGTACTAGACGTGCTCCCATGTAGATTCTAGAAAAAAAAAAGATTCCAGGAGTAACCAAATCAAATCAGAGATCTAAAAGAAAATGAAGAATTTTTATTTGCGGTGAAAGAAAATGAATAGCTATGAGGCACTAAATTCCCCTTCTATTCTGATATGCTACATTTCTTGCATTGTAGTCAAATACCCTTGTATCCAACGTTGCTCGACCCACATGCCCCCAACCTAGACTGTATGCTTGTTGTATTTGGTAATGAGACATGCAATCTAGCACTATTGCAGTGTCGAGTTGCCGCCTATTGCCAACGAAAAAAATGAGACATCATCTTATTCTATAATCTATCCGTATCCAACATGGGATTGTGTAGAGTGTCATCATGACTAGGCTTTGGACGAACTTTGCTACACTTATGGAATTTATGCTACGGAATTCATCTACGGACTGAGGTGGAGAAAACCAATAGGTGGAGGAGAAGTTTGCTAAAATCAAAGGGTGGAATTAGTGCGTAGGTCCAGTATGTAGGTTTTCACCCATAAGTGTAGCATTTTTGGCTTTGGACTGTAGAAGTCCAATGCCGACTAAGGATTCTGGTTAGATGCTAGCCAAAGTACATTGTAGACTGTGTTGCTTAACCCACGATGTCTCCTAATCCTAGTTTAGTTGAAAACATTTGGGGATCACTGTTTCGGCTTTGCACCCTTTTTCACGCTATGCTAATGCAAGCATGATGGGATGTTTATTTTTGAGTCCCGTGGGAACTTTGCCCCGATTAAGTAGGATGAATGTTTTCTTTTGCATGCCACATGCTACACAATTAAAGAACAACAGACATATGTAGTACTGTTGCGGTTTGGCGGTGCCACGAATGTTGTGACTAGAAGAAGAGTTTTGACATCAATGGCGTATCAAAGGCCTTTATCTGTCTGGCAATTTCATTGATGGATTTAAAGCATGTACATATAGGAAAAAAAATGTATGTATATTTCAGAGAAAAGATACAAGCTGAGCTGGAGAAAAGTCTCGAACCTTGCCCAACTTTGCATTAACAAAACTATCAACCTGCCAAATTGCATGAACAACACATTACAGGGAAATTAAAAACAAAACTAAAACAAAAGATACAAGGTACAAAACAAAACAGGCACAAAGGAAGCGACAACACCGGGTGTTTTGTAATAATCTTCTTTGTAGGATCAATAGGAAAAAATGATAAAAGGACAATGAATCCAGCTGAAAAGAACTACCATCACTCAAAAATTCTACAGGACTAGAAAATGGGGCGAGAAGGAGAAAATCTCAAACAATCTCGAATGGGCCACTTTTTTATTATAGTTGGAATGTAGGTAATGTTCACTTTGAGTGTAATCTGTAATAGAAATCGTAGTTTCTTCATATTTTTGCTTAAGGATACTGCAACGTATCTCCTTAGATGTGCATTTTGGTGTTCAGACCTTCTCGTGCACGTTAAACTCCAACCCTTTTTATGACATGTACCAACCTTCTCTCGCCCATCCTATCTCTTCCAGTTCGTCGTTTCCTCTGCATCGAAAAAACGACTATGATTGTAAGATCTGCTCCCTCACTCGCAAGATCTGCTCCCTCCCCTCTACGCATTGCGCCAGCATGTCAGTTCCTCTGGTGGATGTGGCACACATGTACAAAAGTCCCAGGCGCTTGTTCTACTACGAGGCTTCGACTGCTTCTGAGACACCAGCAGATTCAGTCAAATGGCCTTGGTTTCAAGGACAACCACCACTAGTGACCACGCAAGAGGGTTACACACACAGGTGCGAGGCTGTCAGCAGCGTTGATGGTGGGCCTGGAGTAGGACAAAATATGCCATGTAACATGGTATTGGGATGAATTACAGTTTGATGAAAATGGCATCATGCTTGCAATTATTCCGGATACTTCCTAATCCTATGTTGTGTTTAATCGTCTTTGGGGTGCATCAATTCTTTGTGTTTCTCTAAGGAAACTTATTTGTATGTGTCTTTGGGCTCCTTACGGCGTGTGAACACACACATATATGTAGTCCTAGCAGGCTCGCAAAAAGCACATGACTGATTTTACTTTCCCTTTACGATCAACCATTGAAGTTCGAGTCAGGATAGTAATATTGCTTGTTTGTTTGGAAGTTGTTGAATTGGACAACTAATGCATTGAATTGTCAACAATAAAACAACATTGCTTTGGGTCTTCCGTAGAACGCATTTAAGCCCCATGGCTAGCAAAATCCATTGATTATGAAGGACGTGTCGGTGCAACTAGCCCTTCAAAATATTCTCTTGCGAAGAGTTAACTGCACCTAGACAAACTCCTATCCTGTTAACTCCACGTTAACTTCCAATACTCTCTCTCTCTCTCTCTCTCTCTCTCTCTCTCTCTCTCTCTCTCTCTCTGGTTGCTTTATCCAAGCCGTGTGCAATTCTTTGTTGAAATTTTATAGCCCGACATATGTTTGCAACGGGAAAAATTGTTTGCGCCACGACGGCAATGATGGATTTCAGAGAGAGTTGGTCAGCAGCACTCCCGCGCGTCCACATACGAGGAGAGCTAGCATTGCATCCTCAGCATCAATCAGCCATGACAGAGCTCATGGAGGAGTAGCTAGCTTGTGCATGGAGAGGAAGCTGACCCGCATCGTGGGATGCCGAACAGAAAATCCGAGAATAGACATGTGCTTCAAAAGTCAACAACTATTGTAATTTGTGACCTATTTTTTTCATTCACTTTGTATGTCTGCTATACGTACTAAGTAAAGCAATCAAGGTGTGCTCGATTTAAGCCACCCTGAAAAGTAAGGGTAGCTTATATGGTTAGGTTCCTTGTGGTGTCAGCCGCAAAAAAAGAAAAAAAAAGACTCCTTGTGCCGGAACGATCCCATCAGAGTTCAAATTCTAGACTTGGCACTAGTGCTTGCATTTTTCTAAATTTATTTCAGATTTTCCGGCAATGTTGGTTCAGTGGCTACGAGACTTCTACTTTGTCGATCTCAAGATGCTGAGTCGGCCAAGTATCTCGAAGGTGCTCATAGGAATAGTGCATGCGCTACAAATGATGTGTTCTACAATGTCGAATAAGGCCTTGACCGATGATGTGCATGTGCTCCATCAGGTCCCAAAATGCCAGAGGACGGGCACAATGTTACACAAATGGTTAATCAATATGCTACAGAATGTTAATTCAAAAAAATATGAACTTCAAAGCACTATATAACAACAGATAGAATGACTGTAGAACCCACAGGGACAAAGATGTACACTAATAACGTACTAACATTATTCAACGCCGACTAACAGAATGCATCTCTAGTCCAAATCCCACAGACTCCATAAGACTCAGAAGAAGAAAATGATAATGGAATTAACACAATCCAGACACATTCAGGGACTATCAATCAAGTTATGATCTAAGATAGTAACTGAGAATTGTGAAACATGGTTATCGTGTACCACAAACTATTTTCTGTCCTACAAATATTTGGCAGGACGCTAAGAATTGCAATTTATAGCTATGCTTCATCATGAAAGCTTTGCAGCCCCAGAAAATGAAGCATAAGTCCTGAATGCTCGAGTTGCAACCATCACACTATTCACATCTCTATGAGCTTCTGCCTTGCGAATCTCAACTAACTTGAGAGCTGAATGTGATTTAGTATGACCCGTAGGATCTTAACAACATGAGGTGCAACCTTCATTACTAGTTAGCAAGATAATCCAGAGACTTCCCAATCCTAAAATGCGCTCTACTAGGTAAACAACGGCATGTCCTCGCAGAGTTAACTCGTCTTTTTCTCTATCTATACTCACTATGGAATAAAAGAAAGCTACATTTACTCAGCTATTGGGGTGGATGGAAATTATAGTGAGCTACAGAGGGAGTCCCCTCACAACTTATATAGCCAGGCGTGTAACTAAATTACTGAATCACCCTCCCTCATTTTACCAACCTTTCAGTGGATTTATTGTCACAAATTTTGAGAACTTCCAGGGGGGGGGGGGGCTAAGTGGCGGGAATCCCACAGGACTCGGAGTTAACTTCCCAACTAAGTTTTCTTTCCATTCTTTGAAGCTCAATGGTTGGTCAAGTTTCCTTTTTGGTATCTTCTAGAAATTGCAAACATCAAATTTAAGAAATTCTAGCTCCTAACACTTTTAAGGATTTTGAAATTCGCAAATGTTCAAAAAAATTGACAACCTTAAAAAAGTTCTAACTTTTACAAACTTAAAACTTCCAGTAATTTGGAAACATACAAATATTTGAATTCTTTTACATAGAATTTTCAAAAAAATAATGTAAATTTCAATTTTGAAAGTTTCACAAAATTTTATTAACTTAAAAATAATAGAGAGAGAGGACTAGGATAGTTGCCATATGGTGGGCCGCATGTGCTTCTGTGTTTTCTGCATTGCCCTAGGCCAAACAGATGAAGATGTTTCAACTTTGGAACTAATGGTCAGAGCGCGCATGATCAAAACCATCGAACTAAAAGCTGGCAAATTAGATGGAGAAGTTTTCCAATATAAAATTAGAACTATGACCAACATGAATTTTAGTTTCATACATGCTAAATTAGGACAAGCTCTTGAAGCAAATCCAGGATTTCCACTCACAATCCTGAATAGTTCCAGGAACAAGTCTATGACATGCTAGTAATCTAGATATATCCCAGCATATGCACTACTTGATGAAGATTAAAAAAATCCGAGAACATGCGTGTGTGCTTAAAAAGTCACCAATTATTGTTATTTGTGACCTTTTTTTTCCATCCACTTTGTATGTCTGCTATACAAGTAAAACAATTAAGGTCTGCTCAGTTTAAGCCAATGTTTACCATGCGAACTAAGTGTGGCTTATATGGTTAGTTTTGTTATGGTGGAACCATCTCACCTGGGATCAAGTCCTAAACTTGGCACTGGTGCTCGTATTCTTCTGAAATTTTTCAGGCTTTCCGGCGATGTTTGTTTAGTGGCTATGAGGCATCTATTGTAAATTCGTCAATATCATGATGTCGTGCTGGCTCAGTATCTCGAAGGTGCTCATAAGGATAGCGTGTGCGTGCATGGACTACAAATGATGTGTTCTACAATGTCGAATAAGGCATAATCCTATGAAATGCATGTCCTCCACCAGGTCCCTAATGCCATAGGGCCTTCACAATGTTCCATAAATGATTAATCAACTTTATATAGAATGTTATTTCAAAAAATATGTACCTTGAAGAACTATGTAACAACAGATAGAATGGTTTTAGAACCCACAGGGGCAAGGATGTACACCCATACCATACTAACATTATTCAATGCCTACAAATTCCAAAGAGTAGATCACCTTGAACCAATTAAGCAGAAAGCAGAAATTTATAGATGCTCCCAACTATTGTGGGCCATTCATTATTTTTGATCCGAGGGTCTAGACTGAATGTGCTGACCTATTACCTCGTAGAAGATAATAGATCACCCATGAGAGGTAAGCCCTCCTCACTAGGTGTTAACTGTTTTATATTTGCTAAGTGTTTGACAAAAAGAGAAAATAATTTCTAAATGTTGAATTGGTAGTATAAAGTATAATATTGTATATTTCTGGCATATTGAGAATGTTTTAGTAAAAGGAAACTACGTAGTCCTAATTGACATTATTGAACCATCGAATGTCACTATGTATAAGAAAAATATTGTGACACCACATAATAACACGACATGAGAAATAATAATAATTACTTCATTCTTTCCATGAGATATTATGGTGGTAAAAACCACATACATATGGTTAAGTACATTGGGAACTTCTGGCAAAAAGGTATAATCACGAACTTCAAGAAACAAAGTACATGTGTTGTCATAGCAGTTATCATACTTCGTCTCATTTGTTGCAAGGCAAAAAGAAAATCTCGGACAGGATAAAGATGTCGTCCATCCATCTACTTTATTTGACTAGTACAATGTCTGTGTGTTGCAACGATATATAAATTTCTACTATGTTAGGTTGTGATTTACCTTCCCATATTGATGCGATTGTGAAAATAAATGTTTATCAATTACTGGCATGATTTACTTTATATTTTGATGAGAAGTTTGGTAAGTAAATTAAAGTGGAATTAGTTTTGAAGGTAAGTATATTTAGGTGATTTTTTTTTACGGGGAAGGTTGGACAAATGGGTGGAGGAAAGAAAAGTGAAACATGAAATTATATATTTTTTAAGTAGTAGAGAATTTCTCATTGCTTACAAAAGCCAAAAAACAGGTTTGAGGTCAGAGCCATAGGAAAGAGATCTAGAGAAAGATATTACAATGCACTGGTGATTTATGACATGATTTTTCTAGAGGAAGAGCATGATTCACAATGTTAAATTTTTTGGTTTCTTTCCTTGTTTGGGTGTTGAGCAATTGGGGGAGGCGATCAGCCGAGGTTGATTAATTTACACATGCTAATGGCTTGAGCCCCCTAATTCCAGTTGCCGCAGAGTCTAGAACCACCACATCCAATCTAGACACCATAATGGAGGGGTTCACCACTTCCATTGGTGCCTCTCCGATGATGCGTGAGTAGTTCTTTGTAGACCTACGGGTCCGTAGTTAGTAGCTAGATGGCTCCCTCTCTTTCTCTTTATTATCAACACAATGGTCTCTTGGAGATCCATATGATGTATGTCTTTTTGTTGTGTGTTTGTTGGGATACGATGAACTTTGAGTTTATGATCAGATCTATATTTTTATCCATGAAAGTTATTTGACTCTTCTTTGATCTCCTATATGCATGATTGATTATAGCCTCATATTTTTCCCTGATATTTGGGTTTGTTTGGCCAACTTGGTCTATTTATCTTGCAATGGGAAGATGTGCTTTGTAGTGGGTTCGATCTTATGGTGCTTGATCCCACTGACAGAAGGGGAACCGACACATTTGTATCGTTTTTACTAAGGATAACAAGATGGGATCTAGGGGGGTGCCGACGCGTGCATCCATCGGGTCCAGTTCACCAGCGCCGGCACGCGTGGGGTGAAGGTGGCACAGAGGAGAGAGTGCGGCGCGAGTGCTCGTGTGTGCCATGCGCGGAAGCGGGCACCCCAAATACACAGCGCACGTTGGCGATTCGGACCGCGCGTGCAACTCTATATGCCGCGCGCGGTGTTATTGCACGTCCGCTGGAGCCACATACCTGATTTTACTTTCCCTTTACGATCAATCATTGGAGTTCGAGTTAGGATAGTAATATTGCTTGTTTGTTTGCAAGTTGTTGAATTGGACAACTAATGCATTAAATTGTCAGCAATAAAACAACATTGCTTGGGTCTGTGGTAGCACGCATTTAAGCCCCATGGCTAGCAAAATCCATTGATTATGAAGGACGTGTTGGTGCAACTAGCTCTTCAAAATATTCTCTTGCGAAGAGCTAACTGCACCTAGAAAAACTCCTATTCTGATGGCTCTCCCCTCCCCTTCCTCTCCCCTTCCCCTCGCGGCGGCCCCGGTGACTGGCGAAGCTCCGCTGGCGCCCCGGCCTCGTGCTTCCTCCTCCTCCCCATCCCCTCCACGCTCTCCTCCGGGCTCCGCTCCGGCACCTCGCGCAGCCCCCCTGCTCCCTGGCCTCGACTCCTCGCTCTGTCCTCATCGCCCCTCTTCGGGCTAACAAGTTCTGGGCTCTCGACTCAGACGGCTCCGGCTCGGATTCTAAGGCTTCCTCTCCCCCACCTCGCTCGTCCCCGGCGTGCTCTCCCCCTGTGGTTGCGGCGGCTGCTCGCCGGCGCAAGTTTGCACCCGGTGGGCAGGGGCGGCCAGTCTGGCCTTCCGTGGAGTCGGATGGGTGGCGCCGCCTCTCGCGCGGGCGGCGCCGTGCTTCGTGCTGGTTCCCGTGTATGGATTCTCTGCGGTCTGCGCCAGAGTCGGCCTCGCCCTCTCCGGTGGGTTCGCGTGCTGGCGCACCTGCGAGTTCGTCCTCCGCTTCTTTGGCGGCGTCAGCGCCGGTCCCAACCCTAGATCTTGTTGCGGGGGCGGCGCTGGTGCCCCCTCCTGTGGTGCGGGCCTTGGTGGGTGCTGCTGGGCCTGGTGGGCCGGCTTCGGCCTTGGCCCTGGCTTCTCTTTCTGATTTTCCTCCCCTTCCTTCTGTGGACCCTGGGCTGCGGGCGGCCCAGGTCCAGCCCACCCCTTCTGTAAGGCCGTATACCGGCTCAGGCCTTGCTCGGTCGGGGTACTTATGGGTGCGGAGAGGTGCGGCTCCCCCTTTCCTAGGGTTTCATGCCTCCTCCTCAGATCTGTTCCGCCACCGTTTCCCAATCCGGCGCTTCGTCAGATCTGCTCCTCCTCCTCCCCTCTCCCTCCCCTTTGTTGTGGTGGCGGCGATGGATGCTCCCGTGCGTCCTCAAGTGAGGCGGTCTCCGGGCAGAAGCGGGGCCGTGGTGGATCTGGCGATGTGGACGCGGATCTAGAGTATGAGGCGGCTCTTCGCACAAAGCTTCAAGCCTCGATCGCTCCGGAGGCGGGGTCGGCGGCGGCGTCTGTTGGCGTGTCTCCCCGTGCTTCTGGGTCGGGCCCGTCGGCGCCTCCCGCCTGCTTCTGGTGCTCCTTCGGCGTCGGCTGATCCCTAGGAGGTGGCGGCGGCGGCCAGTCGGGAGGGTTCGTCGGGGCCGCCTGGCGCCCCCACTGGTGCTGCTCCCGGGCGGCGCGCAGTGCGAGCTCAGCTGAGGCGGGCCGTCCCACCGTCCCAGGCGGCGTCGGGGCTCCGGCTCAGCGTCCCATCGGCTCTGTGGCGGGGCGGGGCTCCGGCTCTGGGCCTGCTGCGGCTAGGGATGGCATCCTCCCCCCTCCTCCTTGTGGTCGCATCCCTCCCCCAATCTCAAGTCTTCAACCCCATCCTCACCTGCTTTGCGTGTCATCGACCTGGCCACTTCCAATCGCGTTGTGAAAACCCTCCCTTCTGCCTCATCTGCCGGGAAGACGGCCACCTTACGGTGGACTGTCATAATCGTGTCAAGCCTCCTTCGTTTGTCCATTATGACACCGGTCTTCCTGGATGCTCTTTCTTCGCTCTTGATAGGGAGATCCCTGAGGCTGCCCCCACCCCTTCCCTGTCCAATGTTGGCATTATCTCCGTCCAGGCTAAACGCATCTCTCCCCAGATCCTTCTCGATGAGCTTAAGTTATGGGATGAGGGTGGATGGGATTGGCAGATCCGCCAGCTCTCCGAGTTCGAGTTTGCAGCGACTTTCCCCTCTAAAGAGAGCCTCCGGATGATATCTTCTTTCTCTAGCTTCACTCTGCCTCTGAATCAACTCGTGGTCTCGGTTAAAGCTGCCTCTAATGGATCCAAGACTATCTCTCCCTTGTCTGATGTGTGGGTGCTGGTAGAAGATGTCCCTCCGACCATGCGCACCACGACTTTCATGATGTCTTTCGGAGTTCTTATTGGCAAACCCATTGAAGTTGACCAAGAATCTTTGGCGATCCTGGGGCCGGCCCGGCTCCGGGTTTGGTGCGTCGACCCCCTGTGCATTCATGGCTCCCTCGATGTCTTCCCTGCGGTTGGTGGCTTCCGGCTCCGTGTGCGGGTGGAGGGGGCCTTAGGCCCGGTGTCGCCTCCTCCTCCTCCCCCGCCTCCGGCCTCTGACAATGGCGACAAGAGCAAGGAGGGGGATGGCTGCCCCGATGAGTCCATGCACGGGTCTGATCCCCGGTTAACCCAGTCGTAGTGGGATGGCCTCTCTCCCGAAGATCAGGACATGCTCAAGGAGAACGCGCCAGCTGGCAAGGGGGTCCAGGGATCGGTGCCGGATCTGGGTGGGGGGAGGCGGCTGCTGGGGGGGCCAAGGGCACGCCTTTTTCGGTGGTGTGCTCCAACCTCCCTGCTCGTCCCGCTTCTCCCTTCCTGTCAGGCATTGAAGATCTTCCCCCGGCGGGTCCTACGGCGCTCAAAAAGAAGAAGAAATCCTCAGTCAAGAAGTTCTCCGCCAAGAGTCGTGCCTCTGGTGACTCTAGGCAGTCTGCAGCTGGGCTCTGCCGCCGGCTGGAGGCTGACTTGGGTATGGCCTTGGGTCCGTCTTCTGCTGCGGCCTCTCCCAGTCGCGCGTGCCCTGTTCCTGTGCATTCGCCTGCGTCCACGGCTCGCAAAAGTGGCCGTCTCTCCAACAGTGGTGAGCGGGTGGTCGATCGGGCTGCTTGACGTGCGGCGGCTCGGGATCTGCCCCCTGCAGGTTCATCCTTTCCTCCCTTCCCCTCCTCCCCCACGATTCTATCTCATGTTCGTTTAGTTCTCCCTTCTCAATCTGATGATCACTTTCTTAGTATTTTAAATGATGTGGGTATCTGTTTAGATTCTAGTTTGGGTTTTCCTTCGTCTATTCTTGGTATCATTAGGGCGAATGAAATCGCTCAGGCGGATATTGCGAAAGCCAAGGAGGCTAGGGAGGGCTCGGGCGCCCCACTGGTGGTGGCCGGTGGGGACGTGGGGGGAGATGAAAGGAGTCATGCTCCCTCGATGGTCTCTAAACGTGGGGTAGGAAAACGATCAAAACCCTGCGTAGCCCCGAGCAGGTCGAGTCTCCGTATCCAAAACTTGTCGTATAAATGAAGGCATTTTTCTGGAACATTAGAGGTTTCTGTGCTAGAGGGCGTAGAGACCAACTTAAGGACCTAGTTCGATCTGAGAATGTTGATTTTATTGGCCTTGTCGAGACTTTCAAATCTTCCTTTTCTGTTAGTGAACTATCGGCTATTGCTGGGATAGATAGATTCCACTGGAATTTTGTGGCCTCGGCTGGTCACTCGCGCGGTTTTTTACTTGGATCCAAAAAAGATACTTTTGATTTCATGGCTTTCGACCATGGCATTTTTTGGGCTAGCACGGTGGTCTCCATTCGTTCTCTCAACTCCTTGGTGGAAATCTTGGTGGTTTATGGTCCGGCTGACCATGCTATGTCTTATGCTTTCTTGGATGAGCTCATTATTAAGATTGAATCTTGCCAGCTTCCTCTGTTGATTGGGGGTGATTTTAATTTGCTTCGATTTCCCTCCGACAAGAGCTCCCCTAACTTCTCGTGGCCCTTGGCTGATGCATTCAATGCCTTCATTAGGGATATGGCTATTCGTGAGATACCTAGGGTCGGAGCCCGGTACACGTGGTCTAATCATCAAACCCCCCCCCCCATTCGCTCAGTTCTTGACAGAGTTTTTGTTTGCCCGAGATGGGACCCTCTTTTCCCTCATGCTAGTCTTAAGGCCCTTGCCTCTGTTGGTCTGATCACACACCCCTTATTCTAGATGATGGATCGCGCTCTATGGGTGTCTCGAGGTTTCATTTTGATGCTTCCTGGCTTCAAGTCGAGGGTTTCAATGGTTTGGTGGCTCAAAAATTTTTGTCCTTCCTTTCTTCGAACCGTCGGTCTTTTGGCCCGATGGATGACTGGCACCAATGCTCTTATTTCCTGCGTAGATTCCTTATAGGTTGGTCCAAAAACCATTTTGCTGAGTCAAGGCATGACAAAGCAAGGCTGGTGGCTCAGATAGGCATTCTGGACGATCATGCAGATTCAGTTGGGTTGTCCCCGGATGAATGGCAATCACGATATGGTTTAGAAGAGGCGTTGTTGGCCATTCATAGGCAGGAGGAAATTTACTGGAAACAACGCGGTACTATAACTGGACCCTCAAGGGGGACTTGCCCACAGCGTATTTCTTTGCTATTGCTAATGGTAGATGGCGAAGGTTCTTTATTGATAGTCTTATTATTGATGGTGTCAGGACCTCTGACCCACCGGTGATTATGCGGCATGTGGTCTCCTTCTTCTCTAACCTTCTAGCGGCTAAACCCGAACTAGGCTTTAAGTTGGCTGCGTCCTTCTGGTCCCCGTGTGATCAACTTTCGAGCGTTGATAATGAAAGCCTTCTAATTCCCCCTTCGGAGGAGGAAATTTTCGAGACGATTCGTTTTGCCAATTATAATGCAGCATCAGGCCCTGACGGCTTCTCCATTCCTTTTTTCCGACAATTCTGGCCTCAACTAAAAGACATAATCTTGGCTATTAGTCAAGGCTTTTGGTTGGGGACTGTAGACATCTCGAGACTGAACTACGCAGTTCTTACCCTCATTCCTAAAGTCCAAGGCGCTGACCTAATCTCCCAATTTAGGCCTATTGCTCTCATTAACAACTTTGCTAAGATCGCAGCCAAGGGTATGGCTGTTAAACTGTCCTCGATCGCTCATTGGGTGATTAGCCCTTTCCAATCCGCATTCATTAAGGGAAGATACATCCTGGACGGGGTGCTTTGCCTCCACGAAATTATCCATGACCTTCGCAGCAAGAACACCAAGGCTCTGGTTCTCAAGCTCCATTTTGAAAAGGCTTACGATTCGGTGAGTTGGAGCTTCCTTCGCCAAGTGTTGTTGGCCATGGGATTCGATGGCTCGGTGGCCCACCGTCTAATGCAACTTGTCTCTGGGGGTCATACGGCGGTGGCTGTTAACGGGCAGACCAGTAATTTCTTTGCGAATGGTAGGGGTTTGAGACAAGGGGATCCGGCGTCTCCCATGCTTTTCAACTTTGTGGCTGATGCTCTCTCCCGCATTCTGGCTCGTGCAGCGGCTGCTGGACATATTTCGCCTATTAGTTCTCATCTCATTCCTAATGGCATCTCTCATTTACAGTATGCGGACGACACCATCATTTTGGTGGAGCATAATGATCATTCCATCACAAATCTGAAATTTATTCTACTATGCTTTGAAGCGTTGTCGGGCCTTAAAATCAACTTTTCTAAGAGTGAGGCTATTGTGACTGGGGTATCTGATGAGGAGGCGCAGCGGGTGGCACACCTTCTGAATTGCTCTCTCGGATCTTTCCCTCTTAAATATTTGGGCCTTCCCATTTCCCCTCTTAAGTTGTTGGCTAAAGATTTTGCCCCGGTTGTGACTAAAGTTGGCAATAGAGTTCTGCCATGGTGAGTCTGGTACAATTCCCAGGCGGGCAAGGTTTCCCTCACCAATTCTTGCCTTTCCTCGCTCCCGATGTTCCTTATGTGATTCTATCTGTTGTCCGAAGGGACGCATTCGGGCTTCGATAAGCACAGGGGTGCTTTCTTCTGGAATTCCTCCGATAATAAATGCAAATATAGGATGGTTAAGTGGGATCTCATTTGTAGACCCAAGAGTATGGGGGCTCTTGGCATCATTAACACCAGAATCATGAATAAATGCCTGTTGCTAAAGTGGTGGTGGAAGATTATGTTCCTCGACGACCGTCCCGCTTGGCTTAATATCCTAAAAGCGAAATATTTCCCCTATTCCAGCCCTATGTCCGCTACCGCCTGTGGTGGCTCTCAATTATGGCGCCAGCTGGTTAGCATCAGGCCGGTTTTCCAGTCCCTTGTGAAGTTCGTTGTCCGTAACGGTAAGTCCATGCGTTTTTGGTTAGACTGGTGGGTTGGGGACACCATGCTGGCGGTGGCCCACCCGACTCTATTCTCGTTTTGTGCTGACCCCGAGATCTCTATCTTTGAGCTCTCGGCTCAGGGCTGGGTTCTAGATTTCGCGCTCTCTTTCCCAGAAGAGAGTTGGAAGATTGGCATCGACTTATTGCCCGCTTCCCTGCTCTCGGAGGAAGAGGACTCCGTGGTTTGGCCTCACTCCTCTTGAGCGTTTTTCTTTAAAGTCGGCGATTTGAAACTTATCACTTGGTACCCGCACGGAAAAGTTTAAGTACATTTGGTCTGCCCGCATCCCTCCCAAGATCAAGATCTTCCTTTGGCAAGCTCACCGTCGCAAACTTCCAGCGGCTGACCAGATTAAGAAGAGGAATGGTCCGGGCTCGGACTCTTGTCAGCTTTGCGGTGCCCTAGAGAATACTGAGCATATCTTTTTCCAGTGCTCCTTGGCTAAATTCATTTGGAGTTGCATTAGACTTTGGCTTGGGGTTAATTGGAAACCCTCCTCCTTCGGTGATTTGAGGCAGTGCATAAATTCCCTAGTAGGCCGTTCTAAGAGGGTTTTCATGGTGGGCTGGGCTGCGATTTGTTGGGTGCTCTGGACTACTAGGAACAAATTCACTATTGAACATATTTTCCCAACTAACCCAGTTAACTGCTTATTTAAAGCCATTATCTATTTGTAGCAGTGGAGATCGTTGATTAAGGATGGGGATCTAGAGGCTTTCGACAATATGCTATCCAAAATGAAATCTACGGCGTCTACCCTGCTACGGCATTCTAGGCGGAATCTTCCTTAGTAGTTTGGCTGTTAGTTCGGAGGCCTGCGTGCCATTTAGGCTGGATGCCTTGTAACTGCACTTCTTATTCGGCTATGTTAAACTTATGTGGTTTCGTGGTTGGTTGTGACTCTGCCTGGTGGCTTTATTTATAAAGTCGGGCTATCGCCTTTTATCTAAAAAAAACTCCTATTCTCTCTCTCTCTCGTGGCTGCACTAAATTCTCAGCAAAACGTCCCGTGTTGACCGGACGTCACTAGGAGAGTAAATTGCACGGAAGTACCACAATTATTGCATTGGAAGCAGATTGGTACCAAGATTGGTAATTTTTACATGTCAGTACCAACTTCGGGGCGAGGCATTGCAAAAGAGGCTAAAACTGCTGTTTATACGTATTGACAGGAAAACTGACTGGTTGGGCCCGCCTGTCGGGTGGTGACGTGGCAAGAGTTTTACAGAAAACTCCCTTGCTTTGTACGTAGTCACGTAAATGCCCAATTATTTCAGGAAAAAAGGCTCCTATGAGAGGCTTTTTTTCCGTTCGTACTTTCCACCACCGATTCGGACTCGTTTGAAAATTTGCGTCGGGTTGAACAAGTAAATTAAACAAACAAACAATAATCCCACGCATGATTCGAACCGCCGACCTGGAGTTAAGCAGCGCATCGCGCTAGCAACCCCGCAAGAGCAGCGCTCGCGACAAGAAGCAGGCGAGAACCTTTTTATACTGCACCAGGCACGCCGGGCCGGCCCACCGAGGCCTTCATTTTTTTCCTTTCGCACTTACCTGGCGCGCGTGTTGGGGCTCATTCGTTGCGCAGATTTCTTTACGTTTCGTTTCTCTTACTTATTATGCTTTTTTTTCTGATTTTGGTTTATTTTTACGTTTTTATTTCTTCTTTTTTCATTCACTAGGTTGGTTTTTCTCCTGGATTTTTAACATATTTACTGAACATTTTTTTATGATGGGTTTTAGTATATGAAGAACGGTGAACATTTATTTCATGTAATGAACTTTTGGTAATATACATTGAACATGTTTTCAATACCATTTAATATTTTCCTAATATATGTTGAATTTTTCTTAAGATATGATGACATTTTGTGTAATGCGCGTAAATTTTTCGTAATTTATGGTGAACATTTTCTTAATACACGATGATTTTCAAGAATATTATGATTACACAATTTCTTAATTTATAGTGAACATTTTTAATACACGATGAACTTTTCTTTACAAACAGTGAACACTTTTCTGATAATATGAACGTTGAACATATTTTGAATGCAAATTGAATATTTATGTAATATATGTTGAAATATTTTCTTAAGATATGATGAAAAGTTTACTTAATGCACAGTGATTTTTTTGTAATTTATGATGAGCATTCTCTTAATACACGTTGAGTTTCAAAAGCATTATGGTGAACATTTTCTTAATACATGGTGAATTATTTGTATTTCAAGAAATGTTCAGCATGTGTTAAAAACTTATTGTATTTCAATACGTATAAACATCAGTTTTAGCCTTTTTTGCAACGCCTCGCCTCAAAATTGGTACTGACACGTAAAAATTACCAATCTTGGTATCAATCTGCTTCCAATGCCCCAGTTGTGGTATTTCCGTGCAATTTACTCTCGCTAGGACGTACACTTTCCGTCAGAGCACGTACATAGCTACGCTTGCCGGCCGATCGGTTTGCGCACGTACAAGGAGCAAGCAGGCAGGTGGATTCTTCCATGGAAACAAGCTAGTTTTTTTTTAGAGAAAAAGAAGATAGCTAGCTATGACTTTGACCGATTGATCTCGGCGGAACAAACACAGCTGATTTGGTGGCTGTTATCAGAAACGGCGCGTGTCGCACCTGTGATTTTTTTACTTTAAGATCTGGGTTAACAATTACAGGGGTGATGTATATAGTAGCGAGAACTAGTAAAGCTAATCTAGCCGGTTACTACTTCAAATTCTAGTTCTATATGTGACTTGTTCCTGTCCAAACCAGACTAGGACTCGTTGTTAATTCCAACACTCTAACCCGAATTCTTATGAACTAAACTGTGTGTAGCTAAGTTTTGGGTAGTGGGAAAGTAACAATCCTCAAGAAAGTAGCTTCAGATAAAACCAACCAATCATGCCGCATGCTCTTGCAGGTCATCGACCTCACGCATCATGACTTTGCTGGGTGCAGTGCGGAAATGATTTGGTACCCACATGCCACAGCAGTTTGGCCAAGAATCAGGACAAGCATATGAACTTGGTCTGAACGGAGCATGCCCACTACACCGTCTTTTCATGAGTCTCGAGTTATAACTACGAGAATCTTTTTTTTCTGTATAACTAGTTTTAAAAATATTCTTGAGGCCTTCCGATCATAGATTAACCACACATGATGCGGTAAGTATGTTGTTTCCGTGTCTTTACTTCTCTACTAAAAGAAGAAAACAAATCGCCCCCGCATCACTCGCTAGGGCGGCTCGGGCGGCGACCCAGCGCCGCTGCCAGCAGCGGATCTCCCCGTGCCTCTCCTCCTCGTCGCTGCCGGTTGGCGCCGCAGGGCTTAGCCCTGGGTGGCCGACGGTGGTGGCGGCCTTCGTCTTTCTCGTCTCGCGTCCCTTGAGGCTACCGGTGGTAGATCACTCCCACTCCCATTCCGCTCGCATTGTCCGGGGGGAAGCCGTCCTCCGCCGTTTCCCGGGGCAAGATAGTCGTCGCTGCAAAGCGCAGGTGCAGACTCTGGCGAAGTAGCGCTTGGTTGGAGCGCTTGGTTCGAGTGCTCTGCCAGATCGGGTGCGGATCCAGCAACATCAGCAGCAGCGCACCTGGTCTTTCGATCTAGGGGTTGGTCCTTGCCGGCCTGCCTTGGTCCCGAGCTCATGCATCTTTGGGTCCGGATTGGGGCAGGGCATGCCCGGGGTCGGTGGTCGCTCTGATCCTTCCATGGTAGATCAAGGTGGTCCCTCGGGCTAGGTCGACCGTGACAGCAGTTATGTGTGGGAATCATTTCGTCCTGCCGCGGCGGTCTCACTGCGGATTGTGGTCCCCATCGAAAGATTTTGTGAGAGTTTCATCTCCACAAACCCAGTGGTCGACTTCGGCGGCGAGATGCAAACTATGAATGGAGTCTTGATGCAGAGGGATGGTTGTGCGGCGACGGCGGTACATCGCAGGTAGCTGCTGGGATCGCGGAAAAGTGGTGGCGACAACACATGAGTGACTTCGATGGTGGTGCTACTTGAACACCCAGTGTCGAGCTTCGGGGTGAAAGCCTAGGTCTGACCTGAGTGTTGTATACCTGGCAATGGCGATGTTTTAACGTCGTTATCATGTTGAAGGCATCGTGCAGATTCTTCAGGGTGAAAACGCATATTCTAGCCTTGGGTTGTTGGATCCGATGATGACGACGCTTGAGTGTTGTTCCCTTACTGAAGGCGTTACTGCTGAAGAATCTCGTTGTTCGTGTGGTGCCATGAGATGATTGGTGCAGATATGGTCATTGTTCTAGTTTGCCGATTATGGATCTGATTGCTTTGGGGCTTTTTTATTTTTTTTCCTCGCGACTTTGCTTTGAGACATAGCTTTGGTCCTATATGACTTAGCTATTTGCCGGCGTAATTTTGTGTGTGTGACTTGATGTTGGCTGTGTGCATCCTAACTATACAGAGGCGGGTGTGCACTCATTGTGTTTGTATCCTCTTAATGCTTCATCTTGAGTCAATAAAATCCATCTTTTATCGAAAAAAACTAAAAGAACAGGTGTCTATTTTACAGGGCGATGGAAGCCACCTAGTGCCAGCTTATATTGCATTCGCACGTGTTATACAGTTCCTTTTTTGCGGGTAGTTCCATAATTATTCGTAGCGCTACAAACAAAACAATGTGTAGCACTACAAAAGAAAGCAATGAGATACTAAAAAAATGAAGGAGACTCCTTGCCGATGAGCATGCTGACGTACTGCAAGCCGCCCAGATTTTGGTAGGATCCTCAGAGCGGAGAAACCCGTTATGACATCTAGAAGCCCCTTCCTTCCCGCTGTTCGTGGCCTTGCCTGGGTGGTCGTGGCCTGCTTGGTGGCGGCGCGGCCATCGGCTGTCCTAGGGGCGAGGCGGGCTGCTTCCTCCAGGTCCTGGTGGCGCGGCTGCCCTGGGTGGCCGGTGGCCATGGAGGGAGTTCCCGGCCGCCGCCGGAGACTTGACGCCCAGATCCAATGAGAGTTGCTGATCCGATCTGATGGTATGCTTGGACTTGGCCCGTCCAGCGTCGGTGGTCCTTGGGCTACTTCTTCTGGGCGCTCGGTATCCCAGATCTAGGGTTCGTCTTCATGCCGGTGCAAGGTGCAAGCTTTGGGGCGCAGTGAGTGGCCGTTTTGCGTCGGTGCAGCGGGCGGGACGGTCGGATGTGCGCTGGCGGTCCATCGCCCTATGGGTGGTGGGTTAAGGTGGATCTCCTTGGTCACCGGAGCGATGGCTTCAGACGGTGGGCTCAAAGATTTTCGGCTGCCCTCCGCTTGCTCCGGCCGATGGCAAGAATGCGAGGAAGCCGACAACGGTTGGAAAGGCTCTCAAAGAGGTGGCTGGAAATACAAGGAACAAGGCGTCTACCTTCACCCGTTCCGTTGCCTCGTAGCCCTTCTCTGGCCACCCCGTCAACTCCTTCTCTGGCACACTCAGTCGTCACAGCCAAGGCCCATGTCCACCAAGCATTCTAAGATATATTGCCCCAGAGGTAAAAGAATGTTCTTTTATTTTTTTCACTATGAATATTGGTGATGGTTTGCGGCGACAATCTTTAGACATGCTTGTTATTAATTGTAGTGTGGAAGAGCATGATGTTGCAACTTTTATGTCTCGATCGCATGAATCGCACATACTCGACATTGACAATCTGGATTATGATGGTGCGAGGTATGATGAAAACAAGAGAACGAAGAGGATGATGGTCCTGAAGTGGATGAGGTCGATTATCTCATGGACACACAAGCAAGCACAAAGGGGACAAGGACAATGAATTATGGCCTCAAAGAGGACATTGCTTTGTGCTTTGCTTGGATGACTATTTCGCTTGATGTCTCGGTTGGTCTGGATCAAACTAAGGAGAAGTTGGGGTAGTAGGTCATCACTCAACTGGTGGAGAAGGTGGATGTGCTCAACGCACGAATCGTCGTGCATGAAGAAACCAATGAACAGCTCCATCAAGCTCCTGCACGTCACCCCATGCCTGCTATAGAAGAGAACCGTGGTACCACCAATTTGAGGGATGAACGAATCTCGTCAGCTTAAAGTGTTAAGCTTGGAGAGATTTTGAAGCCCTTGTGTCTTTCTTATTATATTGCATGTTTATTTTCTTATTTAAACTTGGTACATTTGTGGACCTGGCTATTCTACACCCAAATGAATCTGCATGTGAGAGTGAAGAGTAAATTCAAATAGAATAGTAAAAAGAAATCTTAAATTTTTTATGCATTCAATAAGCTTATGTGCGCAAGGTCCATCGCAATTTTTGTGGCGCTTGGACATCTAAGGAGCTCATGTCAAAAAAACAAATGTCAAATTTATGAGAAACTTTGAAAAAGAAAACTATTTGGACCCGATTTTTTTGTATGAGTTCTCATATGTGCAAACACCACGAAATTGCGAATGCCCCTAGCTCACATGGCTATCTTGGATGCGTAAAAGAATTAGACTTCTTTTATTTTTTTCATATTCTTTTGAATTTACTTTTCACCGAGTGTAGATGAGCGGGAGCTCCTATGCAGCGCTGTAGGCGCCCGTTAACGATCCGACGCCTGCAGCGTTGCTAGCCTGGGCCGGCCCACTAGCGTGTTGCCCCATTTTTTTATTTGTTATAAAAATCAAAATATGACATCAAAAAAGGTTAACAGATTTAAAGAAAATAAGGTTCAACCATTTGACAAAAAAAAAGTTAATCTTTTCAAAAAAGTTTCATCAATTTTGAAAAAAGTACATCAATTTAAGAACAAGTTCATTCACATTAAAAAAATCATCCAATTTAGCAAAAGTTCATTATTTTTTTAAAAAGTACATTGAATTTGTGAAAATTTCATAAATTCAAAAAAAGTTAATATATTTTTGGGAAAAATTCATCGAACTGAAAAAAAGTTCATAAGTCTAAAAAAACTTCATCGATTTTCAAAAAAGTTCATCGATATTCAAACAAGTTCATCAATCGGAAAAAAATGTTGAAATCTAAAAGAAGTTCACTGCTATTCAAAAAAGTTCATAGAATTATAAAAAAGAAAATAGTCAACCGGTGCCTAGATGGGCCGGCCCATTTACGGACGCCACAGGCGCCAGTTAACAAAAATGCATGTTAACTGGCGCCTGTGGCGGCAAATAGGAAATGCCTAGATGAGTGTGGACACCGTTTTGAATACCCTAAGGTGTTGTTCCTTGAAATCACTAGTTAAGGAGTACTCGTTGCGAAGATCACTCCAACTTCCGCAGGTTGCGACAAGTGGCGCGCTGCATGTGCGCCACTTGTCGCAACCTGTGAGTTTTCCCTTTTTTCGTAGATCCATTTATTCAACACGTTTTATCTCTTAAACCGTGCGTCCAAATCTCGAACCGCTTTCGCCGTTGGATTCCTCGCGTCGAGATCTTCAAAACTAGATCCCATGTTGATAGGTTTTGCCGAAATTCTTTTTCACGAAAAAAACGGACGAATAAAACCGACCGGGAGCACGGGTTTTTTCTCTTTCCGAAAGAGGCACGCCCGTGCCTCTGAAGAAATCACAACCGTGCCTCTTGCGGAAGCAAAACCGTGACTCTCGCGAAAGAGAAAAAACCATAAAACACGTCTTTTTTGTTTCCGAGGAGGCACGGCCGTGACTCTCGCGAAAGCACAACCGTAGCTCTCGCGGAAGCAAAACCGTGACTCTCGTGAAAGAAAAAAAACAGAAAACACGTTTTTTTGTTTCCGAGAGGCACGGCCGTGACTCTCGCGAAAGCACAACCGTGCCTCTCGCGGAAGCAAAACCGTGACTCTCGCGAAAGAAAAAAAAACATAAAATGTGTTTTCCCTCGTTTCCGAGAGGCACGGCCGTGACTCCAGCGAAAGCACAACCGTGCCTCTCGCGGAAGCAAAACCGTGACTCTCGCGAAAGGAAAAAAAACAGAAAGCACGTTTTTTTCCATTTCCGAGATGCACGGCCGTGACTCTCGCGAAAGCAAAACCGTGCCTCTCGCAGAAGCAAAACCGTGACTCTTGCGAAAGGAAAATAAGTGTGTTTTTGCACAAAAAATTTTAAAAAAAAATTGGTTGAAAAGCTAGGGAAGACCGGTGGAAAACCAAAACGTCAAAAAAAACCGTTTAAAAAGCCGAAAACGCGTGCGAAAAAATAAGAAAAAACGAAATCCAGAGGGAGCGCCTAGAGCGCGACACGTGGCGAATGGCTGAGGGCGCGCCAAGTGGCGCTGATCGTTGCCAGGCTCCCGAAGGCGCGCTCGTTAATTAGTTGCTCTCGTTGTTCCTTCTATACCACAATTGGCTGGCTGGGCCCAACGTGGCCCGAAGCATGACCAGGTTGTGCTGGGCTGGCCTGACCCGGCCCAAGTGTGCACCGCGTAGTTTCTATGTAGCTAGGGTCAGTCACTACGAGGCGGACGTGCATTGCGCTGCTATTTAAGGCCACCATTGCACTAGACAGACACCACGCAAGGCGCGCAAGTCTGGTGTAGATCACGCTTGCTCACCAGGGTACGTACGTCCTCCACGGGTAGCATGTCATTCCTCGGGGACAAGTCCGCCAAGACATTCGTGGCTGGTCACCGGGGCATGATCGGCACAGCCGTCCACCGCAAGCTAGCGGCCCTCGGGTTCACCAGCATCGTCGTCCGCACCCACGCCGAGCTCGACCTGACGTGCCAGCACGCCGTGGACACCTTCTTCGATGCCGAGCGGCCCCACTACGTCATACTCTGTGCAGCCAAGTCCGGCGGCGTCCACGCGGCTCTGAGCGCGCCGGCCGAGTACCTGACCAAGAACCTGGGCATCATTTTCAACGTGATGACCGCCGCCCAGCGCTGCGGCTCCGTGCGCAAGCTGCTCATCCTCGCCAGCGCCACCATCTACCCCGAGGACGCGCGGCAGCCTATCCCGGAGTCGGCCTTCCTGTCCGGCCCGCCAGCGCCGGGAAGCGAGTGGTACAGCATCGCCAAGATCGCGGGCATCAAGATGTGCCAGGCCTACCGCGAGGAGCACGGCATGGACGCTATCGCGGTGTCGCCCAACAACATCTACGGCCCGCGGAACCCCTTCCCTTCGGAGAGCTCCCACGTCATCCCGGCCCTCATCCGCCGTTTCCACCACGCCAAGGTCACCGGTGCTCCCGAGGCCGTGGTCTGGGGCTCCGGCGCCGCGCTCCGCGAGTTCACGCACGTGGATGACCTTGTGGAAGCCTTGGTGCTGCTGATGGACAGGTACTCCGGGCTGGAGCACGTGAACGTGGGGAGTGGCGAGGAAATGAGCGTGAGGGAGCTGGCGGAGATGGTGAAGGAGGTGGTCGGGTACGAGGGTCTTGTGGTGTGGGACGCCAGCCGGCCGGACGGTGTGCCCAGGCGGTTGATTGATAGCTCCAAGATGAGGAAGCTTGGGTGGAAGCCTAAGGTGGCGCTTAGGGACGGGCTCATGGACATGTACCAACTGTATTGCCGTCAACAAGATGAAGCATGAGTTCATGCAACAGGCTTCATATCTGTCCAAAGATTGTTGCACTTAAGTTGTTCTTTGATAAAAAAAAAACAAAGAGCGGGGACGTAACCGCGGGTACTGGTTAGCCTGCATAACAGAGCGAAATTAGGAATATGTTCTGCTGTGCTGTACAACTCGATCGCCAGGAAATAATACATCATCAGTAGTACGATGACGGGTGGTAGATCGGCAATAGTTGTTCTGGCCGCCGTACGCTCTTTTCCTCTCTCTCTTTCTCAATCCCTGCGTTCTTTTTTCCTTTGCAAAAAGTATCAGATTTATTATAAAAGTTCACTGGAAGTATGAAGCATTTCAAACATAATGAAAATTACATCGAGATTGCAAGACCAACGAACGACTACTACTGTCGACAGAACGAGCCACCGACACGCCGCTATCACTGCTCCCCTATTGGAGCTGCTTGACTTTATCGATGACAACCGGGAAGTCTTCGTCCACGTGCCCTTAAGAGCTAGCGTCCTGGAGTTGAAATCGTCACCATTGAACCCTTGCATAGATCTAAATCACCTGGCACCAAATCTCGCAACATGACGAGAAACCCTAACCTCGGCGTTTCAAGGAGATGGCAAAAATTTACACCAGAGCTCCATCGAATTTGTCCAGACAGACGAACTCAAGAAGGATCGAAGCTCGATCGACAAACTCGAAGAAGAAGCCCTGCATCCGCTCGAGCACCACACCTGCAAGGACTCAAAAAAACTCTAACCTAAACTACTAATCTGAGCGGAGGCACCGAAATTCCCCTCCTAGCCACCAACCACCAGAGCGGCAGTCAGAGGGGAATCGAATTTAGAAGGCTCGCCAATGAAGTTTGGAGGGAAGAGTTTGCCACAGTAGTCTAGGGTTGGGGGAGGAAAACAAGACATCTCTATTCCAAACCAGCAATAATGCATGAAAAAATTCAGTTAATAAACATTTGCAAGGGAATCAACATTTCACAAGAAAAAATTGCATGAGAAAATTTTGTGAGATTTTTTTTTGCAAGAATCTGCATTTTGCAACAGAAGATTTGGTAGAAAATTTGCAAGAAATTTTTTAGGATTTTTTTTTAGAATTGTTGCCATCATATTTGATTTTCGACCACATTGATGGCACACCATGTACTGATCAACCTGTCTCGTACAGAAAACTAGCACTGTATGCGTAACGTATCATTACGAGAAAGGGTTTCCCCCCGCTTTGTATTACAAAGCCAACATCCAATACAACCAACGATAGGTGCTAGGGCGGAAGCAGCACAACCACGTCCAAAAAAAAGAGAAAAAAGAAAAGAAACAAATGCCGATAACGGCAGATCGACAAAGACGACGGAGCCTCGCGACCACTGCTTCCACCGGAGATCGTCCCCCAAGCTCCGAGACTCCGAAGCGCCTGTACCAATCAACACCTCCAAGAAGGGACGCGACGATGACGACTCTGCTGCCAAGGGTTTCCCCCGGTACACGGCGAGGAAAGAGGAAGGGTAGCCCCGACGTCCTCCAGGCCGTTTCCACCTCCACCGTCCACGACGGTAGCCGACCGGACGCCAAAGCGGCAGCTTGCCGGGCCCGTGGCCCCACAGGCCCGGCCGAGCCCTCCGAGGCCCGGACAACTCCCGCCTCCGCGCCGCAGCATGCATGCCGTCGGCGTCGTTGCCCCCCGTCCGAGCTACTCCACCACCTCACCACACAGACGACGATGAAGCCACGCCGGGGCCGGCCCGCTAGGACCCAGATGGGGCCCATGGGCTCCGATCTGGGCCGGGGCGCCACCACGCCGTCTCGCCGCCAAGGCCGCGCCACCACCGAAGCGAGCCGCCGCCACCACGCCGGAGGCCGGGCCGTCATCGCCGAGGGGCACCGCCACCGCCACATGCCCCGGCAGGAGCCGCTGCTGGGACAGCAGGCCCGCTGCCGCCAACACCACCCGGCCAGCGCCGGGAGCCTGCTGGCGGCGGCAGGAGGGAAGGCGCGACGAGGGCTGCCGGGCGGAGGAGGAGCTCAAGCCGCCTGCCACCTCCCGGGAGGCGGCGCGAGCGGATCCGGGAAGGGGAGGAGGAGGGAAGGGGCGGGCGGCCGGCGATCGGCGGCGGCGGCGGGGCTAGGACGGCCGGCGGCGGCGGTGGGAGGGAGGGAGAAACCCTAGGTCGGGGGAGCGGGGGAGCGGGGGAGGGAGGGACCGTAAGTGGTATGCTCCCGTAACGTATCATTTCCAAGCGCTGCATTTCCTCTCGTCAAGGAACGTGTTTAGAACAATTCTTTTACAGATTTGGTGGAGCTCGAACCACCACCCGCATACATGCAAAATACTTCCTCGGTTCCTAAATACGAGTCTTTTTAGAGATTTCAATATAAACTACATACGATGCAAAATGAGTTAATCAAAACTCTATAATATGTCTGCGTACACCCGTATATAGTTCATATTGAAATCTCTAAAGAAAAACATTTAGAAACAGATGGTGTAAATGGCCAGAAGGCTGCAAAAAAATATTTAATAAATACCCAGATGACATGCATGGTACACTACAGGTGTGGTCCGGCAGCATTCAGAATTTTATAGACAAAGGCTTTCACCTAACTTTATATACTAGTAAACGCACACATGCAATGCATGTTGTTATCATGTCGATATTAATCGAGAGTTACAAAAAAAGTAAGATGTCAATTGCATGCTGATATTAGGTAGGGTAAATTTTTTATACAAAGATAGAATATTAGGCCCTGTTCGGTGTCAGCTCCGCTCCCGGGGCTGGCGGAGCTGCAATTGAAATGGAGCTGCAGTTTCCTCACTCTGCGGATTCCGGGAGTCGGTGGATTACCGAACATGGTCTAATTAAACGTAAATTATGTGATTAGTGCTAACACTAATATTTGGTATGATACTGATAGCACACTAAACATGTTGAACGCTCACTATGGGAGCAATTTAGGTTACTGCATGCATGGGGTTTGATGGTTGAGATTAGTTAGATATGCTCATTTGGGTCATTTTGTATTGGTATAGATATAGATAAACCAACAACCAACAATAAACCGATACAAACCACAACACATCAACACCTTCACTCATCCAGAGCTAGATACATAGGTGCCAAAGACCTATAGCAACAACACCCCGAACGACTAAAAGTAGACTATAGAATGACAGTAAGCATCACTATGAAGCCGCCGAAGCCCTTCCCGGTGAAAGATACCATGAAGAAGTGAATTTGAATGTCGACAAACTGTGAGCTCTAAGACGGTGCCTTGGACACGACACCGGAGCACCGCCACTACCAGATCTAATGAGCAACCACAACGAAGACTTCAGGAAGATGACGACGTCCATGGGCACCGCCGGCCTGGCCAAACCCAGACAGGGTTTTCACACTGACAAGCATACTCCGCCTTCTCCCAAGGTGCGACTAGTCACACAGACCACATACACACACACACGACCATAGAATGTCAGAACGCCAGCCACCACACCTTTCATGTGCAGCGAGATCAGCCCATGAGCACCGCAGCTCCCACCACCTAGGCCGCCTCCTAGGAAACAAGATGACCCATAGGCCCTCCATGGCTGCAAGCGATAAATCGACTGGCATGCTCTCTAACCACCGATAGAGCCGCCAACGACCAAAATGACCAGATCGATCAGGGAGCCAACATTCGGAGAACAGGTGAAAAGCGGGAGGGGACCACGTTGACGACTGGCACCCATGCTGGTCACGGGTAGCCCGACCACATGGGCGCCACTCATCACTCCTGCCACCTCTTCCAAATGCCCCATGCGATGCTTAACCTCTGCTCACGGCCAGGATCCGCATCTGGTAGGGACCAACCATCCACCTAACGTCGCGAGGTGCTAGAACGGCCACAACCTGCTGCCACGAGAGGACCCAGGGACATCCACAATAGCCGCTCGCCAACGGGCAGACGCCGGAGCATTTCCCGCCACTGCCATGAACCGACTCACACCACCATCGTAGGCCGCCACCACGCCGTCGTAGCCCACACCCATGCAACAACCTAGATGGCCTAGCTAATTACCCAAAAACAAATTGGTACCTGGTTGTACTTTCCACTGCAAGGTCAGCATGGTAAATGGACTCAGCCTATTACATATCAAATTGCCAAATTAGGTGAAACTTGGCACTATGTAAAGAAAGTTACTTTCCCCCCACCCTGTATAGTGGACAGAGGCGAAAAGGGCGAACCTTTGCGAGTCCCTTTCGCCGCCAAAGAGGATGAGGATCCTGGCCTCCTCCGCTCGCTTTGGTGGCGGGACAAGGTGGGGATCCGGTTTCTCTGTGCCAGGTGTGTAGATAGGGTAGGTTTAGTGGCCGTCGGCGTCGATATGGTTAGGGTTTTGACACCGCTCGGAAGAAATAAATCCGCCGCCCGTTCTCTCCCTTGCCGGTGCTGGCATGTGGTGAGGTGGTCTTCCCGCTGATCTATGGATCTAGCAAATATTCAGCTTCCTTCCTCGTCGGTGGCAGCGTTGGATCGAAGGGGGGGGGGGGGTTTGGTGTCCTCTGGCTGGTTGACACGATAGTAGTGGCAAATCTACCTTGTGACTACCTTCGTCCCTTTCCCCTTTGTCGCTGTACCGGCGAGTTTCCCGTCAACGGTGCAAGGGTTGGGTTCATGTGTGATGTAGGGGGGCGGATCTCTGGTGTGTGGCGAAGATTCGATGGCGACAACTTTCTCTATGGTGTGTTGGTCACTTGTGGCAGAAGTTGGCAGACTTTCCCGTCTCCACAATCATCTTCGAAAGGATGGTTGTTCCGGCTATAGAGTGACGACCACGATGGCACTCCTGCAACTAGCTTCGGCAAGATTTGTCTGCGTGGAGTGGTTTGAGGACCTGGTTTTCATTTTATTCCTTTTGAAGTCCTTTGTACTATTGTCGAATCTTCAATATTATCCTAAGATCTTTTTAAAAGTACATGGCACTAAGTTTTAAACGGTGTAAACATTATCAGTTTATACAAATAATGGGTAAAAATCATAACTTGCTCCTATTTTAAATAAAAAATGAACCCAACCATAAAGTATGTGGTGATGGTCATCGTGCTAGTTACACTCGAAGATTCAGGAATTAAGGTGCATGGTCACACACTATTATCATGGTGTGTCATTAATTATGGGGCCACTTTTTCATTCAATCATGTGGCATTGATCCCTGTGGACATGTGATTGGTGTGGTTAGGCAACCCCATAGTGTGACCAAGGGTGGGTGGTGCGTACACCCTAAAAAGTGAAGGCTAGATCTCGATTTCGGACAGGCCAAGTAACAACACATCTCGTACCACTCCAAGTATTACCTCTGTCCTGGTTTACTAGGCTCTCAAATTTTAAGTCATATTTTCATTACGATCTTAACTAATGAAATATAAATTATACATAGAAAAATAATATCACTGAAAACTACATTCAAATACGAGTCCAACAATATCATTTTTGGTGGCATACATTAACATTTTGCTAGTTCAATATATGATCAAACTTTGATCCAAAATAAGATGAAGACTAATAAAAGCAGACAAATGTTTTGACCCAAAATAAGATGAAAACTAATAAACCCAGATGGATCTAGTATAATAGTAGGCCATGAACCTACTTACATTTCGTTCTTGCCTCTGTGAAGAAGAGAGACAAGAAGTAATAGAGTGGGTTGTCATACAAGAGTCAACCTCTACACAAGCTACTAGGTAAAAAGAATAAATGAGAGTCAAGAGATAAAGAGAAAGTGGAAACAAAAAATCTAACCATATAGTCTACCTTATATATAATCAGTCTTATCATATGAGTAATTAAAACGCTAGCTCTTATTGACATGATAGATTTATAATTAGCCTTGCTCTTATCCAACTTAAGATGGCCATGGTTCACATTCGGAAAAGAACATGTTTCTTGATCTTGCATATGCGTAGAATCATGTAAGGTAACACTGGTTTACAGCGGACAGAGCTGGAAGATGAAATTAAAATAAAGTGGGCAACGGACCATGAAACAGGTAGCATTGGTCATAAGTAATTGTAACTATTTGATTTGTCGTTTTTGACATTGGGAATTTGATTTATTGACCGTCCATTGGACCATCTTTGGGGTGGAGCAGGTTGGCATTTACTATGAAAAAACAACCTCAGCATGAAATCTTAAACAACCGTGACGTGACTACCATCGCTTAGCCAGTTGTGCAGTCATCTATATAGGCACAATTCAAGAAGTGATTACCTCGTAAACTGAGTATAATTCGGATGGCTAGGTTTCTTGTGGTGGAACAAACCCACGAGGGTTTAAGTCCTAGCCTTGTCATGGCGGTCTCATTTTCTTGAATTTATTTCAAGCCTTCAGAAGATGTGCATTCAACTGGAGGAGACGTTTCCGCCGACTATGAAGACGTGTGTAACGACTTTGTCAATCTCAAGATTATGTGTAGGTTCAGTTTCTCGTAGGTGCATGTGTGCGTTTATATGGATGAGCGTCTGCGTCTGTCTATAATTTGTTAAAGAAGTTATTAGGAAATCTCCAACGCAGAACATCAAACCGCCTGTATCCGTCCGAACTTACCTGTCCAGAACCCCGAACCCATCCAACGCCGACCCCCATCCTTCCGCGGAGTAATCGGGACCATGATTTTCATGCAAACTGGAACCAAATTTTGGGGGAGGGGGGGCTTTGCCGGAGTATGGACACAAAACACGTCGGACGCTGACACTCCTGGCCCACCTAAAAGGAATGCAGAGCCCGTGCTTTGTAACCACCCTCCCTTTTCTCCCACTCTCTTCTTCGCTCCCACCGCCGACGCATGGAACTGGGGGATAGCCTACCGGAGATGGAGGTGGTGGAGGTGCAGTAGGATCCGATGTCACGCTCGCTCGGAAGATCAACTCGACGACGTGGCAAAATCGATGTGTCAAAGCAAAGGCCGCAAAGGAGGAGAAGCTCAAGAAGAAGAAGGCCAGCGGAGGGCGTGCTGGTGGTGGACGTGATGGTGGGCGTACTGGCCGCGGATGAGGTGGAAGTTGGGGCCCGGGCCGCGGTGCGCCGATAGTGTCGCCAACATATGGACGCCGCCATGGCCAGAGCATTACAAGGCTCCATACTTCTATGCCGCCAAGTTGCTCGGTAGGCAGTCAACGACAACCGCACCCGGACAACTGTCTTACACCCTCGACGTAAACAAGGCCCCGCTGCTCTTCTCGGAGCATTCTACGTCGTAGCTTGTCCGGGCGCGGACGGCAGGAGGGGAGTAGATGGGTGCCCCCACACAGTTTTGGTGCTATTTCTAAGCAGGGGAGGCAGCGTACGACGACGTAGACATGGAGATGTGCGACATCATCCACGAAGGAGGAGAAAGAGGAGACCATGAGGATGGGCAAGTGGAAGGCTCAAGCTCGAAGAGAAGAAGGCCATGCTCGAAGACAAGAGGGTGTTGCTCGAAGAGAAGAGAAGATCCTAGCCGATGCGGAGGATGCCAAGATGTTGACCTTTAATTTGGATGCTTTGGATGCCGACACAAGAATGATCATGCAAACTGTCCGCTACAAGATGTTGCAGCGGCAGAAAGATGAGTTGGAGGCAGAGGAGGAGATGGATGCAGCGGAGAACGAGGCGGAGGCGGAGGCGGCCTACGCGGCGGCGACGACACCTTGAGCGTGGACGCTGGGTTTGTCGGTCTGCCATGACAGAAATCTGATTTTTTTTGGACGGACTACCGGATTGACATTCTTTTGTGACCAAGCATGTAAAACCTCTGTATACTTGTCTCTTTTTGGTTGTGATCGGGCATGTGATCCGGCGTTTGTGGTGATCCGACGAGCACTATGGATCGGACTTTATTTGAATTTTAAATTGCCGTTACCGACGGATATATACAAGACTATGTTGAATGACCAGCAACCGCAACAGTGTCCGCGGACTGATCTCCTCTCCGTGGATGAATGCCCGGGCAAATTTGCGGGTCGGCATTGGAGATGCCCTTACCTCGCCCAACGGTACGGCAATCTCGTCCAGCTCGCGACGGTCCACAGTATGGTAATCTTGGAGAAGATTACTTGCGGATTATTTTAAATGTGCGGGCCATGTACGATCGGATATCAGGAAAATTAGGTTCAAATGGTGTAGCGGGATCCTTGGCAGAAGACGGGTGCTTGGAAAGAAAAAATGTGGTTCGATGCATAAAGTTGAAAAAATTAAAGTAAAGAATAGGGATGTATGTGTAGTCGGAGTCCACTTTCTATTCCTTGATGAAGCCCACTGATAATTGCTTGCGTTGAGAAGAAATAATCAACATAGATGTCACAAGCTACTTTTTGTCACGAGACATATATCCATATGTCACCATTGTACATTCTGTGATACGATTAAATCTACAGTTATTTTGTGCTACGATCTGGTCCATGGTGGACCGGTGATCCGTGTCTTTGTCAGCCCTGCTGGCAAAAGCAGCTCTTTGCTTTTATGTCTCTAGACCAGTGCATATGGTTGCGTACGTGAGATCCAGCGACCAGACACGTGCTGCTCTCGCCATTTTTCCCCTGCTTCACTTCGGGATATAACGTAGGACCCTGCAACACAGATTTCATTTTTTCCCGATAAAAACACTTTATTACTTAAAAGATTTTAATATTATATATGACCTCTGTATAACTGAAATGCACGCAACCATATCCAAGTCCAAATTCCAAAAACAGAAAAAAAGGTAAAATACACTTAATCTAATAGAGTCTGTATAACGCGTAAGATGTAGGAGGGTCAATCCGAAGATCATGCTTTAATTTATGTCCGGTATACACACCTCTGAAAAAGGTCTTGATTCTTCACATGTTGTAGGGACGACTATAAACGGAGCATACTGATACATATGTAGATAACCTACGTAAGAGAAGTATTTTTATCATTAAAAATCTTATCATTTTGTTATAGACAAAGCGACCAAATAACAAGCACTCCCACGCTCTAGAGAATTCTAAACGGTATATAGATTGTCACTTTGCTGAACGAACTCTAGTGACCCCTAGATTTTAACACACTATCATCATGGCGTGTCATTGAATGTGAACCCACATTTTCATTCAGTAACGTGGCGTTTATTGCTGTCGACATGTTTGAGCAAGAGTGTGCGGTGCGTACACCCGAGAAAGCAGGCGCTGGATATCATTTTTTGGTGTATTTTTTTAGAATTTAGGATGTACTCCCTCCGTTTCAAAATAAATGACTTAACTTTATACTAATTTTAACTTAATTTTGTACTAATTTTAATATAAAGTTAATATAAAAATGAGTCATCTATTTTAAAACGGAAGGAATATCTTAGAGCGAGTATTGTACTCGTAAACAAGCTGTCATCGCGGTACGGCAACCTTGGAGTGGTTGGCTTGATGCATCCATCCAGATTTACAATTATCGTCTGACATTTTTATTGAGGCATACAATTATCTTCTGCTGCATCTGGTCTGGTGGTCCGCGTCGCCATTATTCGTACTAGCAAAATAGGCCTCTCTTTGTTTTCCTATTTCTGGACCAGTATAGATTATTGCGTCTGCCAGATCCAACGACTGGACACGTGCTTCTCTCACTCATGCTTCATGTCGGAATTCAATCTTCTCACCGTAGGACCCTCTGCAACAGCCGTCCCCTCGCCCGGTCGACACCATTTCAGACGGTAGTTAATTTGGTGGGCATGGTAGCGCTTCTGATCTTCCACGCTTCACGTGGTCTGCCAAGTTGCATGGGTAGGTAGTCCCTTGAGATTCTCGTTTGGCCAAATAAAATATTTGGTGGGCATGGTAGCGCTTCTGATTTTTTTTTGCTGACCAAATAAAATATTTCTCGTTTGGCCAAATAAAACATTCCTTCGTTTTATAAACTATTCATGAAACTATTTTATACAAAGTGCAAATGTCACCAAATGTTTCTCGTTTTGCCAAATAAAATATTCATGAAACTACGATTATATAGTATTGAAGTGCAAATGTTTTCCTTCGTTTCTCCTGTAATCATCGAAACACACTTTCCTATTGTTTTATTGGACCCCGCCCCCTCCCTCATTTTATAAACTTTATTACTATTATTCTAGAGCCTGTTAGATTTAAACTTGATATTTTGTATTTGCATGTTTGCTTTAGTTCTGCATGAAGTAGTGTGTCCGTATAGTGTGTGCAGAAGTATGTGCGACGCTTAGAAGCTGGTGGTTTCTGCCAACAAAAAACATGCATGGCGAGAGTCCGATGTGCCGTGCAAAGCGGTGCTGCATGCAAATCTTGAGGCAACGGGCTGCACAAGTTATCATCTCAAACCTGCGTTTGTTGTTGAGAACGGGCAAGTAGCTACGGCCGTGTTTAGTTGTCATCTCAAATATTGACTGCATTGCATACTTGTCTCAGCTCAGTCTGGTTGAACAAAAGCATGACAAAAATCAACATCTGCATGTTGTTTAATCGTACTCATTGCATCAGTGGCCATTTTAGGGCCGGCAGTTTTGTTGCACGCATTTATACTTCAGTGGTCAGCAAATGCACACCATAGTTGTTTGGTTGCATGCACGTTTGTGTTCTGCTGATCCCTTTCAAATGTGGCCCTTACCACCACATTTGTAGCACAACATCAGGCACAACAGCAAAGAACAGACAGCACAACAAAGATAAGCAAGCAATGAATAGCACGGTAAACAACAGATTAACTGGCAAAGTAGATTAACTATGGCCATAAGTTAAATACAACAGGGACATCCCATGCCCCCTTCTTCACACCAGGCTGCTGATCCTCGCCAAAATATTAACAAGTTCACAACATAGTACATACGATCACCATATCACTAATTCAAACGATCACCACAAACTACTAGCATGTTCAAACTTAAGACAGAGTACTCAGTCTAGAGCCACTAGTAGAAAAAGGACCTAATATGAGACACATTAGTGCCGGTTTGATTTTGAGCCGGCACTAATGTGTCCATTAGTGCTGGTTCCAACGGCTAGCCGGCCGTTCTCATTAGTACCGGTTCGTGGCGAACCTTTAGCACTGGTTCGTGCCACGAACCGGTACTAAAGAGAGTGGTGGCAGGGTGTTGTCGATCTGGGCCCCTCCAAAGACCTTTAGTACCGGTTCGTGACACGAACCGGTACTAAAGGTCGACGTACATAAACCCTTCGTCCACCCGAGCCACTCTGTTCTTCCCCTTTCCCCTCACTTCCTCTGTTCTTCCCCTCTCTTCCTCGAGCTCCTCGCAAATTTTTCCCAAAATTTGTCAAGATTTGAAGGCCCCCATCCATTCAAATGATCACAAAGGTTAGCAACTTTGTCCTTTCAACTCTCATTGCTAGATTAGCTCTTGCAATGCTTTGTATAGTGATTAATTTGGGAGGAATTATATTTGCTAGTATAAAAAATAACACTTAGTTTGCATATGTAGGTGTGGTTTACTTAGTGCTTTCTAAATCTCCGTCGTAACCACCGTCGATCGCCCACAACATCCCGTCGCCGGCACCACCTTGTGGTGAGGCTCTTGTTCATGAATGTTTTACATTACCAAATTGATGTTTGTGTGATTTGGATATATAGTTACTCGTATAATTATCTTACCCGTACGTTGTTTGTTATACATAGTGCCATGGTTTTGATATCCGTCCCCGTCGGCCCTCGTCCTTGTTATGATTTGGATGTGGTATATTCTCTTTTAAAACTAGTTGTTGCATTTCGTGTTTATGACAAATTATGCCCATCAAGTTGACATAGATATTTTTATCTAGGAGGTATGTGAACCGAAATTCCAACCGACCCTATTGTCGAGAGGTTAAATTTAGTTGAAAGAGAAAACGAGTATTTGAAAGAAAAATTGAAAAGAATTGAGGGGGAGAAGATGGAATTGGAGTTGCATGTTGCCGATATCGTCGATGATCACAAGATCAAGATGGAGAAAGTGAGGTTGAAGATTAGAAAGATTAGAAAATATGCCATTGATAGTGTGGCTTGGTATCATTATGTTGTTGGATCAATTGTTATCTTAGTTGCGATCTTCAGCGCATTTGTTGTTGTATTTAAATTCTTTAGCTAGAGAGTTATTTGTATGTTGCATTTAATTAAGTGTTGTATATGAACTTTATGTATGAACTTGTATTAATTTGGTCTATTCGGTGTTGTGTAATGAAGATGAGCCGACAATGGATGTATGATGACCGATGCTCTCCCGAGTTCATTAATGGCGTGCATACTTTTCTGCGGGCCGCTGAGGCAAACAAGCGGGCGGATGGTTTTATGCCTTGTCCATGTGCTGGCTGTAAGAATGGTCACAGTTACTCTACGTGAAAAACCATTCACGTCCACCTAGTTAAGTCCGGTTTCATGCCCCACTATAATGTTTGGACCAAGCACGGAGAAATAGGGGTTATGATAGAAGACAATGAAGAAGAAGAGGACGATGACAGCTATCCTTGACATGGGTTCCCTGAATACGATGATACAACAATGGGGGAAGAAGCTGAGCCGGCAATGCGGGAAGAAGCTGAAGAAGAGGCATCAGATGAGCCCGCTGATGATCTAGGTCGGGCCATTGCCGATGCAAAGAGAAACTGCGCAAGTGATCTGGAGAGTACAAAGTTGCAGCGCATGTTAGAGGATCACAAGAAATTGTTGTACCCGAATTGCGAAGCTGACAAAAAAAAGTTGGGCACCACACTTGAATTGCTGCAATGGAAGGCAGAGAATGGTGCATCTGACAAGGGATTTGGAAAGTTGCTGGTAATGATAAAGAATATGCTTCCAAAGGACAACGAATTGCCCGAGAGTACGTATGAAGCCAAGAAGGCTGTCTGCCCTCTAGGGTTAGAGGTGCAAAAGATACATGCATGCCCTAATAACTGCATCCTCTACCGCGGTGAGTACGAGGATTTGATTGCTTGCCCGGTATGTGGTGCATTGCGTTATAAGATCAGTCTCAATGACCCTGGTGATGTCGAGGGCGAGCGCAGGAAGAAGATTCTTGCCAAGGTGATGTGGTATGCTCCTATAATACCACGGTTGAAACGTTTGTTCCAAAACAAAGAGCATGAGAAGGCGATGCGGTGGCACGCAGAAGACCGTAAGAAAGACGGAAAGTTGAGAGTACCCGCTGACGGTTCGCAGTGGAGAAAAATTGAGAGAAAGTACTGGGAGGAGTTTTTAGGTGACCCAAGGAACGCATGGTTTGGTCTAAGCGCAGATGGCATTAATCCTTTTGGGGAGCAGAGCGACAACCATAGCACGTGGCCTGTGACTCTATGTTTGTATAACCTTCCTCCTTGGTTGTGCATGAAGCGGATGCTCATCCAAGGCCCTAAGCAACTCAGCAACGACATTGATGTGTACCTAAGGCCATTAGTTGAAGAACTATTACAGCTGTGGAATGGAACAGGTGTACGTGCGTGGGATGAGCACGGACAGAAGAATTTGACCTAAAGGCGTTGCTGTTCGTGACCATCAATGATTGGCTGCTCTCGGTAACCTTTCGTGACGCACAAACAAGGGATACCGCGGATGCACGCACTGTTTGGATGATACCGACAGTATATATTTGGATAGTTGTAGGAAGAATGTGTACCTGGGACATCGTCGATTTCTTCCGACAAGGGGGTGCGCTTCCCGCCGCTTGGCCTGGCCAAAACAGACCTTTAGTATCGGTTGGTGGCTCCAACCGGTACTAAAGGTCCATCCTATATATACACCAGTTGAAAAAAATTCACTTTCCCTCTGTTTCTTCCCTCTGTTTCCTCCCTTCGTCGCGCCGCCCTGCCCCGATCGACACCGCCCCGGTCGACGTCTCCGCCCCCGCCCCTCGTCGCCGACCCGGCCGTCCCGCCCTCGTCGCCGCCGTCGTCGCGCCGCCACCGTCCCGTCCCGTCGTCCCGTCGCCCGCTGCCCGCCGCCCGCGCCCGCCCGTCGTCGCCGCCCGTCCGTCGCCCGTCGTCGCCGCCCGTCGTCGCCTCGCCGTGAGCTCGCCACCATGTCCACACACACACACACACACACACACACACACACACACACACACACACACACACACACACACACACACACTACACACACACACACATTAGTTTGTTTGTTATAAATTTTTCTGTTTTTTAGTTATAGAAATGTTAGAAATTATTCTGTTTTTTAGTTATATAAATATTAGAAATGTTAGTTATATAGAAATGTTATAATTTATTTTCTGTTTTTAGTTATAGAAATGTTAGCAATTTTTCTGTTTTTAGTAATATAAATATTGGAAATGTTAGTTATATAGAAATGTTATAAATGTTTTCTGTTTTTTAGTTATAGAAATATTTATAGAAATATTAGCAATTTTTCTGTTTTTTAGTTATATAAATATTAGAATTGTTATAGAAATGTTAGTTATATAATCAGAAAATTTTAGAATTAGTTTTAGTTAGATGAATTAGATTAATATCAAATTGTTAGAATTTGCATATATATAGAATTTTAGTTATCACAATCCAATCATTTAAAAAATGTTACTTTTTGCGGGCATATAGTATTTGTTCTCGACGATATGCCCGGCCCGCATCCTCGCCGTCGACCCGTTCACGACGACGTCCTGCTTCAGAGGACCCATGTCCAGGACTGGGCTCCGCCGAGCTGGCACTGGGAGGTGCTACCTGGAGGGGCGCGCCGCTTGGTGAGGAACCCGACCTCGGGTCCCGTCGTTGACCCTGATCTTCTTTGGTGGCGTTCGTGTGGGCCACATTCGGTGCAGAGGCAGCCGGCCCCGCCGGAGGTGGTGCGTCGCCGTGTCAGGGAGGAAGATGAGCACGTCCATTGCTACATGGCTGCAATGGACGACGTCAGGTTCTCCACTACTTGGCGGGTTCTTTGGGCAGATGACCAGAGATATGATCCTGTGATGGTTCCATCTCTTTGGGTGTGCACCGCCCGCGCCCCAGGAACCGCGAGTGGTGCCCTAGATTCTTCTGTAGTACTCGATCTTTATTAGGTACCTAGCCAGTGATGTATTCAATATATAATATTCGAGACGATGTATTTGAGATTTTATATATATTAAGACGATGATGGATTCGTGCTTATATATTCGATACGATGTATTCGAGATTCAGTTTTTCCTTATTGATTAATTGCATCCATGCATTGTAATTTGAATACTAAATTGTTTTATATTTCTTCTGTATTAGTAAAGAAAAAGCTATGGCGGACAATACCGGCAGAGAGAGAGAAGAGGAATTGTTCGACATCATACGCAGCCCTCACAGGCTAGATGATCTGAATGAAGCAGATGACGGCTCCCAATATCTGAACAATACCAGAGAGGGTGATGAAAAGATATTCGATCTCGACGACCGAGCTGATGAAGTCATGAACTATGGTTATGATGACACAGACAATGTTTGTGATGACACAGACAATGCTGATCTTCAAATAACAAAGACTACCGGCGAGGTATATTTATATAAGCATGCATCATGGTGATCATCACATGTTTTTTTATTGAAGATATATTAACGAATCGATCTTTCTTCTTTCAGCCCTCCGGATCGAGCAAATCTGCTTCTCTGAGACAAAGAAGACAAAGCGAGGCCCGGCAGATTGTTGAAGGATGGTGTAAAGTACCACATCGAATCCACCAAACTTAGTGGTGAACCCCTCACGCCTAAGAACTTTGCGGACAAGTGGACTCGTCAGTGCGGAGTTCTTGTGAAGGACAAACTCCCAATCTCCATTCAAGAATGGAAAGAGCCAAAGACTAAACATCCAGGTGTTACTTGGGTCGACGATAGAGCCAAAAAGACCTTTTGAAATCTCTGATGGAACATTTCACCCTACCAAATCATTTCACTGAAGCAGATGTGGAGAAAGTCAAGGCCGCTGCTCTTAAGAAGATGGCAATTGCATTCAACACCCACAAGAAAACTGTATGGGCCAACTACCTCGCTAATGAAAGGAAGACTCCATATTTCAAGGGAACACCGGAGAAGCAAAGAGAACACTGGGACGATTTTGTGACCTTCAAGGATTCAGAATTATCTAAGGAACGGTCGATGAAAAACAAGGCAAATGCCACAAGAAAGACGCAGTTCCATAGGCTGGGTCCAGGTGGCTATGCGGTGGGATTGCCTAAGTGGGATAAGTATGAGCAAGAGATGGAGGATGCAGGGGTCACTCCGGTTACTAGGAACTGGCCCCCCGGGTGCAGAACTTGGTTCTATGCGCATGGGGGGCGTTGGACCCAAAGACAGGCGAAGTTTCGCGGAAGACAAATCTAAAAGGAGCCGAACAAAAGATAATTGACGCAATAGAAGAAGCTCGAAGGGGGGTGTTCACGCCCAACAGAGAGAACGACGAGCTTACGCACGCCCTGGGAAATCCTGAACACCCGGGAAGAACATGAGGCAAGGGCGTTATTCCCTGGTATGAGGGATTTTCAGAATGGAACGAGGACTACATGACCCGTGCAAGAAGGAAGATGGAGGAGGAGAAGAAAAGGAAGCTGGAGGAGGAGCAGAGGAAGCAGGACGCAGAACGCCTTCAAGGACAAGAAGCAAGGCACGCGGACTGCACTCAAATTCCAGCAGCAGCAGAGTGCATCGACTCACTTAGCGGAAAGGGGTCTCAAAGCGGCAGCAGCAGAAGCGGATGATCGTCCAAAGATTGGATAGCACCGCCCCATCCATGCCGAGAAGCAGCGTTGATTCTGCCCCGGACGACACACTGCTGGATACATACCCTGTGGATGACATCATAGAGAACACTAACTGTGATCTACACTCCAAAATGAAGAACATATCCATGAAGGTGGCGGATGACGTTGCTTTTCCAGTTACCTCCGAAGCAACCTACCATTGCATCCAGATTCCAGAGGGCTATGCTCGTGTCATGGTTGATGAAGTGGTGGACCCATATTCGGGGCTAACGCTTGACATTCCTGGAGGTGAAGACGAGCGCACACTGGGAGAGGCCATACATGTATCATCCTATGGAGAAAGGATTGCATCATCTTTTAGAGTCCACCGACACCGCGTCGTCTGCCGACTCCTCCTCGAAGTCCGCCACCGAGTCAGCAGACTCCCGCTCCTCCAAGTCCACGAACGCGTGAGACGACTCCTCCTTGAAGTCCGCCACCCCCTCCAAGGCCCCGAACGCGTGAGCTGACTCCTCCGGTTTCAAGTCCGGCACAGCGTCATGCCACTTCTCCGGTTTCAAGTCCGGCACCGTGTCAGGCCACACCTCCTGCTTCAAGTCTGGCACATCGTCAGGCCACTTCTCCTGGTCCAACTCCACGTCAGCCGTCTCCGCCGTCTCAGCAATCGCAGAAGAGACATGCCGCTGCTTTGGTGCGTAGCGATGCGAGTTGAGGTAGTTCAGGAAGTACAGGCGGAGACAAGCGATATAAATATGATCCAAGCCTCGCTCCTCTTCCTCAGAGGCCTTACGACATGACTAAGGAGCAAAACGCAGACATAGTGCAAGCCCAAGTGGACGCCCATTTTGGACAAAAACCGGCACCGCCGCCAAAGGAGAAAGTGCCTGAGAAAGTAATTGACCACTTCATTCGTATGGCTAGAGAACCAGCTCCCAAGCCTGTTGACTCGGACTATGAGCGCCAAATCAGGAAACTACATCGAGAACGGCTAAAGAAGGAAGCGAGCGCGAGCTCGAGCCAACAATCAACAGGCAAAAAATGCGGGAAAACCGTTCCCCAGTTGGGAAAAGCAGTGCATAGCGATCCCCGCTTGTTGTGCCAACAACACATGAGAGGAGTACGCGCGCCAAATATTATTGTGGGCAAACCGTTAGCGTTCCCCAGCATGGCGATGTGGTAATAACGGAGGATCATATAATGCAGGGTCAAATGCTCAATATCTCTGTTGGACAACTCCTTGAAATTGAGCCCATGCCTACGCTTAGAGAATCGGAAATAGCATGGAAATATGTCCGGGGCCAACCTTTGGTCCATCCAGACAAGGTCAAGGACCTCCCAACGAGAATGCATCAATTGCATCAATGGTACATGAACATTACCAATATTTCCAATCAAGAGTCCCTCATGGTGAATGTCAAGCATGAGCATTATTACCATGAGAAAGCTCTGGCCATTGAGTATACAGAACTATTTCAGTTATACAATCAAGACGCACTCGACAAGTCTATCGTCAGTTGCTATTGTCTGTAAGTGATTTATTTCTGTAATTTAAGTCTCAAGCTAGTTATGTAGTGATAATTTTGATCAATCATTACATGTAATTATCCTCACTATATTCTTTTTCTGTGGTATTATATGCAGGATGAAGATGTATGAAATAAAAAAATCTGGATGCTATGGCGTTGGGTTCATTGACCCAAATACCATTAATAAGGACATATGGCAGATTGAATATTGTCGAGATGGTGTAGAGGAAAGCATGCTAGAGTTCTTGAAGCACGTCAATACCAATGAAGATATACTACTTCCTTACAACTTCCCGTGAGTCACACTGTCTTGTACTACAAATTCTGTTTTTGCTTAGTAGCTAGCTAGATGTTAATAATTAAATGTATACGGTTTACTGTAGTTGATTAATTTTATGCACATGCCCGCTTAATTAAGACATGCAAACGTGTGCGCATGCAGTTGGCACTGGGTCTTGATAGACATTAAAGTTGAGGAAGGAAAGTTGAATTACTTGACTCACTAACTAAAGCAGATAAAGACTTCACCATCGTGAAGGGGATAGTCAACAGGTAATTTCAGTCATTATTAACTATATCTCGGCCTATTATTAGTTCGTCATTTCCTGATATGAACTATTTAATAACCCCTTTATTAACTTTCTTTGCCGGAGGGCAGGGCATGGGCAAAGTTCATCAAGGTGACTCCAGGCAAGTGGGCAAAAAAGTTGTTTTGGCATCGACCAAAGGTAAGTAATTAAGTAGTACTAGCTAGCTACCATCTCTTTAATTCTTTCAATATCATTAATTAATTATCATGCTTGATTAATCATTATCTGATTCAATTCCATTCTCGTAAAGGCCCTAAAGCAGGTGCCGGGGAATAATCTGTGTGCATTCTACGTTTGCGAGAACATTTGCATGATGACGTGCAGAAGGAGCAGATCTGATAGACAGGACTGGGTACGTTTGTCAGAACACTATTCGCACCATTATCGATATCTAGTCACACAACTAACACACATGCATATTGATCTCCTTCTTAACAGTTCAGATCGGTGCGGGATAAGCTCCTACCATCGGACGGCATACTAGCACTTCAAGAGGAAATAGCCGGATTTTTGCTCGACCAGGTCATAGATCCCAAAGAAGAATACTATTACCCGCTACCGCCCCCATGAACCACTTGTCATCGTGCTCCAGAGGCACCAAAGGCAACATATGTAGGAGAAATTGTATATGTATATACATGTGTATGTGTGAATAATTAATGGTGTTGGTTGTGAGACATTCGTGATATATATATATATATATATATATATATATATATATATATATATATATATATATATATATATGTTCCACGTACGAGAAAATCTATTTATATATATGCATAACGTGTATAATTTGTAGTATCGTGAAATACCAGCAAACAAAAAATAATTGAATGGAAAATAAAGCCAAACCCCCCTCCCAAACATTTAGTACCGGTTGGTGTTAACAACCGGTACTAATGTCCTACGCGCACACGGGTCTGGCTCGTGCCATGTGGTCTCACTTTCGCGCCGGTTCGTGACGAACCGGTACTAAAGGGGGGGGGGCTTTAGTCCCCACTCTTTAGTGCTGGTTGGCAAACCGGCACTAAATGCCGTTACGAACCGGCACTAAAGGCCGGTTCTGCACTAGTGAGCGCGAGAGAAATATCGCCGATGCAACTGTGCTTGGTGCAGCGAACTCTACACATGATTGAATTTTCTTGGTTGTAGATCTGCACGGTCAGGCCAAGTCCGAAGATCCGCAAGACGAGGAGGTCGCCGAGGACGATCCTGTGGCTGCAGCAGAAGTACTACCAGCCCTTACCAAGGACCATGCGCCCTGGAAGTTCTAGATCTGAACCCAGAACTCACACCATTTGTTGGCCGACAGCTTGACGACGCTTGGTGCACTACAAGAAACCTGTTAATCCATGATGGATTGCTGGTGACGTTATGAACATCCGTCACATCCGATGACGGGTTTCTCTCGTCCGTCATAGAATCCATCATGGCTCAACAAGATGCAAATGTGTCCACAAACCCTAAAAGACCATATGGTCTTTGTTTTTTTCTAGAGGCCATAGATTTTAAGTTTTAATAGAAAATGCAATCAGGACTTGATCCCAAGACCTCTTGGGTGAAGAGAATAGCGCGTGACAACTATGATTCCAGCCTGACTAAAGGATCACTTGGACGTTTTTCGTTTGGTAACACACCTAAACTCCAAATTTTTAGTAAAAGAAACGTGTGTTATTGAACGATCCGTGCACCTCTCACATACTTGCATAGTTCAATACCAGTTGGTCAAAAAATCATGGTGTGACAGATTGCGGACATAAAACTTTGCACTCGTACACAACAACTATATATATAATACGTGTCTCCAAAAATTAATTCATCTTTACTCATAAAAATATGAATATAATTTGTTAATTTAATCAATATGGGTATCAACATATATGTAACTTATTCTCTGAACCATCATGGCCGGCTAGGAGAAGCTCATATAGAACGAGCTATAGGGCTTAGTTTTGTTTTTTAATGCTGTCTCTCTAAACCGTCACGGCCTGCCGCTGCTTTTTTTTTAAGGAAAACAAATGCCCTGCTGATGTGGAGGGAAAATTCACGTTGTGATTGGTTGAGCAAAGCGTCCCGCGGATCGCAGATCTGAGCCGTCTGCTACTCTGAGATCCGACGGCTAGCAAACCTCCCCTCTTTCCCGTCTGATCTTCAGCCCACCCACGCGCAATATCTGCCGCTGACCAACGCCCGCACGCCGCCCGAACTCGGACGGCAGCACCCTCCCTAGCCGAACCACCCACCTCCATCCTCTCATGCCGCCAGCCGCCAGCCACCGAACCCACCTCATTCGGCTCCTCCCCGTCGTCGACACATCCTCCCACTCCGACGCCTCCCCGCCGTGCCCACCTACACCTCAACCAGTTGCGCCCCTACACTCCCTTCTCCGGCCAGATCCTGCCGAGATCCGCGAGTCCATGGCAACTCTGGGCGGATCACGGAGCGGCCACGGGCATCCTACCTCCATATACGCTTACATCACCACTATCCCCATCCCTCAGCTCTAGCCTCCCGTGCCCCTTTATCTCCCAACCGGCCAGATCTTGGCAGGTCGTTGATCTAGATCGTGGATCTCATTGATGCAGGTCATGGCCATGTTGCTGCAGGGAGAGGGCGACCCTGTCGTGGGCGTGCCGAACCGCGGGGGATGCACAGAGCTGCTACCGGGCCCATGCCGCCAGGGGCTGCGCTGTGCTGGGGCGCTGCCTCCCCTTCGGGCCCGCATCTGTCGCCTACGTCGTCCTCACCATCGACTTCTCCGTTGACCGCGCTTCCTCTCTACTTTGGATTTTTTTTGAGTCTGTCTTAAGTTTTGTCGACGCGCTGGCAATGTCCAGCATGAGTTGAGGTGAGATATTGGTGGATAAGGTTCTCTACGATGACGCCGGTGGATGGTTGGATCTGCGTCCAGAAGTGCGTGGGAATTACCCCCGGTTGTCGTCCGGCGAGCGCTGAGCGGCGCGGCGGTGGCGGCAGAGTTTTTTGGCTGCAGAGTTAGCATAGGGTGTTTTTAGTTCTTAGTTTCTTTAGTTTTTCTAGCCTTTGACCGATGTATGGTCCGAAAATGTCTGTAATTTTAAGCTTTTTTGTGTAACTTTTTCTTGTTGTGTTTATATTTTTTTTCTTTCTATGTAATGACATGAGCATTTTTTATGAAAAATTTATACCAATACCAATTTCTGTGGAACAATAGAAATAAGATGGGCTAACCGTTGAGATTTAAACTAGTGGGCCTTGTACAGTCCTAAAACTTAGTGGGCCAAAATTCCAGTTGGGTTGATTACTACATGGGTGTTAGTCTTGCATGGCGTTAAAATTTAGTGGGCCAAAATTCTTGTTGGGCCGATTACTTCATGGGCCGCCACGTATGATCCATATAAGATGCTGATGTGGCACACACATTAACGCCGTTATGTGCATATTAGTTAAGTGCCACCCATGACAGTCAAGAGCCGTCATGGTCCATGACGATTTTGGATGATCCGTCATGGAGCCTGCATCGGTCAAATTATGACGCGATATACATGACGGAGTTTAAATCCGTCACATATAGCCTTCCATGATAGTTTTGCACAGGTCGATGACGGATCCTATCCGTCATGGATTAACAGAATTCTTGTAGTGGTGGCTTCGTCACCATCCACTGCTGTAGCACCTCTGTGAACTTGGGCGGGATGATGAGCATGGCGAAATCCTCCATGTCCTTGATTTGAACGTAGAAACGCAGTGGCTCTCGTGCCCCCTCCTTGTGTAAGGTCCTCGGTGCTCGTCCCCGTGACTGTGGCTGGCTCATGGCAGCGACCCTGCCAGATAGGTTCACTCTCTCGAGCCACCGGTTCGACGGGGTCAGGTCCTCAGCGCCAGCCATGACCTGTGCTCCTCCTCCAACTGCCTCTAATGGTTGGCAATTGCCAACAATCAGTGAGATTGGCAAAAGACACTGATCAGTGGCAGTTGTCAAAGTGCAAGTGCCACTCATCAGTGCCCTTGCACTTGGTCAACTGCCACTAATCAGTGCCAGTTGCTAAACATTCAATGCTCAGTTTTAGATCATAGCACTGGATCATTGCCAGTTGCTAAATCAGTGTTGTTGTATAAACATAGCAGTGTAAGTTTGGAAAGTTGCTAAACATGCAATGCTACATTTAGATCATAGCACTAGAGCAGTGGCAGTTGCCAAATCAGTGCTATGATCTGAATATAGCATTGCAAGTTGTGCCAGTAGCCAATCATTAGCAAGACACCGACATTTGCAACATGTTGGTAGTAGTACCTAAACGAGCAAACGCAATGGTCCTGCAATGTATACGAGCATGCACATTTGTCCTACCTACACTAATCACCATGCACGTCCTCAAATCATGCGTAAACCCTAACTACAAACAACATAAGAACTAGTGCAACATGAACATAAAGCAATTGTCATGAATATCAAGCGAAGCTCAATACCAATCTCGCATGAACATCAATCCAATGTGACTACCTATCTTCCAAGCACAAATCTACAACAATAGGACCTAGTTTGCATCAAGGCAGTGCACTAATCTAGCAACCTAATAGCAAGAAGGCAGTGCACTAATATATAGTAACAGTCAAGAAGCAATTAATTGGATTCATGTCGATTCCATTGGAATTGGATTGATTCGAATCCAGTCGAATCTTATCCATGCCTAGTGAAAAACAAACCCTAATCTACATCTACGAGCAAAGGGGAATATACTACTTACTGGAGCAGGTGACGATGGAGCGTACACCGACCAAGGAGAAAACCTCGACGGGAAGGAGGGGTCGGCAATGCCACAGGCCATCAGTGATGTGCCGGTGCTCCTGGTCACGTGGGAGGTCGAGGAAGAGGGCGCATCGTCCACGACCCTGCTATGCTGCCCAGAGAAAACCCTCGAACGGGGGTAAAAAACTCCACCCAATGGGGTTTTGTGGAGAGCCGTACCCGATTTCCCCTCATCGGTGCCCCTGCGCTGAGAAAAACCAGGTCCGGATACGACGGCAGAGCGGAAGCGGCCGACACCTCATTGGATCGATGAGGGGGGCTGGTGTAGAAGGGAGAGTCCACGCAAATGGCCGCCATTAGGTTAATGCCTGAGTTCGCGAGGCCAACCACTCATCGGTCTAGGATGTTGTTGCTACCGACGATGATGGGGGTCAAGACGCGGCGCAGTGACGGGCGAGCCATCGGAGGAGAGGAGAGAAAGGGGTGGTGAGGAGAGTAAGAGGGAGCGGTGTGATGGAGGAGTGGACGGTGATATGAGAGAGGGAGGGTGAGGGAGTCCTGGACTAGGGGGTGTCCGGACAGCCGGACTATCAATATCCGCCGGACTCCAAGACTACGAAGATAGAAGATTGAAGACTCCGGCTCGTGTCCCAAGGTACTTTCCTTGGCGTGGAAGGCAAGCTTGGCGTCTGAGATATGTAGATCTCCTACCATTGTAACCGACTACATGTAACCCTAGCCTCTCCGGTGTCTATATAAACCGGAGGGCTTTAGTCCGTAGGACACAACATACATTACAACAATCATACCATAGGCTAGCTTCTAGGGTTTAGCCTCCTTGATCTCGTGGTAGATCTACTCTTGTACTACCCATATCATCAATATTAATCAAGCGGGGCGTGGGTTTTACCTCCATCGAGAGGGCCCAACACAGGTAAAAACATTGTGTCCCTCGTCTCCTGTTACCATCCGCCTAGACGCACAGTTCGGGACCCCCTACCCGAGATCCGCCAGTTTTGACACCGACATTGGTGCTTTCATTGAGAGTTCCTCTGTGTCGTCACCGATAGGCTCGATGGCATCTTCAACCATCAACGCTGTGCAGGGTGAGACTTTTCTCCCCGGACAGATCTTTGTATTCGGCGGCTTTGAACTGCAGGCCAATTCTCTTGGCCATCTGGAGCAGATCGAAGCTTCGCCCACAACGTCGAGTCGATTTGGAAGCTTAAACTTCACGGCCGATGTCGCGGAGACTTGATCTTGACGGACTCGAGCCACAGCCAAGCGCGCCACACTGCGACGATGGGCATGACCTAGCTCTGCCGCCGGACGGTGCATTGATGGCGCTTTTCGGATCCGCTCCGGCCATCAGCCGAGCCGATCGCCCATATCGAGGCGGTGGTTAGACGCGCGCCACAGGGCTTCAACATCCACGGCGATGGGCCGAACACCGATCTGTCCCTGCGAAACTTCGTGACTCGAGGCGCGGACTCCTCGTCGGACTCCGCCTCCGCGCCCCGCCAATCGATTCGGATTGGCGCGGTTATAAATTCACCGCGCGGACATCTTCCGGACTTCGCCCTTGGCGATATCCTGAATTCACTGAAACATCTCTCGTTATCAAGAGATCCTGGCGGACTACGGCCAAGATGGTTGGGGTTGGACGACGAAGAAATTCAGATCCACCCACCACCCACTTTGTAGCCATCGTCGACGATCTAACCGACATGCCGTTGCGACTCGAAGACATCGGCGGAATAGACGGCGATGCGAGACGAACAAAAACATAGCTTATACAGCACAACAGGACCACCTTGTCGCGCGACATATATATGGTGGATACCCCAAAGGGGAGCGATACGAGGACCAGCGGGCCACGGCAGATAACACTACCGATAAGCGACCAAAGCGGCGGCGCAAGCGCCGCTAAGTCCCGCCGACGACAACAACGCGCCCCAACGAGCCCGCTATACGGCAGGGCTCACAATCGGACGACGAACACACACATAAGCAACCGTCCGAACACGACGAGTCAGATAGTCAATCAAATCCCGGCGAAGACAACAGTCCGGACGACCACATGTCGGACACATCGCCGGAGAATAAGAACCTCCGGAAAAGACTTGGCAGCACTGCAAGAAGCCTGAAGAGGGAAAAACGGAAGCTCATAACAGCGGAAGAAACACTCAAAATGAGATGGGGCAAAGTGCTCAACACCGCAGATAAGTACGGCAATGGCCATCAATCAAAGAGCTACCCTAAGCGCAAGCTGCTACCGGAATTTGACGAGGAGGCCATAGAACCCCCACCGTCCAAAAATAAAAGGGCCGCCTGGCCGGATAGACGGCCAGACGACAGGCCAAATTCTGAAAGAGGCGCCACACACAACTCCACCAATGAACTCGGAAGGATAGATGGCCCAGCCAGGTCTATTTATGGGCCAAAGGAGAAGGCCCCAAGAAGCAAGGCAACACGCCAAGTGTCCGATGACAACGGAGCACACAAATCTGAGGCGCCAAGACACCCACTATGTTTCACCGATGAGGCCTTTGGACCATGAATTTCCAGCAGGGTTTAAACCCATAAACATAGAGGCCTACGATGGAACAACAGACCACAGAGTCTGGATAGAAGATTATATACTACATATACACATGGCGGAGGAGGCGATCTCCACGCCATAAAATATCTACCCTCAAGCTCAAAGGGCCAGCCGTCATTGGCTCAAAAGCCTCCCAAAAACACTCTGGAAGTTGGGAAGAGCTCGAGGAAGCATTGAACAAATTTTCAAGGGACTTATGTCCGTCCTCCAGACGCTGATGATTTAAGTCATATAACTCAACAGCCCGAGAGTCAGCGAAATGCAGAACAGGTTTCTTACCAAAAGAACCAAATAGTCATTGTCCGGATGCGAAGCCTTAGCAGCTTTCAAGCACAACGTCCGAGACGAATGGCTCGCTTGAGCACCTCGGCCAAGAGAAACCGAGGACAATGTCCGCACTAACAAGCCTCATGACCCGCTTTTGTGCGGAGAGGATAGCTGGCTAGCAAGAAGCAGCACCAATGACCCAAGTACATCCGAGATAAGAGATGGAACGGAAAATCACGGTAGAGAAAAGAACAGCGCGGAATAAAGAGAAAAGCCCAAAAGCACGGCGATCAACGCGGATTCAAAAGCTCGCGCCCAATAACAAAACTCAGCCCCTCAAGGATGACAGCGACGAACTGTCCAACTTACACAAAATTCTGGGTCAGATATGTCAAATCCATAGCACCCCCGGAAGATCCGCAAATCACACCCACAGGGATTGTTGGGTTTTTAAACAGTCCGGCCGATTAAATGCCGAACACAAGGGACTCGACGCGTCAAGCAAAGCAGAGAAACCCCGCCAGCAGGGCACCGGAAAACAAAAGACTTTCCCACAAGGGGTCAAAGCAGTAAACTCACTTCATGTGATAACAAGAAAAAATAGTGCGACACTTTCTAAAAAGAGCTTCGATGGTCCAGCCAATGCAGATCGCGAAATTGGACATCAAACCAATCACTTTCGACCACGGACTATTCGAAGCGTTCAAACGCTGGACGGACTCCCGATATTGAATCCTATAATAGACGGATTACAATTTACTAACGTCCTCATGGGCGGAGGCGATGATTTAAACCTGCTATATTCAAACACAATCCGTAGGATGAGGATAGACCCTACCAAAATTCGACACAGCCGCACTTCCTTCAAAGGAGTGAAGCGGGCCCTTCGCCAAGTGCACAGCGCGATACTACTAGAAGTCGTGTTGGATCGCCGAACAATTTTCGACGTGAAAAACTAATCTTTCACACCGTCCCATTTGAAAGTGAATATCAAGCACTCTTGGGACGAAAGGCTTTTGTCCGCTTCAACGCCATACCGCATTACGTGTCTCTTACACTAAAGATGCCCGGTCCACATGGCACAATTTCAATGCGAGGGTCACTTAAATACCCCACACTCGGATAGACGAATCCGGACTTAGCAGGATAGGGGCTCCCTATCCGCACACCCTTTCCCAAGGGGCTACGCGCACAAATCGCCGCGGTTTCATATAAACCTCGCTTTAATTATCTATATCTCCTCTTCTGCATATTTTTCGCACGAACTATTTCTAAGGCTAAACGTTCCTCTCTTTTTCCAGATGAACAAGGTGCGTACCCGTCCGGGATAACGGCGCACGGAGACCTGGCACAGCGTGCGAGAGGGACCCGTTGCGAGATTCTTTTGATTAAGACCTGCGTGAACCTTTTATCACTGTCTCTTGTTGTTACTCTCCCTTGGCTTCTTCCTATAGCCAAAGCGGAGCCTGACACTTTGGCATCGGCCGCGTCAGAAGACCATGCCCGTACCTGGACACTAGGGGCTTAGGGCATAATTCTGCCCATTATTATAAAGTCCGAACACCTTCGGGAGTGTTCGGCGTCTCGAGTTAGGCATTATATGCATCAGCTCCGAATCATGTCTTTGGTCAAATGTTGGGTTTGCCCGGCTCCTGTGTTTTGCTGCCTTACGTTCCGTATCACCCGGCTAACGCGGCACCAGGAGAACTACTGCGATTGTGCCCCGATTAATTGGGCGAGCACCTCGATGAAAGCGGCGGTGTCGTGATATAGCGAGAGTCTGGTCAGCCACTCGATCGACTGTCGGAATGTTTAGAATTCCCCACTTTGACGAAGGACCGTTTCCCGGTCAAGCACATACGCACACCCGAATCCGGAGATGCGCGGTGCCACCAGGGGCTATGTCGTAGCCCCACCCTCGAGCTCCATTGGCTAAGTGGAAGAGATAAAGCACTATAGTCCGGATTGCCTCGTTCGCTACGCTACCACACTAGTAGAAAAAGGGTCAAACGTGCAGCACATTAGTGCCGGTTTGTATTAGAGCCGGCACTAATGTATACATTAGTGCCGGTTCGAACGGATTTGCATTAATGCCGGTTCGTGTTGAACCTTTAGTACCGGTTAAATGGCACGAACCGGTACTAAAGGGGTGATGGCAGTGGCGTCAGTTGGGGCCCCACGATCACCTTTAATCTTGGTTAGTGGCACGAACGGTACTAAAGTTAGATTTAATGCCGGTTAGTGCCACGAACCGGTACTAACGGGTCCGACCTATAGTGCGGTTCGTGCCACAAACCGGCACTATAGGGCAATTTTCGCATCCGATGGGAAAATGTAAAACGGCTATAACTTTTGCATACGATGTCGGAAAAAAACGTATAATATATCAAAAATTCAGCACGAAAATCCGCATCCGATGGAGACAGCCTCTACGACCGATTTGGAATTATTTAGAATCCTCAAATTCCAAAAGGAAAAAGATATGGTTAAATAATTTCAGTTTTTTAAAAAATTTGGTTAAATCTGGTCAAACTACTTATTCAAGAAGTATTAATGTTACTACATAATTATTCAAGAATATTAGTGTTACTAAATAATTATTTCAATTTTTTGAATTTTGGTCAAATCTGGTCAAACTATGGTCAAACTGTGGTCAAGCTATGGTCAAACTTATTCAAGAAATATTAGCGTTACTAAATAATTACTGTTTTCTAGAATAATAGTTTCAAACTCAAGCGGTGAAATGTGTGACTTCATGCTCAAGCTAAACTCACGAGGGTTAATAGGATTAACATCTTACTATTGTCGGAAAACAACAAGTGCGACTCGGAAACGAAGGAGAATAGAACCTGAAAGTTAAGCGTGCTCGGGCTAGAGTAGTGAGAGGGATGGGTGACCGGTCGGGAAGTTAGATGACTTGGAATGAGTGATCCACACTTGAGCAATTAAGAGAGGTGATTAGAGACTAAATCATCAAATAATTTAGAAAAATTAAAAATAAAAAAAAATCAAATTTTTTTTCCAAAATTTTCAAAAAAAAAATTCAAAAAAAAACCTTTAGTGCCGGTTCGTAACATGAACCGGTACCAAAGGTCCCCCATACCGGGGCGCGAGCTCACGCCACGTCGTGGCACTTTAGCGCCGGTTTGTGCCGAACCGGTACTAAAGGGGGGGGCCTTTAGTGACGACAAATTAGTGCCGGTTATGTAACCGGCACTAAAGGCCCTTACGAACCGGCGCTAAAGCTCCGTTTTCTACTAGTGCCACCTCCTTATAACAGGACCGAGACGTCGGATTAAGTGTGAAAACGCGATATTTTGCGAACACCCCAGCACCTTGGGCGAGGGCGCCGTCAAGATCGCATCTTTCGGGTTATACACAAGTATCTGGGCCGCCAGAGAAGTTTTACTACTTGGGCGCTGAAGTATAAATAGCTGTCATACCATAGTCATTGATTTACAAGGTCTGCGTTCATTTGAGCGTTACATTCTTTGAGCACTGCGCCTCTACTTTCCGAGCACCGCGCATGACTTCTCCGAAGTAGTGCTCGGCAGGGAGCCGGCTTTCATCCGGACCCTGGGTGGCAACGGCGGTGGCATCCATCTCCGAATAATGCACCTTCACACGGGCAAGAGCCATCCGCGCGCCCTCGATGCAGGCCGACCGCTTCATCTCCTTTATATGCGGCACCGCCCCAAGGAATTGCTGCAATAAGCCAAAGTAGCTCGTCACCTTGGACCTCTCTGGCCAGACATGGGCCACGATGTCAGTCATGGCCAGTCCGGACAGTCTATTTAGTTCGGCCCATTCGGCCAACCTGTCCGTCAGCGGAAGAGGACGATCCGGGCTGTGGAATTGAGACCAATACAACACTTCCGCCTCGTGATCCCCCTGGCTCCGGAAGTGCTTAACGGCATCTGCCGCACTCGCAGCCAAGTCCATATACGGATCCTCCGAACTCCACAGCCGCTCAAATTGAGCGTACTTGGCATCCATAAACCGGCGACGCATTAGAAAAGGCTTGCCAGCCACGATTTCTTGACTTGGCGCAGCTCCTCCTTCATAGCCCGCATTGCGAGCGGGCATCCTTAACCGGCGGTGGCCTTCTTCAGTCTTCCCGCTCCGATAAGCGCTCCTTTTCAAGAGCCTCATTGCGGTCGGTAGCATCCTTTAATTCCTTGGCCAAATCGGCCACCTCCGCCTACTTAGGCGATCGCGCCTTTTCGACCTTCAACTCCTCGGCCGCCCTAGAGGCAGCCGCGTCACTCCTTCGGGCTTGCTCCTTAGCTAGAGCAAGTTCGGCCCGAAGACTCTCCACCGCAGCAGCACCATATGTATACACAGCATATAATTTATTAGAGGTGGGCTTCGACCCCCATTAAATAAAGCAGCTGCGGGGAATTTATTTACCTTGCGACTCGTCAAGTCGCCGGTTGACAAGTGCGATGTCAGCATCTGCCACGTCAAGTTGCCGAGTTAACTCGGCAAACTCACTAGTCCGGATAGCCCCCGGACCATCCGCCACCTGCATAGGAGCGACATAATTAATTCATTTAGATTTCGATCCTCAGTACGCTGTCGTTGCCGACAACCTACCGAGTCTCAGGGGCTACTATCTGTACAGGGCGCATTTTTTATATGCAAAACTGTTAAAAGACAAAGGGGTGCGTCATTTTCGCATACCTCAAATCCCGCCAGCAAGCTCACGGCGGCATTACGCAATCTGCTTTCAGCGGACGAAATCCTTCCAATCACCATACGCATTAATGCGCGGTGATCTTCTGAAATGGACGCCCTCTCAAGCAAACTCTTCAGTTCTCCCGGCCGGACTCTGGTGGGTGCCGGACTCTCTGGCCCCTCCGGACTCGGGGACGCCCTCCGTGATTTACACTTGAGCTCGCTTTGCCTCATCTGGCGGCGCTGCAGACGGAGGCGTATCGCTCTCCATCATCTCCGGAAGAAGGTCCCCCGAAGATGAACTCATCTGAGAAGGCTGCAGATCCGAACTGCGATACAAATATTTTGGTTACCTACAGAAGCACAAATGAAGGTACTTCCTTATTAAACTTCCTCTTTCATACTCACGACTCGTTGGAGGGCTGGTCCTTCGGCGATGATTGCGCGTCCGAATTCTTTCCGGATGCCGGACCCCCGGTGAGGATTTCCTCCCACGCTTAGGGGCTTTGACCTCCAGATCTTCGGAGGCGGTCCTCTTCTCCCTCTGAAGGGAGGGATCCTTGGTTCCCTCCTCTTCAGTCGCCTCCTTGGGCGAAGTATTAGCTCCTTTATTTCCCCCGTCGCCCCCCTTTGTGGGCGCGACCTCCAACATTCTGACCAGCACGGGCTCCAGTGCGGTCTCTGGGAGGGGGGCCGGACACCTTATCAGCCTTGATCGCGCCACCCATTCCTGTAAAGAACAAAGGGTCAGGAGACGAACTTTTGAAAGGCATACAAATAGAATGTCCAGGCTCTGAGCTATTTACCTGAGTATCCGGGCGATCGCGGCTTAGGCTGCGTCCTCGGCTGAATCCGGACACGCCACCGCGGTCCGAAAAACAGCTTGTACATCTCCATGGGTGTCGCACCCATAAAATCTTTGGAGAATATGAGGTCCCTCAGTTGAATTCCCATAGACGGAGAGGGCGGCGTTTGCGGGGTAGGAGGTGCACGATTAGCATGACTGCATCACCTTGACCAGGTCGATCTCCCTTGTTTGGAGGTCTCGAATCCGGCCTGCGGTGAGGGCACGTCCTTGGGCGGCCCCAATTGAGCCCTTGGTTGACCCACGACATCGGTTGGTGTGGAGGTCCCGGCGGAAGGAGGCGGCGGCTTTGCTTGCGCCTTGGAGCGATGATGTAAAACCACTCCTGCTGCCACAATCCCAGTTCCTCTTGGAAGGAACCTTCGAGCCACGGGGCCTCGACCTTCTTACTTATGGTCGCCCCGCCGCACTCCGCTTGATGCCCCCCGATCATCTTCGGCTCCACCTTAAAAGTTTTCAGCCACAGGCCAAAGTGGGGGATGACGCGGAGGAAGGCTTCGTAGACAATGATGAATGCGGAGATATGGAGGATGGACTCCGGAGCCAAGTCGTGGAAGTCCAGCCCGTAGTAGAACAGGAGCCCTCTCACGAAGGGATCCGTCGGGAAGCCTAATCCCGGACGGAGGTGAGATCTGAAACAACGTATTCGCCGGGCTCGAGGCTGGCACGGCCTTCCACGGGCAGCAACCTGTCGAAACCGTGGGCTGTGCTTGGCCTCACGCAACTTCAATATGTCCTCCTCCGTGACGGAGGAGGGCATCCACCAGCCCCGGAGGTCGGGCGGACATTGTTGTGGATCCAGGCGCTCAATCTGAAGCTCTAGGTGTTGGGCGGGAGCGGAGGAAAGATTCGATCACGAGGTTGAAAGACAAGGACAGGCCTTGGTCCTCTTATAAAGGGAAGAAATACCAAGGGCCGTCTCGTGACCGTTTAGGATTCCCCGCGTTAGAGGAGGCGTGGCGGCGGAACGGTTGGGTTACCCACGCACGTATTGATGAGGATCCCGGAATAAAGGGGACACGATCTCTGCTTCGACAAGACGTGCCAAGGAAATTGCTTCGCTAAACGTGCTGAGGTGGAATAAGTAAAGAGCAATTCAAACAAGGGCTCGGTAGCAGTGTGATGACGCGCCGCATAGTACGTCAGCAGATTGAATCAGTGTATATGTTTTATCCTCTCTACGGTGGAATGTGGAAATTATTTTTGCAGAGCCGGACACTATCCTGGTGTTCATCATCTTCCTGGATTATTCAAGGAAGGAACCCGCCTTGCAATGCCGAACATTATGCACGCCGGACTCATCGTCATTGAAGACTGGTTCGAGGGCTACCGAGGAGTCTGGACTAGGGGTGTCCGGACAGCGGACTATCAATATCCGCGGACTCCAAGACTACGAAGATAGAAGATTGAAGACTCGGCTCGTGTCCGGAAGGTACTTTCCTTGGCGTGGAAGGCAAGCTTGGCGATCTGGATATGTAGATCTCCTACCATTGTAACCGACTCTGTGTAACCCTAGCCTCTCCGGTGTCTATATAAACCGGAGGGCTTTAGTCCGTAGGACACAACATACATTACAACAATCATACCATAGGCTAGCTTCTAGGGTTTAGCCTCCTTGATCTCGTGGTAGATCTACTCTTGTACTACCCATATCATCAATATTAATCAAGCGGGGCGTTGGGTTTTACCTCCATCGAGAGGGCCCGAACACAGGTAAAAACATTGTGTCCCTCGTCTCCTGTTACCATCCACCTAGACGCATAGTTCGGGACCCCCTACCCGAGATCCGCCGGTTTTGACACCGACAGAGGGGAGTTATGAGACTTCCCATTTGTCTCTTGCTCTCCCCGAGGCATGCAGCGAAGAGGCACGTGTGGCTGCGGCGAGCCTGGGCCGCAAAAAATGTCAATTGGATTGTTCCTCTCGGGACTGACCCGGGCTGCTTTAAGTTCCATGTGGCCTGAGAAGCAGATGCAGCCCACGGAACCAAGTAGACCATTTTGTTTCACGCAGGCCTAGTTGGGCCTAATGCAGGCTACCAAACGTGCCCTAGTCATTTGTTATAGTGCATGCATTGATTTAGTTGAGCTAGTGGCATGAGTTAGTGCGTGGTCGTGTTGTTAGTGGACAAGGCCAAGGGACGGGGGCTCTTCATGACATGGAGCCCGCGGCTGGAGGTGCTCGCACACTCGGCCGTCGGGTGCTTCATCACGCACTGCAGGGAGGAGCTGGCGAGGTGAGTTAGAGAAGTCATGGAAGATGTCAAGGGCTACAAGATGAAGGATGCAAGATGGAGCCTCAAGGCGAAGAAGGCCATGAGCGAAGATGTGAAAGTGCAACTATCCCTGGGTGGTTTTGATAATTCCTAACAACATATATCTCATTGAGCTAATGCTATTTCAAGATAAGAAATTTAGGAAAGCTCAATGATTGGCATGTCATGGATGAGAAAAGTGGATCCCTCAAAATGCTAAGGACAAAAGGATTGGCTCAAGTTCAAAGCACAAGATTCTACATTTTTTATTTTAGTGATCCAAGATCACATTGAGTCTATAGGAAATGCCAATACTATCAAGGAGGTATGAGGTGTTGCTTAATGGCCTTCTTGCTCAAAATGCGTAGTGATATGCTCCAAAGCCCTCAACTACTTTCTCACATCCACATATGACCTAAACCAAAAGTCAAACTCAGCCCTACCGATTCTTCCTATCCGGCGCCACCGAGTTCAGATGTCATAGCCACTGCCACAAACCCTAGGCAAATCAGTCTCACCGATAGGGATCTCGGTCTCACCGATATGGGGTTGTAATCTCTCTGTTTCCCTTCGTAACGTTTCGGTCAAAACGAGATGAGCGATCAGTCCCACCAAGATTACAATGCAAACTCTTTGTTTCCTTTTTGTAATGTTTCGGACTTACCGAGATGATCAAATCGGTCCCATCGAGTTTGCTTGACCAACCCTCTGTGTGTCCATTACTAAAATCGGTCTCACCGAGTTAGTGTAATCGGTCTCACCGAGATTACATTATGCCCTAACCCTAATCATATCGGTCCTACCGAGTTGCATGTCGGTCCCACCGAAAATCCTAACGGTCACATCATTTGCTGAATCGGTCCAACCGAGTTTCTCAATTCGGTCTCACCGAGATTGGTAAGTTGTGTGTAACGTTTAGATTTTGTGTGGTGGTTATATATACCCCTCCACCCACTCTTCATTTGTGGAGAGAGCCATCAGAACGTGCCTAGACTTCCAACATTCATTTTCTGAGAGAGAACCACCTACTCATGTGTTGATACCAAGATATTCTGTTCCTACCATATGAATCTTGATCTCTAGCCTACCCCAAGTTGCTTTCCACTCAAATCCTCTTTCCACCAAATCCAAATCCTGTGAGAGAGAGTTGAGTGTTGGGGAGACTATCATTTGAAGCACAAGAGCGAGGAGTTCATCATCAACACACCATTTGTTACTTCTTGGAGAGTGGTGTCTCCTAGATTGGCTAGGTGTCACTTGGGAGCCTCCGACAAGATTGTGGAGTTGAACCAAGGAGTTTGTAAGGGCAAGGAGATCGTCTACTTCATGAAGATCTACCCTAGTGAGGCAAGTCCTTCGTTGGCGACGTCCATGGTGGGATAAACAAGGTTGCTTCTTCGTGGACCCTTCATGGGTGGAGCCCTCGGTGGACTGGCGCAGCCGTTACCCTTCGTGGGTTGAAGTCTCCATCAACGTGGATGTACGATAGCACCACCTATCAGAACCACGACAAAAACATCCGTGTGTCCTATTGCGTTTGCACTCTCCAAACCCTTCCCTTTACATTCTTGCAAGTTGCATGCTTTACTTTCCGCTGCTCATATACTGTTTGCATGCTTGCTTGAATTGTGTTAAGATTGCTTGACTTGTGCAAAATTGCTAAAATCTGCAAAGAACTAAAATTGGGAAAAGGATAGATTTTTATTTGGTCAAATAGTCTAATCACCCCCCCCTCTAGACATACTTTCGATCCTACAAGTGGTATCAGAGCTTTGGTCTCCATTTGCTTTGATCTCCATAGCTTTTGATGGTCATAGCCTTGGTTTCACAACCTAGGAGAGTATGGCGTCTAGCGAGGGTAATTACCACCATAGAGGTCCGTACTTTGATGGTACTAATTTTGCTAGTTGGAAGCATAAGATGAAAATGCATATTCTTGGACATAACCCCGCCGATTGGGATATTGTGTGTATTGGCTTGCAAGGTGAATTATTTGATGGGAGAGAACCGAACCGTGAAGCTACCGCGGAAGAGTTGAAGATGCTGCAATACAACGCTCAAGCTTGTGATATCCTCTTCAACGGATTGTGCCCCGAAGAATTCAACAAAATCAGCCGTCTTGAGAATGCAAAGGAAATTTGGGACACTTTGATTGATATGCATGAAGGTACCGACTCTGTCAAGGAATCCAATTGTGATGTGCTTCAAAGTCAGCTTGACAAGTTCAAAATGAAGGATGGTGAAGGCGTCGCTGAAATGTACTCTAGGCTTGCTCTTATCACAAATGAGATTGCCGGCTTAGGAAGTGAAGAGATGACCGACAAATTCATCATCAAGAAGATCCTAAGAGCTTTGGATGGAAAATATGATACCGTGTGCACATTGATCCAAATGATGCCCAATTACAAAGATCTCAAGCCAACGTAAGTCATTGGAAGAATTGTTGATCATGAGATGTCACTCAAGGATAAGGAGGAGCTCCACAACAAGTCAAGTGGTGCTTACAAAGCCTCATGTGAAGCTCCCACATCATCAAGTGAGAAACAAACCTTCAATGAAGAATTGAGCCGAATGGTGAAGAACTTCAACAAGTTCTACAAGAGTAGAAGAAAGGAAAGAAGTTCCAACTCATGGTCCTACAATGACAAAAGATCTTCTAGTCATGAGCGTAATTGCTACAATTGTGGCAGACCTGGACACTTTTCCAATGAGTGTACATCACCCTACAAAAGAAGAGAAGATTCTCCAAAAAGAAGAAGTAGAAGAGAAGAATCACCATCAAGAGAGAGAAGGAGTAGAGATGATCATTATGAACGAAGAACTTCCTGAAGAAGCAAGGATTCGGAAAGAAAGGACAAGTCATCAAGGAGCTACACAAAACGAAGAAATCAAGCTCATGTTGGTGAATGGGTTTCCTTCTCCGACTCTAACAATCACTTCGAGAGAAGCTATCACTCTGACTCTGAATATACTCAGGATGAAGGTGTTGCCGGTCTAGCACTTGTGTCAACCAACTCCTACGACATATTTGATTCACCAAATGAAGGACTTGGAAGATGCTTCATGGCTAAAGTCCCAAAGGTATCACACCCCGAGTATGTTGATTTCAATAGTGATGAAGATGACTTGTTAGGTGATGATGATTTACTTGTTGACAACTCTAGTGATGAATACTATGATGAAACGTCAATTAATCATGCTAATCAAGATAAAATGAATGACAATGATAAGGAGAAGATTGAGCTTCTAACTAAAGAACTAAACACTCTTAAGTTAGCTCATGAAACTATCTTAGGAGATCATCGAGAGCTTTTATGGACTCATGAGAAGTTACGCTTTGAAAAGCTCAACCTTGAGCAAGAACATGAGTTTTTAAAAGCAATCAATGATGATCTTCGCAAGAAAAGTTCTTCTTACATTGCCAAGCGTTTACTCTTATCTACTTACATGCCTCAAGTCAAGACTAGTAACAAGAACAAGAAAGATTCTTCCTCTAGTAGTAACAATAATCCTGCTAAATCAAATGTTGTTGCTTCTAGTAGTTCTCTTGATTCCACTAATTATTCTCTTAGCCAAGTTACACTTGAGCAAGAAAATAGCCTATTGAAGGGAATTATAGAGAAAGGTGTTTACAAGAGCCTTGCCGGGAGTAAGCAATTCGAGGAAATTGTACGCAAGCAAGGAAGGCACCAGAAGAACTAAGGTGTTGGTTTTGAACGAAAGTTCAATGCCAATGGAGTTGAGTGGGAAGAAGATCAATACCCCAACACGAAGTTTGTTCCTCAACAAGAGAAGTATGATCCTACTTCTTTCAAAGGGACACAAGATCAAGATGATCTTGCACCACAAGACCACAAACACAAAGGCAAGGACAAGCTTCAAGAGGAGATTGATGCATTTGAAGAAGCCCCTAAGGCCTTGGTCAAGTGGGTTCCCAAGACTACGTCAAGTTCTACTTCATCGAGTACAACTACAACTCCAAGGATTCCCATCAAGATGATGTGGATCCCGAAGAAGAAGAACTAGAGAGTTCTTGAGGGTGACTCCGCCAACATATTTCATTCTTATCATTTTGGCAAGGACAAGTGCAATCAACTTCCACATCTTGCACTAGTTCAAGGAGTCAGAAACCCTCTTGTTGGTAAGAGAAGGGACAAGGTAACCTAATTCTTTCATGGACATCATCTTGTGTGTGCATCACTCTATGTCTATGGATATCCTTGTTTATTCCTTGTGGGACTAAACCGTGTAGGTACTGAAAGGGCAACTCACTCCAAAAGGATTGCTCCAAATGATCTACATCAACATTGAGCATCCACATCTTCAACACCTACATGAAGTCATCATCGACAAAACCCAAGGTTAGGTCATCCCTCTTAGGGGGGATCTCACATCTAGGGGGAGCTTTACTCTAAGAATTGAGTCAAAGCAACTCTAATGGTGTGAACACAACAATGCTTTATGTAAAAGTGGTAACCCCACTTGTGCTTAAACGATGAGTATGACCTATGATCAAATGTTCTCATTTGACTCCTAAGTGAATATTCTCATATATAGATGACATAGTCATCGCCAATTACTTGATAGATGCTAGAATGGTTGTGCATGCTTTGTCACATATTTCATTTGCCATTTTATTGTGTGAGCATGTTGGTTGCATATTTTACTCATTCGAGGACATCCACTTGTAGTTTTGATTGTTTGGTTTCTTCTTATTTTCCAAGTGGATGGACAAGAATGCCTAAGAACCTTCTGTAGCTATCTATGCTTTTATTGTTTCAAACTCTATTCATGCTACATCACAAAGCTTGATCAAGTCAGATTCGAACCACTCTATGTGAGGAGAACTCGGAGTCCTCGATTCGCCATAGACTTAAACTTCCAAAACCTCTTTGTGCGTTTCGGTCTGACCGATCCATCCACTTCGGTCATACCAAGATCACTAAGTTGATCTAGGTTTTCAATTTCGGTGCAACCGATTCGAACTTTTCGGTCACACCAAGTTGCAGTAACTGCTTGCAGTTATGCATCTCGGTGCCACAGAGTTGTTCCACTCGGTCACACCGACAGGGTCAGGCTATATATACCCCGGGGCCAAAATTTGGAAATTTTCTGAAACTCTTCGCCCGCGCACAGCCTCTCTGCCTCCTCGGGTCTCTAGATCGTCCTCCTCGTCGCCAGCAACCTCCAGCCACTGGTCTTCGCCGCCGTCAACGGGATTCTACTCCGTCGTTGCCGCCGTACCAAGTCCATCGCCGCATTAGCGTATGGATTTGAATATTTGTGCTATTTCCAACTCCGATTCCTATTACATTGCATTGCCATGTATCTTGCCACGATTGAGATCTTCCTATCCAGCGAAATCACTCCGTAGATTAGTTTTGGATTGAAAATTTAGGGTTAGGTTTCCGCCGAACTCATCTCGGACCGACCGAGTTGTAGAAATCGGTCCCACCGATTTGGCTCAGGCCAGTGCACATGTGATTCTCGGTCTGACTGAGAGTTGCAAATCGGTGTGACCAAGTTTAGGACTTTGTGAAACCCTAGCAGTCTCAGTGCCACCGAACTGTGACTCGGTCAGACCGGGTTCACTAGTTTAAGTTCCAAAAGCTGCTTCGGTATCACCGAGTTTACAAATCGGTAGCTCCGAAATGCTTTCTGTGGAAAACTAAAACTAAGTTTTTGACTCATATTATTTTGCAAAAACCTCTGTGCTTCGTGATGCTCATCCATTCTACCTCATCTATTTCTATTCACAGGGTCTGCTATCAGAGTCTGCACCATGTAAGATCAGAGTGACAGTCAGAATAAGTCTGAGGAGCAAGTTCAGATGAGTGAGGGCACTAGTCCCTCTAGCAGCTATGATGATGGCAGCATGAGCACACCCAGTAACTTGCCAAAGGCAACCACCAGGGCCAGAAAGAAGAAGACCTCGGATTCTGAGGATGATGACTATGTGGCTGCAGAGGATGAGGCCACCTCAAAGAAGAAGGTGCTGAAGAAAGAATATGGATCAGCTGGATCCACTAAGCCAGGAATGCAGAAGAAGGCACCTGCAAGAAGGATTCCCACTTCCAAACCTAGGAAGGTTGCCAATGGTGAAACCATGAAGTTCACCATTGAGTCTGAAGATGAAGCTACTGGCCAAGACAAGAAGAAGAAGAGAGTCAGAACCACTACTGCCAAGGTACTTGGCAAGCCCTCTAATAGGAGATACTCTGAAGAAGAAGAGGAAGAGGTTGCTGCACCAGCACCTAAAGCTCAAAAGCTAATGGGAGATGCTATAAGATTAGGGGCTGCTCCATCTAAGCCCAAAGATGCTCCCAAGGCTGCTGCTCCAAAACCCAAGTCTGCAGCCAAGAGGAACACGAGGAGTATTCCAGCTGTAGAGAAGAACAAGGTCCCAGTGCATGAAGCTGCTGAAGAAGAAGATGAAGACTCACTTGTCTTGAGAAAGCTGAAGCCCAAGATCCCAGATCATAATAATGCTCACCCAGTTGCAGAAGACATGAAGCTCAGAAAGGATGCAGGTCTTAGACAGTGGAGACTGACTGACCCCTATGCTGTCAGGAGAAGGACTGCTGTGGACTATAGGTTCCGTACTAAGGAACAACAGGATTTCTATGAGACAGTGCTGCTTGACAAGAATCCCATAGTTTGTGATATGAGATGGGTTGACTGGGACTATATCAAGAAGAATGAAGAGCACTATCCTGGAGTTTATGACAGTTTCAAGTCTTGTGGAGTAGTAGACATTATTGGGCAGAAGCTCACAAAGTGGAATGATGAGCTCATTATGTAGTTCTACTCCACAACTCATTTCTACCCAGATGGGAGGATAGTCTGGATGTCTGAGGGTACAAGGTACCAATCAACAATTGAAGAATGGTCTGAATTGATCAATGCTCCAAAGGAGAATGAGGATGACTTGGATGTCTATGCCAAGAAGAAGAAAGATCACAACTCCATGGCTCACATGTACAGAGAGATCCCAGATGCTGCACTAGAGACACAAAAGTTTGGATCAATACATTCTCTGTTGTCAGGACTTCCCACTATCAACTGGATTTTAAGGCACACTTTGCTGCCCAAGTTAGGTGATCACAAGATGATCAGAGGCCATGCAATTAACTTGCTTCATATATTTGATGTGCCTCAGAAGTTCAAAGTCATGAGCCCGATTGAGGAAACAATCAAAAAGACTGCTGCTGATCAGAAAAGGAGTTGTGGGTATGCCCCACAGATTCAGGAGCTTATAAACTCCAAGATGGGCACTGGCACATATCTCTTGGACAAGGAACACATGCCCATCTACCCTGACTTTGAGGACAACACCGTTGTGATGGATGAAAATGAACCATCATCTGTGCAAGCACAAGAGAAGAAGGAGAAGGCAAGGGCTGAGAAGGCTGCAAAGATGCCAACTGCTGAAGAAGCATCTCAGATTTTCCTAAAGAGCAAGCAAGATCAGCTTGGCTACTTGATTGCCTCCACTCTGAGGATTGAGAAGGGATTGGCCACCCTGACTCAAAACCAGGAGAGCTTGGAGAGAATCATAGAGCAGAAGTTTTATGCTCTTGATGTCAAAGTGGCTGAGATCCAAACTGCAGTTGAGCAACTTCAGGAAGATGTGGAGGAGAAGAAGGGCAAATCAACTACTGATGCTTTTGCTAGAGTGCCCAGAGGACAAAGATCTGCTGCAGTGCCTGTTCCAGACACCAGAGCTACATCATTTGCACCAGCTCCAGCTACATCAACAGAAGTCTTCGTCCAAGGAGCCATCTCTACACCATCACATGAAGACCAAGCCTGAGAGTCATTTAGCACTATGCATTTTCTATGAACTTTTTGGTAACTTGTTGCCAAAGGGGGAGAAAAATGTATAGATCATAGGCTTCGAGAGAGAGTGTTGCTTTTGGTCTCTCTTGTCTTTTGGTGTTTTTGGTAGTTGAACTTTGTTATTTGCTTGTTTGAGATACTCTATGTCTTGTATGAGATACTTGGATGATCATGTGTTTGATCATATGCTACCTTAATGCTTGTTGGATGACATTATCTTCTTATATCCCTATATGATCATTCACTTTGCTTGGTGATGAGTGCATGTGTTTAATTATTATCATTTTGAGCGCTCCACCAAGATGTATGTGACATGGAAGAGTGACCCATGATCCTAACTCATTGTGCATTTGCAGTCCAAAGCAAATTTTAAATAACACTACAGGAATCTGCTATTTTGCCGTCTGCCACGGCGGACGGCAAATGCACGGACGGCAGACGGCAAAGACCTTTGCCGTCAGCCGCGGACGGCAAAAGGTGACGGCAAAGTAGGGGACGGCTAAGAGCTGCGTTGCCGTCTGCTTCGGGCAGCTGACAGCAAAGGGTCCTTTGCCATCAGCAGCGGACGGCAAAGAAGATGGACGTCAATAAATGCGCTGTTACTCCGTTAGGTGGTTAACGGCAGGCCTTTGCCATCCGCTGCGGACGGCAAAGCCTTTGCCGTCGACCACCATCAGAGGCAAACCGACCAAATTGGTCACCTCCGAGAACACGATTGCACGCCACGTGGCCTCTTTGCCGTCCGTTGCTAATGGCAAAGGGCCCTTTGCCGTCGGTGGCAGACGGCAAAGAGCCTGCATATTTTCTCTTTTTTTTGTTTTTTTTAATCCAACAATTTTCACAGCAAATATATATGACATATATAGATATATTTAACAGCAAACATATCACATATCAAAGTTTCATCAACATAGCAAAGTTTCATCAAGTTCCATCCATATACATTGTTCCATCCATACACATTGTTCCATACACATTGTTCCATCCATACACATTGTTGCATATACATATTACATAGCAAATTTTCATCAACATAGCAAGTTCTATCATAGCAAGCTAGATACAATGCAAAGTTTTAGCAAAGAAAAAGCAAGCACTCCATCATAGCAAGCTAGCTTCCATGAAGTGAGTGAAATCTGCAAAATGGTAAATAAGAAAGTTTGAAATAGGTGAATAGAACAAGAAGAAGACTAGAACAAGAAGTATATGTCATTTAAAAGCTAACTTAGGTGAAATGGATCATATAGGAGCTAACTAAGTTGAAATGGGTTGTTCATGAGCTAACTTTGGTGAAATGGATCATATATGAGCTAACTAAGTTGAAATGGGTTGTTCATGAGCTAACTTTGGTGAAATGGATCATATACGAGCTAACTAAGTTGAAATGGGTTGTTCATGAGCTAACTTTGGTGAAATGGATCATTTATGAGCTAACTTAGTTGAAATGGGTCATTTATGAGCTAACTAAGGTGAAGGGCATAGTTTTTGAGCTAAGTAAGGTGAAATGGCTCGTTTTTGAGCTAACTTATGTGAAATTGATCATTTATGAGCTTTTATGAGCTAACTTAGTTGAAATGGGTCATTTATGACCTAACTTAGGTGAAATGGATCATTTAAGAGCTAGTTTAGGTGAAATGGGTCATTTTGGAGCTAACCTAGGTGAAACGGGTCATTTTGGAGCTAACCTAGGTGAAATGGGTCATTTTAAAGCTAACGTAGGTAAAATGGATCATTTACGAGCTAATCTACTAAAATGGGTCATTTTAGAGCTAACTTGGATAAATTGGATCACTTGTAAGCTAACTAAGGTAAAATGAGTCATATTAGAGCTAACTTAGGTAAAATGGATCGTTTATGAGCTAACTAAGTTAATTATGCAATTTTGACATAAGTAAGCTTATTAAGTCATTTTGAAGGAAAGGAAGCTAACTCTAGGTCATTATGGTAAGCATATTGGAGGAAATAAAGCTAAGTCTAAGTCTAGAGAAACTTACATGATCGTGGAGGTGTAGGAGTGGGCTGGCTCGTCTTTGGTAGTCGGAGAAGGATCGTGCGATGCGTTTACGAGTTAAGCTGCACCAAAGATCATTTCCAATGTCTCGTTAGCATTATGATACTCAAATGTTAAGACTAGCAAGTAATGTCCATTCAAATTAAACTCACCGTGCTCCCAGGAGCAATCACTGCATCGGCGGAGCGGTCTAACCGGACTTCTCGCACACAGACTGCACATTTGGTTTTCACAACAGAGTCATACTAGTTAGTAATGAGACTCAAATGTTAATACTAGCAAGTAATCTACAGAAGAAACTTACCACAAGGAGCTCATACATGGCCCTTGCCTGCATGTCATTCCGTGCCCTCTCCTCCTCCAACATCTTTGTCGTCCTCTCCTCCAACTCCCGCTGCCTCTCCGCCGCCTCCGCCAGAAGTTTCTCCGTTCTATCTCTCTCACTCTGTATAGCAGCCTGCAACACCACTCACATGACCATTTGTAATCATTGATGGAAGCGCACACAATGTAATGGAGGAAGATAGCTGAGTACGTATAACTAACCTTGATGGCGAGTTGGACTGGCCATTCACGAGGCCTTATCTCAGGAGCGGAGCTCGACTGGCGCGCCTTGATCTCCGGGAGAGTGCTAGGACAACGGATAAGTCCATCTCCCATGGCTATAGAGCCATGGGACCTCCCGCCACCAGATATCATGAGCAACTCTGTATCAATGGGACCCTGGCTCGGGTTAAAGTCCTCCCCTTTCCTCGCCTTCCCCTGATCTCTATATTGCACGAGCTTTTTGTGGGCGGAGATGTTGGTGAAGTTCTTTGAATCATCGAGGTCAGACGCAGAGAATGCCTTGACTGTCTTGTAAGAGCTAGTGTGGGCCATGGCATACAGGTCGTACACCTCTGGCACCTTATCCGCCTTATTGTAGCGTGCCTGAAAGAGAGAAACAAAGTAAATTAGTAATTAAAGGGCTAAACCTAGCATGATGAATGAATTGCATGAATCATGAAGCAAACCACATACCCAGTTCCGCCCGTACTGAAATAAGTTGGAGCTGCCTTGGTGGCGTGGCACACCTTCCATTTGGGCACGTTTGTCCTTGGCCTCGTTGTGGGTGGCCAGCCATTCTTTTGAGCACCACCCATCGACCAACATCTCCCAACAATCCATCCGATCCGCACACCATCTCTGAGGGGCCTAAGTTAGCAAATAGAAACTTCAGCGCTACGGCTATGAATTACTAAATAAAGGAATTAAGTACAAGGCCTTAAGAATTACCTTCATGTACTGCTCCTTACTCAAGAAAATATCACGGCAATCCTGCTTGGACTTCTTGATACCACGGTCGGGTCGGGGTGCTCCTTAATAACTAGCTAGTTGAAGATTTTTAATTGTGTAAAGGAGAAATTACCCAGAACTTTCTGATCACCATGTCTGCCCTCGTCTTGCACAAGACACCGTCGATAATCTCACCCGGCGGGGCCGAGGCAGCCAAGTAGTGCTCCCAACTCAATCCAACCTCTGGAAGCCGACCCTCACCAGGCAACGTGACAAACCCCGGAAAGTTTTGCCGAACCAGAACTCCAAGGACGGAGTTGGGCCGGCGGACACTTTCATGGTGGTCCCAACCCCTGCAGCATGACAAGGCCAATGCATTAGTTATTTGAAGAAACGTGAATGCAGAAGGTACAAAAAGATTAAATGCACTTACCTCCCCCCATCAGGGAAAATCAACCACCTCTGCTCACGGGTCGCCGGCACAGACGGGTGCCGTGTAGCACCACGCTGGTAGACGTTGCCCCCCTCCTCCCCCTCCTCCTGAAGACGAGTAGGCTCCCCGCCATCATCGGCATGGCCACTCGGCTCCCCGCCATCATCAGCATGGCCACTCGGGTCCTCAGGCTGACCCGACCAAGTACCCCATCCAGACGTGTGCTCCTCCGGGGTCTCGTGGGCCGAAGGCCCGTCGACCCGAGGCTCGTGGGCCGAAGACCCGTGGACCGGAGGCTCGTGGACCGGAGTCCGTGTAGCCTCCTCCTCAGACGAGTCCACCCTAGTAGTCACGTGCTCGGGTGAAACAGCTAGGGGCGGCGGCGAGGAAGGCGCCGTAAGAGCCACCCTACCTCCTCTCCCGCGACCACGTGCTCCACCTCAGCCCTTCTTCTTACCTCGTCCCCTGCTGGGCACCCCGGTCGACGAAGAAGGGCCCGACGGTGTCGCCATACTGTCCAGCAATGCTCGGCGGAGAGGTGCGTGTGGAATTGAAGACCTCACACTACGCGCCGACCAAGAAGGGGCCTCGGCGCGCTCCCGAGCAGCTCCCACCATCTGTCAACACCTGCCATGACAAAGAATAAACGAAATTAGGACAAGATGAAAAAAGTACAACATAAACAACTGCACATTTAAAACTACCCGAACAACACAATTATATATGATGTTTTTCATAACCAAATCGAAAAATATATGACCTAACTAATAATTCACAAATATATGACCCCGTCGGCCTCTCGAAGGCCAAAGAACACCTTTTCGGGAGGTGTCGGGGTCGGGTGTCGTGTCGGTGTCGGGTGCCGTGTCGGGTCGGGTCGGGTCTCGGGGTTGGGGTGTCGGGTCGGGTGCCGTGTCGGTGTCGGGGTGTCTGGTCAGGCTCGGGGTCGGGTGTCGGTGCGGGTCGGTCTCGGGTCGGGTGTCGGGTCAGGTGTGCGGGTCGAGGTCGGGTGTCGTGTCGGTGTCGGGGTCGGGGTGTCGGTGTCGGGTCGGGTCTTTGTGTCGGTGTCGGGTCGGGTGCCGTGTCGATGTCGGGTCGGGTGTCGGGTCAGGCTCGGGGTCGGGTCGGGTCTCGGGGTCGGGTCGGGGTCATGGTCTCGGGGTCGGGGTCGGGTCGGGTCTCGGGGTCGGGTGTCGGGTCGGGTCGGGTGTCGTGTCGGTGTTGGGGGTCGGGGTGTCGGTGTCGGGGTCGGGGTGCCGTGTTGGTGTCGGGGTCGGGTGCCGTGTCGGTGTCGGGGTCGGGGTCTCGGGGTCAGGGTGTCGGGTCGGGGTGCCTGGTCGGAGTCGGGGTGCCGTGTCGGTGTCGGGGTTGGGGTGTCGGGTCAGGCTCGGGGTCGGGGTGTCGGTGTCGGGGTCGGGGTCGGGGTGTCGGGGTCGGGGTCTCGGGGTCTGGGTGTCGTGTCGGGGTGCCGGGTCGGGGTCTATTTTCCTTTTCTTCTTCTTCCTCTTCTTCCTTTTCTTCCTTTTCTTCCATTTTTTCCTTCTTCTTCTTCTTCTTCTTCTTCTTCTTCTTCTTCCTCCTCCTTTCCTTTTTCCTCTTCTTCTTCTCCTCCTCTCATGTTTTTTTCTTCTTCTTCTTCCTCTTCTTCTTTTTTCTTCTCCTCCTCCTCTTCTTCTTCTTCCTTTCCTTTTTCCTCTTCTTCTTCTCCTCCTCTCCTGTTTTTTTCTTCTTCTTCTTCCTCTTCTTCTTTTTTCTTCTCCTCCTCTCTTCTTCTTCCTTTCCTTTTTCCTCTTCTTCTTCTCCTCCTCTCCTGTTTTTTTCTTCTTCGTCTTCCTCTTCTTCTTTTTCTTCTCCTCCTCCTCTTCTTCTTCTTCCTTTACTTTTCCTCTTCTTCTTCTCCTCCTCTCCTGTTTTTTCTTCTTCTTCTTCCTCTTCTTCTTTTTCTTCTCCTCCTCCTCCTCTTCTTCTTCCTTTCCTTTTCCTCTTCTTCTTCTCCTCCTCACCTGTTTTTTCTTCTTCTTCTTCCTCTTCTTCTTTTTCTTCTCCTCCTCCTCTTCTTCTTCTTCCTTTCCTTTTTCCTCTTCTTCTTCTCCTCCTCTCCTGTTTTTTTCTTCTTCTTCTTTTTCTTTCCTAAAACCGAACTAAACCTAAAACTAAACCTAAATCTAATGTAAACATAAACCTAAAACTAAAAAAACAGAAAAAAGGGAAAAAACTAAATCTAAACCTAAAACTAAATTAAAACTAAACCTAAACCTAAAACTAAACCTAAAACTAAACCTAAAACTAAATCTAAACTAAACATAAACTTAAAACCAAAAAAACAGAAAAAAAGGAGAGGTCGAGCTCACAGGGAGGAGGTGGCGGTGGAGGAGGCGGGCGGGCGGCGGCGGCGCCGGTCCTGTGGTGGGGTGTGGGGCGGCGGGGGTCGCGGCGGCTTCGACACGGCAGGCGGCGGGGCAACGGGCGGGCGGCTCAGGAGCGACGGCGCCCAGGGCGAGGGCGCGGGGCTGGTCACGGCTGGTGGCAAGGCGGTGCCGAGACGGGCGGGGGGCGGGCGACGGGCGACGGGCGGGCGACGGTGGAGCGACGGCGCCGAGGCGGGGGCACGGGGGGTCGCCGGGGCGGCGACGGCGGTGGGCCGACGGGACAGGGCGGGGGCGGTGGTGGCGGCCGGTGGTGCGGCGAGCGGCGGTGGTGGGGGCGGCGGCGCGCGTGTGTGGGAGGGAAACAGAGAGAGGGGGGTGGGGCGCGCTGGCCGTTAGGTAGGTACGTTTAATCTTTGCCGTCCGCCACCTTTCCCGTCCGCTAATGTGCGCTTTGCCATTAGCTAGCGGACGGCAAAGAGGGGGGCCGTTAAGTTTTTTTAACCAGCTCCTCAGTGGGGCCCCCCTCCCTCTTTGCCGTCCGCTGGCGGACGACAAAGATTCTTTGCCGTCGGCTAGCGAGACGGCAAAAAACAGCTGATAGCAAAGGCTTTCTTTGCCATCAGCCGATTCTTCTCGTCTGCTTCTCGTAGTGATGGCAAGAGCTTCTTTGCCGTCCGCTAGCTGACGGCAAAGAGCTGGCAGATGGCAAAGTAGCTGATTCCAGTAGTGTAATGCACAAATTTAGGGGGAGCTCTTACTATTCACATACTTCTCCAAGTGACAATGTTTTTCAATCTTATTATCTTTTGTCGAAGCTTTGATCTATATGTTGTCATCAATTACCAAAAAGGGGGAGATTGAAAGTGCAACTATCCCTGGGTGGTTTTGGTAATTCCTAACAACATATATCTCATTGAGCTAATGCTATTTCAAGATAAGTATTTCAGGAAAGCTCAATGATTGGCATGGCACGGATGAGAAAAGTGGATCCCTCAAAATGATAAGGACAAAAGGATTGGCTGAAGTTCAAAGCACAAGATTCTACATTTTCTATTTTAGTGATCCAAGATCACATTGAGTCTATAGGAAAAGCCAATACTATCAAGGAGGGATGAGGTGTTGCTTAATGGCCTTCTTGCTCAAAATGCTTAGTGATATGCTCCAAAGCCCTCAACTACTCTCTCACATCCACATATGACCTAAACCATAAGTCAAACTCGGCCCTACCGGTTCTTCCTATCCGGCGCCACCGAGTTCAGATGTCATAGCCACTGCCACAAACCCGGGGCAAATCGATCTCACCGATAGGGATCTCGGTCTCACCGAGATGGGGTTGTAATCTCTTTGTTTCCCTTCGTAATGTTTCGGTCAAACCGAGATGAGCGATCGGTCCCACCGAGATTACAATGCAAACTCTCTGTTTCCTTTTCGTAATGTTTCAGGCTTACCGAGATGAGGGAATCGGTCCCACTGAGTTTGCCTGACCAACTCTCTGTGTGTCCATTACCAAAATCAGTCTCACTGAGTTTGTGTAATCGGTCTCACCGAGATTATGTTATGCCCTAACCCTAATCATATCGGTCCTAGCGAGTTGCATGTTGGTCCCACCGAAAGTCCTAACAGTCACATCATTTGCTGAATCGGTCCGACCGAGTTTCTCAATTCGGTCCCACCGAGATTGGTAAGTTGTGTGTAACGGTTAGATTTTGTGTGGAGGCTATATATACCCCTCCACGCACTCTTCATTTGTGGAGAGAGCCATCAGAACGTGCCTACACTTCCAATATTCATTTTCTGAGAGAGAACCACCTACTCATGTGTTGAGACCAAGATATTCCATCCCTACCATATGAATCTTGATCTCTAGCCTTCCCCAAGTTGCTTTCCACTCAAATCCTCTTTCCACCAAATCCAAATCCTGTGAGAGAGAGTTGAGTGTTGGAGAGACTATCATTTGAAGCACAAGAGCAAGGAGTTCATCATCAACACACCATTTTTTACTTTTTGGATAGTGGTGTCTCCTAGATTGGCTAGGTGTCACTTGGGAGCCTCCGACAAAATTGTGGAGTTGAACCAAGGAGTTTGTAAGCGCTAGGAGATAGCCTACTTTGTGAAGATCTACCCTAGTGAGGCAAGTCCTTCGTGGGCGAAGGCCATGGTGGGATAGACAAGGTTGCTTCTTCATGGACCCTTCTTTGGTGGAGCCCTCCGTGGACTCACACACCCGTTACCCTTTGTGGGTTGAAGTCTCCATCAACATGGATGTACGATAGCACCACCTATCGGAACCACGACAAAAACATCCGTGTCTCCTTTTGTGTTTGCACTCTCCAAACCCTTCCCTTTACATGCTTGCTTGAATTGTGTTAAGATTGCTTGACTTGTGCAAAATTGCTAAATCTGCCAAGAACTAAAATTGGGAAAAGGATAGATTTTTATTTGGTCAAGTAGTCTAATCACCCCCCTCTAGACATACTTTCGATCCTACAAGATGGCAGCTCAGACCGCAACATCGCCAGACTTCCTTGCCAAACTTGTGCCTTTCTACCTAGCTTGGATTTAAGGTCATATATTTTTTATTTTAAGTTAATTACATCGTGGACAAGTTGTTGGCTTCGAAGTGAAACAACTTGCAGCATGAAGTAAGATTTTCCTCCGTTGATAACCAAGGTATTGACCCGTAGAGTCTTGATTTGCTGCCAATGATCGGCACTTGAACACAACTAAGACACTTCACTTGCTCCCGAACAATCCTAGTAAGGGTGTCAACCTTTCTAGCCTTGTTACTTACAAGTATTAATGTATTTTATGTATGGTTGGAAGTGATGATCCCAAGCAAGTAAGTAAAACATTTAGTTTGTAAAGAATAGTAAAATGGTTTAATACTTGCTATAGATACATATGCTCTTGTTGAATTATATACTAGTTCGCATTAGCGGATTCTGTGGCCAGCACAATCAAGAGCCCCTGCGTCGCTCCTAGGAGGGGCGACTCGGGCGGAACGCTGGCACAGCCGCCATCCCTTCGCCCTCCAATCTTTCTCCCCCATCCGCCATCGAAGGACGCGTCCGATCAAAGGCCACGAGGCTGACAGCGGCGGCAGGTCCTCGCCCTCCTCGCACGACTAAAGGCGGCAAGGGCCCATCCTTTCTCGCGTTGTGGGATCTTCGGTTGAAGCTTCATGGCGGACCTGGACGGCGTGGTTCGTCCAACGGAGATGGGCGTCTGGGCTGCGACCTCGACTACCGCTGTGGTCGCGAGGGAGGCATGGCGACTGGTTAGGGGGGCTCAGCGCGGCTTAGCTACTTATCTCCGCATGGCGCCGATGGTGGCGGAGATGCCCACTGAGATCTCCGGCTTGATGTAGGGAACCGGTGGATGGCGCGGTCGTTGGGTTCTTCATGCTCTAAGATGGTGTTCTAGTGGTTGCTAGCCCTTATGGATCTGGCCATTGACGAGTTCCTGAATGCTCCGCTGGACATCTGCATTGGAAGCTTGACACATGTAGATTGCTGGAACGGATGAGATTCAGTCGTGTGTGTGCCCCTATTTCAGCCTGAGTGGCTTCAGGAGGCTGTGACGTGAAGCTTTGATATCTGTTGACATTATGAGACACGTCTGTATTTTGATTTCCATGGTAAGGATAGTGGCGGAGAACGCCATAATGGCTGAGGTATGAGGCCTTGTAATGGCGGATCGAGTCTTCGTGGCTGAAAGATCGAGGATGTCGCCTAGAGGGGGGTGAATAGGCGCTTTAAAATAATTACGATTTAGGCTTGAACAAATGTGGAATAAACCTAGCGGTTAATTTGACAAGCACAAAACCTAAAATGACTAGGCTCACCTATGTGCACCAACAACTTATGCTAAGCAATATAACCAACTATGTGATAGCAAGATATATGATAAGAAACAATATGGCTATCATAAAGTAAAGTGCATAAGTAAAGGGCTCCGGTAAGAGATAACCGAGACACGGGGAGACGATGATGTATCTGATGTCTACTACACAACCTTCTTCTTGTAGACGTTGTTGGGCCTGCAAGTGCACAGGTTTGGAGGACAGTAGCAAATTTCCCTCAAGTGGATGACATAAGGTTTATCAATCCGTGGGAGGCGTAGGATGAAGATGGTCTCTCTCAAACAACCCTGCAACCAAATAACAAAGAGTCTCTTGTGTCCCCAACACACCCAATACAATGGTAAATTGTATAGGTGCACTAGTTCGGTGAAGAGATGGTGATACAAGTGCAATATGGATGGTAGATGTAGGTTTTTGTAATCTGAAAATATAAAAACAGCAAGGTAACTAATGATAAAATTGAGCGTAAACGGTATTGCAATAATAGGAAACAAGGCATAGGGTTCATACTTTTACTAGTGCAAGTTCTCTCAACAATAATAACATAGATAGATCATATAACAATCCCTCAACATGCAACAAAGAGTCACTCCAAAGCTACTAATAGCGAAGAACAAACGTAGAGATTATGGTAGGGTACGAAACCACCTCAAAGTTATTCTTTCGGATCGATCTATTAAAGAGTTCATACTAGAATAACACCTTCAGACACAAATCAACCAAAACCCTAATGTCACCTAGATAGTCCATTGTCACCTCAAGTATCCGTGGGCATGATTATACGATATGCATCACACAATCTCAGATTCATCCAACCTACACAAAGTACTTCAAAGAGTGCCCCAAAGTTTCTACCGGAGAGTCAAGAAAACATGTGCCAACCCCTATGCATAGGTTCATGGGCGGAACCCGCAAGTTGGTCACAAAAACATACATCAGTGGCACGTGATATCCCATGTCACCACAGATAAACACGACAAGACATACATCAAGTGTTCTCAAATAAAGAATCAATCCCATAAGATAACTTCAAGAGGGAAACACAATTCATCACAAGAGAGTAGAAGGGGGAACATCATAAGATCCAACTATAATAGAAAAGCTCGCGATACATCAAGATCGTGCCATAGAGAGAACACGGGAGAGAGAGAGATCAAACACATAGCTACTGGTACATACCCTCAGCCCCGAGGGTGAACTACTCCCTCCTCGTCATGGAGAGCGCCGGGATGATGAAGATGGCCACCGGTGATGGGTTCCCCCTCCGGCAGGGTGCTGGAACAGGCTCCCGAGAGGTTTTTGGTGGCTATAGAGGCTTGCGGCGGCGGAACTCCCGATCTATCTTCTCCCTGGATATTTTTAGGGTACGTGGGACTATATAAGCGAAAGAAGTCGGTCAGGGGGTGCTCGAGGGGCCCACAAGACAGGGGGGCACGCCCAGTAGGGGGAGGGGGGCGCCCCCTATCTCCTGGCCTCCTCGAGGATCTTCTAGCGTGAACTCCAAGTCTCCAGGATCATATTCTTCCAAAAAATCACGCTGCCAAAGGTTTCATTCCGTTTGGACTCCGTTTGATATTCCTTTTCTTCAAAATACTGAAACAGGCAATAAAACAGCAATATGGGTTGGGCCTCCGGTTAATAGGTTAGTCCCAAAAGTAATATAAAAGTGTATAATAAAGCCTGTGATCATTCAAAATAGATAATAAAATAGCTTGAATGCTTCATAAATTATAGATACGTTGGAGACGTATCAGCATCCCCAATCTTAATGCCTACTCGTCCTCGAGTAGGTAAATGATAAAAGAAAGAATTTACGAAGTGTGAATGCTATAGCAGGTGCACAAGTTTGATCAATGATGATTTCAATCACCTTTTCTAGCATGATAATATGTCATAACAGTAGTTCATCTCATAAAACTTCTTGTGATAAAGTAACAATCAATTCACATGTCAAGGCATAGACCATAAACTTTCTTGAAAACTAGCAAACTTCATTCTCAGTCATCAAACAATTGCAATTCATCTTATTTTCAGGAATAGCAAACTCCACATACTCAACTATCATATAGTCTTCTACAATTGCTAACACTCACGCAATACTAATGGTTATGGAGTTTCAATCAGACACTGAGAAAGATAGGGGCTTATAGTGTTGCCTCCCAACGTATTCACCTTTGGGTGATGTCAACAATAATAGTTCATGCTAACTTACATCCAATTGGATATATATATATCAGGATCTTCCCAACAGGAGGTGCTTGCCAAAGGATAAAATGAAAAAGGGAAAGGTGAAGATCACCTTGACTCTTGTATTAAATTAAAGACATAAAGTAAAAGATAGGCCCTTTGCAGAGGGAAGCAGAGATTGTCATTCGCTTTTAGGGTTGGATGCACAAAATCTTAATGCAAATGAACGTCACTTTATATTGCCACTTGTATATAGACCTTTATTATGTAGTCCGTCGCTTTTATTGCTTCTATAACAAGATCGTATAAAGCTATTTTATTCACACCAAAAGATCATACATATTTAGAGAGCAATTTTTATTGCTTGCACCGATGACAACTTACTTGAAGGATCTTACTCGATCCATAGGTAGGTATGGTGGACTCTCATGGCAAAACTGGGTTTAAGGATATTTTCAAGCACAAGTAGTATCTCTACTTGGTGCAAGGAATTTTGGCTAGCATGAGGGGGAAAGGCAAGCTCAACATGTTTGAATGATCCATGACAATATACTTTAACTGAGATGTCGGAAAACATAACCCATTACATTGTCTTCCTTGTCCAACATCAACTCTTTAGCATGCCGTACTTAATGAGTGCTCCCAATTATAAAAGATGTCTAGGATAGTGTATTTATATATGAAATCTCTCTTCCTTCAATATTCTTTCATGAATTGTTCAAATGATCAATACAATGCTTGCCAACCTTCAATAAATTTACAACCTCTACTTCTTAGATGTGAAGTCATAACTCCCCATGGGATAAGCAAATGAGGCATATATAATTTCAGATTTATGACAATCAACTCATTCAACAATTTACTCATAGGATATAGGTGAAGCACACGAGTAAATAACAAACTACTCCAAAAAGATATAAGTGAAGATCAATGAGTAGCTAAATAATTATGTAACTATGTGAAGACTCTCTCTCATTTAAGAATTTCTGATCTTGGTATTGTATTCAAACAGCAATCAAAACAAAAAATAAAATGACATTGCAAGAATAGCACAACTCATGTGAAGAAGCAAACACTTAGGCTCAACCGATACTAAACGATAGTTGTTGAAGAAGAAAGGTGGGATGCCTACGGGGCATCCCGAAGCTTAGATGCTTGAAACTTCTTGAACTATTATCTTGGGTGCCTAGGGCATCCCCAAGCTTGAACTTTTGTGTCTCCTTAATTCCTCTCATATCATGGTTTCTCTTTTTATCAAAAGCTTCATCCACACCAAACTCAACAAGAACTCGTGAGATAGGTTAGTATAAACCAATGCAAAACCTTATCATTTTCTACTGTAACAAATCACTAAAATTGTTATTCAACATTGCATACTAAATGCCTCTGCATATTTAATACTCCTGTCCTTAAATAGAATCATTAAACAAGCAAACATATATGCAAACAATGCAAACATAACAGCAATCTGCCAAAACAGTACAATCTGTAAAAGAATGCAAGAGTAAAATACTTCCGTAACTCCAAAAATTATGAGGAAAATACTACGATGTAGAAGATTTATCAGAGCTCCATATGCAAAAAGTTTCAACATTATATCATGCTCTGACTTTTCTAGGGAATTTTTGCAACAGCGGTAAACTTTCTGTTTTCAAACAGCAACATGTATACTAGCAAAATAAGCATGGTAAAGGCCATCATTAACATTTTAATTGAAAATAAAGATGCAAAACATTATTCTAAATAACATCAAGCAAATAATAACAAAATAAAATGACGCTCCTAGCAAAACACATATCATGTGGTGAATAAAAATATAGCTCCAAGTAAAGTTACCGATGAACGAAGACGAAAGAGGGGATGCCATCCGGGGCATCCCCAAGCTTAGGCTCTTGGTTGTACTTGAATATTACCTTGGGGTGCCTTGGGCATCCCCAAGCTTAGGATCTTGCCACTCCTTATTCCATAGTCCATCGAATCCTTACACAAAACTTGAAAACTCCACAACACAAAACTCAACAGAAAACTCGTAAGCTCCGTTAGTATAAGAAAATAAAACCACCACTTAGGTACTGTAATGAACTCATTCTAAATTCATATTGATGTAATATATATTGTATTCTAACTTCTCTATGGTTCATACACTCGTATACTACTCATAGATTCATCAAAATAAGCAAACAACACATAGAAAACAGAATCTGTCAAAAACAGAACAGTCTGTAGTAATATGTATCAAACGTATACTTCTGGAACTCTAAAACTTGTACCAAATTAGGAAGTCCTAAGAAATTCGTTTGCCAATCCATAGCAAAAATAATAAGATCCGAAGCTCGTTTCTGTGAATTAACAAAACTAATTTACTGGGTGCAAAAGTTTCTGTTTTTCAGCAGGATCAACACAACTATCACCGTAAGCTATCCTAAAGGTCCTACTTGGCACTTTATTGAAACAAAAGCTAACATGATTACTATAGTAGCATAATCATGTGAACACACAAAAACTTTAAGGATAAACATTGGGTTGTCTCCCAACAAGCGCTTTTCTTTAATGTCTTTCTAGCTAGGCATGATGATGACAATGATGCTCACATAAAAGATAAGAATTGGAACGTAACGGGAGCATCATGAAGCATATGACTAGCACACTTAAGTCTAACTCTCTTCCTATGCATAGGGATTTTGTGAGCAAACAACTTATGGGAACAATAATCAACAAGCATAGGAAGGTAACACAAGCATAAGTTCAAAACTTGAAGCACATAGAGAGGAAACTTGACATTATTGCAATTCCTACAAGCATATGTTCCTCCCTCATAATAATGTTTAGTAGCATCATGAATGAATTCAACAATATAACCAGCACCTAAAGCATTCTTTTCATGATCTACAAGCATAGAAAATTTACTACTCTCCACATAAGCAAAAATTTTCTCATTCGGAATAGTGGAAGTATCATAAAAGACTTGAACATTAAACATTGTCTCCACACTAAAAGAGTACTGTTCAGAAAAAGGGTAATCATAATCATGACAAGTTTTATAAATATAATCATCACTACTTTTTATAGCATAAGTTTCATCACAATAATCATCATAAGTAGCAACTTCGTTCTCATTATAATCGATTGAAACCTCTCCCAAGATAGTGGAATCACTAACTAAAGTTGACACTCTTCCAAATCCACCTTCGTATTCATCACAATAAAATTCAACATCCTCCAAAATAGTGGGATCACTACTTCCTAAAGTTGACACTCTTCCAAACCCACTTTCATCGATATAATCATCATAGGTAAGAAGCATGCTATCATCATAACAACTTTGCATATCAAAACTTGGGATGCTAAAAATATCATCTTCATTAAACATAGCATCCCCAAGCTTGGGACAAACATTAATTTCAGCAAATATATTCTCAAATATTTCATCCTCATCAAACATAGTTTCCCCAAGCTTGGGCCTTTTCATATCATAAGCATAATCACTCTCATCATTAATAGTATGGATAGCACCAATAGTATAGCAATTATCATCATCACAATGAGTAGTAGGAGCAACATCATTTGGGAGGGATACCTTTTTACCTTTGTTACCCCTTTTTTTCCTTTTCATTTTCACATTATGTGTGGGTTCAACCTTCCTCTTTGAGCTCCTTATTGACGAGATTGGTTGAATAGAAAGCTCCTCCTCGTTACCTAATTCATCATAAGAAATAATAGGAGGATATTGGGAAGTCTCTTCCCTTTCATTAGTATTCTCATCATCTTCTATTTGCTTTCTTTTCTTTATGTAATTGGCAATATAAGGATTTTCGATGCAATTTGTTTTGATAGAAAGACTGTAAGGGAACCCCCTACAGTATAATTGGTGCAACAAACCCAAATTGCAAGTACCATGCCTTGAACCTGGGTGGGTGGGAAGGCATCAACCCCTTCCCACCACTAGGCTGTAAGGATTTTCGATGCAATTCACCACACAATACAAATAAATCTTCTCTAGATCAATATCAAGGAATTTCTTATGGGCAAATTCTGGAAGGTCCTTCATTAAACGTTTCAATTCTTCATAACCCAAAAGCAAACTAAGTTCATTATAATGCGCAAGGGAAGTCAAATCATCACAATTTTTGGACACGATTCGATCATGAAATAAACTGCAAAGGAGATGTAGATGACCATGTTCATTGCATAGTTCACAAGTACGGCAGAGGAAGTGTAAATTTTCAGCACTCCCATTTAACTTTTCTTGCAACAATTTAGTTTCTAAATGCTTATGCCTCTTGCAATATATATCTTCTCTATTTGGTGTGTTCATGCAAACATGCACTCCACAAAAGTTGACATGCTTATAAGAGATATTTTCATCATGACTAGAGCAATCATCATTAGTACTACGGATATTCAAGGAGTTCATACTAACAACATTGCGATCATGCTCATCATTCAAAGATTTAGTACCAAGCATTTTAATCCATTCTTCTTCTAGCAATTGAGCACAATTTTCCTTTCCATCATACTCACGAAAGATAGTAAAAAGACGAAGCGTATGAGACAAACTTAACTCCATTTTTTTGTAGTTTTCTTTTATAAACTAAACTAGTGATAAAACAAGAAACAAAAAGATTCGATTGCAAGATCTAAAGATATACCTTCAAGCACTCACCTCCCCGACAACGGCGCCAGAAAAGAGCTTGATGTCTACTACACAACCTTCTTCTTGTAGACGTTCTTGGGCCTGCAAGTGCACAGGTTTGTAGGAGAGTAGCAAATTTCCCTCAAATGGATGACCTAAGGTTTATCAATCTGTGGGAGGCATAGAATGAGGATGGTCTCTCTCAAACAACTCTGCAACCAAATAACAAAGAGTTTCTTGTGTCCTCAACACACCCAATACAATGGTAAATTGTATAGGTGCACTAGTTCGGCGAAGAGATGGTGATACAAGTGCAATATGGATGGTAGATATAGGTTTTTGTAATCTGAAAATATAAAAACAGCAAGGTAACTAATGATAAAAGTGAGCGTAAACGGTATTGCAATGATAGGAAACAAGGCATAGGGTTCATATTTTCACTAGTGCAAGTTCTCTCAACAATAATAACATAGATAGATCATATAACAATCCCTCAACATGCAACAAAGAGTCACTCCAAAGCCACTAATAGCAAAGAACAAACATAGAGATTATGGTAGGGTACGAAACCACCTCAAAGTTATTCTTTCAGATCGATCCATTAAAGAGTTCGTACTAGAATAACACCTTAAGACACAAATCAACCAAAACCCTAATGTCACCTAGATACTCCATTGTCACCTCAATTATCCGTGGGCATGATTATACGATATGCATCACACAATCTCAGATTCATCCAACCAACAGAAAGTACTTCAAAGAGTGCCCCAAAGTTTCTATCAGAGATTCAAGAAAATGTGTGCCAACCCCTATGCATAGGTTCATGGGCGGAACCTGCAAGTTGGTCACCAAAACAAACATCAAGTGGCACGTGATATCCCATTGTCACCACAGATAAACACGGCAAGACATACATCAAGTGTTCTCAAATAAAGACTCAATCCGATAAGATAACTTCAAGAGGGAAACTCAATTCATCACAAGAGAGTAGAGGGGGGAGAAACATCATAAGATCCAACTATAAGAGCAAAGCTCGCGATAAATCAAGATCGTGCCATAGAGAGAACACGAGAGAGAGAGATCAAACACATAGCTACTGGTACATACCCTCAGCCCCGAGGGTGAACTACTCCCTCGTCGTCATGGAGAGCGCACTACTAGAAAAATGGCTATATCCAATATCCCTATTAGTGGCGCACCATGGTGGTGGTGCGCCACTGCTATATAGTAGTGGTGCACCAGATGCAGGTGCGCCATTGTTATTTTTTTAGTAGTGGCGCACCTTTAGTCCAATGCGCCATTGCTATTTTTTCCTCGGATCCACCCCTTTCCCCAGGTTTACCAATGGCGCACCTTTGCTAGGTGCGCTATTTCTGTTTTAGATAGCAATGGCGCACCTAGCAAACGTGCGCCATTGGTAAGCCAGGGGAGGTGGGCATTTTTGTGTAGCAATGGCGCACCACCCCCTGGCGCGCCATTGCTATGTGCTGCACCGACCGGCCCTGATTCGAGAGAATCCAATCCAACCAAAGCAAACACAACACAACACAACGCTTCCTCCTCCTCTCCCCTCGAATTGATCCCCTCCAAACCCGCTGCCACCACCGTGGACCTCCTATCCCCATCCCCACCGGCGTTCTCGTCTCCTCTAGCCTCACCATCGACCTCCCGCCCTGCCCTGCATCCCGTCGCCGGCGCCCCACCCGCTCCCCTCTCCGTCTCTTCCTAGGAGGGAGCGAGGCCTCAGATCCACAGGCCGCGGAAAACACCGCCACCGCGTCCTACTCCTTCCACCCCACCTAGCCGCCCTCCGCCTCCACCCTCCCTCCCTCCTCGCGCCCGCAGCCATGTCGACCGAGCTCAGGACCCCTCTCCTCCAAGACCAAAACATAGGCAGCAGGCCAGGGCGACTTCAGTGCCTCCCTTCTCCTGGATGGCAGTTCAGTCGTGTTGGTCGTGCACCCCCACAACCAGAGAGGAGGGGAGAGGAGGCGGAGATGTTCTTCTTGCTGACGGGAAGAACAAGCAGGCGTGCAAGGAGGGCAAGATCCGCGGCACGGCGGTGCTGGTCAAGAGCGGCGTGCTTGACCTCGGTGACTTCAAATCATCCGTCCTCGATGGCGTCCACAAGATCCTCGATGGCCAAGGACGATGGCATCTCCTTCCATCTCGTCAGCGCCACCGCACCCAACCCTTGTAAGCAGTCGCCTCCTCTCCCTTCCTCTTACCCCCGCCCTGCATCTCTGAACTCACCTTGCCGTCTCCTTCCCTACACCGCGTGCGTTTCAGTTTTCCTCTTGGCCTTGTCCCTGCAATCTATACTATTGATTTCAATCCAAAATAAAAGAACAAGCATTGCAGATTTGGTTCCTTTTCTTGTTGGGAAACGTAGTAATTTCAAAAAATTTCCTACGCACACGCAAGATCATGGTGATGGCATAGCAACAAGAGGGGAGAGTGTTGTCTACGTACCCTCATAGACCGTTAAGCGGAAGTGTTATGACAACGCGGTTGATGTAGTCATACATCTTCACGATCCGACCGATCCAAGGACCGAACGTACGTCACCTCCGTGTTCAGCACACGTCCAGCTCGATGACGTTCCCCGGGCTCCAATCCAGCAAAGCGTCAGGGATGAGTTCCGTCAGCACGATGGTGTGGTGACGATGATGATGTTCTACTGGCGCAGGGCTTCGCCTAAACTCCGCGACGATATGATCGAGGTGGAATATGGTGGAGGGGGGCACCGCACACGGCTAAGGAACAATCCGTAGATCAACTTTTGTGTCTCTAGGGTGCCCCCCCGCCCCCGTATATAAAGGAGAAAGGGGGAGGCCGGCCGGCCCCTGTGAGCGTGCCAAGGAGGAGGAGTCCTCCTCCTAGTAGGAGTAGGACTCCCCCTTTCCTACTCCTACTAGGAGGGGGAAAGGAAGGGGGAGAGGGGGAAGGAAAGAGGGGGGCGCCGCCACCCTCATAATCCAATTCGGACCAAAGGGAGAGGGGGCGCGCAGCCCACCCTAGCCGCCCCTCTCTCTTTCCACTAAGGCCCATGTGGCCCATTAACTCTCCCGGGGGGGTTCCGGTAACCCTCCGGCACTCCGGTTTTCTCTGAAATCACCCGGAACACTTCCGATGTCCGAATATAGTCGTCCAATATATCAATCTTTATGTCTCGACCATTTCGAGACTCCTCGTCATGTCCGTGATCACATCCGGGACTCCGAACAAACTTCGGTACATCAAAACTTATAAACTCATAATAAAACTGTCATCATAACGTTAAGCGTGCGGACCCTACGGGTTCGAGAACTATGTAGACATGACCTAGAACTATTCTCGGTCAATAACCAATAATGGGACCTGGATGTTCATATTGGTTCCTACATATTCTACGAAGATCTTTATCGGTCAAACCACATAACAACATACGTTGTTCCCTTTGTCATCGGTATGTTACTTGCCCGAGATTCGATCGTAGGTATCCAATACCTAGTTCAATCTCGTTACCGGCAAGTCTCTTTACTCATTCCGTAATACATCATTTCGTAACTAACTCATTAGTTATAATGCTTGCAAGGCTTAAGTGATGAGTATTAACGAGAGGGCCCAGAGATACCTCTCCGACAATCGGAGTGACAAAACCTTATCTCGAATTATGCCAACTCAACATGTACCTTCGGAGACACCTGTAGAGCACCTTTATAATCACCCAGATACGTTGTGACGTTTGGTAGCACACAAAGTGTTCCTCCGGTAAACGGGAGTTGCAGAATCTCATAGTTGTAGGAACTTTGTATAAGTCATGAAGAAAGCAATAGCAACATACTAAACGATCAAGTGCTAAGCTAACAGAATGGGTCAAGTCAATCACATCATTCTCCTAATGATGTGATCCCATTAATCAAATGACAACACATGCCTATGGTTAGGAAACATAACCATCTTTGATCAATGAGCTAGTCAAGTAGAGGCATACTAGTGACACTATGTTTGTCTATGTATTCACACATGTATCATTTTTCCGGTTAATACAATTCTAGCATGAATAATAAACATTTATCATGATATGAGGAAATAAATAATAACTTTATTATTGCCTCTAGGGCATATTTCCTTCATTTCTTTTCTTGCCGGAGCCAACATTTGTAATGCCATCAACTTACTATGTTTTCTATGTATGTATAGGTACACTTACTATGTTTTCAAAGTTGGCTGACACAGAGCAAAGTCATCAACCAATGCCATCTTCCAGTCATTCTTCGTTTATCTGAATCACTCACTGTAATTTGTAGTACTTGGAAATTTACTTGTGGCAGTCTGAAGCTTTATTTTAGTAATATACTTAGAGAATTCCAAATTGATTTTGAGATTAGACCATGTTGATAAACTATAGCACTTCGTCTTGTCGTTCCTACTCAGACCCCCCCTGCTGACCTGCTTCCTTTACTAATCTAATCAGGGCTTGATGGTTGTCAACAAAGAAAGGAAGAAAGAATGAAAGATCCATTTCTCCATGGAAGGTGGAAGGGACATCTTGATCGCAAGTGACTGACTGGAAGCAACCGAGGGAGGTAAGATGCATGCATATTCAACTTGCTGGTTTTCCAAGTTTTTGTTTAATCAACTTGTGGGTCGACACGGCCGGCGTTGCTGGATGGACTGGCATGTCACGCCCGCGCCTGCAAGTCCTGTGTGTAGCAATGGCTCAACTTAGTGGATCCTTTTAATTTAGGATCTATTCTCCTACTCTCTGAATATTGTTTCCAAAAGTTCCATTTTATCTTCAGATACCTCAACTTGTACAATGTTAAGTGAGTTATCAAAACGGTGAATTACTGTATTTTGTACAATGTTTCTTTTTATCCTATTGGATGTGTAGGTAGTAGAGGAAGTATGGATGGTAATTTTGTTTCACTCAATAAAATCCTTGTGTGTGCTAATTCTGCATCGAGATCTCCAGGTAATCCTCCTTCTTCTCTCTCTGCTCTGCTTCTGCATTCTGTACTGAACTATCACTAGCCTAGGGTTTAAGCTCTGAATTTTTAGATGTTTAGATCGATTCAGTAGTTGCTTAGGTATATAGGAATCTATGTAGTGCTTAGGATGTCCTAGTTGCAGCAGAACATGTGTAGTTGTTTTACTGAATTTTACTTCTGATTCAAGGTTTCGTGAGTGGCTGAGATACATGCTGAGAGAACATGGAGGTCCCTTATTGGATGCTTTCAGATCAAAATACCCTGAAAGGTATCGCGGCTCCTGTTTTTTACTTGCTACTCTTATTCTTATCACAATTTTGCAACTTTGTTATAGCTTATTACTCCATGTACTCAGAACCAACAATGTAAGTACATATTTGACTATTGGTTAAATAATGTCCTCAGAACTTTGCACGTATCAGTGCTGGTTTCCATCTTTGAACAACTAAAAGAAGTTAGTAATTTGCTGATGTCATAGGCTGTGAGGGCAGGAAAAATGTTCAGTGGGGATTGACTTTATAGTTATATAGGATTATTACAACTATAGTGTACTTCATGATAATCACATGCTAACGATGTACCGTATGCTTCCTTCATTTGTTTTGTGCAGGAAGGGAGCTTATACTTGCTTTAATCAAACCGTTGGAGCTGAAGAATTCAATTATGGTTCTAGAATAGATCACATTCTCATTTCAAAACGCACACACTGTCGAGATGAGGACCCTACGGCACAGCGAGCCTCACTGGACGGTGGCGCAATGCATGAGGTACAGAACTTAAACTCCTTCATCGTCACATCAATCACAAAGTTTATGTCACTAAATAGTTAATTTCTTAGGAATAGAGCATGTCTACTTGGGCTAAACTATAACAAAGTTCAGAATATTAAAGTTTAGATTATTAACCTTAACTTTCATTTATCAAAGATCTGCACACTTTGTTTTGGATCCACACACCTAGGCTCGTCTAATGTGATCGAATCTGGTCAGATTACTTTTGATGCATCACCTATTACTCTTTTTGGTGAATTATGTTAGTAGTAATCTTGATTAGCTAGTTGCATGTTTGTTAGCAGGATTAGCGTGGCCGTAGCTTAGGTCAAGCATGTACCTTATGTTTTGTCTCATGTAAAAAGCTTAGGACTGTGTTTACTGAATAATTAAGTTCTTCTGACAGGGAACTATGCATCCTGAATGGCATAGACTCTTCGCTTCATGAAATGACCCATGTCTATGATTCAAGGTATCTTAGATCTTCAATGTCAGATGCAAATAATTGCTCAATTTCACTTCTCTGTAATGTTCATTCTCACATATTTCTATCATTCTTTGCAAGGATAAAGTAAAGAAAAAGAAGAAAAGATTACTAGAAGATTAGTTTTAGAATTTTCTTTTATTTCCTTGTAATTTTTCTTTTATTGGATACTTGTAAAGACATTGTAATATTCTTACTATAATAAAAATTATGATTCTATTTCATATTTTGTTTTTAAATTATTTTTCCTTATAGGTTGTTTTCTGTAAATTTGGATTTTTTTTGTTTTCCAAATACATTACTAGTGGCGCATTTCAGCCCTTATTAGTGGCGCACCTTCCTTTATTACTAGTGGCGCACCTATAAGGCTATTAGTGGCGCACCTAGAGGGAATACCAGTGGAGCACCTATAGAGCGCCATTACTAACGAAAACATGTGCGCCACTAACAGGGCTTTTTCTAGTAGTGGCGCCGGGATGATGAAGATGGCCACCGGTGATGGGTTCCGCCTCCGGCAGGGTGCCGGAACAGGCTCCCGAGAGGTTTTTGGTGGCTACAGAGGCTTGCGGCGGCGGAACTCCCGATCTATCTTCTCCGTGGATGTTTTTAGGGTATGTGGGACTATATAGGTGAAAGGAGTCGGTCAGGGGGTGCTCGAGGGGCCCACGAGATAGGGGGCACGCCCAGTAGGGGGGTGTGTCGTGGTACTAAGACTGACAGTAGAATAGGGGGTAGGTATGGAGAGGCAAGATCCTAGCTATGGAGTAGTTGTATACGCAAGGGATTTACGAGTTCATGCCCTTCTGGGAGGAAGTAACATCCCTACGTCTCGGAGCCCGGAGGCGGTCGACTGGATTATATGCGTATGAGTTACAAGGGTGCGAACCCTTCTGCCTGTGGAGGGGGGTGGCTTATATAGTGTCTGCCAGGACCCCAGCCAGCCCACGTAGCGGAGGGTTTAAAGTACATTAAGGCCTGGCGTTACTGGTAACGCCTTACATAAAGTGTCATCATGGCCATAAAGACTACTTAATTACAGACCGTTTGGATACAGAGTGGCTCTTGATCTCCTGGTGGTCGAGTGAGTCTTCATGGTCGAGTGTCTTCGAGTCCGTCGAGTGTCTTCGAGTCCGTCGAGTGGAGTCCCTCTAGGTCGACTGGAAGGCAGCTTCTTCTAAAGATTTCCTTGGGGAGGGTACCTTAGATAGGTCCATGACCCTACCCTAGGTACATGACTTCATCATTAGCCCCCGAATGGATCGAGGTTTGAGTGAGGAAGGAGTTGATAATCTTTCCGACCTGTTTTTGGTGCTGTGAATGTGTCTTACTCTGGATCAATGACTTTTTAGCGATGGCATGAACTTTTCTTTCAGTTGCCTTGATCCATTCTTTTCCTTTGTCGAGTGAACTTTATGAACTCGGTGATTTCCGAGCGACGGATCGTAGGAAATCTGCCTTCTGACAAGTTGCTCTGCTGTTAACGGATTTAGTGGGATCTGAATTTTGGGAAGCGTGCAATGCGGAGAAGACTGTGGTACACGGATGGGATAAGGCGAAGACGCCTCGATTTCCGCACCGCCTTTTTCGCCACTTATCGCGCGCGCGACTGTTTCGGGATTTGACAGGATCGCCCGGGCCTACCAGTCAGCCACTCGGAAGTGACCTTATATAAGGCGCCGGACGGGGTTTTTTGAACAGTGCGTCCTCATTCCCCTCTCCCTCTTCCTCAAACTCGCCCGCTGCGCCCGCTTCTATCTCCGCTCATCTGCTCCTCGCGCGCCTGGCCGGCGACGATGGTGAAGAAGAAGACATCGGCCTTGAAGCGAGCGAAGAAGGCGACGGCGACGGCAAAAGCGAAGGGGAGAGCGACCAGTCGGGCGGATCCTCGTCACGGTCCAGCCTGCCGCAAGGCTGGATCCAGGGAGACTGGATCCGCTCGACCATCACCCAGAAGGACCTCGACGATCTGGCCCATGAGGACTGATCTCCCATGGGTCAGCAAGGCTTCCGGCGACGGAGTGGCAACCGCAGCCTCAAGAGGGTGAGTGTGTCCTCTTAGCCACCCATGTCGATCGCGGGTTCTCTCTGCCACCGAATCTTTTCTTTCGAGGGTTTCTGAACTTCTTTGGAGCACAACTCCATCACTTCACTCCCAACTCCATTGCCTATCTCGCCGCTTTCGTGTCTTTGTGCGAAAACTTCTTGGGTTGTCGGCCGCACTAGGGCCTCTTCAAGCACATATTCACTTGTCGTTCTCAGACGGTGAAAAAGGCAAGTCCGAATGACGAGAGGACCAAAGTAATCCAGATGTGTGGGGGTCTTGGGGTTCAGATGAGGAGTAAGAGTGCTTTTCCAGCCATGACCCTTCCCGAGTCGGTTAGAGGGTGGCAGTCGACCTGGTTCTACTGCCAAGACGAGTCGACGCCGGGGCAGTCGACTAGTCTCCCTCCATTCTCCATGGACCGAGTGAACAAGCCATCTTCCCTGTAGGTGCTTCCGGAGGAGAAGGCTCATGTTAAAATGTTGATGGAGCGTGTAGTCCAACTCATTCGTGACGGGGTCACTAGCATGGATCTCTTGGAGGTTTTCCTTCGACAGCGCATTCAGCCACTCCAATACCGAGGCCACCCGATGTGGTTGTACTCTGGTACCGAAGATACCACTCGGGTCCACCCAGAGGAGGTCGACGACGCCACACTGGAGAGGTGGATGACTGCCATCACAGGGAACAAAGATAACCCTCGTGGGGCTAGGAGGATCCCACCACTCGACCAGTCTTATGAACCAGACAAGGTATGACCACTTATCTGCGATTGTAATCATGTTCCGTTCATTCTGCTTTGCTGCAACTCAGTCGACTGACTTTTATCTTGTTTTGTTGTCTTTCAGATCACCACTGAGTTGTATTCGATGCCCAACGGGGCACAAGCACACACCGAGGAAGAGGAAGGAAGTGGAGGCGAGAGCCCGGAGGAGTGGGAATCGGATGGTGATGATGGTGATGAAGATGATGGCTCTGATGAGGAAGAGGAGGAGGAGGAGGAGAAGGAAGTCGCACCTCCCCGTTCTGAAAGACGATCCAAGCTTGTCCATGACCCTGCAGCCGAGCGCGGTAAGGGGTCGCGCCTGTTGTGTAGTCGACCAAGCGTCCTCGGACGACCTCTCCGGCGCCGACTGAGAAAGCGCCGAAACAATCTCGAGTGGCGTCGTCAAAGCCGACGAAGGCCTTGCCGAATATGAAGATGGTGATCCCCACTATTTCTGGGTAATGGCATAACTTGTGTTTTCTTGTTTCACATGGATTTATTCTTGGTCGATTCGTTAACTGACCGACTGACTTCTAAAACTGCAGTGCTGCTACTTCTGATACCTCGACCAGACCTAAAGATCAAGAAATGGAGGATGTTGTCACTTACAACCCTGGTATGACCTCTGTAGTTTCGTTTTCAGTCGGTAGGATCTTCATTTTTAACTTTGACTCTTTTCTGCAGCTCCATCTAATATCATCATTGATCCTCCTAATGATGATGATGAGGAACCACTGAGGCAGAGGAGGAATAGGAGAGCGTCTGCTGGCAAGACAGCTCAGGTCACATCAGCACCTGAGACGTCAGTTGTGGAGGGGGACAACGTCACTCGGCCTACCGTATCCTTTGCGGTTCCGCTGACGAGTGCTCGCCCTTCGTTGTCGAGTGCTGATCAGCCTTCACTTTTCTCCACCCACCACGTCCCAGAGGACCAAGCAAGCACTGCTAAAGAAGCTATACGCTAGGCGGGGTTCATGATGGAGCAAGTGAAGGTGATCCGAGACGCCAGTCAAGCGGCTTATGACGCCAGTTCAGCCCTTCAGAGCAATGTTCAGGTTAGTCGATCACCGCTGTTACATAGGGATATGATACCGAAAACTTTTCTTTCCGAGAATCTTAGTATCATCGTCAGACACCCACCGGGTGTGTCGATTGAAATTCGGATTGGTGGGGCACGCTGAGTGCACCCACCGGTGTAGTCCCCAAGGCTATGGTGGATCTGGGCAATCGACCGTAGTCTTTATGTCTTGAGCTTTTTCTCATTACTTTCTTTACTCGATCTGGTCGAATGGAATCATAAACCGGTGGGGGCACGCTGAGTGCACCCACTGGGTGTAGTCCTCGAGATCGTGGTCGATCACTTGCGATCGACTACGGCCTCAGAACACCTCGTTTTTTACCGTGGCTAATCGCTGGTGGTTAGCCTTTCATCTTTTTTGGTCGATCGATCGACTCTAGTCGATAGAATTAGTGGGGCACGTTGAGTGCACCCACTAGGTGTAATCCCGAGACTACGAATCGAATGTTTAGATTCGGCCGTAGTCTTAGAGATACTACGATTTTTCCTTAGTCACCGGAAGTGACCTATCTTTGACATCTCGATTGGTCCTTCGAGAATCTTCTTGAGCTTGCAGCTCGTTATACTGAGTTGGAGAACAAGCATATCCAGCTCGAACTTGATCTGAAGCTTGTCCAGAAGAACTTCACGAAGGCGAAGGAGGAGGCAAATGGTATGTTTGGTGAGAACCTTGATGACTGATTTTGTCTCTTGTCCATTCCTCAGTCTGATCTCACTGTGATTTTGCAGATAAACTGAGGGATTCTCTGAAGAAGAAGGACCTTAACCTTGCTGAGGCGCAGAAAGCAGCTTTAGAGAAGATCAAGCTCGCACAAGAGAAGCTGGCTTCAATCGGTAAACTTGAAGAGGAGAATACCAATCTGAAAGCTGCTCTTGATGCGGCCAACAAGGAGGTCAGTCGATTGAAGAATGACAAGATTGCCTTGAGTGACAAGGCCAGTGAATTGGCAGGAAAGAAGAATGATCTGGAGGCTTATCTGGGAGGACTCGCCAAGAAGCTATTCCTCATGCTTGAAGGTAACCCTTTGTATCTGACAGGCTTTCAATTGTGGTCTTACCACCAAACTGCTATCTTAACTTTGGGTTGTGTCTACAGAGTTCTGCCAGAACTTTGAGGATGAGACTAGTCGACTGGAGATGAACCTGGATCCTATCAACTCCCCTGTGAAGGATGAAGCTGCCATGAACGTGCTCCGACTCGAATCTCGTGTTGCTGCTATGGTTGACTATCTTGCAAGACTGAAGGTTGCGACGTTGCACATCGACACGGCACTCTGGCCAGGAGAGACACTTCAGAATGACCTTGAGTCTCTGATGAATCGACTGAATGAAGTTCCAAGTCGAGTGCATGAATGGAAGAAGTCTTCTGCCAGGTGTGGTGCCGATGTTGCTCTGTCTCTGGTTCGTGTTCACTGCAAGGACGCGCGAGAGGACAAGCTGGCGGCTCTCAAGGTAGCCAATACCAAGAAGCATGACTTCTGATCCTTCATGGAGACCTTCATCGCTGCTGCCACTCGGATCGCAGACGGAATCGACTTGGACGAGTTTGTTGCGCCTTCTAGCCCTCCACAGGAGGGGTAAAAAACTTCAATGCTTGATGCCTTAAATTTGCCTCGGTATGCCGAGTGGTTTTTGTAACCGATAAACTTTAGCAGGCTTGGTGCCTGAGCACTTCTGGTTCCATAGAACGCTATCTGAACTTGGATTTGACGTTGCAAATGTCTGCATCTGCCTCCGAACGAACATTGTCTTTCGCTCGGTCTATATGCTGGTGTTTGAGATGCTTTTTTGCAGGTAGGGATGAAGCACAGATTGCAATCGACTTGTACTTCGTCATACTTAGGCGAGCGCTGGGCTGCAGCTAAGCCCCCGAGTGGGAGGTCTGCTCTCCACTCGGTAGGATTTTTACAAACTTAGGCGAGCACTGGGCTGCAGCTAAGCCCCCGAGTGGGAGGTCTGCTCTCCACTCGGTAGGATTTTCAAAAACTTAGGCGAGAACTGGGCTGCAGCTAAGCCCTCTAGTGGGAGGTCTGCTCTCCACTAGGTAGGATTTTCAAAAACTTAGGTGAGCGTTGGGCTGCAGCTAAGCCCCTGAGTGGGAGGTCTGCTCTCCACTCGGTAGGATTTACAAACTTAGGCGAGCACTGGGCTGCAGCTAAGCCCTCGAGTGGGAGGTCTGCTCTCCACTTGGTAGGATTTTCAAAAACTTAGGCGAGCACTGGGCTGCAGCTAAGCCCCCGAGTGGGAGGTCTACTCTCCACTCGGTAGGATTTCTGAGGCGTACCTCTGAAGGGGAAGGTAACAGTCGACCCGCACTTCGTCCTCCTTGCGGGTCACACGTTGTATTTGTAGCTCGGAAGGAGAGGATAGCAATCGACCTGCACCTCGTCCTCCATGCGGACTGCACGTTGTATTTGTGGCGTAGCTCGGAAGGAGAGGGTAGCAGTCGACCTGCGCCTCGTCCTCCTTGCACAGCACACGTCGTATTTGTACTTAGGCGAGCGCTATGCTGCAGCTAAGCCCCCGAGTGGGAGACTGGCTCACCACTCGGCAGGATTTTGTTTAAACTTAGGCAAGTACTTGGACTGCAGCTAAGCCTCCTAGTGGGAGGCTGGCTCACCACTCGGTAGGATTTTGTTAAACTTAGGCGAGTACTTGGACTGCAGCTAAGCCCCCGAGTGGGAGGCTGGCTCACCACTCGGTAGGATTTGTTGAACTTAGGCGAGTACTTGGACTGCAGCTAAGCCCCCGAGTGGGAGGCTGGCTCACCACTCGGTAGGATTTTGTTAAACTTAGGCGAAACAGATTCACAGCTAAGGCCCCAAGTGGGAGATTGGCTCACCACTCGGCAAGGATTTTTTTACAAACTTAAGCGAAACGGATTCGCAGCTAAGCCACCCACTGGGGGACCTTTATGTGAACAATAGCAACAACAATCACTGGGAAAATTATAACACTATTGTCTTTGAAGAATGAACTACAGAAGTACTTTTATTACATCTCATCCGAGTGCATACTTAAGTATAAAAGGGGCGGAGCAGCTCCGCTGCTCAAGCTCGGGGCTCGTCAACTGGTGCTCGACATTGTAAAGGCGGTATGCTCCATTGTGGAGAACCTTGGTGACGATGAAGGGACCTTCCCAAGTAGGAGCAAGCTTGTGTGGCTTCTGCTGATCCACTCGGAGAACCAAATCTCCTTCCTGGAAGGCTCGACTCTTCACGTTTTTGGCATGGAAGCGACGCAAGTCCTGCTGATAAATGGTCGATCGGATCAAGGCCATCTCCCTTTCTTCTTCTAGAAGGTCGACTGCGTCCTGCCGGGCTTGCTCTGCTTCAGCTTCGGTGTAGAGTTCAACTCGGGGTGCATTGTGAAGCAGGTCACTCAGCAGGACTGCTTCAGCTCCGTAGACCAAGAAGAACAGAGTTCTCCCAGTCGACCGGTTAGGTGTGGTCCTTAATCCCCAAAGTACTAACGGAAGTTCGTCGACCCATGCACCAGATGCGTGCTTGAGATCGCGCATCAATCGGGGTTTCAACCCTTTGAGAATTAAGCCATTTGCTCGTTCTGCCTGTCCATTCGACTGAGGGTGAGCGACTGAAGCATAGTTGACTCGTGTGCTGAGATGTGCAGAAGGCCGTGAATTCCTCGGAATCGAAGTTTGACCCATTGTCGGTGATGATGCTGTGTGGAACTCCATATCTGAATATCAACTCCCTGATGAAGCTAACAGCAGAGTTGGCATCAAGATTCTTGATGGGTTTAGCCTCAATCCACTTGGTGAACTTGTCGACTGCTACCAGCACACGGGTGAAGCCACTTCTGCCTGTTCTCAGTGGTCCAACCATATCCAATCCCCATACAGCGAAAGGCCAGACGAGTGGAATGGTCTTTAAGGCTGAAGCGGGCTTGTGTGACATGTTGGAGTAAAATTGACATCCTTCACACTTGTCGACTATCTCCTTTGCCATTTCGTTCGCTCTTGGCCAGTAAAATCCCGCTCGGTATGCTTTAGCCACAATGGTCCGAGAGGACGCATGATGGGCACAGGTCCCCGAGTGGATATCGTCAAGGATTATCCGACCTTCTTCTGGCGTTATACATTTCTGACCAACTCCAGTCGCGCTTTCTCTGTATAACTGTCCCCTTATCACGGTAAAAGCCTTAGACCGGCGAACGATCTGTCGAGCCTCTTCTTCGTCCTCTGGGACCAATTTCCTTAAGATATACGTGATGTACGGCACTGTCCAATCGGGAGTGATCACTAACGCTTCCACAATCAGGTCAACCACTGCTGGAATTTCAACTTCAATCGGATCTGTGACACTTTTAGGCTGCGGAGCTTCTTCGGTAAAAGGATCTTCTTTAACTGATGGAGTATGGATATGCTCCAAGAACACATCATTGGGAATGGCTTCTCTCTTGGAACCTATCTTTGCCAAATCATCAGCCGCTTGATTCTTCAGTGGGGTATATGATGGAGCTCGAACCCTTCAAATTTCTTTTCTAGCTTTCTCACTGCATTGCAGTATCCAGTCATGGCTGGGCTTCTAACGTCCCACTCCTTCATCACCTGATTGACCACGAAATCTGAGTTGCCATAAACCATAAGGCGAGGGACGCCGAGTGAAATGGCCATGCGCAACCCATACAAAAGTGCCTGGTATTCTGCTTCATCATTGGTGGAATCAAAGTGGATCTGGAGCAAATATCTGAGCTTATCTCCTCGGGGGAAAACAAATACTACCCCAGCATCGGAACCATTTAACATCTTAGAGCCATCAAAGAACATGGTCCAGTGCTCCGAGTGAACTTGAGTCGGCTGCTGTTGTTCAATCCACTCGGCAAGGAAATCTGCTACTGCTTGGGACATAATGGCTTTCTTTGCCTCAAACTTGATATCAAGGGGAAGGAGTTCAATCGCCCATTTCGCCACTCGACCGGTTGCATCTCTGTTGTGAAGAATCTCTGACAGTGGGGCGTCGCTGACGACTGTAATGGAATGATCAGAGAAATAATGAGCAACCTTCTTCGTGGTCATGTAGATCCCATACATGAGCTTCTGATAATGAGGGTATCTTTGCTTCGACGGGGTGAATACTTCGGAAAGATAATATACTGGGCGTTGAACTTTGAAGGCTTTCCCTTCTTCTTCCCGCTCGACCGTAAGTACTGTACTGACGACTTGTCCTGTGGCTGCAATGTAGATCAACAAAGGCTCTTTGCTGATTGGAGCAGCAAGCACCGGCTGGGTGGAGAGCAGAGCTTTTAGCTTGGCAAACGCTGCATCAGCTTCTGGTGTCCACTTGAACTTGTCTGACTTGTTCATCAGTAGGTAAAGAGGCACTGCCTTTTCACCGAGGCGAGAGATGAATCGACTTAACGCGGCTAAGCATCCAGTAAGCTTCTGGACATCATGCACACGCACAGGGTGTTTCATTTGGAGTATAGTGCCAACTTTTTCTGGGTTAGCGTCGATTCCTCGTTCGGAAACGAGAAAACCGAGTAACTTTCCACCAGGAACTCCGAATGTGCATTTAGATGGATTGAGCTTGATATCATACCTCCTGAGATTGGCAAATGTTTCAGCGAGGTCAGTCAACAGGTCGGAACCCTTCCGTGATTTGACAACAATATCATTCATGTACGCTTCCACGTTCTGACTGATTTGACTGAGTAAACACTTCTGAATCATCCTCATGAACGTGGCTCCGGCATTCTTGAGGCTGAATGGCATGGTTACATAGCAGAAGCACCCAAATGGAGTGATGAAAGCTGTTTTGATCTCGTCGGGTCCGTCAGACGGATCTGATGGTACCCGGAATAGGCGCCTAAAAAGACAATCTCTCACATCCCGCAATGAGTCGACAATTTGGTCGATGCGAGGGAGAGGAATGATCTTTCGGGCAGGCCCGATTGATATGTTTGAAATCAATGCACATGCGAAGTGACTTGTCCTTCTTGGGGACCATGACAACATTGGCGAGCCACTCGGAGTGGTAAATCTCTCTGATAAACTTGGCTGCCAGGAGCCGAGCCACCTCCTCGCCAATGGCCTTTCTCTTCTGGACGGCGGACCATCGAAGATGTTCTTTGACATGCTTTGCTTTTGGGTCGACTCGTAAACGATGCTCAGCCAGCCCCCTGGGAACACCCGGCATGCCAGCAGGCTTCCATGCAAAGATGTCCCAGTTCTCACGGAGGAACTGGATGAGCGCTTCTTCCTATTTAGAGTCGAGTGTTGTGGAAATATGAGTCGGAGCAGCATTAGGATCGGTCGGGTGAATGTGAACAGGTTTCGTCTCACCAGACGACTGGAACGCTGACTCTGTGGCGGCCTTCTTTGCCCGCAACAAATCACTCGGATCTGCATTTTTCTGATACTCTTGCAACTCCACCACTGTTATCTGAGCATCGGCAATCTTTGAGCCCTTCTAAAAGCACTCTTCTGCCTTTTTCCGATTGCGAGTGATGGTGATCACACCTTTGGGACCAAGCATCTTCAATTTGAGGTATACGTAACATGGTCGAGCCATGAACCGCGCATAAGCTGGCCTGCCCAGAATAGTGTGATAAGCACTATGGAAATCCACGACTTCAAATGTTAGCTTTTCTTTGCGGAAATGCTTCGAATCGCCGAAAACCACATCAAGAGCTATTTGGCCGAGTGACTCAGCCTTCTTTCCAGGAATTACTCCATGGAAACTCATTTTGCCGGAACTGAGTCTGGACATTGGAATGCCCATTCCCTTTAGCGTCTCCGCATACAATATATTCAATCCGCTGCCACCATCCATCAGAAACTTAGTCAGTCGGGTACCTTCGACGACTGGGTCGACCACCAAAGCTTGCCTCCCAGGGGTGGCTATGTGTGTCGGGTGATCAGACTGGTCGAATGTAATGGCAGCTTGAGACCATTTCAGATAGTTGGGTGTCGCCGGAGCAACCATATTCACCTCACGGTTGATAACTTTCTGTCGAATTTTGCTCTCCACATCAGCAAAAATCATCATAGTGGAATTGACATGGGGGTAACCTTCATCACTGTCCTCTTTGTCCTCAGCCTTGTCCGACTCCTTTTCCTTATCCTTGGGCTGTTTTCCTTGAAACTGCTGGATTAAGAGCCGGCACTGGCGAGTGGTATGTTTCGGGTAAATGAAGTTACCCTCTTCGTCTTTCTTCATGTGGATGTGGCATGGCAAATCCATCATGTCGTTTGCTTCCTTGTCCTTCACCTTCTTGGGGTTCCAGGATCCTTTGGGCTTCCCTTTAAACTTGCCCTGAGACACGGCCAAGGCTTCTCCAGGAGCAGCTGGCTCGGCTTTCCGCTTCGCTCCGACCGAGTTTTTTTCCGATCGCTCGGCTTGTACTTGCCACTACGGAGTCGATCATCTTCTTCACCATTGGCGTATTTGGTGGCAATCTCCATCATTCGACTTAGGGTCATGTCTCCGGTTCGACCAAACTTCAAACTTAACTCTCTGTTCTTAATGCCTTCCTTGAAGGCACATGCTGCTTGATGATCAGATACGTCCTCCACCGTATGATGCAATGTGATCCATCTCTGGATGTAATCTCGTGGTCTCATTCGCCTTACGCACGTAGACCGCAGCTCACAATCCCGCTGGTCGCTTGTAAGTTCCTCAAACGTCTGGACGAACACTCGGGCAAGATCTTCCCAAGTGTAAACGCTGCTAGGAGCCAACTGATTCATCCGTGCTCGCCAAACCTTCCAACATAAGCGGTAGGTGCTTCATGGCCACCTCATCATTGCCACCGCTAATCAAGACAGCCACTCGGTAGTCCTCAAGCCAAGTATCGGGCTTGGACTCACCAATGAACTTACTCACCCCACCGCCAACCTTGAAGTTGGGAGGATCATCGCGCTCGATGGCTCGCTAAAACACTCGTCCTGAAACATGAACTCGGCTACTGGTGGGCACATCTCTGTCGTGACCTTCTCGGTGAGCTCTGTTCCGGTCGACCAAACCTTGCATGATAATGGATCTCGTGTCAAAGCCTGGCTCCCTGGGGTCGACCGGAGCTCTCCGCCCAACACTGTGCTGACGTCTGTCATCTTATTGCCCCCCTTTCTCCTGGCCTCCTCGAGGATCTTCTGACATGAACTCCAAGTATCCAGGATCATATTCTTCCAAAAAATCACGCTGCCAAAGGTTTCATTCCGTTTGGACTCCGTTTGATATTCCTTTTCGTTGAAATACTAAAACAGGCAATAAAACAGCAATATGGGCTGGGCCTCCGGTTAATAGGTTAGTCCCAAAAGTAATATAAAAGTGTATAATAAAGCCTGTAATCATTCCAAACAGATAATAAAATAGCATGAATTCTTCATAAATTATAGATACATTGGAGACGTATCAGTATCCCAAAGTTCACACCCTTGCGGATGCTAATCTCCGTTTGGAGCGGTGTGGAGGCACAAGGCTCCCCAAGAAGCCACTAGGGCCACAGTAATCTCCTCACGCCCTCGCACAATGCAAGATGTCATGATTCCACTAAGAGACCCTTGAGGGCGGTCACTGAACTGTACAAATGGCAACCCTTGGGGGCGATCACTGAACCAGTACACTTTGGCAACCCTTGGGGGCGGTCACCGGAACCCGTCAAATTGCTCGGTGTGATCTCCACAACCTAATTGGCGACCCCGACGCTTGCCCGGAGCTTTACACCACAATGATTGAGCTCCAAACACCACCAACCATCTAGGGTGCCCAAGCATCCAAGAGGAACAAGCTCAAAGGTACCAAGCACCCAAGAGTAATAAGCTTCTCAACTTGTAACTTCCACGTATCACCGTGGAGAACTCAAACCAATGCACCAAATGCAATGTCAAGGGCACACGGGGTTCCCAAGTCCTTCTCACCCAAATCCCACCAAAGCAACTAATGCTAGGGAAGAAAATGAGAGGAAGAACAACAAGGAGAACACTAAGAACTCCAAGATCTAGATCCTAGGGGTTCCCCTCACATATAGGAGAAAGTGATTGGTGGAAATGTGGATCTAGATCTCCTCTCTCCTTTCCCCAGAAACTAGCAAGAATCCATGGAGGTATTGAGAGATAGCAAGCTCAAATAAGGTCAAAAATGGGGGAAGAACATGAGCTCAAAGGATAAGGTTCATTGCGGAAGAAGACCCCCTTTTATAAGTGGGAAAAATCCAACCGTTATGCTCATAACCCGCACAGAGAGGTACTACCGCTCATGGGAGCGGTACTACCGCTAGGGAGGTGGAAGCCCTTCGAAAAACAATAGCGAGGAGGCAAAAGGCTAGTACAACCGCCGTATCAGTACTACCACTCGTCCTCACGGTACTACCGCTAGGGGTAGCAGTACTACCGCTAAGGGTAGCAGGATTACTGCTTGCGAGCAGTACTAAAAAAAATACATCTGTGCCTACCACCGCTGGACTTAAAACGAGATTTTGGTCCGGAGGGGAAGTAGCCATGGTAGTAGCCGCAGTAGTACCGCTATGGAGCGGTAGTAAAGAATTACATCCTCTCCAAGCGGTAGTAGCCGCGGTAGAACCGCTGCAGCCTTTTAAGGACACCAAAACTGCCACAACTTCAACAAAGGGACTCCGAATTCAACGAAACCATGTTTGTTGGAAACATAACGACATGGGCTAACACAATCCTGATAGAAATAACAACAAGAAGAAAATTAGAAAAGTCCCATAAGAAAATGGTGAGAACCCTTCCTTGAATAAGACCGGTAAAACCTCCAACACCGAGAACGTAATAAGAGAAGCATATGAAATCCGTTTTTGATGTACTATAGCTTGTCACGAAGATGACCAAAATCTAAAATCACAAAGAGAAACACCAAACAAGAACCAAGAAATATGATGCAAGGATGCAATGGTTTGAGCTCTCTACAAACAATATGATCAAGCTACCCATCGAGAGCCCCCCTTGATAGTACGGCAATTAATCCTATAACCCGGTCTCTCAACTACCACCATGAGACCGGTAAAACATAAACCTATCAAGGATAAACCTTTTCCTTGCACATGATCCACTTGAGCTAGATGATGACGATCTTGTCGTCCTCAAGATGGACCACCTTTCTTGATTATATTGGGTCAATGAAGACTAGTTGATTTCTCCCCCATACTCCACTATGGGTGAGCCACCCTTTGGCATGTCTTCACAAGTCCATGTCACCACAATGGACGGCAAGCTTCAAGCACTTGATCTCTTTGTGATGCTCCACTTGAACTTGCACACCGCAGATTTGATGACGATCACCACTTGATGTCATCCTCTCCATGGGTTGTATGATATCTTCCTATTGACGCAAGCCCATGGAAACATACCTAACCCCACATAGAACTGTCACATAGACCATGGGTTAGTACACAAAGCATAATGGACAATACTTACCGTACCATGGGATCACTTGATCCCTCTCGGATCTTCTACGCTTTGTGTGTTGATAAACTTGAATCACTCTCTATACTTAGTCTTGATCAACCTAGAATCTTTCCAACCCTCTTCATTTGAATGATGTCTTGAAGATAAACATGAATTATCACACAATCTTCTTCTTCAAGACATGCTTGCAATAAGCTCAACACTCACATGACCAATCTTTGGATAATTCCTTAATAGCACCTTGGTCAACTCATAAACTCCTTGAAACCAGCACATAGACTTCAAGAAATGCCTATGGACAAATCCTTCAAATATAACTCAATGCAACCATTAGTCCATAGAGAATGTCATCAATTACCAAAACCAAACATGGGGGCACCACATGTCCTTTCAATCTCCCCCATTTTGGTAATTGATGAAAATCACTTTCAACAGAGTTTATATAAGGAATTTGAAGGAAATATGCCCTAGAGGCAATAATAAAGTTATTATTTATTTCCTTAATTCATGATAATTGTTTATTATTCATGCTAGAATTGTATTAACCGGAAACTTAGTACATGTGTGAATACATAAACAAAACATATAGTCCCTAGTATGTCTCTACTTGACTAGCTCGTTAATCAAAGATGGTTATGTTTCCTAACCGTAGACATGTGTTGTCATTTGATGAACGGGATCACATCATTAGGAGAATGATGTGATGGACATGACCCATCCGTTAGATTAGCATTATGATCGTGTCAGTTTCATTGCTACTTCTTTCTTCATGAGTTATACAAGTTCCTCAGACTATGAGATTATGCAACTCCTGAATACTGGAGGAACACTTTGTGTGCTACCAAACGTCACAACGTAAATGGGTGAATATAAAGGTGCTCTACAGGTGTCTCCGAAGGTGTTTGTTAGTTTGGCATAGATCGAGATTATGATTTGTCACTCCGTGTTTTGGAGAGGTTTCTCTGGGCCCTCTCGGTAATACTCATCACTATAAGCCTTGCAAGCATTGTGACTAATGAGTTAGTTACGGGATGAAGTATTACGGAACTAGTAAAGAGACTTGCCGGTAACGAGAGTGAACTAGGTATGATGATACCGACGATCGAATCTCAGGCAAGTAACATATTGATGACTAAGGGAACAACGTATGATGTTATGCAGTTTGACCAATAAAGATCTTCGTAGAATATGTAGGAACCAATATGAGCATCCAGGTTCTGCTATTGGTTATTTACTAGAGATGTGTCTCGGTCATTTCTACATAGTTCTCGAACCCGTAGGGTCCGCACACTTAACGCTCGATGACGATTGGTATTATGAGTTTATGTGATATGATGTACCAAAGGTTGTCCCCGGATGTGATCACGGACATGACGAGGAGTTTCGAAATGGTCGAGACATGAAGATTGATATATTGGAAGACTATATTCGGACACCGGAAGTGTTCCGGAGAAGTTTCAGATAAAACCGGAGAAGTTTCGAATAAAACCAGAGAAGTGTTACCGACCCCCCGCCTGGAAGCTATTGGGCCTCATGGGCCTTAGTGGAGAAGAGAGATGGCCGGCCAGGATGTAGCACGCGCCACCCTTGCCCTAGTCCAAATTGGACAAGGGGAGGGGGCGGCGCCCCCCTCCTTCCTTCACTCCTCCTCCCCTTCCCCTCTTCTCCTTGTTGGAATAGGAAAGGGGGAGGCGAAACCTACTTGGAGTAGGATTCCCCCCTCCTCCCCTGGCCGGCCTCCTCCTCCCTCCCTGCTTTATATACGGGGGAGGGGGGCACCCATAGACACACAAGTTGATCAAGTTGATCTTTTAGCCGTGTACGGTGCCCCCCTCTACAGATTTCCATCTCGGTCATATCATCGTAGTGCTTAGGTGAAGCCCTGCGCCGGTAAATCCATCATCACCGTCACCACGCCGTTGTGCTTACGAAACTCTCCCTCGGCCTCAGCTGGATCTAGAGTTTGTGAGACGTCACCGAGCTGAACGTGTGCAGATCGCGGAGGTGTCATACCTTCAGTGCTACGATCGATCGTATCGTGAAGACGTGCGACTACATCAACCGCGTAGTCATAATGCTTCCGCTTTCGGTCTACGAGGGTACGTAGATAACACTCTCCCCTCTCGTTGCTATGCATCACCTAGATAGATCTTGCGTGATCATAGGAATTTTTTTGAAATTGCTGCGTTCCCCAATAGTGGCATCCGAGCCAGGTCTATGCGTAGATGTTATATGCACGAGTAGAACACAAAGAGTTGTGGGCGATAATAGTCATACTGCTTACCAGCATGTCATACTTTGATTCAGCGGTATTGTTGGATAAAGAGGCTCAGAGCGACATTATTCGTATGCTTACGCGAGATTAGTTCTACCGACGTGCTTCGCACACTGGTGGCTAGTGAGTGTCTGTTTCTCAAACTTTAGTTGAATTGAGTGTGGCTACACCCGGTCCTTGTTGAAGGTTAAAACAGCGACGAAAAATCGTTGTGGTTTTGATGCGTAGATAAGAACGGTTCTTGCTAGAAGCATGTAGCAGCCGTGTAAAACTTGCAACAACAAAGTAGAGGACATCTAACTTGTTTTTGCAGGGCTTGCTGTGATGTGATATGGTCAAGGCATGATGTGATATAAATTGGTGTATGAGATGATCATGTTTTGTAACAAAGTTATCGGCAACTGGCAGGAGCCATATGGTTGTTGATTTATTGTATGCAATGCAATCACCATGTAATTGTTTTACTTTATCACTAAGCGGTACCGATAGTCGTAGTAACAATAATTGGCGAGACGACAACGATGCTACGATGGAGATCAAGGTGTCGCGCCGGTGACGATGGAGATCATGACGATGCTTTGGTGATGGAGATCTGAGCACAAGATGGTGATGGCCATATCATGTCACATATTTTGATTGCATGTGATGTTTATCCTTTATGCATCTTATTTTGCTTAGTACGGCGGTAGCATTATAAGATGATCCCTTACTAAATTTCAAGGTATAAGTGTTCTCCCTGAGTATGCACCGTTGCTACAGTTCGTCGTGCTGAGACACCACGTGATGACCGGGTGTGATAAGGTCTACGTTCACATACAACAGGTGCAAGCCAGTTTTGCACACGCAGAATACTTTGGTTAAACTTGACGAGCCTAGCATATACAGATATGGCCTCGGAACACTGAGACCAAAAGGTCGAGCATGAATCATATAGTAGATATGATCAACATAGTGATGTTCACCATTGAAAACTACTCCATCTCACGTGATGATTGGACATGGTTTAGTTGATTTGGATCACGTGATCACTTAGATGATTAGAGGGATGTCTATCTAAGTGGGAGTTCTTAAGTAATGTGATTAATTGAACTTTAATTTATCATGAATTTAGTACCTGATAGTATTTTGCATGTCAATGTTGTTGCAGATAAATGGCCAGTGCTACCGTTCCTTTGAATTTTAATGCGTTCCTAGAGAAAGCTAAGTTGAAAGATGATGGCAGCAACTACACGGACTGGGTCCGTAACTTGAGGATTATCCTCATTGTTGTATAGAAGAATTATGTCCCGAAGCACCGCTGGGTGCCAGCCTGCCGCAGATGCTACCGATGACGTTAAGAATGTCTGCCAGAGCAAAGCAGATGACTACTCGATAGTTCGGTATGCCATGCTTTACGGCTTAGAACCGGGACTTCAACGATGTTTTGAACTTCATGGAGCATATGAGATGTTCCAGGAGTTGAAGTTAATATTTCAAGAAAATGCCTGGATTGAGAGATATGAAGTCTCCAATAAGTTCTATAGCTGTAAAATGGAGGAGAATAGTTCTGTCAGTGAACACATACTCAGAATGTCTAGGTACCACAACCACTTGACTCAACTGGGAGTTAATATTCCTGATGATAGTGTCATTGACACAGTTATTCAATCACTGCCACCAAGCTACAAAAGCTTCGTGATGAACTATAATATGCAAGGGATGAACAAGACTATTCCCGAGCTCTTCGTGATGCTAAAAGCTGCGGAGGTAGAAATCAAAAAGGAGCATCAAGTGTTGATGGTCAACAAGACCACTAGTTTCAAGAAAAATGGCAAAGGGAAGAAGGGGAACTTCAAGAAGAACGGCAAAAAGGTTGCTGCTCAAGAGAAGAAACCCAAATCTGGACCTAAGCTTGAAACCGAGTGCTTCTGCTGCAAAGGGACTGGTCACTGGAAGCGGAACTGCCCCAAGTATTTGGCGGATAAGAAGGATGGCAAAGTGAAAGGTATATTTGATATACATGTTATTGATGTGTACTTAACTAATGCTCGCAATAGCGCCTGGGTATTTGATACTGGTTCTGTTGCTCATATTTGCAACTCGAAACAGGGGCTACGGATTAAGCGAGGATTGGCTAAGGACAAGGTGATGATGCACGTGGGAAATGGTTTCAAAGTTGATGTGATCGCGGTCGGCACGCTACCTCTACATCTACCTTCGGGATTAGTTTTAGACCTGAATAATTGTTATTTGGTGCCAGCGTTGAGCATGAACATTATACCTGGATCTTGTTTGATGCGAGGCAGTTATACATTTAAATCAGAGAGTAATGGTTGTTCTATTTATATGAGTAATATCTTTTATGGTCATGCACCCTTGATGAGTGATGTATTATTGAATCTCGATTGTAGTGATACACATATTCATAGTATTGAAGCCAGAAGATATATGTTCAATAATGATAGTGCAACTTATTTGTGGCACTGCCGTTTGGGTCATATCGGCATAAAGCGCATGAAGAAACTCCATGCCGATGGACTTTTGGAATCACTTGATTATGAATCACTTGGTGCTTGCGAACCGTGCCTTATGGGCAAGATGACTAAAACTCCGTTCTCCGGAACAATGGAACGAGCTACTGACTTGTTGGAAATAACACATACCGATGTATGCGGTCCAATGAGTATTGAGGCTCGTGGAAGGTATCGTTATTTTCTTACCTTCACAGATGATTTGAGCAGATATGGTTATATCCACTTAATGAAGCATAAGTCTGAAACATTTGAAAAGTTCAAAGAATTTCAGAGTGAAGTGGAAAATCATCGTAGCAAGAAAATAAAATTTCTATGATTTGATTGTGGAGGAGAATATTTGAGTTACGAGTTTGGTCTTCATTTGAAACAACATGGGATAATTTCACAATTAACGCCACCTGGAATACCACAGCGAAATGGTGTGTGCGAACATCGTAACCGTTGTTTATTGGATATGGTGCGATCTATGATGTCTCTTACTGATTTACCGCTATCGTTTTGGGGTTATGCTTTAGAGACGGCTGCATTCACTTTAAATAGGGCACCATCAAAATCCGTTGATACGACGCCTTATGAACTATCGTTTGGCAAGAAACCAAAGTTGTCGTTTCTTAAAGTTTGGGGCTGCGATGCTTATGTGAAAAACTTCAACTTGATAAGCTCGAACCCAAATCGAAGAAGTGTGTCTTCATAGGATACCCAAAGGAAACTGTTGGGTACACCTTCTATCACAGGTCTGAAGGCAAAATCTTTGTTGCTAAGAATGGATCATTTCTAGAAAAGGAGTTTCTCTCGAAAGAAGTGAGTGGGAGGAAAGTAGAACTTGATGAGGTAGTTGTACCTTCTCCCTTATTGGAAATTAGTTCATCACATAGATCAGTTCTCGTGATTCCTGCACCAATTAGTGAGGAAGCTAATGAGGGTGATCATGAAGCCTCAGATCAAGTTACTACCAAACCTCGTAGGTCTTCCAGAGTAAGATCCGCACCAGAGTGGTAAGGTAATCCTGTTCTGGAAGTCATGTTACTAGTCCATGATGAACCTACGAACTATGAGGAAGCGATGATGATCCCGAATTCCGCGAAATGGCTTGAGGCCATGAAATCTGAGATGGGATCCATGTATGAGAACAAAGTGTGGACTTTGGTTGACTTGCCCGATGATCGGCAAGCCATAGAAAATAAATGGATCTTTAAGAAGAAGACCGATGCAGGCGGTAATGTTACTGTTTGCAAAGCTGGACTTTTTGCAAAAGGTTTTCGACAAGTTCAAGGAGTTGACTACAATGAGACTTTCTCACCCGTAGCGATGCTTAAGTCTATCTGAATCATGTTAGCAATTGCCGCATTTTATGATTATGAAATTTGGCAGATGGATGTCAAAACTACATTCTTGAATGGATTTCTGGAAGAAGAGTTGTATATGATGCAACCAGAAGGTTTTGTCGATCTAAAAGGTGCTAACAAAGTGTGCAAGCTCCAATGATCCATTTATGGACTGGTGCAAGCCTCTCGGAGTTGGAATAAATGTTTTGGTAGTGTGATCAAAGCATATGGTTTTATACAGACTTTTGGAGAAGCCCGTATTTACAAGAAAGTGAGTGGGAGCTCTGTAGTATTTCTAATATTATATGTGGATGACATATTGGTGATTGGAAATGATATAAAATTTCTAGATAGCATAAAAGGATACTTGAATAAGAGTTTTTCAATGAAAGACCACGGAGAAGCTGCTTACATATTGGGCATCAAGATCTATAGAGATAGATCAAGACGCTTAATTGGACTTTCATAAAGCACATACCATGATAAAGTTTTGAAGAAGTTCAAAATGGATCAGTCAAAGAAAGGGTTCTTGCATGTGTTACAAGGTCTGAAGTTGAGTCGGACTCAATGCACTAGTAGAAAAGGGGGCAATGGTCCAGGCCGGTCCAGCCCATTAGTCCCGGTTCAATCCAGAACCGGGACCAATGGGGGCATTGGACCCGGTTCTTGAGCCCCGGGGGCCGGCCGGGCCACGTGGGCCATTCGTCCCGGTTCGTCTGGACCTTTTGGTCCCGGTTGGAGGGACAAACCGGGACCAATGGGCCTCGCTCCTGGCCCACCACCATTGGTCCCGGTTGGTGGCACGAACTGGGACCAAAGGCAAACCTTAGTCCCGGTTCGTCTGTCAACCGGGACCAATGGTGGTGCCTATATATACCCCCGTCATGAGTAGAGCACTCCCGTCTTTGTTTTTCGTGGCCGCAAGGGAGAGCTTTGTGGTGCTCTAGCTCACCTCCTATGCACACGAGGTGTTCGATGGAATGCCCGAGCCACACTACTTAAGCTTTCTCCCCTCCAAGCTCGACCGCCAAGCTCCATTTTCCTCAATATTTGTCTAGATTTAGCGGTCCGTCACGCCCCGTCCCCATCTTCACCGTCATCGATCACCCACGCCGATCTCATCGCCGGCACCACCGTGGTGAGCCTCTTGTTCTTATCTTCTTTCTGAAAGGAAAAATATTCTTACTTGTATGTTTAGATAGATACTTGTATTATTTTCTTACTTTTATTATTGCATCTTATATAGTGTGATGGTTTTGGTATCCGCCTCGCGGCCCTCGGCCCCGCCTATGATTCGGATGTGGTATATATTATCTTTTCATAACTATTGGTTCATTTATTGTTTATGACAATTATGCCGACCAACGTGACATAGATTTTATTTATCTAGGAGGTTGTTGAACCGAAATTCTAACCGACCCTGTTGTCGAGAGGTTAAATTTAGTTGAAGAAGAAAACAATTTCTTGAAGGAAAAATTAGAAAAATTGAGGAGGAGAAGATGATATTGGAGTTGCATGTTGCGGATGTCGCCGATGATCACAAGATCAAGATGGATGCAATGCGCTTGAAGATTAGGAAGATTAGAAAATATGCCATTCATACCGAGGCTTGGTATCATTATGCCGTTGGATCAAGAAATACATTGGTTGCGATTATGATCGCATTTGTTTTCGCATTGAAATGTTTTACATAGTTTCAGTGTATGGTTTAATTAATTTAGATGCTCTGCAGAGCTTTATGTTGTTAGATGAGAACTATGTATGTACTTTGGTTTTAATGTGATATGATGAACTTCTATTAATTTGGTCACTTCATTATATAATGCATGCAGATGAACCGGCAATGGATGTACGGTTCAAGACACACCTCCGAGTACATTAAGGGCGTGCATGATTTTCTCAAGTGGCTGAGGCAAACAAGGAATGGTTTTATGTGTTGTCCATGCCCTATATGTGGAATACGAAGTCTTACTCGACCGAAAATCCTCCACACCCACCGCTTTACAAGGGTTTTATGCCACACTATAATGTTTGGACGAGGCACGGAGAAATAGGGGTTATGATGGAAGACGGCGAAGAAGAAGAGTACGATGACAACTATGTGCCCCCTGAATACGGTGATGCTCCTGAAGATCAAGAGGAACCAGACGATGTGCACGATGATGCTGCAACGGGCGAAGCTGCTGAAGATCAAGAGGAACCAGACGATGTTCCCGATGATGATGATCTCCGCCGGGTCATTGTCGATGCAAGGACGCAATGCGAAAGTCAAAAGGAGAAGCTGAAGTTCGATCGCATGCTAGAGGACCACAAAAAAGGGCTGTACCCCAATTGCGAAGATGGCAACACAAACCTCAGTACCGTACTGGAACTGCTGCTGTGGAAGATAGAGAATGCTGTGCCTGACAAAGGATTTGAGAAGCTACTTAAAATATTGAAGAAGAAGCTTCCAAAGGATAACGAATTGCCCGACAAGACATACGCAGCAAAGAAGGTCGATGCCCTCTAGGATTGAGGTGCGAAGATGCATGCATGCCCTAATGATCTGCATCCTCTACATGGGTGCGCATAAGGATCTGAACGCATGCCCGGTATGCGGTGCATTACGGTATAAGATCGACGAGATGACCCTAGTGATGTTGACGGCGAGCCTCCCGTGAAGAGGGTTCTCGAAGGTGATGTGGTATGCTCCTATAATACCATGGTTGAAACGTCTGCTCGAAACGGAGAGCATGCCAAGTTGATGCGATGGCACAAGTGAGGACCGTAAGAAAGAAGGGAAGTTGAGAGCACCCACCGACGGGTCGCAGTGGAGAAAAATCGAGAGAAAGTATCGGGATGAGTTTGCAAGTGAGCCAAGGAACGATGGTTTGCTTTAAGCGCGGATGGCATTAATCCTTTTAGGGAGCAGAGCAGCAATCACAAACTGCCCGTGACTCTATGTATGTATAACCTTCCTCCTTGGATGTGCATGAAGCGGAAGTTCATTATGATGCCGCTCTCATCCAAGGCCCTAAGCAACCCGGCAATGACATTGATGTGTACCTAAGGCCATTAGTTGAAGAACTTTTACAGCTGTGGAATGGAAATGGTGTACGACGTGGGATGAGCACAAACAGAGGAATTTAACCTAAAGGCGTTGCTGTTCGTGACCATCAACGATCGCCCGCTCTCAAGAACCTTTCGTGATGCATAAACAAGGGATACCACGCATGCACGCACTGCTTACTTCACACCGATAGTATATACCGCAAGCTACGTGAAGAATGTGTACCAGGCGTCGTCGATTTCTTCCGACCAACCATCAATGTCGAAAGAAAGGCAAGCATTTCAAAGGCGAGGCAGATCACCGGAAGAAGCCCACCATGCGTACTGGTGATCATGTACTTGCTATGGTCAATGATTTACACGTAATCTTTGGAAAGGGTCCCGGCGGACTAGCTGTTTCGAGTGACGCTGGGGGACACGCACCCATGTGGAAGAAGAAATCTATATTTTGGGACCTACCCTACTGGAAAGACCTAGAGGTCCGCTCTTCGATCGACGTGATGCACATGACGAAGAACCTTTGCGTGAACCTGCTAGGCTTATTGGGCGTGTATGGGAAGACAAAAGATACAGCTGAGGCACGGGAGGACCTGCAACGTTTGCACGAAAAAGACGTCATGCACGGGAGGTCCTGCCAGCTATGCTCTTACCAAAGAAGAGAAGGAAATCTTCTTTGAATGCCTGCTTAGTATGAAGGTCCCGATTGGCTTCTCGTCGAATATAAAAGGAATAATAAATATGGCAGAGAAGAAGTTTCAGAACCTAAAGTCTCATGATCGCCACGTGATTATGACGCAATCGCTTCGGTTGCATTGAGGGGCTTCTACCGAAAATGTCTGATTAGCCATTGTGAAGCTATGTGCATTCCTCAATGCAATCTCTCAGAAGGTGATCAATCCAGAAATCATACCAAGGCTAAGGAGTGATGTGGTGCAATGTCTTGTCAGTTTTGAGTTGGTGTTCCCACCATCCTTCTTCAATATCATGACGCACATCCTAGTTCATCTAGTTGACGAGATTGTCATTCTGGGCCCCGTATTTCTACACAATATGTACCCTTTGAGAGGTTCATGGAGTCCTAAAGAAATATGTCCAGAATCGCTTAGGCCGAAGGAAACATCTCCATGGGCCATCAAACAGAGGATGTCATCGGGTTTTGTGTTGACTTCATTCCTGGCCTTAAGAAGATAGGTCTCCCTAAATCGCGGTATGAGGGGAGATCGACCGAAAAGGCACGCTTGGAAGGGACTCAATAATATGTAGGGACGGATATTCTTGGTCTCAAGCACACTACACAGCTTCTACGTAACTCTACCTTGGTGACCCGTATGTCGATGAACACAAGAACGATCTGCGCCCAAACACCTTGAGCAAAGGCGATGATGGATTACATGTGAACACATCAGACTTTCGGTTGGTTGGAAGCACGACGAGGTGACAACACTGTTTGTGATGAGCTGTACTTGTTATCCAGGGACCATCTTTGATCAGATAGATTTGGAAAGGATACGAGATAAATGGGAATACATTTTACACGATTGAGCAAGATCAAAAGAGCACCAACCAAAATAGCGGCGTTCGCTTTGATGCAACAACCGAGAGGGGAAAGGACACATATTATGGTTACATAGTGGACATATGGGAAATCGACTACGGACATGATTTTAAGGTCCCTTTGTTTAAGTGCAAATGGGTCAATGTGAGGAGGCGGGTACATGTAGACCCACAAAGACGGAATGACAACAAGGATCTAAAAATCTTGGGTACACCGACGAACCGCTCGTCCTAGCCAATGATGTGGCACAGGTTATCTATGTGAAGGACATGTCTACCAGGCCGAGAAAGAGAAAAGATAAGGAAGCTTAATACATCATACGATGAGCCAAAGAGCAACATAGTTCTTTCAGAAAAGGGACATCGTGGGAGTGGAGGACAAGATGACATGTCTCAAGATTATGAAAAGTTTCATGAAATTCCTCCTTTAAAGTCAAGGCTGACCCCAAAGATCCCGATAAACGATGAAGATTATCCATGGTTACGGCGCAATGAGCAAATGACACAAGCGAAGAGAAAGTGAAGACTTTCTCCCGCAACTATTATGATCATACCATGCCAACTTTGTAACTGACGAGTATGATACCATTGTCCGTTTTGTACATGCACATGCTATCTGTGGGTCAATTTATGATACCATGCCAACTTTCAACTTTTTCAGAGTTCATGTGAAATGCTTTAATGTCTTATGGTTCGGCCGTCGTAAAAATTAAAAATAGCAAAAATAAGTATTTTGTTGTAAGTAGAAACAAAATAAACTAAATAAAGCAAGAAAGAAAACAAAAAAAAAGTGGAAAGTTTATAATTTTCCTAAAACTAAAAGCAAAAAGAATTAAAAAATAAAGCAAAAAACAAAAGAAAATAAATAATGCAGAAAACAAAACAAAAACAACAATAAGTATTTTGTTGTAAGTAGAAACAAAATAAAATAAATAAAGCAAGAAAGAAAACAAAAAAAGTCAAATTTGAAAAGTAATGGCACTAACAGAAAGTTTATAATTTTCCTAAAACTAAAAGCAAAAAGAATTAAAAAATAAAGCAAAAAACAAAAGAAAATAAATAATGCAGAAAACAAAACAAAAAAACTGGAAAAAAAATAAAAATAGCAACTATAAGTAAAGAAAACAAAAAAACAAAAAAATGCCACCTACTGGGCCCACACGGCCTGAATACGACTTGAATCCCTACTTTGGGCCAGGATTCAGGCCCACAGAAGGCCCAGAAGGCCCATCAGGCAAAGTAGTAGCTAGTAGGTCCGTAAGCCTGCAATGGAGAGGAGCTTGAGAGGGGTGCGGCAGTGGGGCTTATAAACCACTGCGTGCCCCTCTCAACTAGCGAGGTGGGACTAAACTATGGCCCCGACGCTGGCAAAGACAGGGTTTGGTCCCGTTGGTGGCACCAACCGACTACAGAGCATTGGTCCCGGTTGGTGCCACCAACCGACTAAAGGTCGCAGCTTCCGCCCTTTGGGCTGCCGAAAAGAGGTTTGGTCCCGGTTGGTGGCACCAACCGACTAAAAGGCATTAGTCCCGTTGGTTTCACGAACCGACCAATGCTCCTTGTATATAAGTAGCACTTCGCAGTTTTGCGGAGTTCATCGCCACCGCTTGCCCCGACGCCGAGCACATCGACGCCGCCAGTTGCCCGCCCGCCCGCCGCCCCGCCATCGCCGCCGCCCGCCGCCCGCCGCTGTCGTCGCCGCCTCCTCCCCGAGCCCAAGGCTGCCTCCCGAGCCCAGCCTGTCGTCGTCGCCGCCAGCTGCCCTGCCGCCGTCGCCCGCCCTGCCGCTCGAGCCCTCGCCCGTCGCCGTCGCCCGCCAGCAGCGCCACACATTGTGAGCTGCCACGCACCAGCTCTGTTTTTTTATTTTTATTAATTTAATTTTTTTGTTCAATGTATATATATGTGTATGTATGTGGCTATATATATATATGCGGCTCTGTTTTTTTACATTTTTATTATTTTAGTTTTTTGTTCATATATATATATATATAATGTATATGTGTATATGTATGTGGCTATGTGTATGTAATGTTCAAAAATGTTCAGAGTATGTTTTTGTTCATATATGTATTTATTGTTCATATGGGTATTTATTGTTCATGTTTTTTTTCTGTTCATAGATTTTTTGGTGATATTAATTATTGTATAATATGCAAATGTTTGTATATTCACATGAACAATGCATTAGGCAAAACCTTTGTTTTTTCGAAATTTTCTATTTGAACATTTTTTTTAAAACAAGCAATACTAAAAGAATGAGAGGAAAAAGGAAAATAAGAGGAGGAAGAAAGGAGAAAAAGAGGAGAGGAAGAAGAGGAGAAATAAATAAGAAGAGGAAAAAGAAGAAAAAGAAGTGGAGAAGAAGAAAGGAATAGAGGAGGAAGAAGAAATTCTATTTTTTCTTCTTTCTCCTCTATTCCTTTCTTCTTCTCCTCTTTTTTTTCTTTTTTTTTTATTCTTCTTCTTCCTTCTTCCTTCTTTCTCTTTTCTTCCTTTCCCTTAATTATTTTCCTTTCTCGAGGGAGAAGAAGAAAAAGAAGAGGAGAAGAAGAAAGAAAGTAATAGAGGAGAAAGAAGAAACTTCAACACGAGCTAGGGGGTGGTATCGGTACCCCCTCCCCGATAACTCTCGAGGACACCCAAACCCTAGAGAGAAAATGATGTTGGTCTCCTACCCCCTCCCGCCGCGCCCCTACCCGACAAATTAACTCTCTCGAGGCCACCCAAATTTATCAAGTTTAAAGAGCTTTGTCGTCGAGGCCACCCCAAACCCTTGAAGCGTTGTGTCGAGGCGACCCCAAACCCTAGAGAAGCAGCGTCGAGGCCACTAACATGATTCCTTATTTTGATTAGCTAGCTAGTTCTACGTTTGCCACTAATATATATATATATATATATATATATATATATATATATATATATATATATATATATATATATATATATCAATATGTACCATGTTTGAATAATAATTGACATGTTGTAAATATTTGCGTAAACTATGGAGCACTCCCAGACGAAGAAATGGAAGCGGCTTGGGGACATAATCGCAAATGGAAGTGATGATGTTGTGTCATTTCTCATCGACACCGATGGTCACCGGAAGGATTTGGAAGAAGAAGAGGGCTATGTTTATGATGGCTTCACCCATTAATGCCGTACAAGAGGAGGAGTATGTTCATGATGCCTCCGTGACACAATGGAGGTACAAGAAGGAGACCGTCTTGATCGCTCCGGTCACCAAACCGAGTCCGACCAGGTATATATATTAGTTAAGCCCGTCTTGACTAGTTAATTGATGCATCCATTGTTTTGGTATATGTACACATATTAATTACTGTCGCCTTTCTTCCTTATAATTTCTAGCCTCCGGATTGAGCACAACTTCGTAAGGAGACGAGGCCCAAGAAAAGTTGAGCTCGGATGAAAAGTTTGAGATCATAGAAATCGCGCCGACGGCGAACCTATTGAACCCATCCGGACAAAGCGCGATTTTCTCGCTCGGTCAAGGGGTTCTTGTTAGGGACAAGATCCCGATCAAGATCCAAAGAATGGTATAAGCTCGCTAAGGATGAAGACGCTGAGGTGTCTTATGTCAATGATATGCAGAAAGAAGATCTTTGGACTGAGCTGAAGGTAAATTTCACCCTACCGCCAGAGGAGGATCCGGAGAATCCAGTTAAAGAGCAATTAATCAAGTCTTGTGCTCTTAAGAAGATGGAAAGCCTAATGAGGAGGTGGAGGAAAGAGCTAAACCAGTTTGTCGAGAAAAAAAAGACACCAGAATTCATCGGCAAATATGAGAAGATCAAAGATCACTGGCCCGCATTTGTGGCCCACAAGACATCGGAAAAGAGTAAGAAGATGTCGGAGACAAACAAGAAAGATGTTGCGAAGAAGAAGCTTCACCATCGCACGAGGTCAGGTGGCTACCTCAAAGCCCGGCCTAAGTGGTCCAAGGCTGAGCATGATCTGCTTGAAAAAGGGATCGAACTAGAGACAATCGCTGGCCGCCGACTGCTGCGGACTTGGTTCTTCGGGCTGGCGGAACCTTGGACCTCGTAATAGGAAGTGTCAAGGACGGACGAGCAATCGCAAACACCACCAAGAACCTTCGACACTATATCGATGCAACAGCGCAGCGAGGGACGTTCCTTCCAAACAGGGAGAAGGACGAGCTCACAATGGCCCTTGGGAATCCCGAGCACCCTAGACGGACACGAGGCACGCCAGGCTCCCTTCCATGGAAGGTTGGTTTTCCAGATGCAGGGGGTTACAAAACCCACGAGAGGAGGAAGAAACTGGTGCAGGAGCAAATGCAGGCGCTGCTTGGAAGGGTAATGGGGCTAGAGGATCGAGAAGAGGAATGAGATGCAGCAGATCGCAACAAACGACATGTCAAGCTTCCCGGTTACCCCGCCATCTCAGCGGAGAAGCAGCGTGGCTTCCACCGAGCTACTTCAGCCGAGCATGTCTTGACGGCTCTCGCCAGCTATCCCGTGGATGGTATCACGAGTCTCAAAATTGCCACATTATGGCGCGATGGATGAATTTCAAGCTCAAGGCGGTGTTGGCCAAGTTTATCCTAGTGGACCCGCACAACTTATCACCGCCACCGATTCCGTATGATTTGCTAAGGTGATGGTGGATGAAATAACGGAGGGATTTGAGGACCTCGCTTGAGCACCCTACCGTGAAGGGGAGACTAGGCTGGGTTCTCGCTCAAGACTCCATGCCTATGGCGGAAGGAGCTCATCAACCTTCTGAACTGGACGCCTCCGCCTCCTCCTCCTCCTCCGACGAGTCAGGGCACTCCGCCTCCTCCACCGCATCCTTCTTCGGCGAGTGACGATCAGGGCACGCATGGCGGCACTCCGCCTCCTCCTCCGGCGAGTGACGATCAGGGCACGCGTGGCGGCACTCCGCCTCCTTCTCCGGCACGTGGCGGCACTCCGCCTCCTCCTTCTCCGCCTCGCCCGGCAAGGGCGGAATAGACCCGCCGCCGCCCGGCTGCTCCGGGCGTCGTAGTCCTTCTCCTCCGCCTCGTAAGCAAGCACGAAGAAGACAGACGCCGCAGCCGCCCGCTCGCTCAAGGCCTAGCAACACAAGAAGAGAGAGGCAATCAGACACGGTCCACCTCTAAAGCCTGTAGAGAAGTTACTGCACGAGAGGACCGAGGAGGAAAACAATACGATAGTGCAAGCCCACGTGAAGGAGTTCTTTGAAGGTGAAAGCAAGAGACATCCACCTCCGGAGGAGAAGGTAGATCCGTGAAAGCAAAGCGCACTCGATGCCCCGAGGAAACCACCAAAGTCTCCGCCGAGAACCAACTATGAGCGACATCGAATGATATATCTCCAAGCCAAGCGGTCGAGAACTACTATCGCTGATAAAAGGTCAAAAGAACAACGAGCAAAGGGGAAAATAGCCCGCCGGCGAACAAGCACAACAATCGTGCCCCCGCTCAATGTGTCTAATCCTCCGGGAGGCGGCCGTTATGGCAATCTTGAAGATTACCGCCCGACGATGCACTTCCGATTTCATGGAGGTGGACATATTCAGATACGAGTACGGGAAGCCTCTCGTCAAAGATGAAAAATCTCTGACAACAAATGATGCGAAGATTCCATAGTTGGTACATGAAAACCTGCAGAGAGTCTGAGAGGACGAACAGTTTGTATCTGAACATTAAAGAGGAGCACGACCTCGTTACAAATGATATGTTGTGTGTTCCATTTGAGGAGTTCTTCGAGTTCTTCAATCAAAAGGCCCTTGATAAATTAATGGTCTTTTCCTACTGCCTGTAAGTACTATTTCTGTCATTAAGTCTCTATATATAGCTCGGCTCTTTCATTGCATGTATTTATAATTAATTATCCTCAATATATTATGCAGATTGAAGATCGTCGAGTGCAAAAAAAAATGAAATCTATGATATTGGGTTCATTAACACAAATATCATAGATGTATTTCTGGTTAAAAAGCACGTCGAAGAGGCCGAGGACAACTTGCTACAATCGTTGATCAAAAATCAAAACAAAGATACCATACTCTTTCCTTACAACGGCCCGTGAGTGTTACTGTCGTGTGCATATTCGGTTTCCTTATTACTCGAGCGAGAGGTTAATGTAATTGATGAGTTATGCATGCGTGTGCAGGTACCACTATATTCTTCTGGAGATTAAGCTTGAGCGTGGACTAGTAACCGTCTTAGACTCCAGACGGAAAGATCCCAGCACCTATGCGGACATGACTGAAATGCTCAGCAAGTAAGTTCAATCGATCATTATCGCACCATATCGGCAACTTTTTGTTCATTTCCTGTTATCTCAAGTAATATTTATTATTTTCTTTGTCTTGCAGGGTTTGGAACAGTTCACCGCACAAGCTCCGGATCGCCAAGGAGCTGCGATATGTATACCCGAAAGTAAGTACTCTTGGCTAGCTAGTTGTGCGATCTCCGCTGATTCTATAGCTATACTTTCATCAATGCCATTTATAATGCTTCATTATCAGTTTGATTGACCTCTATTTCTCGTAAAGTGCTTGTGGCAGGAGGAAGGAATGATTTCGTGGATACTACGTGTGCGAGTTCATCCACAACGCGACTTTGAAAAACAAGGTGGCTACTCTAGAAGACAATACGAAGTGCGTAAGCAATAATATTCACAATTTCATTTTATTACACCATCATTTCTGTTGAGTTTCATTCATATATATGTATTAATTAACCCCCTTCTTCAAATTAATTAGACATGGCAGATGCGGGTTGAACTCCTACCACCGATCGCATGAAAGCAACTCAAGAGGAATTGGCGGATTCTTTCTTGAACACGCCATCAAGAAAGCCGAGAATACCATGTGGAACTTGATTTCAAATGCTAGGGGTTTGTAATTAAGAGATCTTATACATATTGTACATGTATGTAGCCAGTAAAAACTTGTTGTTCGACCAATCTCTCGGAGAAGGAGAGGTCGATCGATCACTTCTCTCGGTATGCATGACTTAACTTCAGATTGAATGGTTCTCTCGATCACTTATGTATATATACTACGAAGCGCCGACCAAGCACGGACATAAGAGATGACACTTCTCTCTATTAATTAGCTAGCTAACACAATATACTAAACACCTAAATTAACCCCCAAAACCCCCAACCCCTCCTTTCAAAAAAACAAAACCCCAGCCATCGAATGCAGACGCGTGATGCCTTTTTGGTCCCGGTTGAGCCACCAACCGGGACCAAAGGCCCTCGACCGGGCTCGGCGCCTGAGGGGCCACGTGGAGGCACATTGGTCCCGGTTCGTGTTTGAACCGGGACTAATGGGTTGAGGTATTAGTAACGACCCATTAGTCCCGGTTCCTGAACCGGGACTAAAGGCCCTGACGAACCGGGACTAATGGGTGGTTTTCTACTAGTGATGCCCGACCACTGCAGAAGATAGAGAGAAAATGAAAGTCATCCCCTATGCTTCAGCCATAGGTTCTTTCATGTATGCAATGCTGTGTACCAGACCTGATGCGTGCCTCGCTATAAGCATAGCAGGGAGGTACCAAAGTAATCACGGAGCGGAGCACTGGACAACGGTCAAGAACATCCTGAAATACCTGAAAAGGACTAAGGATATGTTTCTCGTTTATGGAGGTGAAAAAAGAACTCATCCAAAACGGTTACGTCGATGCAAGCTTTCACACTGATCCAGACGACTCTAAGTCGCAAACCGGATACATATTTTTATTGAATGGAGGAGCTATCAGTTGGTGTAGTTCCAAGCAAAGCGTCGTGGAGGGATCTACATGTGAAGCGGAGTACATTGCTGCTTCGGAAGCAGCGAAGGAGTTTGGATGAAGGAGTTCATATCCGATCTAGGTGTCATACCTAGTGCATCGGGTCCAATGAAAATCTTTTGTCACAATACTGGTGCAATTGCCTTGGCAAAGGAATCCAGATTTCACAAGAGAACCAAGCACATCAAGAGATGCTTCACTTCCATCCGTCATCAAGTGTTGGAGGGGGACATAGAGATTTGCAAGACATACACGGATCTGAATGTTGCAGACCCATTGACTGAGCCTCTTCCACGAGCAAAACATGATCAGCACCAAAGCTCCATGGGTGTTAGAATCATTACTATGTAATCTAGGTTATTGACTCTAGTGCAAGTGGGAGACTAAAGGAAATATTCCCTAGAGGCAATAATAAATTTATTATTTATTTCCTTAATTCAACATAAACATTTATTATTCATGCTAGAATTGTATTAACCGGAAACTTAGTAAATGTGTGAATACATAGACAAAACATATAGTCCCTAGTATGCCTCTACTAGACTAGCTCGTTATTCAAAGATTGTTATGTTTCCTAACCATAGACATGTATTGTCATTTGATGAACGGGACCACATCATTGGGAGAATGATGTGATGGACATGACCCATCCGTTAGCTTAGCATTATGATCGTGTCAGTTTCATTTCTACTGCTTTCTTCATGACTTATACAAGATCCTCAGACACTGAGATTATGCAACTCCCGAATACCGGAGAAACACTTTATGTGCTAGCAAATGTCATAATGTAAATGGGTGATTATAAAGGTGCTCTACAGGTGTCTCCGAAGGTGTTTGTTGGGTTGGCATAGATCGAGATTAGGATTTGTCACTCCGTGTTTCAGAGAGGTATCTCTGGCCCCTCTCGGTAATACTCATCACTATAAGCCTTGCAAGCATTGTGACTAATGAGTTAGTTGCAAGATGAAGTATTACGGAACAAGTAAAGAGACTTGTTGGTAACGAGATTGAACTAGGTATGATGATACCGACGATTGAATCTCGGGCAAGTAACATACCGATGACAAAGGGAACAACGTATGTTGTTATGTGGTTTGACCGATAAAGATCTTCGTAGGATATGTAGGAACCAATATGACCACCCAGGTTCCGCTATTGGTTATTGACCGGAGACGTGTCTCGTTCATGTCTACATAGTTTCGAACCCATAGGGTCCGCACGCTTAACGTTCGATGACGATTGGTATTATGAGTTTATGTGATATGATGTAACGAAGGTTGTTCGGAGTCCCGGATGTGATCACGGACATGACGAGGAGTCTCGAAATGGGCGAGACATAAAGATTGATATATTGGAAGACTATATTCGGACACCGGAAGTGTTCCGGAGAACTTTCGGATAAAACTAGAGTACCGGGGGTTACCGGAACCCCCCCCCTCGGGAAGCTATTGGGCCTCATGGGCCTTAGTGGAGAAGGGAGAGGGCCGGCCAGGAGGTGGCGCGCGCCCCCCTTTCCCTAACCGAATTGGACAAGGGGAGGGGCCGGCGCCCCCTCCTTCCTTCTCTCCTCCTCCCCCTTCCCCCCTTTTCCTTGTTGGAATAGGAAAGTGGGGGGGGGCGAAACCTACTTGGAGTAGGATTGCCCCCCCTTGGCGCGCCTCCTTCCCTGGCCGGCCTCCTCCTCCCTCCCTCCTTTATATACGGGGGAGGGGGGCAGCCCATAGACAGACAAGTTGATCAAGTTGATCTTTTAGCCGTGTGCGGTGCCCCCCTCCACAGATTTCCACCTCGGTCATTTGTCGTAGTGCTTAGGCGAAGCCCTACGCCGGTAACTTCATCATCACCGTCACCCCGCCGTCGTGCTGACAAAACTCTCCCTCGACCTCAGCTCGATCTAGAGTTCGTGGGACGTCACCGAGCTGAACGTGTGCAGACCACGGAGGTGCCGTACCTTTGGTGCGAGAATCGGTCGGATCGTGAAGACGTACGACTACATCAACCGCGTTGTCATAACGCTTCCGCTTTCGGTCTACGAGGATATGTAGACAACACTCTCCCCTCTTGTTCCTATGCATCACCTAGATAGATCTTGCGTGATCGTAGGAATTTTTTTGAAATTACCGTGTTCCCTAACAGAATTATGCATCACCATGCAATGCAACAACAAATAATGCATGTGTATGAGATGCAAATGCTTAGGAACAAAACCTAGCATAGACATCAGCAAGTGTGAACGGCAGCATAGGTGGAGTACAGAGTCTTACCCTTCAGGGTGAAAATCCAATGCCTGGGCTTAATTGCTTGCGCCTGGTAGTGACCTTGTTGACGGCATTGTTTTGAGAGTGCATGTCTTCTTGAGGGTGAAAATCTAAAATCTATGATCGGGTGATGACGGCGCTTGTGCACTACTTCCTTCTTGGATGCGTCGCTTTTGGAGAATTTGGACTTCGGGTGTTATCTAGGCGGTGGTTCATGCTACAGCTACAAGGAATGGATCATTGTAGCGGGATCTTTCTTTCTTTCTTTCTTCTTCTTCTTCTTCTTCTTCTTCTTCTTCTTCTTCTTCTTCTTCTTCTTCTTCTTTTCTTCTTCTTTTCTTTTCGCTATGTGCATCCGTAATGTCTTTACGACATTCCGTTGTTGCAGAGGCTGGATTTAGTTGTTATCTCCATGGTAGTAATATATTTCCCTTACCAAAAAAATCTAACAATATTGAATTTGTCTATACTCTTGTAGTTATGATCGACGTGGGCAACATGTGGCGCATCGTAATTAGTTATTACTTTAACCGAGCGTTGGATATTGAAGCTTTTCTTTGCAAATTTAATGCACGTAACCATTTCACCATTAGTCTAAACTATGGCATGGACACGTTCCATTAGACTTCATCGATCACATATTATGGGGTGATGGTATGGTGTCAGGATATGGTGATTGTCCGTGTGAACATGTAAAATGAACTATACATTCGGCATGAGCTCTATATCTGAAAAATGAATACATTACTAGAAAAATGGCTACTAGTAGCGTGGGTTTTTTGGCTATCAGTTGCGCTGGTGCCCGCGCTACGGCGCTATAGCTAACTTTAGTAGTAGCGCGGTTCTTGCCCAAAGACTATCGCTATTTATATCTAGCAAGAGCGTGTCACGACCATCGCTATCGCTAATACTAGTAGCGCCCTCACCAAAGAATGTTATCGTAAGGCAGCGCTGCTGCTACTACAAAGCCCCTCTCGCTACTGCTAGTATTTTCTTTTTTTATGTTGTTGTATTAGTATTTTTACAGGTTTTATACAATAACAACATACACATATGCTGAAACTGTTGGAAATATGAGCAATTTACCGAATGATTTTATTAACAGAAATAGTAGATAAAACATGACTAAAATAGCAAATATAAAGCAAGTCATGCAATCTGACAGAGAGAAGGTAAACATCGTTTGCATATATGAACTTGAGGTAAATACATCTAGAACAGTCAGTAGATGAAGTTGCTTATACGACATAGAACCTAACATACGTGGGATGTAAACTAGAGCCAAGAACAGAGCGGGACTTCTAATGTAAAGGAGAAGAACACGACGGCACAGAAGCAGCAGCAGGTTACCGACTTGGGGTCGATGACCTCGCCGCCATGTCGCCGAGGAGGTCGTGGACGCCGGGAAGAAATCGCTGTCGGGAAGTAGTCGTCGGCATCGGATCATCCGTGGTGAAGCAGCCCGAGGTCGCACAGAGCGCCCCAAAAACCTTATCACCCTTCTCCGTCACAGACTCAAAGAGTGCGGTTTCAGAGGCTCATCGTCCCCGACTGCGGTGCACGCCGCAAGCCGGGATGGAGAAGATCGAGCAGCAGCAGCAGCAGCTTTCGAGAACCGTGGCGAGAGGGAGAAGTAGTTCTGGTGCATCTTGCTGAGATGAGCGACCTCCCTTTTATAGGCGCAAGAGAAGAAGGCGAGAGGGCAGCGCCGGGAGCTGAAGGGACCGAGGGAGATGAAACGAATAGACAGCAGCCGAAGGGCGCAGCGTTCGCATTTAATCTCCACTACAGCAAAAACTTTCCATCTCCCAAGTGACCTTTCGTATACCAATAGTGCGTGGCAAAAATTTAGACATCGGCTCGGCTCATTCCTGCAACCCGTGGTGCGTCGTGACGAGGCGAGGCGTGGCGTGGCGAGGCGGGCGGCGGAGGAGGAGCGCGCGTGGATGTCCCTCTTGCTCTCATTCTCATACAAGTGGGGAAGGAGCCTCCCTTATAAAGAGGTCCAACTCCCTCTAAACTAGCAATGTGGGACTAAACTTTAGTTCCACCTCTTGCCTTGCACAAATGGGCTGCGTGGGCCTCTAGGATCTATTAGGAATTTCTGAATCACATCGGGCTAGGCCCAAAATGGACAAAATTCCAGCAATCCCCACCGCATCCCGTGAGGCACACAAAATTTGCCTTTGGTTCCAAAACACTGTTTTATATACCGGTATCGCAGAAGGAGACCGTTAAGTTGAACTTCCACCTAGAACTCCATGCTACACTAGTAAGCAACTTGAACAAAGGATCGGGCCTTGAACGCAAGTTTTCTGCGAATCTAGCTTCACATAAAGCCTTGACCGATACGTGGCTACCGTGGGTCTTCCCATGGTGGAGCTTATGCGCCATACTCCGTGACCTTTCATGAGTTTACTAGAGAGAACCCTACTCTCATAGATTGCGACGCTTGACAATCGACTCATATAGGTGTGTTCTTCAAAAGATGTTCTGCAGACAACATCTCCGCTTCAAAGAGCCACTTAGAACACATTAAGATATACATCAACCTGCCATGCAGATTAGGAGAGTATTGCATCTTCATGGAGTGGCTTTTTTACTAGTAAGGATACTCTCCTCCCAGTTGACCAACAGCTTGTCTTCCACATCTAATTCACGGGATCTCCGATCACAAAGAATAGGTTACCACTGTGAACAACTCATATTGTGGGTCTCATACCCATCTCCCTCGATGCATTATATATCACATTACGTGATAGACCCTTAGTGAAAGGATCTGCCAGATTTTTAGACGTTTGGATATAATCCAATGCAATAACTCCGGAGTTTCTCATTTTTCTTACAGACTTTAACCTTCTCTGAACGTGTCTTGATGACTTCATGTTATCGTTAGAGCTGTTCACTTTCGTGATCACAGTTTGATTGTCACAGTTCATAAGGATACCCGGTACAGGTTTCTCAACAACCGGCAAGTCATTCAAGAGTCGGCGAAGCCAATCTGCTTTGACCGTAGCTGTATCTAGTGCTGTGAGTTCTGCTTCCATAGTTGATCTCGTTAAGATGGTGTGCTTGCAAGACTTCCAAGAAACAGCGCCACCTCCATGAGTGAACACATATCCGCTCGTGGCCTTTATCTCATTAGCATCTGAGATCTAGTTTGAGTCACTATACCCTTCAAGCACCTTTTGGTTGGCCAAAGGTAGTGAATTCCATAATTTACAAGGTTTTCAAATAACGCAAAACTCTCTCTAGAGCTTTCCAATGCACATCTCCCGCTTTTGAGACAAACTGCTCAGCTTGCTAACAACAAAAGAGATGTCGTGTCTTGTAGCATCGCTAAGTACATAAGCGAGCCAATGATCCGAGAATATTTCAATTGGTCTCTAGCAATTCTCCGATTCTTTCAAGCAAAGACGCTAGCATCATACGGTGTTGGAGAGGGCTTGCAATCACTATAGCCAAAGCGACTCAAGATCTTTTCCACATAGTGAGATTGAAGCAATGTAATCCCCCATCATCATCTCTCAACAACTTGATGTTCGAATGACATCAGCCACTCCTAAATCCTTCATCTCAAAACAGCGAGATAGGAAATCCTTGACCTCCTTAATAACATTCAGATTTGTTCCAAAATCAGATGCCATCAACATACAAGCAAAGCATAACTCCTCGCCCCACCATGGTGATAGTACACACATTTGTCACTTCGCTCACAACAAAGCTCGCAGCTGTTAAAGTTCTTTCAACTTCTCATGCCATGCTTCGGTGCTTGCTTGAGTCCATACAAAGACTTCAAAGAACTTGCACACTTTCCTTCCCGACCATCTATAACAAACCCATCTGGTTGTTCCATATAAATTTCCTCATCCAACTCTCCATTTAGGAAAGCAGTCTTAACATCCATTTGATGAACGAGAAGACCATGTGAGGCAGCTAGTGAAAGTAGAACTCTAATAGTGGTCACGAGCCACGTGTGAGTAAGTATCAAAGAAGTCTTCACCTTCCTTTTGGGTATAACCCTTAGCCACGAGCCGAGCCTTGTACTTTTCAATAGTACCATCGGCCTAAGCTTCTTCTTGAATACCCATTTGCATCCTATAGGTTTGCACCCATAAGGACGATCAGTTATCTCCCAAGTTTCATTCGCCAAGATGGAATCCATCTCGCCATTTAACCGCTTCCTTCCAATAGTCAGCATCTTCAGATGCATAGGCCTCTGAAATAGAACTGGGAGTGTCATCTATGAGATACACAAGAAAATCATCACCAAAGAACTTTGCATCCCTCTGTCTCTTGCTGCTAATAGGAACTTCATTGTTCTCCTCCACGGGACTTTCAAAGTGTTCCATCGAAATGGCAGGTTCGGTAATTGTAACTGGTTCCTGATTCGATGAACTAGGCATCTCCTGATTAGATGAGGTAGCCATATCCTTCATGGGAAAGATATCTTCAAAGAAAGTCGCATCATTCCACTCCATGATCGCATCGACATGCATGTCGTACCTCAGATTTTACAACCAAGAATCTATAGCCAATGTTATGAAAAGCATATCCCAAGAAAACACAATCCACGTCTTTTGGTCCAAGTTTCCGCTTCTTTGAATTGGAAGATTGACTTTCGCCAAACAATCCCATGTTCGCAGATAAGAGAGTTTTAACCTTTTCTTCTCCCATTCCTCGAATGGAGTTATCTCTTTGTTCTTTGTGGGAACTCGATTTAGACATGACATGTCTGTCAATATCGCCTCCCCACCATGCCTTGAGAGACCCGATGTGTCTAACATGGCGTTAACCAAATCGTTAGAGTACGGTTCTTTCTTTCGCCACCCCATTTGACCGAGGTGAGTAGGGAGGCGCCCTCTCATGGATTATACCATGTTCCGCATAAAAGCATCAAATTCATTGGAAAATACTTCCACCACGGTCGGACCTAAGCCTCTTGATTTTCCGATCAAGTTGGTTTTCCACTTCAGCTTTATAGATCTTGAAAAGTTCAAAGCCTCATCCTTAGATTTCGTAAGATACACACAGCAGTATCTAGTGGAGTCATCAATTAACGTCATGAAATATTTCTTTCCACCTTTTGTCAAAACACCATTCATTTCACATAGATCTGAATGTATAAGTTCTAGTGGTGAAAGATTTCTCGTCTCCGCAGTCACGTGAGATTTACGAGGTTGCTTAGCTTGCACACACACACTTGACACTAAGATCCCTTAACGGTGGTGAAACTAGGGATTAAGTTCAACTTCGCTAGTCGCGACATGCAACCAAAGTTAACATGACAAGGTCGTGAATGCCACACATTTGATTCACTATTGTTGCAAATGTGATTAACAACTTTATTACAAACGTCTGATAAGGATAAACGAAACAGGCCTCCTGACTCATAGCCTTTACCAACAAAGGTTCCATACTTGGATATTACAAATTTATTCGACTCAAAGACAAGCTTATAGCCATCTCTACATAGAAGAGATCCGCTAACAAGATTTTTATTGACGGAGGGGACATAATGCACGTTCTTTAGCCGCACGATCTTCCCCGAAGTAAACTTCAGATCGACCGTGCCAACACCACGAACAGAAGCACTTGAACTGTTGCCCATCAAGACGGTTGAAGTCCTCGCGTCCGATAGGACGAAAACATGGAAATATCACCGCATACATGCACATTAGCACCCGTGTCAATCAACCAATCAGGAGAATGACATACTGAAAGAATAGTGGGAAATATACCATACCCAACATCCTTCATGTCAATGTCTCCGATGACAACATTAGCGGTTTTGCCGCTTTTCCTGTGATGACGCTTGTCATAGCGATTGGGGCAACTAGGAGCCCAATGATCGGGATCTCCACACACATGACAAGCACCTTTCTTCTTGTCATTCTTCTTCTTGAAATTCGTGTGCTGCACAGCCTTGTTCTTCCCATCAAACTTTCCTTTACCATCAAACTTGCCCTTGTTCTTGAACTTGTGGACTGGAAGTTTTCTTTCTGTACCAGATTGGCACTAGATCCTCCTCAATACCTCGAGCACGTGTGTCCTTTGCTCTCGCCTTTTCTTCCACATCAAGAGTGCCAATGAGATCCGAACGGAAAAATCCTGTCTCTTATGCTTCAAGAGGTAGCAAAGTTCCTCCACGAAGGAGGAAGCTTAGTGATGATACCCCGCAACAAACTTGTCCGTAGGATACAATTGAAGTGCTCAAGTTCTCTAGCAAATGATCAGATCTCGTGAGCCTGCTCAACCACGGAGCGCTCTTGGTCATCCCAGAATCATAGAATTTCTCCATGATGTACAGCTCAAAGGCCGCATCCAAGACCCCAAACTTGGCCTCGAAAAGGCCCCACATATCTTTTCCATTATCAATTGATGCATAAGCATCAACTATGTTCTCACTAAGAACACTCAAGAGAGCAGCCTTAAACAAGGTATCCATTTTCCAAAAGCTTGTGCCTGTTGGGCATCTTGCTCTCCTTCAGTTTGCCAAGAGTGGCGCCATAGCAACTCATGGTTTGAAACCATAAGACTGCTCTCACGCCACCTCTTATAGTGGATACCTCAAACATAGGAGGTCTCATGGAAGCAAAGAAAACCATTCGAGGTAAATTGCCTATCATAAGGTTTTTGTATTGTTGGAAATATGAGCAATTTATCAATGATTTTATTAATGTAAATAGTAGATAAAACATGACTAAAATAGCAAATATAAAGCAAGTCATGCAATCGACAGAGAGAAGGTAAACATCGCTCAATGATATATGAACTTGACGTAAATACATCAAGAACAATCAAGAGATGAAGTTGCTTATACGACATAGAACCTAACATACGAGGGATGTAAACTAGAGCCAAGAACTATAGCAGACTTCTAATAGAAAGGAGAAGAACACGACGCACACAGCAGCAGCAGGTTACCGGACTTGGGGTCGGTGTCCTCGCGCCATGTCGCCGAGGAGGTCGTGGACGCCGGGAAGAAATCGCCGCCGTGAAGTAGTCGCGGCGATCGGATCGTCCGTGGTGAAGTAGCCAGTAGTCGCACGAGCGCCCCCAAAACCTTATCACCCTTCTCCGTCAGACTCAAAGAGTGTGGTTTCGAGGCCTCTCGTCCCGACTGCGGTGCACGCCGCAAGCCGGGATGGAGAAGATCGAGCAGCAGCAGCAGTGCTCGAGAACCGTGGCGAGAGGGAGAAGTAGTTCTGGTGCATCTTGCTGAGAGGAGCGACCTCCCTTTTATAGGCACAAGAGAAGAAGGCGAGAGGGCAGCGCCGGGAGCTGAAGGGACCGTGGGAGATGAAACGAACAGACAGCAGCCGAAGGGCGCATCGTTCGCATTTAATCTCCACTGCAACAAAAACTTTCCATCTCCCAAGTGACCTTTCGTATACCCGTAGTGCGTGGCAAAAATTTAGACATCGGCTCGGCTCATTCCCGCAACCCGCGGCGCGGCGCGTCGTGACGAGGCGAAGCGAGGCGTGGCGTGGCGAGGCGGGCGGTGGAGGAGGAGCGCGCGTGGATGTCCCTCTTGTTCTCATGCTCATACAAGTGGGGAAGGAGCCTCCCTTATAAAGAGGTCCAACTCCCTCTAAACTAGCAATGTGGGACTAAACTTTAGTTCCACCTCTTGCCTTGCACAAATGGGCTGCGAGGGCCTCTAGGATTTATTAGGAATTTCTGAAACTGCTACTGGGCTAGGCCCAAAATGGTCAAAATTCCAGCAGAAACTATATGAAAAAGGAATGTCTCATCATCATCATTGAAGTGGTACAACATAGTCTCATCATATCATCATAATCAAACACAAATGATGTCGATCTCATCATCATCTCGAAATAGCGATACAAGTTAATGATCACATGTCTCTTACATTGTCACTGCAGACACATGTTTCATCATGTACCTAATCTATGATATACGAGATAAGGGCGATCACGATGAGAAAAAACGGTATTGTGTAGTAGTTTTTGCGGCACTGGTTTTGAATCCCCTATTGCGCTATGAATCTCAAGTAACTAGCTTCGGCTTCCGCTCTGCTACCAAACCCTTTCCGGCTTCCGCCCGAGAAGCGGTACACTTGGGCCTCACACTCTGGCCACTCATCGAACACACCTGGAACATGCCCTACATACACAGCATACCACTTCCTTGCCATCGTTGATCTATATACCACACACACACACACACACACACACACACACACACACACACACACACACACACACACACATATATATATATATATATATATATAGACGGTCTATTCTACTAATATTAGCAGAATAACTATTCTGCACACCACTTCCGCACTGCATGCTGAAAGCAAGTGCAATGCATCTTCTTGACGACGAGCACTGCAATATAGACTAGTGAACTTCTCGTCGGAAAAAACTGCACGCGTTATTTTTTTGGTACTGTTTCCGCTCTAATTTTTTTGATTGTTTATCAGAACGAGGCGTATAATATACCATTGAAAAGCTATGGATTAGACGCAACTTCGCTATGTTGAACACTTTTCGAGATTCCTCGCGGTTTAAGAGCAGTTTCAAAAACGGCGCGGCGGATGACGAGTGGCAGCGAACGTATTTTTGCGATTTCTTCTAAAACGTTCATCGGAATGAAGCAAACGAACGCCGTTGGATAGATATCATCGAGGCGCATCTTTCTCATATATAAATGTTTCTCTAATTCGTTGCGGTTTAAGAGCGGTTTCAAATTTACTAAATCGCGGAACTATGTTTTTCAATTTTTTTCAAATTTTCGGTACTGTTTTTGCTGCAGTTTTCTAACCGTTTGTCAGAACGAGACGTATGATACTCCGTTGGAAAGCTACGGACAAGGCGCAACTTTCATATGTTGAAATGGTTTTGAGATTCCTTATGGTTTTTAGTTAATTTTGAAAATCGTGCGGCTGACTTCGAGTGGCAACAGCCGTTTTTTTGTGAAATTTTTACAAATCACTGGTTGGAATGAAGCAAATGATACACCATTGGAAAGATATCAACAAGATGCAACTTCTTAATGTAGAACGCCCTCTCTGATTCCTTACCGTTTAAAAGCAGTTTTGCAATTACCGAAATGCGGACACTATTTTTCGCGACAAAAAAAAATCAACAAAAGAACTTCATCAGACAAAAAAACGCACTGCTTTCAGACAAAATACCGCACTGCATGCGACAGGGAACTGCATGGGTTCTTTTTAGCCTTTTCCAATCTGTTTTTCACGAAACCAAAATCGATGGAGTGAACTACATCAGATAGAAAATCACACTGCTTCAGATGAAAAAATGCTTTGCAATGTGTGACACATAGAACTGCATTATTATCATTATTTAGCTAACATTTTCTTTGATAATTTCATTTCAACTGCTAGTGAACTGCATGCGACCACGAAGGGCACTGCATGTGACGATGCAATTTACTTTTTTGGAAAACATGGTGCCGTACAAGAACGAGTGCAATTCGAATTCGCATCGGTGGAAGTGAGCTCTGACCCATCGAATCAAACTGCATGCTTTTTTTGTCGTGACCACCAAGGTTTTCTTAATAGTGAAACTACACCATGCTTTCAAATACAACAGGCCTAAAAAATAAAAATACAGAAAAAAAACGTCACACAACGAGCCGCAAGCACTGCACCAATGGACTGCATCTTTTTACTTTTTTCTCACCTCATCACTTTTTTCCGTGCTAATGGAAGGAACGGCCTCATCGATTTTCTTTACAAAGCGAACAACATTGCTTGCTACCGAGAACTGCATCCGGTCTTATTTAACAATTACAAACAACCATAGAAAATATAGAAAAATGCACTTCGCTCGATGAACCACTCGTTATAGTGACATGAACTTTTCTTCAAACCAAGTGGTCATAAGCTACCAAAAAAACCGCAATCAGTGCACTCATCTTAAAAAAAACACAGAGGAAATAAAACTAAATTGCATGCCGCACACAACCCATGGTCTCGCTGCCGGGGGCGAACTGCATGGAGACGATGGGAACCCTCCTTCTGTAGGATAGGAAGGGAATGGGAGGCGAGGAGCAGCAGGTCACCTCCGGCAGTGGGGCTGCTAGCGCACTGTACGCCGAGTGCACTGTACTACCTCAACATAGCGGACCGCATCCCTTGCACGAACAACAGGGAATGTAGGGAGATGCACGAGCCATGGAGATGGGGCGCGGAGCATGTTACACTCATCTCTCCTGCAAAAATAAGGAAAATGAACCTCCAGAGAAACCACAACAGACTTCATCCATGAGCACCGACCTGCACCACATGGACGCGCGCGTGGGCGCGTACCGCGAATGCCGAACTGCACTGTACGCAAGCGTGCCCCTGTACTGCTTGGCTCCACCATCAAAACCGCGCATCCTAAACCAGCAACCTGCATGACTGCGTCGCTCAGATTTGCCGGCAAGGGAAGCAGAGCAGGAGGGGGTCAGTGGTAGAACTAGATTTTGGGTGTGTGTGTGGGGGGGGGGGTGTTGCTCGCCAGATCCGGCACAGGGGCTGACGGATCTAGAGCGGGGAGGCCGTGATCTGCGGTGGGTCATCGCGGTGGTCGGTGTCGTCCCCATGGTCGCCGGCCAAATCCCGACAGAGAAGGTGGTAGGTTGGGGAAGACTTGGAGCTGGAGGGGTAGGGAATGGCAGGCTGCGGCGGTGCGGCATGGCAAGGGGAGCAGAGGGAGGCGCGCGAGGCTGTGGCCCTGCGATCTGGCAGCGAGGGAGGCCGGGGAGGGCGGCGGTCGGCGCAAAGATTCAGGGCCTAAAAGGTGGAGTAGGGACGGGCCGGTCGCTGGGATCCAGTTGAAGGCAGGGGAGGACGGCGCCGGTCGCTCGGATCCAGGGCGGCATGGTGGCCCTTTCCTGTCCGACGGCGGTGAGGAAGGTGGCTGGAGAGGGTGGGTTGGCCAGGGCGATGGAGGTGGAGGTTCGGGGCAGATTGGAGGAAGGTGAGGAGGGCACGGGGGAGAGAGAGGAAGAAGGTGGATTTGGTAGGTCTGCTTGTGGAGTGGGGGAAGGAGGTGGGCACGATGGAGAGAGGAAGAATGTGGAGGGGGTGGCCCGGTGGGGCGGCGTGCGGTTCGCTTCGGGATTTTATGCAGCGCGAAAGTGTTAGCAGAATAAGCGGGTTTGATGTGCAAAATAAGGTATTAAGGGGTGTTATCATAATAGACCCACCTATATATATATATATATATATATATATCATGAAACAAATTCAACTAAACAGTTATGAAATAAAAGAAACATATATAGTAAACATAGTTAACAAATTTCGTCATACCGAAACTAATTAACTAGATTGCGGCACCATTTACATCTAATAGTTTCGTCGTACTGAGACATTCAAAGTTTCGTCTTACAGAAAGTAACAAGTAACTAAACACACACATTGTTTTTAAGCAGTGCACTCTTCTCATCTGTCCATATCCGGGAGGGTGCACCCAAGCTTAGCGAAAGGCGTCATGTCCTGACGCTGTAGGGCTATGCGAGTTCGGACGTCAGCTCGCGATATTGGGCCGCCGTAGAACTTCTCATTCTCTTCGAGGACATCTTTCATGATGAGGGACGCAATTTCCAGCTGGATCTTGTAGAAATCATTTCGAAGTCGATTATCCGGCACGGCTCCAAAGGCTTCGGCCCATCTCTGGATATGGGTATTGGATGAAGATTTCATGCAAAGTGATTGCATATCCCTTCTGTAGTCCATCATTAGATGGATGACGTAGAATCCATCATTGTCGCTTCTTGCTAGTTGCCGGATGCAATAGAAGTCAGTCTTGTGGCCGAAACACAGCCGACCTATTTGTTTTTTTGCATTGGATGTAGCCACCCCGCAAGCTAAAGCCCAGGAGAGCTTTGTCCAGAACATACTTTATGTTTGTGTAATCTTTCTTCTGTATATTTTTCGACGGGTACAAGTATAGAGCGCGGGATTAAGGTGGGTAAAGAACGATGAGAATGGCACAACACCCCCCCCCCCTGCGCAAAATAGACGATCAAGTTAGCCTCCATGCGTGCAAAGTAATTGTTGAAATGCACAAAAGGATGTATGTGTTATAGTGGCTATCCGCGGATGACTTACCCGGGATGATAAGGTAGGAGAATCGTTTCTTTGTCCTTATTGCTGACCAAGAATTCTTCGATGTATTGACTCACATATTGACGGTTGGCTTCGTTGATTGACAAGAAGCCCTCATGCATGTAGTATGGGTCCGCGATCGCAAGACCAGTGACTTGCTCTCTCGTGATGATGTAGTTCATGTGCAGCGCATACAGACGGACGAACGTAAAATCGAGTGTCCTCATTTGAAACATCTAATCAGATCGTAGGAAGAAGAGGTTCGCGGGGCATGTGTGGACGTACATCTTGCAACTGCTCAGCACATGAACCGTATAAAGTGGGTATCCTAGATCATCCGAGATGAGGAGGCTTCTCTCTGTCGAAAGCACATGGTCATAGAGTCTCCTGAGATCCCCTGTTATGGAAGCTAGCGCATTCGCCAGTACCATAGGCTTTCCCACTACATGGATTGATGGCGCATGTTTCATCGGTACACTTTCAACCTTGGTCGAAGGCATCTGGCTGCTAGAAGCGACATTAGCAGCTTTATTGGATTTTCTCGTTGCCGGTCTCTTCCTCTGCTTCTTCTTCATGGGTTCAGGTGCTGGTGAGCCTGTCAGACCCTCCCTGAGCACCACCCCTAGTGTTGTCGAGCTCAGCATTGGACGACTCTGGATAATTAGTTGAGCTTGGGTGGAACCGACATTTGGAAGCGTGTCCTGCGAGGATTGCATGAACAAAGACTTCTTGCACTCCCAAGGACGTTCCGGCTCTGGTACATGCATCTCATATTCATATGTTTGACTCATTGTTTCTTCGTTGTCAAAGGCGGTATTGAGAAACTAGAGAGGGTCATCCTCCTCCATGTCATGATCCATATCCTCTTCCATGGGGCAGATGGCATCATCCGCCGGAACGATTAGCCCTCCTTCCTAGCGTCTCTCGATCTCAGCAAGCAGCACAGATGATGGTTGTAGTTGTGTAGAAGGGGTTGTAGTCGTACCTTCTTGAGGTCCCGTTGGTGTGTTCCAGGCCACCTCGACACGAAGAAGATTTTTCGGCCACAGGATCAACCAATTTTTGCATTGGCCAAGCTGCATGGGGGTCTCGTAACCTCTCCATCGGTTTGTATCGGACGAGGGAAACCCTCGTTGCCCTCTTTCACACTCGCCACATTCACCCTTAAGGCGTTATCAGGCATCTGCCGACGGTGGAACAATCAATCCTTGGGCTTCACTATAGTACCCTTCCCCACATCCACCAACCCTTCCTTCATGTTGTAAAGGAGGGTGCACGGAGTGGAGTCGGCCTGCGAAGACATCTATACGTGCGGCGTCAGAGACCAAAAAGAACAACAACTGAAGATTAATTAATTAGTTGTGTTGATGAGGGTGCGACGCATATTTACCGTGAGGGCATCAAGCTCAGCCAATGTTGACGGCCCGACATTCAAGCCAGAGACGGAGCTAGAGCTGATGTGAGAGCTGGGTATGGGAGTAGGTGAAGGAAATATTCCCTAAAGGCAATAATAAAGTTGTTATTTTATATTTCCTTATATCATGATAAATGTTTATTATTCATGCTAGAATTGTATTAACCGGAAACTTGATACATGTGTGAATACATAGACAAAACACCGTGTCCCTAGTATGCCTCTACTTGACTAGCTCGTTGATCAAAGATGGTTAAGTTTCCTAGCCATAGACATGTGTTGTCATTAGGAGAATGATGTGATGGGCAAGACCCATCCCTTAGCTTAGCATAAAGAACGTTAAGTTTTATTGCTATTGCTTTCTTCATGACCTATACATGTTCCTCTGACTATGATATTATGCAACTCCCGAATACCAGAGGGACACCTTGTGTGCTATAAAACGTCACAACGTAACTGGGTGATTATAAAGATGCTCTACAGGTGTCTTTGAAGGTGTTTGTTGGGTTGGCATAGATTGAGATTAGGATTTGTCACTCCGTGTATCAGAGAGGTATCTCTGGGCCCTCTCGGTAATGGGGGGCATTAATGGGTCGGTGGTGGAGGGGCAAAGAAGAGGGCGTGGTGGAGGGGCAAAGAAGGAAAGAGGGAGGAGGGAGTGCATTAATGAGGGGGCGGTGGAGAGGCAAATAAGAGGGGGAGGAGGGAGGGCATTGAAAGGAACAAGCAAGTGCAAGGAGAGGGGGAGAAAGGAAGGGAGAGGAAGAAGAGAGGGGAGGAAGAAGGAGGGGAGGTGGTAGGTATTTTGGCTAACGACCATAGCAGTACCGCAGGTCACCAATGCATGCTACTACTATGGGCGACAACCAAAATATCTACTGCTAAGTTCCACTACCTATAGCGCGTGGTGGAAAAACACGCTACTGGTAAAAGTGTACACATAGAAGAAATAGCAGTAGCGCGTTTCTTTCAACAGACGCTATAGATCCTAATCTAATAGTAGCGCTGGGTAGACGACCCGCGCTGCTAATTTTTATTGATGAGGTGGTGTGGTTTGGCACACTTACTAGTAGCATGGTCCAAGGAAACTAGCCCCGCTACTAATGTATACCAGTAGCGCTCTTTCTACCCAGCGCTACTACTAACCACTTGTAGCGTGGGGTCATAAACAAATGCTACTGGTAAACTTCTATCTATAAGCATTTCCTAGTAGTGATACCATCAGAAATAAGATAAAGATTTTCTAATAAAATGGTGATACAGAAGGTGATTATATTTTACCAGTCGCAATGTAACTTTGGTATGTGAATGTCTGAGTTCTTCAACGGTGATGACACTTGGTACAAAAGGTGATCACATTTTACCGATCACAAGGTAACTAAGGTATGTGAATATCTGAGTTCTTCTATGGTGACAACACTTCTTTTGAACTGCTATCAGGTTATAGATCCATAGGAACAACCCATACTAGTACTTCACCTGGGTTTATTACTCCCTCGTATTTTGAGTGAGGCTTGATCATAAATTTGACATAAAAATGCAAGTGATATGACGGCCCCACCCTCGCTAAGCTTTCTCTGTGTGTTTATTCCTCCTCCTCAACATGTTATCCGCACATGCACCCACTATATGTTTCCTAATGAAAATAATATTATTTTGCTTCCAGTTTTTTTTTGTGTGGAAAAGGAGCTTTATTTATATAGCAAATAGTTGTACCATCGCCTGCCATCAAGCTAACTCGAGTATTAGGGGGCTCCATCAACCATAAGCTAGTGCGGAGTTCCACTCTCGATGTATAAGCCAAGCGATCCGCAGTCCTATTCCGTAAGCGACCAACATGAATACACAAAAGCTCCATGTCCTTTATCATCTCCTTTTATTTCATTCACCAGATGGCCTATGTATGACTTGTCCTTGTCTGGGTTATTTAGCATCTTAACCATCTCGGAACAATCCGATTGGATGACCAAAGGCAGCGATATGTGCTCTAGAGCTGTTCTAATTCCTTCTCTTGCTGCTATACATTCTGCTTCTAAAGCAAACGTGCAATGAGGAATGCACCAACATGCCGAGCAACATGATTCCCATTCATGTACCTTCCTACCATTGTTGCTCCCGCCGTATTATCGATTGTGCTGAAAGACCCATCCAATGAGATGGCAATCCAGCCCACCGGAGGGGAAGGGGCATGGAACTGACTCCTGAACAAAGGACACCCTACTCGCAGCCATGATGGAGACATCAAAATCCACACTTCTCTTACCCTTCAGTATTTCATAACCTGTCTCACTTTTAATTTGCTCCAAGGACTGCATATAGCTTTGTAAAAACACCTTGGTAGCATCCACCAGAACTTGCTCTTTGTTATGCAACACATGATTACGCAGCTGCCAATATCGCCATATAGTCATAACCACTCTATCCCTTTCCTTTTAAGACAAAGTAGCGAGCAGATCAAAGAGCCATTCAGCACCGGTGTTTATTATTGATTCTTTCACTGGTATAGACCACACCGTCCCCATGGCATCCCAAACCACGCCAGCTACAGGACAGACTATCACTGCATGGAAACTATCCTCGGCCACACGTTCACACCTCCAACATTGGTCACTGACATCTAGGTGCCTTGCCTTTTTAACTTGGCACGTTGGTAATCCTTCCTTTAGCAATTTCCAAGCACAAATCTTCATCTTCTGCGGCACATCAATTTTCCAAAACATCTGCCATACTGGCCGGTCCCCATCTGGTCCCATACTTGTAGCATCGTCGCCCCTTTCCCGAAGCTCTTCCGTAACATCAAGGTGATACGCACTCCTAACTGTGAACTGTCCATCCTTTTCCAAGTGCCACGCAAGAAAGTCCTCGTCTAACCTGCGAGACACTTTTATTTTTAAAATTTCATGAACATCGAGCCGGATCATATAATCATTTAGCCTTGGTTCATTCCATGAGCCATCCAGAAGAAGGAACTTATTCACACATGAGAACTTGCATTTACCCCGGTCCCCATGTGGCTGATGGGAACATCGTCGCGGTATCCAAGGGTCTCTCCGAACCCTAACACTTCAATCATTGCCAATTCTCTAGATCATTCCCTTTTTCAATAGTTCAAGCCCATGCTCAATTCCTTTCCACACAGGTGACGCATTGCCAGCAAACACAGTATCCAGCCAACTGCCTCATCTATAATATCTTCCTTTTAGTAATCTCGCACATAAACTATTTGGCCTGTCAATCAATCGCCATGCCTGACGTGCTAGTAGGGCTTGGTTAAACAGCCACATATCACGGAAACCAAGGCCACCTTGATTCTTTGGGCGTATTAGTTTTTCCCATGCAGTCCAATGCATCCTATGCTTCCCGTTTTCAACTCCCCACCAATAGCCACGGACAATACGTGTCAGATCCTCACATGTTGACGCCGGTAATTTAAAAACACTCATCATGTACGTCGGTATCCCCTGTGCAATTGACTTAATCAATGTTTCCTTTGCCTCACTTGAAGCTTGCTTCTCACCTAAATCAAAAATCGCTTGCTCAGGCTAGCTTGAAGTGACTGATTTTTTTCTCTATTCATCCTTCCTTCCGGTACCGGGAGTCCAAGGTACAGGTCTTCGAACTCCTCACTAACCACTCCATTTTTTGATCCCCTGGCGCTGTCCAATAGGACACATACATCCGCAAACATTATGCTACATTTGGCTTCATTAATCAACTGTCTTGTTGTTGATGTGTATTGATCCAAGATCGCTTTTACAATAGACGCTTGCTCCCCCCGATGCCTTAAAGAACAATATTGTGTCGTCCACAAAAAGGAGATGTGAAATAGTGGGTGCAGTCCGACATATCACTATAGGTCGAAACCCCTGTGTGCAAATGAAGTGCACCTATTTAACGTACAAAATCCGTCAATTTAGGTAGAAGAAATAATACGTTAGAAATACTTCTAACACACATCGTGAACTCTAACCGTACTCGTTTTCTTTAATCCATGATGATTATTTTTCACATGAAGGATGAAGGAACTTACTAGAAACATTTAGTTTCATCTTTCTTAAAGTTGAATCATCCTTTCATCCATGAACTAAAACTGACTGACGAGTCCTGTGCTAATTGAATCTTACATGCATGTTCGAGTTGTGCTTGTTCCTAACGTACAGCGTAAATGCTTAGTTCAACCACAAAGAAGCATCATCATAGAGTACAGTTTTCAAAGTAGTCCTGTAGTGAAAAATGAACTGTCAAACAAAGGAAAACAAGTGGAACTGACTTGTACCAAAATATATTTAGCAGTCTTGTTTGGCTCGAGTAATGGCCATGATATTATTAATAATAGTATTATCTCTATCAGTTGCCTCATCATCAGCTGATAGTACAATAGACCCTTTCTTTAGCCCAGCCACTCGCCCCTTTCTGAAAAAAGTTGAGGGAGTATAGAACAATATACTGTTTACATCCAGCATTCATAAGTCTACTCAACAGAGAGCTCTGTTTAATTTTTCATGATGCATGTCCTATCTATCGCAAATAATCGTGTGGCACCCCTCACGTCTGACGACGACGACGAAACCTCCATTTGCACCGTGCCGGGGCATCCACGTTCATGGCCATGTCCGCAGCCCATGACTGTCACAGATAATGTATTTTTAGGTTACACGGGTTGGAAAGTGCCAAGCCGAATCTATAAATTTATTAGTACAACCGTACAAGAACCCACACTGCAACACTAGCTAACAAACACGAACAGCGGCCATGGCAGAATCGGACCACAGCATTCACGTGCTCCTCGTCTCGTACCCAGCCCAAGGCCACATCAATCCGCTCCTCCAGCTAGCGAAGCGGCTCGCCGGCCACCGGGGCATCCGCTGCACCCTCGCCGTGACCCTGTCCGTTCTCGGCAACTCCGGCGGACCATCTCAGGACGGCGCTGTCCACATCGCCTCCTTCTCGGACGGGTGCGACCGGCAGGGCTACGACGAGGTCGGCGACGTGCAGACCTTCCTGGCACGGCTCGAGTCGGTGGGCTCGTCCACGCTGGACGAGCTCCTCCGCTCCGAGGCGGAGCAGGGCCGGCCGGTGCACGCGGTCGTGTACGACGCGTTCCTGCTCTGGGCGCCGCGCGTGGCTCGGCGGCACGGGGCCAAGTGCGCGGCCTTCTTCACGCAGGCGTGCGCGGTGAACGTGGTGTACGCCCACGCGTGGGCAGGCCTTGTGAAACTGCCCGTCGACAAGGAGAACGCACCGGCGAAGCTGCCAGGCCTGCCCACGCCGCTGTCGCCGGCCGACTTCCCTTCCTTCCTCACGGATCCGAGCAGCAGCCCCGCTTACCTGCACCTGCTGCTGCAGCAGTGCGAGGGGCTCGAGGTGGCAGACCACAGCCTCATCAACTCATTCGACGAGCTGCAGCCCGAGGAAGCGGAGTATTTGGCGTCGAGGTGGGGGGCCAAGGCGGTCGGCCCCAGCATCCCGTCGGCGTACCTCGACAACCGCATGGCCGACGACACGTCCTACGGCTTCCACCTCCACACTCCCATGGCGGCGGAGAGCAAGGCCTGGCTGGACGACAGACCGGCGCGCTCCGTGGTGTACGTCTCCTTCGGCAGCCTCGCCACCCCCGACCGTGCGCAGGTGGCCGAGGTCGCCGAGGGGCTGTACAGCAGTGGCCATCCTTTCCTGTGGGTCGTCAGGGCGTCCGAGACCTGGAAGCTGCCCGAGGGCTTCGTCGACAAGGCCAAGTCCAAGGGGCGGGGGCTCTTCGTGACATGGAGCCCGCAGCTGGAGGTGCTCGCGCACCCGGCCGTCGGCTGCTTCGTGACCCACTGCGGGTGGAACTCCACGATAGAGGCCCTTAGCATCGGCGTGCCCATGGTCGCCGTGCCGCAGTGGTCAGACCAGCCCACCAACGCCAAATACGTCGAGGACGTCTGGCAGGTGGGTGTGCAGGTGAAAGGGGTGGTCACCAAGAAGGAGCTCGCGAGGTGTGTCAGAGAGGTCATGGACGATGGCAAGGGCTACAGGACGAAGGCTGCAAGCTGGAGCCACAAGGCGAAGAAGGCCATGAGTGAAGATGGCAGCTCAGACCGCAACATCACCGACTTCCTTTCCAAACTTGGACTCGATCAGCACATAATTAAACACATGTCATGAATAATCTTGCTAGCTAGTTTCCCTTGCCTCTAGCATTTGTGTTTTCCTCTTTTGTATGCCATATCATGCATTTTGTGCCTTATTTCTGCCTGGCTCGTTTGTACTACACAATTCTTGCGAATCTAAGGTCACATGTTTCTTATTTTATGTTAATTATATGATGGACACAGTGTTGTTGGGCTTCGAAGTGAAACAGCTTGCACTATGAAGTAAGCTTTTCCTCCATTGAGAACCAATACATTAACCCGCGGAGGCTTGATTTGCTGCCAATGATCAGTATTTGCACATAACTAAGACACTTCACTTGGTCCCCAACAATCCTAGTAAGGGTGTCAACCTTACTAGCCTTGCTAGTTACAAGTATTAATGTACTTTATTTGTGGTTGAAAGTGATAACTGCAAGCAAGTAAATAAAACGATTCAAATTGTAAAGAATAGTGAAAGGTTTGATCGAGATTGTGATTATGAGGAATAAAGGATCGAAATTCATAACTTAACAACCTTGCCCTATGGGAGGACCCTAGTCACTGTCTTGGCCCATGCCTCCACAACCTCCCGACATTGCCGACGTGAGGTGCTTGACAAACCAATGGTGCATGGTTGGCATCATGTGGTGAAAAAAATATGTACATCAGAAGCACACATAAGAAAAATAAGAAATAGTTTAACCTCTCACGACATAAAATTATAGGATATATCCGGCAAACTTGAGAAGTTTGCTTGTAGTGCAACATTATCTCAGCATGTCAGAAGCATATATTGGATATATATAGAAAGCATGGAAGCTCTAAAGCAAACAAGTGATGCTATCACAACACATGCGAGACGTAGTGGAAGCACAGATTTTTTTTTTGAAACGCGGTCCCTTAGGGCCCGATTCATTAAAAAAGGTCGAAGAGAGGTGCCTAGTTAATTAGCGGAAAACCGGGCTGAAACCATTACAACATACCCGCCAAAACAGGGCACACTGGGCAACCTGGCAACCCACACAACGCACACACGCCGTCAAGGAGAGAACGTCGTCGAGGTTGAATCCGGTGCCATCGTCACCACACCTCCGCGAGGGCGACTCCGACTCCACCATCAACGACCACCGATGTAGCCCTCACCACAAACAAGCGTCGAGGCCTGCGTCGGTCGATGCCAAACAGTCAACCGCACGCGCTAGCCACCAGGCAGCTCCAACTCTGTCGACGAGCATTGCAGGAGAAAAGCGTTGTGCCTACGCCGAGCCAGCGCTGGAACCGACCACCTGTCTTGTGTCATCGTCGCCGCAAGGTCCCCTCCTCAATAGCTCCGACTCCAGAAAGACAAAGTTTGGTACGGCGACTCCTCGAACACACCGGATGAGACCGACTACCAACACACAGCAGCAATCCAATTCCGCTCGAAGCCCCCATCGTTGCCTCACAAGAAGCCGCGCAAAACATCCACATCACCGACCGAGCAGCTGCCGATCACAATACCGCGAGCGTCTAGCCCATGGAGCGCACAAACGAGATACAAAGCTCTTCAAGACGACGCCCAAAGAGGGAAGCGACGATGTCGACGCCATCGCCCGATCCGACCGGGCCTTAGGCTTTCACCCGAAGAGTTGAATCTGAGGGTGTGTAGGGGATGGACTCCACGACGGCGCCTCCAAGACGGTAACACGACGTCCACGAACGCCGACATCGTCGGCTGACCAAAGCCAGGCAAGCTTTCGCCCGGATCACCGCCCAACACCACACCCCCAAGCACCGCACCTCCGCTAGCCCGCCCACCTCCCACAAAGCCACTGTGCCATGACCATGAATAAGCCTCCAATCCTCGTCGCCAGCCAGAGACGACGACGAGCCGAATCCAGCTAGATCCGGCACCCCATCACCGCTGCACCGCCACAGAACTTTCCTGATCGGCAGCCTCCCGAGATGCCGCTGGCAGGGAGGGGCTGTCGTGGTACTAAGACTGACAGTAGAATAGGGGGTAGGTATGGAGAGGCAAGATCCTAGCTATGGAGTAGTTGTATACGCATGAGATTTACGAGTTCAGGCCCTTCTCGGAGGAAGTAATAGCCCTCGCCTCGGGCCCGGAGGCGGTCGATCGGATTATATGCGATGAATTACAGGGTGCGAACCCTTCGCTGTGGAGGGTGGCTTATATAGATTGCGCCAGACCCCAGCCAGCCCGTGAAGCGGAGGGTTTAAAGTACATTAAGGCCTGGCGTTACTGGTAACGCCTTACATAAAGTGTCATCATGACCATAAAGACTACTTAATTACAGACCGTTTGGATACAGAGTGGCTCTTGAACTCCTGGTGGTCGAGTGAGTCTTCATGGTCGAGTGTCTTCGAGTCTGTCGAGTGGAATCCTTCCGGTCGACTGGAAGGCAGTTTCTTCTAAGGATGTCCTTGGGGAGGCTACCTTGGACAGACCCTTGACCCTACCCTAGGTACATGACTTCATCATTAGCCCCCGAATGGATCGAGGTTTGAGTGAGGAAGGAGTTGATAATCTTTCCGACCTGTTTTCTTGTGTTGCGAGTGTGTCTTACTCCGGATCAATGGCTCTTTGGTGACGGTGTCAACTTCTCTTTCAGTCGCCTCGATCCATTCTTTACGTCTGTCGAGTGAACTTTACGATCTTGGAGATTTCCGAGCGACGGATCGAAGGAAATCTGCCGTCTGACAAGTTGCTCTGCTATTAGCGGATTTAGCAGGATCCGAATTTTGGGAAGCGCGCGAAGCGGAGAAGGCCGCGGTACTCGGATGGGATAAGGCAAAGATGCCTCGATTTCCACGCCGCCTTTTTCGCCACGTATCGCGCGCGCGACTGTTGCGGGATTTGACAGGATCGCCCGGGCCTACCAGTCAGCCACTCGGAAGCGACTCCATATAAGGCGCCGGACGGGGGTTTTTTGAACAGTGCATCCTCATTCCTCTCTCCCTCTTCCTAGAACTCGCCCGCTGCGCTCGCTTCCATCTCCGCTCTTCTGCTCCTCGCACGCGCCTCGCCTGCGACGATGGTGAAGGAGAAGACGGCGGCCTTGGAGCGGGCGAAGAAGGCGACGGCGACGGCGAAAGCGAAGGGGAGAGCGACCAGTCGGGCCGGATCCTCGTCGCAGTCTAGCCTGCCGCAAGGCTGGATCCAGGGAGACTGGATCCGCTCGACCATCACCCAGAAGGACCTCGACGATCTGGCCAACAAAGGACTGATCTCCCATGGGTCAGCAAGGCCTCCGGGGACGGAGTGGCAACCGCAGCCACAGGAGGGTGAGTGTGTCCTCTTAGCCACCCATGTCGATCGCGGGTTTTCTCTGCAGCCGAATCTTTTCTTTCGAGGGTTTCCGAACTTCTTTGGGGCACAACCCCATCACTTCACACCCAACTCCATTGCCTATCTCGCCGCTTTCGTGTCTTTGTGCGAAAACTTCTTGGGTTGTCGGCCGCACTGGGGTCTCTTCAAGCACATATTCACTTGTCGTTCTCAGACGGTGAAAAAGGCTAGTCCGAATGACGAGAGGACCCAAGTAATCCAAATGTGTGGGGGTCTTGGGGTCCATGAGGAGTAAAAGTGCCTTTCCAGCCATGACCCTTCCCGAGTCAGTTAGAGGGTGGCAGTCGACCTGGTTCTACTGCCAAGACCAGTCGACGCCAGGGCAGTCGACTGGCCTCCCTCCGTTCTCCATGGACCGAGTGAACAAGTCGTCTTCTTTGAAGGTGCTTCCGGAGGAGAAGGCTCAAGTTAAAATGTTGATGGAACGTGTAGTCCAGCTCATTCACGACGGAGTGATCGGCATGGATCTTCTGGAGGTTTTCCTTCGACGGCGCATTCAGCCACTCCAATACCAAGGTCACCCGATGTGGTTGTACTCTGGTACCGAAGACACCACTCGGGTCCATCCAGAGGAGGTCGACGACGCCACACTGGAGAGGTGGATGACTGCCATCACGGGGAACAAAGATAACCCTCGTGGGGCTAGGAGGATCCAACCACTCGACCATTCTTACAAACCAGACAAGGTATGACTACTTATCTTCGACTGTGATCCTGTTTCGTTCACTCTGTTTTACTGCAAATCGGTCGATTGACCTTCGTCTTGTTTTGTTGTCTTCCAGAGCACTACTGAGTTGTATTCGATGCCCAACGGGGCGCAAGTTCAGACCGAAGAGGAGGAAGGAAGCGGAGGCGAAAGTCAGGAGGAGTGGGAATCGGATGGCGAGGAGGGTGATGAAGACGCTGGCTCTGACGAGGAAGAGGAGGAGGAGGAGGAGGAGGAGGAAGTCCAGCCTCCCCGTTCTGAAAGACGATCCAAGCTTGTCCATGACCCTGCAGTCGAGCGCGGCAAGGGAGCCGTGCCTGTTGTGCAGTCGACCAAGCGTCCTCGGACGACCTCTCCGGCGCCGACTGAGAAAGCACCGAAGCAATGCCGAGCGGCGTCATCAAAGCCGAGGAAGGCCCTGCTGAAGATGAAGATGGTGATTCCCACTATTTCTGGGTAATGGCGTAACTTGTGCTTTCTTGTTTCACATGGATTTACTCTTGGTCGATTCGTTTGCTGACCGACTGATTTCTGAAACTGCAGTGCTGCTACTTCTGAGACCTCGACCAGACACAAGATCAAGAAATGGAGGATCTTGTCACTTCCAACCTGGTATGACCTTTGTAGCCGCTTTCACCAATAGGACCTTCATTTTTAACTTTGAATCTTTTCTGTAGCTCCACCCAATATCATCATTGATCTTCCTGATGATGATGACGAGGAACCACTGAGGCAGAGGAGGAATAGGAGGACGTCTACTAGCAAGACAGCTCAGGCCGTATCAGCACCTGAGACGTTGGTTCTGGAGGGGGACAATGTCACTCAGGCTACCGTATCCTTTGCGGTGCCGCTGACAAGTGCTCGCCCTTCGTCGTCGAGTGCTGATCCTCCTTCCCTTTTCTCCACCCACCACGTCCCAGAGGACCAAGCAAGCGCTGCTAAAGAAGCCATACGTCAGGCGGGGGTCATGATGGAGCAAGTGAAGGCGATCCGAGACGCCATCAAGCAGCTTATGACGCCAGTTCAGCCCTTGAGCAATGTTCAGGTTAGTCGATCACCACCTGCTCATTAGGATATGATACCGAAAACTTTTCTTTCGAAAATCTTAGTATCTGTCAGACACCCACCGGGTGTGTCGATTGAATATCTGGATTGGTGGGGGCACGCTAAGTGCACCCACCGGTGTAGTCCCCAAGGCTATGGTGGATCTGGCAATCGACCATAGTCTTTATGTCTTGAACTTTTTCTCATTACTTTCTTTACTCGATCTGGTCGAATGGAATCATGGAGCCGGTGGGGGCACGCTGAGTGCACCCACTGGGTGTAATCCCCGAGACCGTGGTCGACTGCTGGCAGTCGACTACGGTCTGAAGAACACCTCTCTTTTTTTTCTTTTTTTTTGAAACTGTGGCCTCCACTAGCCCGCACCACACCCCCACGCACCGCACCTCCGCTAGCCCGCCCACCTCCCACAAAGCCACTGTGCCATGACCATGAAGAAGCCTCCAATCCTTGTCGCCAGCCAGAGACGACGACGAGCCGAATCCAGCTAGATCCGGCACCCCATCACCGCTGCACCGCCACAGAACTTTCCCGACCGGCAACCTCCCGAGATGCCGCTGGCAGGGAGGCGCAGCCAGCGTGGAGCACACCACCAGAGCACCTGAAGGAGCCGCTGGGGAGCGCCATGGAGCTGCCAGGTCACCGGGAGCCACGCCACGGCCAGATACAGCAACCTGCACACCACCGGCCGACACGATAGAGCAGGGCGGAGAGGGCCGCCACCCCACACCGACGCGCCAGGCAGGAGCCATCGGACCAAGGGCCTTGACCCTGCCGGCGAAGCCACCGCGGCCGCCACCCGCCGGAGGCCCTGCAGGGAGCCGAGATGCCGCGCAGAGAACAGGATGGGGGGAGCCTCCCCACCCAAGATTCAGACGCAAGAGAAGACCCCCGCCGCCGCCGTCCGCCGCCCGGGCTTAGCCCGGCGTCCTCCTCCGGCGACGGCCAGGGGGACGGGGCCGACGGAGGGAGTAGTGGCGCCGCTCGATCTGGTCTCCGCCTGTGTCGCCTGTGGAGGCGCCGCGGGGGCCGGGAGGCTCTGTTTTTTTTTACTGCCGCTGTCTGCAGCACAGAAATTTCAAATCATATATTAGAACCATGGCATCCAAAATTTAAGTGCAGAGATTCATGGTCAACAAAGCGTACAAAAAGAAGAGATGAAGTAAACTATCTTTAAGAGGACATGAATGAGTCAAAAGCTAAATGTTTATGTAACAATGGTGTGGTCAGATCGTGAGCTGCATCAATGGAAGTAAACCAACTACCACGAAAAACATACATAACACTATATGGGAGCATGACATGTTTGGATGTTTGTATCAAGGAAAAGTAATTGAGAATTAAGTAGCAGGAAGTTTTCAACAGAAATCATGCATGGAAGCACTTGAAATGCGATTTGGAAGCTACATCTGCAAGAAGCATGAAAACATGCTATGTAAATGTGAGGCATCTTAAATAAAAGCAAAAAAAATTGAAATTGCAGGTACGTAACTAAAATGTATGAATGGAAGCATGTTATAGCGACAATTAAAATTTCTTTATGCAAAAACCGTGGAAGCAAATGCAGTGTCATATTTTAAGTCACAGTTGCTGGTTGGATGCTAGCATACAAAAACCTTAGGATTGCCATCATCATTATATAAAAGAAACAACATAGGAAGTACGTACTCGTGAGTATTTTAGTATCCTTATTAATTTGTCGATAATTTCTCTACTTATTGTAGACCACACAGGCAGGAAGTGAAATCGCATGGCCGAGTGCAAGAGGACTATGAAGACAGAACTACTGGGTTTCAGTTACTGCCATCGCATGGGCACAGTCGAGCATGAACATATCGCGGAAGGCGGTCATTTTGTCTTGGTTGATCGCCACGGACGCTTGCACCTAGGGATGGCAATGGGTAGGGTATGGGTGGGTACGAACTTTTTATGCCCAAACCTATACCCAAATTTTTTTTCTATACCCACCCATTTCAATATTCATGGGCACAAATTGGTACCCATGTCCATACCATCGGGTATCTTATATCCAATGGGTATCCGGTGGGTATAATATATAACATTGGCATGATAAAGGTAAGACAAGAAAAGGGCCTAAAACTAAAGTTAGGTACTCGTCCATCACAATCTGATTTGCACTTACATCAAAATTTCACAATGATGATTGACACACAAATGTCTTAATCTCCATTACAAACGAACTTAAAAAAAATATTAAGTTTGCAAACTTGCATGCTAATTACTGTAGGTTTACCCATATATTATAGGGTTTGATTTCTTATTAATTTTTCTGGGTATCCATTGGGTTACCCCTGGGTATAATTTCATACCCATACCCTACCCATACATTTTGCGGGTATGGATACCCATTACCCATGGGTATGAATTGGTATAAAGTCTCACCCATGCCCACTGTTTTCGGGTAGGGTACCCGCAGGTACCCATACCCATGGGCAAAACTGCCATCCCTACTTGCACCGACCCAGCTTCCCTCCCGGCGACGAGCACCATCTCGCCGTCGTGGTTCATGGACGCCAGCTCCACCCTTGCTGCCTTGCCGAACCCAAAGTCTGTGCCATATGCGGGGAACCACGGGGAGCCGGCAAGAATGACCGCGCGGCCAGGCGGTATGGCAGCAAACTTGCTGCGCCAGTTGGTGCTGTCACCCAGCGGGTCGCGCTTCACCACCGTCATGGCCTCCGCGATGGCCTGGACCGCCGTGAGTGCCCGCTGGGCCCTGTGAGCTCCGACCCGTGTAGCGACACCAGGCAGCTGGCGAAAACCTTATATGCCTACGGCCTTATCTATGCCGACGGCTGCCGTAGGCATAGATGGAGCTATGCCGACGGCCTGGTGAATACCGTCGGCATATAAAAGCCGTTGGCATAGCTCCATCTATACCTACGGCAGCCGTAGGCGTATGCCGACGGCCTTACTATGCCTACGGCTGCATTAGGCATAGCTAGTGTTAGAAGGGAGATTTGATGGAATTATTTGTTCGTTGTAATGCTTGAGCCTCATGGGCATATATATAGGAGTACATGATCATCTTGGAGTACAAGACAAGGTAGAATAATATCCTACACTATCCTAGCTTTCCTAATAATAACGATACTCAACATCCCCCGCAGTCACAACGGTAGCGACGCAGACAGTGAGACTGGAGAAGAATCCGAAGGCAAGCCGACGGACACCCCTTCACAGTCGTAACGGTCAATGCATCGCGGAAGACGTGGCTGGAGTGGAAACCGACGAGGTTGCTCAAGCAAGGCGGTAGCCCTTTGTGCCGTTTGTCGAGGTAGCCGAGAGCGTAGGTGGTGTAGCCATATTCGAGGTAGTCGTGCAAAGAACGCCGCGATCGGTGTCGAGTCGGGGGGTCGCCGGTGTCGAGGTAGTCGCCGTGGAGCCATGAAAGAAGAGCAGCGGCGGCGACGGCCTAAGGAGGCGGCGGCGGTGGCTAGAGAAGGAGCGCGGCGGCGGTGCTCGAAGTAGGCGATAATGAACCCTACAGTGTGATGATGACTGGCACGGACGGTGACGTTCCCGCACCAAGGGAGGCGGCGCGGCGCATATCACGTGGAAGTCAACGCGCGTGGACGGCGGTGGACTGCGGGCCGCAACATTACGGCCCGAAGAGGTGACGCAACGGCGGCGGGCAGGTCAGGGCGATGGCGGGGAAGACCTCAGGGCGGTTGTAGGGATCGCGTGCCACTCTCTACTGCCTGACGGGGCGACGCAGCGGCAGCGCGAGGGTCGGTGCAGCCTCAGGTACGACCTGGAGCGGACGGCCTCGATGCGGTGGTTGACCGCGGGCCGCCGCACTACGGACCGAAGGGGCGACGCAGCGGCATCGCGCGATGTGGTGCAACCACGGGAACAGCCTCAGGGCGGTGGCGAGGATCACGTGTCGCGGCGCTACGGCCCGAAGGGGCGACGCAACGGCGGCGTGGATCGGTGCAGCCACGGGGCGACGGCGCTGCGGCCCGATGGGGCGACACAGCGGCAGTCTGTTGCTCGATCGGTGGAGGGGCGCGCTGAACTCAGGGACAGGGCGGTGACGGCCGGCGTAGGTCGATGAGCAGGCCGACGCGCGGACGACGGTCGTGAGGGGCCACCTGTTGCGCGAGGCCGCCGGGTCGGGCGACGGGCGGGCAAACGCACGGACGACGGCCGTTAGGGGCCGCCTGTCGCGCGAGGCTGCCGGGTCGGTGAAGAGGCCGGCTGGTCGCGCTGGTGTCGGAGTAGAGGCGCACGGTGGTCGACGGTGGCGGCGGGCGACACAAACCGATCAAACATAGATTGGAAAACCAAAAAGAAAAACACAGATCAAAACGACCGGTGAGAGAGTGAAAAAAACTGAAGCAAGGGCTCGGGAAAAAGACTCTCTAGGGCAGCCGGTCAACACGACCGCGGATTTAACCCTAGGTACGGGCGGCGCGCGCCTCGGCGGCGGTCATGGAGGCCGATCGCCCGTGGCGGCCTTGGTGCGGAAGCGTCGGGCGGCGACTAGGGTTGGATCGATTAGGCTGATACCATGTTCGAAGGGAGCGAGAGATTTGATGGAATTATTTGTTCGTTGTATTGCTTGAGCCTCATGGGCATATATATAGAAGTACATGATCATCTTCGAGTACAAGACAAGGTAGAATAATATCCTACACTTTCCTAGCTTTCCTAATAATCACGATACTCAACAGTTAGGCCGTCGGCATAGAGGTGGACCTAGTGGCCCGGGGACAGAGGGCGGGCGGACGCCATCAAATCTATGTCGACGACCCTGGTGGTGGCCGTCGGCATAAATATCATCTGGTTTTTTTACTAGGATCTGCCACGTGGCAGAGCTATGCCGACGGCAAAGCTGTAGGCAAAGATGGAAACAATGCCTACGGCAAGGCCGTAGGCATAGCCCCGCCACGTGGCACCTCCGGGTAGCCCTGAGAACTATGCCTACAACATGGCCGTAGGCATAGATATCATCTTTTTTTATTTTAAATTATTTTTATTTTTTAAAAGTTAAAATTTGAATAATTTAAATCTAACTTACACTAGTAGAAAAAGGGTCAAATGTGAAGCACATTAGTGCCGGTTTGTATTAGAGCCGGCACTAATGTACATTAATGCCGGTTCCAACGGCTAGCCGGGCCGCTCTCATTAGTACCGGTTCGTGGCTAACCTTTAGCACCGGTTTGTGCCACGAACCGGTACTAATGAGAGTGGTGGCAGGATGTTGTCAGTCTGGGCCCCTCCGGCACCTTTAGTACCGGTTCGTGCCACGAACCGTACTATAGGTCGCCCTACATAAACCCTTCGCCCACCCGAGCTCGCTCTGTTCTTCCCCTTTCCCTCTCCTCTCTGTTCTTCCCTCTTCCTCTCGAGCTCATCACACATTTTGCCCAAAATTTGTCAAGATTTGAAGGCCCCATCCATTCAAATGATCACAAAGGTTAGCAACTTTGTCCTTTCATCTCTCATTGCTAGATTAGCTCTTGCAATGCTTTATATAGTTACTAATTTGTGAGTTTAGTAATTTGGGAGGAAATATATATATGTGCTAGTATTTGATTTATATGCAATGTGAGGTCAAAAATAACACTTAGTTTGCATATGTAGGTGTGGTTTACTTAGTGCCTTCTAAATCTCCGTCGTAACCACCGTCGATCGCCCTTGCACTGTCCGTCACGGCACCACCTTGTGGTGAGCCTCTTGTTCATGTAATTTTATATAAAAATTGATGTTTGTGTGATTTGGATATATAGTTAATCATGTAATAATTATCTTACCCGTCGTTGTTTGTTATACATAGTGCCATGGTTTTGATATCCGTCCCGTCGGCCCTCGTCCTTGTTATGATTCGGATGTGGTATATTCTCTTTTAAAACTATTAGTTGCATTTCGTGTTTATGACAAATTATGCCCATCAAGTTGACATAGATATTTTTATCTAGGAGGTATGTGAACCGGAAATTCCAACCGACCCTATTGTCGAGAGGTTAAATTTAGTTGAAAGAGAAAACGAGTACTTGAAAGAAAAATTGAAAAGAATTCAGGGGGAGAAGATGGAATTGGAGTTGCATGTTGCCGATGTCGTCGATGATCACAAGATCAAGATGGAGAAGATGCGCTTGAAGAATAGAAAGATTAGAAAATATGTCAGTTTCGAGTTGGTGTTCCCACCATCCTTCTTCAACATCATGACGCACGTCCTAGTTCACCTATGCGAAGAGATTAACGTTTTGGGTCCTGTATTTCTACACAATATGTTCCCCTTTGAAAGGTTCATGGGAGTCTTAAAGAAATATGTTCATAACCGTGCTAGGCCAGAAGGAAGCATCTCCAAGGGCCATCAAAATGAGGAGGTCATTGAGTTTTGTATTGACTTTATTCCTGACCTTAAGCCGATTGGTGTTCTGAATCGCGCATAAGGGCGCATCGATGGAAAAGGCACGCTAGGAGGGGAACAAATAATATGTATGGACGGACATTCTCTCACTGAAGCACACTACACAGTGTTGGAAATATGCCCTAGAGGCAATAATAAAAGTATTATTATATTTCAATGTTCATGATAATTGTCTTTTGTTCATGCTATAACTGTGTTATCCGGAAATCGTAATACACGTGTGAACACTTAGACCCCAATATGTCCCTAGTGAGCCTCTAGTTGACTAGCCCGTTGTGATCAATAGATGGTCATGGTTTCCTGACTATGGACATAGGATGTCGTTGATAACGGGATCACATCATTAGGAGAATGATGTGATGGACAAGACCCAATCATAAGCATAGCATAAAAGATCGTATAGTTCGTTTGCTAGAAGCTTTGCCAATGTCAAGTATCTCTTCCTTCGACCATGAGATCGTGTAACTCCGGTTACCGTAGGAGTGCCTTGGGTGTATCAAACGTCACAACGAATCGGGTGACTATAAAGGTGCATTACGGTATCTCCGAAAGTATCTCGCGGGTTGACACGGATCGAGATCGGATTTGTCACTCGTATGACGGAGAGGTATCTCTGGGCCCACTCGGTAATGCATCATCATAATGAGCTCAATGTGACCAAGGTGTTGGTCACGGATCATGCATTACGATTTAGTAAAAGTGACTTGCGATAACGAGACTGAACAAGGTATTGGGATACCGACGATCGAGTCTCGGGCAAGTAACGCATCGATTGACAAAGGAATTGCATACGTGGTTTGATCGAATCCTCGACATCGTGGTTCAACCGATGAAATCATCGAGGAGCATGTGGGAGCCAACATGGGTATCCAGACCCGCTGTTGGTTATTGCCCGAGAGTCGTCTCGGTCATGTCTGCGTGTCTCCTAACCCGTGAGGGTCTACACACTTAAGGTTCGGTGGCGCTAGGGTTAGTAGGAAGACTAGTATGTGAATACCGAATGTTGTTGAGTCCCTGATGAGATCCCTGACGTCACGAGGAGTTCGGAAGGGTCCGGAGGTAAAGAATAATATATAGGAAGTGGTGTTTCGCCATCGGGAAAGTTTCGGGGTCTCCGGTAAAATCTGGGACCACCGGAAGTGTCCCGGGTCCATCGGGAGGGGCCACCTATCCCGAGGGCCCCATGGGCTGAAGTGGGAGGAACCAGCCCATAGTGGGCTGGTGCGCCTCAGGCCCACCCCGCGCCTAGGGTTGAAACCCTAGGGGTGGGGCGCCCACCCAGCTTGGGGGCACTCCACCCCTTGGCCGCCCCCGGGAGATTGGATCTCCAGGGGCCGCCACCTGTGGGGCCTATATAAGGGGGGAGGGAGGGGGCTGCTGTACCCATCTCCAAGGCGCAGCCCTCCCTCCCAACACTTCTCCTCCTCCGTAAGAGCTCGGCGGCCTCGCCGGAGTACTACTTCTCCACCATCACCACGCCGCCGTCTTTGCCGATGGAGCTGTCTTCCTCAACCTCTCCTTCCTCCTTGCTGGATCAAGACGGAGGAGACGCCGCTCAAATCCGTATATGTGTTGAACGTGGAGGTGCCGACCGCTCAGCACTTGGACATCGGTGATCTGAATCACGCTTAGTATGCGACTCCATCATCACCTTGCAAGCTTCCGCACGCGATCTACAAGTGGTATGTAGATGCAAACTCTATCCCGTTACTCGTTGCTTAGATGAACTCATAGATGGATCTTGGTGAAGCCGTAGGAAAAATTTTAATTTTCTGCAACGTTCCCCAACACACAGTTCTACAGAATTCCACCTTGGTGGCTCTGTATATGGATGAACACAAGAATTTGCTACGCTCCAAACACCCGGAGCGGTCTGATGAGTGGATTACACGTGAACAAACCAGGAGTTTCGCCAACTGGTTGTAGACACGTACCATGCATGCCACCTCTATTGAAGATGACCTGTACTTGCTGTCCCGCTACCATCTTCGAATATAATGACTTTCAAAGGGTACGAGATAAATGGTAATACATTTTACACGATTGCCCAAGATAAGAAGAGCACCAACCAAAACAGTGGTGTCCGCTGATGCGTAAACCAAGACGGAAAGGAAACATATTATGGTTATATACAGACATATGGGAACTTGACTATCGACGTGGTTTAAAGGTCCCTTTGTTTCGGTGCAAATGGGTCAATATGACACGAGGCGGGTAACGGAAGACCCGCATGCGGAATGACAACAAGGATCTCAACAATCTTGCGTGATGCGAGCAGACCATTCGTCCTAGCCAATGATGTGGCACAGGTTTTCTATGTGAAGGACATGTCTACCAAGCCAAGAAAAGAAAAGATAAGGAAGCGAATGCATCGCACGATGAGCCAAATCGGCACATAGTTCTTTACGGGAAGGAAACATCGTGGGAGTGGATGACAAGATGACAAGTCGAAGATTATGAAAAGTTTGATGAAATTGCTCCATTCACAAAGTGAATATTGACCCGAGCATCCCGTTAAATGATGAAGATTTTCCATGGTTACGGCGCAAAGGGACACACGCGAAGAAAAAGTTTCACACCCAAAGATCTGGGATGTGATCGGCTTCACTATCATCACTTTCTTCGTGTTTCACACCCGTGAGGGAATGTCTGTAATAGTTAGGGTTGTTATGTGTTTTGGCATTTGAAACGAAGAAATTTTATGTGCAAACAAATTCTTTTCATGCATTTACCGATTTTTTCCAATTAAATGACCCTGAAATTGAAAAGCAATTCAAATGAACTCAGAAAAGGTTGAAAGTTGGCATGGTATCATAATTTCATATAAATAGCATGTGCAAGAAAGTAGAGAGGGTTACGACAAAACTGGATGCACTTCGTACAAAATGGACAATCTCTTTCAAGTATCGTGGTTTCCAATTAAAACTGAACTGTTACAAAGGCATTTCATTTTTTAAATAACCTAAGCATTACTAAATTGAATATAATGATAAAACACACTAATATTGAACATAAGAAAAAGAATCATCGGAAAAACTTTTTTCAAAGTTAAGTTATTCACAAACTAGTGATTCACACAAATTTCAAATAATTCAAAATTTAAACTATTCAAATTTGAAATCTACCGGCACTAAGAGAAAGTTTGTAATTTTTTGTACCTAAAGCAAAAATATTCACAAAGAAACTCTAAATACAACAAAAAACAACTCAAAAATAAATAAAGGAAAAAATAAAGCAAAAAAAAATAAAGCAAAAAAAAGCCCGCCTACTGGGCCAAAGCGGCCTGCATACGACCAGCGACACAACTTTTCATTGGGCCAGGATGCAGGCCCGCGAAGGCCCAGTAGGCCCACAAGGCGAGGAGGACAGGTAGGCCCAGTAGGCCTGACTAGGAGAGGAGCTTGAGAGAGCTACCGCACTGGGGCTTATAAACCAATGCGGTAGCCCCTCGACTAGCGAGGTGGGACTAAACTTCAAGATCAAGACTGCGCAAATAAGACCCCTTTGGTACCGGTCGTGGCACAAACCGGTACTAAAGGGGGCCTTAGTACCGGTTTGTGCCACCACCCGTACTAAAGGGGTCGCTTCCGCCGCTTGGCTCGGCAAAAACAGACCTTTAGTACGGTTGGTGGCACCAACCGGTACTAAAGGTGCTTTATATAACTAAACACTTCAAATTTCGCTCGCTTTCTCATCTCCTCTCGCTTCTTCTCCTCTGCGCCGCCGCCGCCCGCCGCCGATTTCGACCCGTCGTCGCCGCCGCCGTCGTCGCCGCCGCCCGCCGCCTGCCCCGTCGCCGCCGCCGCCCCGCCCCTCGCCGCCGCGTCGCCGCCTGCCCAGACGTCTCGTCCCGTCGTCGCCACCCGTAGTCGCCGCCCGTCGTCGCCGCCTGCCGCCGCCGTCTCTGCCCACCGCCCGCCGCTCTCGCTTAGCCGGCCGGTGAGCGCACACACACATACATTGTTAGAATTGTTAGAAATGTTTGAAATTGTTAGATTTGTTAGAAATGTTTGAAATTGTAGAAATTTTTCTGTTTTTAGAAATAGTTAGAAATGTTAGAATTGTTAGATTTGTTAGAAATGTTTGAAATTGTAGAAATTTTTCTGTTTTTAGTTATAGAAATATATAGTTATAAAAAGTTAGAATTGTTAGAAATTTTTCTGTTTTTAGTTATAGAAATAGTTATAAAAATGTTAGTTATATATATAGAAATGTTATAATTTTTTTCTGTTTTTAGTTCTAAAATATTAGAAATGTTATAGAAATGTTAGTTATATATAGCATTGTTAGAAATGTTATAGAAATGTTAGTTATATATATAGAAATGTTAGAAATTTTAGTTATCAAAATCCAATCATTAAAAAATGTTACTTTTTATGGGCATATAGCTAGTATTTGTTCTCGACGATGCCGACCCGCATCCTCGCCGTCGACCGTCTGCGACGACGTCCAGCCGACCCATGTCCGGACTGGCTCACTGGCTGGGCACCGGAGGTGCTGCTTGAGGGCGCGCCGCTTGACGAGGAACCCGACCATGGGTCCATCGTCGACCCGATCTCGTTTGGTGGCGTTAGCGTGGGCGATTTGGTGCGGAGGGACCGCCCCGGGAGGTGGTACGTCGCCGTGTCGTGGAGGAGGACGAGCACGCCCATCGCTACATGGTTGCGTTAGAGGCGGCAGTTCTCCAATACGTGGCGAGATCTTCGGGATCTCACTTCAGCTATGATCCCGTGAGGGTTCCTTCTCTTTGGGTGTCCATCGCCTGCCACGGAGGAACCGCGAGTGTCCTAGATTCTTCTGTAGTATTCGATCTTTATTAGCTAATAGCCAGCGATGTACTTTTCTATATTATATATTATTCAAGACGATGTATTCGAGATTATATCTATTATTCTGGACGATGTATTCGAGATTATATCTATTATTCTGGACGATGTATTCGAGATTATATCTATTATTCGAGATTTGAATACTAAATTGTTTTATATTTCTTTTGGATTAGTTAAACAAAAGCTATGGCAGACAATACCGACAGAGAAGGAGAACATACCATGTTCGATATGATACGCGGGGCAGATGATAATCATAATGAAGAAGATTATGATGGCTCCGAATTTCTAAACAACACCGGAGAGGGTGATATGATATTCGATCACGACGAAGTCATGAATGATTATGACGATGACGAAGAACATGATCCTGAAACAACAAACACCGACGAGGTATATATATATTTATATAAGCAGGCATCTGGTGATCATCATATGTTTTAAATGTCTTGAAGATATATTAACGAATCAATCTTTGTTCTTTCAGCCATCCGGATCGAGCAAATCTTCGAAAAATGATTTAAACGAGGCCCGAACAAAAAGTTGAAGCCGGGCGTAAAGTACAATATCGAGGCATGCGACCGTCATCGCAAACCAATAGCGCCTAAGAAGATTGCGAACAAGTTCGTTCGTCGGTCGCGGAGTTCTTGTGAAGGACCAACTCGATCAAACTTCAAGAATGGAGGGCGCCAAAGCCACGCCCAGATGTTACTTATGTCGACAAGAATCAAAAAGATCTGCTTGGGATACTCTCATGGAACATTTCACCCTACCGATCATTTCACGTAGCGGATGTGCGAGAAAGTCAAAGAGGCTGCTCTTAAGATGATGGCGAATGCATTCAAGAACTACAAAATTGGTGAATGGAACAAGTACGTCGAGGAAGGAAGACTCCAGATTCAAGGGAACACCGGAGAACCAACGTGATCATTGGGCCGATTTCGTGAAATTCAAGGATTCGGAATTAGCTAAGGAACGGTCGAGAATAAACAAGAAGAATGCCGAAAAGAAGGATAAGTTCCATAAGTCAGGCGGTGGCTATGCGGTGGCAATGCCTAAGTGGGATAAGTCCGAGAAAGAGATGGAGGATGCAGGTGTTACTCCGCACTAAGAGCTGGCCCGCCAGGTCGGGACTTGGTTCTATGCGCATGGGGGAGTTGGACCGGAGACAGAAAAGTTTCGACGAGGGCAAGTCTGAATGGAGCCGACGATGCGATACTTGTTGCAATAGAAGAGGCACGAACGGGGTGTTCCAGCCCAACAGAGAGAACGACGAGCTTACGCGTGCCACTCGGGAAATCTGAACACCGGGAAGAACACGAGGCAAGGGCGCTATTCCGTGGTATGAGGGTTTTCAGATCGAACACCGACTACGTAACCCATGCGAGAAAGAAGATTGCGGAGGAGAAGAAGAGGAAGATGGAGGAGGAGCAGAGGAAGCGGGACTATGAACGCCTTCAAGGCCTAGAAGCAAGTCAAGCGGAATTGGCGGTCAAATTCTAGCGGCACCAGGAGCAGATCGACTCACTTACCCATCAAAGGGGTCTCAACAGGCTGCAGCAGCTAGCGGATGATCCAGCATTGGATAGCACCGCCCATCCATGCCGAGAAGCGGCGTGGGTTCCGTCCCCTGACGACCCAATGCTGGTAGATACCCGTGGATGACATCACGGAGAACACTAATCGCGAGCTACACTACAAAATGAAGAACATATCCATGAAGGTGGCGGACGGCTCGCTTTCACAAATCCCCGAGGCAACCTTCCATGGCAACCCGATTCAGCGGGCTATGCTCGTGTCGTGGTTGATGATGTGCTGGACCCATATTCGGGCTACAGCTTGACATTGCTTTGGAGGTGACGGCGCTTTCTCGGAGAGGCCAAACATCGTATCATCCTATGGAAAAAGGATTGCATCATCTTTCCAAGGCCACCCACACCGGGTCACCCGAGTCCTTGTCGAAGTCCGCCACCGAGTCGGCAGACTCCGCTCCTCCAAGTCCGCAAAGTGTCGGGACAATCCTCCTCCTCCAAGTCCGGCAAAGTGTCGACAATCCTCCAAGTCCGCCACAGCGTCGGACGTCCACTCCTCCAAGTCCGGCACAACCTCAGCCCTCCTCCTCCTCGTCCAACTCAGTCCGTCAGCCATCTCCGCTGCCTCGGAATCGCAGAGACACCCGCAGCTCAGTGCGTAACCGACGAGTCAAGTAGTACAGCTGGAAGTACAAAGGAGGCAAGCGGTATAAATATGGTCCAAGCACTCAAGCCTCTTCCGCAGAGGTCTTATGACAAGTCCGAGGAGGAAATCACAACCATATCGAAGGCCGAGGTGGAAGCCCATTTTGCACCAAACCGCCACCGCCGCCAAGGGAGAAAGTGCACGAGGAAACGATTGACCACTTCATTCGTATGGCTCAACCACCAGCTTCCAAGCTGTTGACACGCACTATGAGCGCCACATCGGGAAGTTAAATCGAGCACGTCTACAAAGGGAGGCGAGCACGCCTACATCGGGATCGAGCAAACAAGAAGCAGCTGCCAAAAATGCGGAAAACCATTCCCACCGGGAGAACAGCAAAGCAATCGATCCCCTTGCTTGTTGTGCCAACAACAGGTGATAATCGCGCCCCAATATTATTGTGGGCAAGCGATTGCATGTTCCCGAGGTGGGCAATGTGGTAATAACGGAGGAGCATATAATGCAGGCTGAAGTTCTCAACATCATCATTGGACAACTCCTCGAGATCGAGCCCATGCCTTTGCTTAGAGAGGATGAAGTAAAGCGGCAATATGTCCGGGGCCAACCTTTGGTCGCGCCGGATAAGGTCAAGAACCTCCCAACGAGAATGTATGAATTGCATCAATGGTACATGAACATGACCAAGATTTCAGATCGAGTGTCCCTCATGGTGAATGTCAAGGAGGACCATTACTACCATGAGAAAGCTGGGTCCGTTGAGTATGTAGAACTGTTTCAGTTATACAATAAGGAAGCACTCGACAAATCTATCGTCAGTTGCTATTGTCTGTAAGTGATTTCTTTCTATAATTTAAGTCTCAAGCTAGCTGTAGTGATCCTTTTGAGATCAATCATTACCTGTAATTATCTTCACTATATTCTTTTCTGTGGTATTATGCAGGATGAAGATATATGAAATGAAAAAAGGTGGACGCTATGGCATTGGGTTCATTGACCCAAACACCGTTAATGAATTCACATGGAACATAAATGAACACCATGCAAAGGAAGTAGAAAGCAGCATGCTAGAGTTCTTGAAGCGCCTCAAATACAATGAAGATATACTACTTCCTTACCACTTTGGGTGAGTCACAGTGTCTTGTACTACAAATTCTCTGTTTTTGCCTACTAGCTATAGCTACATGTTTTTGCTAACATATGCCCGCTTAATTAAGACATGTAAACGTGTGCATATGCAGATTTCACTGGGTCTTGTGTATCATTATAGTTGACGCCGAACAGTTGAAGTCTTCGGACTCACTAGTCTAAAAAACTGACTTTAACATCTTGTATGGGATAGTCAACAGGTAATTTCAATCATTATTAACTATATATCTCGGCCTATTTAGTTCGTCATTTCATGATATGAACTATTTAATAACCCCTTTATTCATTTTCTTTGTCGGCGGGTAGGGCTTGGGCAAGATTCATCGTAATCGCCCGTGAATGGAAACAAAAGCTTGAATGGTTTCACCCAAGGTAAGTAATTAAGTAGTACTAGCTAGCTAGCTAGCTAGCTGCCATCTCTTTCATTATCATGCTTGATTAATTTTTATCTGATCAAATTCCATTCTCGTAAAGGCCACAAGCAGCGGTAGCAGTCCGATCTGTGTGCATTCTGCGTTTGCGAGAATATTCGCATGATGGCGTCCGAAAGGAGCAGATCTCAAAGACAGCAATGGGTACGCTTGTCAGAACACTATTCACAATTTTTACACCATTATCGATATCTAGCTAGTCACACAACTAATACACATGCATATTGATCTCCTTCTTAACAGTTCAAAGAGGTGCGGGAGAAGCTCATAGAAACGGAGCGCGTAGAAGCACTTCAAGAGGAAAATGCGGGATTTTTGCTCGACGAGGTCATAAATCCGAATGGAGAATTCTATTACCCGCTACCGCCCCAATGAAAACCACTTTCAATTGTCATCGTGCTCCGAAGGCACCAATTAGACTGGCTCCGAAGGCAACATTCATATGTAGGAGAAATTGTATATATCTGTACATGTGTGTGTATGTGTGAATTAATTAATATGGTGGTTTAATTTGTGAGACATTGATGTGATATATATATATGCATGATTGGTTCTACTAGAAATTATATATATATATATATGTATATATATATATATATATATATATATATGCATAACATGTACAATGTGTAGTATCGTAAAATACCAAAGAAACTAAAAAGAATTAAAATGGAAACACAAAATTAAATGAAAAGAAATCATAAAACTAAAACTCACCAAACCTTATAGTACGGTTGGTGTTACCAACCGTACTAAAGGCCTCGAGTCACGGGCGCTGGCTAGTGCCACGTGGTGGCTCTTTAGCACCGGTTCGTGCTGAACCGGTGCTAAAGTGGGGGGGGGGCTTTAGTGACCACTAATTAGTGCCGGTTATGTAACCGGCACTATAGGGCCTTACGAACCGGTGCTAATGCCCGGTTCTGCACTAGTGTTATCTATACTTAAACATACACAAATTATACGTCGAATTGGGGTAGAATTTTCTATAGATTATGAATATACAGTTTGTTTTTGTTTTTGAGTATGTTAGAAATGTGACCTTGTGTACTTTTGCTTATAGGTTCTTATACTTTGTTAAAACAATAAGTAATTGATACTTGGATCGATTTTGAGAAATTTTATATTGTTTTTTATCAGAATCTTGAAAGGATTTTGTTGCTATACTATGTTTCAAATTTGAACAAACTTAAATCATGTTTGCTTCAAATTTACAGAAAACTCCCTTTTTTGAATTTTTTTTGTATATTTTTTATTCCTTGGCCAATCGAATTTTATATGTACATCCATCAGATTGTTTCAGGGATTGTGGTGGCAGGCGCAAACACTTGGCAACCGGCTCCGGAGTGTGACCCCTTCATGGACAGCGATGCCGTCGGCACTTGGAGGGGGGAAACGGCCACGTTGGGTCGACACGGAGGGAATCCTATGGTGGGTTTGGCCCAAACCTTGTTTTCGAGTGTTCCTATAGGCTGATCTATAACAATCAGGTGAAAATGTCCATTGGTCAAATCACGTCCGGCGAAAGTCAAAGGGGTATATCTCTGGGTCAACTGCTGCATGGTTAGGCCGGTCGGGGCCTTCGGGGGGTAGCAATACCACCAGTGCATCGCGCCGGGTCCTCATACATGTCTTAACGTGTGGTGGCATGTATGAAGAGGCAATATGGGGCTCCAGTGTGAGGTCCCCCCCCCTCACGGATGACACTGAAATCGAAGTAATCCCTCTGCGGTTTTGGCATTGCATGAAATATTTCTGAACACTCGAAGTGTGATCAATTCAAGAAATTTTTATACAGTGCACACACATGTGATATAATAGGCGTGGCAATTTCTTATATTTTTTAAAGATGCAAGAGTATGTGAAAAAAATTCCCCACTATGGATTGTTTTTCGCGTGTCTACGAGTGTGGCCAGGGGCCTTCGTGAGCAAGCTATGACACCAATCTTGCGCAGGGTCCTCTTACATGTCTAGAAGTGTGGTGTCAGGTGCAAACACCCATCATGCGGCTCCGGAGTGTGACACCCTTCACGGAAGGCGCTGCCGCCGACACTTGGAGGGGGGAAACGGCTGAGCCGGGTTGATACGAGGGGGATCCGATGGTGGGTTGGGCCCAGACCTTGTTCTGAAATGTTCCTATGGGCTGACCTATCACAACCAGGTGGAAAAGTCTGTTGATCAAAGGTCGTCTACTGAAAGTCAAAGACCTATATCTCCGGGTCAACGGGGCTAGAGTAAGGTTGGCCGGGGGCCTTCAGGGGTAGCAATGCCACCAAAACTTGCATCACATCCATTCTATTTGATTTGTTGGTCAACTAGTGCTGCAATGATGGAACCAATGATTGTGTGTGATGCATCCATCCATTCTATCGGAGAGGCTGTGTTTTCGTGTGTTTTCTTCTTCTTATGCTAAGATTGATAGCATCACATATCCTATGCTTTTGTTTCTCCAGTAGAGCCTTGTGAGATTGATGTGTCTGCCACCATCCTCGAATGGTTGTGCAATAATAATTGTCCTAGCTAATTACTAGTATGCGCTGCTGCTAAAACAACTTGCTCCTTGTTTGATTTCAAGGATGTTGTTGCTGCTAAAGTAGCAACAACAACAACCACGCTTTGGTTCCCCAAATTTCAGATGGAACTTGCATCCCTAAATACACACACATATGAATATGCACCTCTGTTTGGTTCAGTTTGCATGTTTACATTTGCTTTAACTTTGACTGAAATTATCTTGGTGACACTTGCATCAATGGTGTGTTCTGCCCTTGTAGATGTCCTTGGAGAAGATGGCCAATGCAGTGTAGGGGAGGAACAACCTTGTCCTGCTCGAGGAGGAGGAGGAGGACCACCCGAGCTCAACGACGACACGGCAACAGGTAGCACTCGCCTCCCTCCCAAGGTGAAGGTTTGATCCGCCTATTTAGATGGTCTGCTCTTGTCTTATGCATGTGAGGGGAGAAGAAAGCCATTGGACTGAATTATATTTGCATGTGAGGGGAGCGATCCTTTTGGTAGATGCAGAGTATAGATTCACAAAATTCACCACATGAGCGTACTACCTATATCCAAATTCTGGATACCACTTGCATCTTTTGTATGTACACATGAAAAAGCACGATGGTTTGCTTCATTTTGTATGTGTCCAATTGTTTTTTACTTTGTCTGAAACTATCTATCTTGGTGGCACTTGCATCTCCTGTACACACATACATATGAATCAGCACCACACTTTTCCTCAGTTTGTATGTGTCAATTTTTTTGGTTGAACTTTGACTGAAACCAACTGGATGGCACCTCAATCTATACATACACATGAATCAGCACCGCCCTTGGTTTAGTTTTGTATGTGTCCATTTGTTTTTTTACTTTGACTAAACCCAACTCGATGACACTTGCATCTTCTGTATATACATATGAATCAGCACCACACTTTGGTTCAGTTTAGATGCATAGGTTTTGGTTTTACTTTGACTGAAAATTTATATGAGTAAGTACCATCCGTCACAATCAGTGACCAATTTCTTTCTCTTTGGAGCTTGCCTTGAACAACAACTGATGCTTGATAGACACAACTGAAACTGGAGCATCTCTGTACTGTAGGTATTAGTAACATTGTTTGGTTCAAGCACCAACATGACAAGTTATCTTCAGGAAAAGCAATAATTTTCTGCCTTTTTAGTTAGATGCCCCTGTTCTAGGAGATTTCCTTTGGGTAAATTCAGTATATAGATTACATATTCATCCTCATATGTAGGATCTTCGGTTTGTTATACTAACTGTATGCCACCTCCATCGTTGCAACATTGTCTCCCCCGCCACCGCCCCTCGACTGTTCGAAATATGCCCTAGAGGCAATAATAAAATGGTTATTATTATATTTGCTTGTTCATGATAATTGTCTATTGTTCATGCTATAATTGTATTGACCGGAAACCGTAATACATGTGTGAATACATAGACCACAATGTGTCCCTAGTGAGCCTCTAGTTGACTAGCTCGTTGATCAACATATAGTCATGGTTTCCTGACTATGGACATTGGATGTCATTGATAACGGGATCACATCATTGGGAGAATGATGTGATGGACAAGACCCAATCCTAAGCATAGCACAAGATTGTGTAGTTCGTTTGCTAAAGCTTTTATAATGTCAAGTATCATTTCCTTAGACCATGAGATTGTGTAACTCCCGGATACGGTAGGAGTGCTTTGGGTGTACCAAACGTCAAAACGTAACTGGGTGACTATAAAGGTGCACTACAAGTATCTCCGAAAGTGTTTGTTGGGTTGGCATGAATAGAGACTGGGATTTGTCACCCCGTATGACGGAGAGATATCTCTGGGCCCACTCGGTAATGCATCATCATAATGATCTCAATGTGACTAAGTAGTTAGTCACGGGATCATGCATTACACAAAGATTAAAGTGACTTTCCGGTAAGGAGATTGAATGAGGTATTGGGATACCGACGATCGATTCTCGTGCAAGTAACGTACTGATTAAAAGGGGGATTTTATACAGGATTGCTTGAATCCTTGACAACGTGGTTCATCCGATGAGATCATCGTGGAACATGTGGGAGCCAACATGGGTATCTAGATCCCGCTGTTGGTTATTGGCCGGAGAGCTGTCTCGATCATGTCTGCATGATTCCCGAACCCGTAGGGTCTACACACTTAAGGTTTGGTGACGCTAGAGTTGTTATGGGAAATCGTATGTGATTACCAAATGTTGTTCAGAGTCCCGGATGAGATCTCGGACATCAAGAGGAGTTCCGGAATGGTTCGGAGGTGAAGATTTATATATGGGAAGTCGTCATACGGTCACCGGAAGTATTCGGGGGTTTGTCGGTATTGTACCGGGACCACCGAAGGGGTTCTGGGGGTCCACCGGGGGGGTCCACCTGACCCGTAGGGCCCTATGGGCTGTATGTGGAAGGGAACCACCCCCTAAGTGGGCTGGACGGCATCCCCACTAGGGACCATGCACCTAGGGTTTGGGGGAAACCCTAAAGGGGGCGGCCCCTTGGCTTGGGGGGCAAGCCCCCTCCCCTTGGCCGCCGCCCCCCATCTAGATCTCATCTAGAGGGGCCGGCCCCCCTTTCCCCTTCACCCTATAAATAGAATGGAGGAGGGAGGGCAGCAGTACCTCATCCAAGGTGCAGCCCTCCCCCTCTCCAACACCCCCTCCTCCTCCGTTGAGCTTGGCGAAGCCCTGCCGAAGAACCGCTGCTCCTCCATCTCCACGTCGTCGTGCTACCAGAGTTCTTCCCCAACTTCTCCTTCCCCCTTGCTGGATCAATAAGGAGGAGACGTCCCCATGCTGCACATGTGTTGAATGCGGAGGCGTCATTGTTCGGCGCTTAGATCATAATAAACCGCGATCTGAATCGTTGTGAGTACGACTCCTTCATCTGCATTCTTGCAGCGCTTCCGTTTCGTGGTCTTCAAGGGTATGAAGATGCACTCCCCTCTCTTTCGTTGCTAGTCTGTCCATAGATTGATCTTGGTGGTGCTTAGAATTTTTTTAATTTCTGCAACAATCCCAAACAGTGGCATCATGAGCTAGGTCTATGCGTAGTTTCTATGCACGAGTAGAACACAAGTTGGGCGTCGATTCTTTAATTTACTTTCTGTTAGTAGTCTTATCTTGATTCGGCGTCATCGTGGGATGAAGCGGCCTAGACCGACCTTACACGTACGCTTATGTGAGACAGGTTCCACTGTCTGACATGCACTGGTTGCATAAGGTGGCTAGCGGCTGTCTGTCTCTCCCACCTTAGTCGGATCGGATTCGATGAAAAGGATCCTTATGAGGGGTAAATAGCAATTGGCATATCACATTGTGGTTTTGGCGTAGGTAAGCAACATTCTTGCTAGAAACCTATAGCAGCCACGTAAAAAACTTGCAACAACAATTAGAGGACGTCTAACTTGTTCTTGCAGCATATGTTGTGTGATGTGATATGGCCAAAAGGATGTGACGAATGATATATGTGGTGTATGAGATTGATCATGTTCTTGTAATAGGAATAACGACTTGCATGTCGATGAGTATGACAACCGTCAGGAGCCATAGGAGTTGTCTTAATTTATTGTATGTCCTGCGTGTCAATGAAAAACGCCATGTAATTACTTTACTTTATTGCTAACCGTTAGCCATAGTAGTAGAAGTAATAGTTGGCGAGACAACTTCATGAAGACACGATGATGGAGATCATGATGATGGAGATCATGGTGTCATGCTGGTGACGATGATGATCATGGCGCCCCGAAGATGGAGATCAAAAGGAGCAAAATGATATTGGCCATATCATGTCACTATTTGATTGCATGTGATGTTTATCATGTTTTTGCATCTTATTTTCTTAGAACGACGGTAGAATAAATAAGATGATCCCTCATAAAATTTCAATAAAGTGTTCCCCCTAACTGTGCACCATTGCGAAGGTTCGTTGTTTTGAAGGACCACGTGATGATCAGGTGTGATAGATTCTAACGTTCGCATACAACGGGTGTAAGCCAGATTTACACATGCAAAAACACTTAGGTTGACTTGACGAGCCTAGCATGTATAGACATGGCCTCAGAACACAAGTTACCGAAAGGTTGAACATGAGTCGTATAGTAGATACGATCAACATGAAGATGTTCACCGATGATGACTAGTCCGTCTCACGTGATGATCGGACACGGCCTAGTTGACTCGAATGATGTATCACTTAGATGACTAGAGGGATGTCTATCTGAGTGGGAGTTCGTTAAATAATTTGATTAGATGAACTTAATTATCATGAACTTAGTCTAAAAATCTTTGCAATATGTCTTGTAGATCAAATGGCCCACGCTAATGTTGCCCTCAACTTCAACGCGTTCCTAGAGAAAACCAAGCTGAAATACGATGGTAGCAACTATACAGACTGGGTCCGGAACTTGAGGATCATCCTCATAGCTGCTGAGAAAGCATATGTCCTAGAAGCACCGCTAGGTGAAGTACCTGTTTTCCCAGCAACTCAAGACGTTATGAACGCCTGGCAGTCGCGTAGTAATGATTACTCCCTGGTTCAGTGTGGCATGCTTTACAGTTTAGAGTCAGGGATCCAAAAGCGTTTTGAGCAGCACGGAGCATATGAGATGTTCGAAGAGCTGAAAATGGTTTTCCAAGCTCATGCCCGAGTCAAGAGATATGAAGTCTCTGACAAGTTCTACAGTTGTAAGATGGAGGAGAATAGTTCGGTCAGCGAGCACATACTCAAAATGTCTGGGTTGCACAACCGCTTGTCTCGGCTGGGAGTTAATCTCCCGATGACACGGTCATTGACAGAATCCTTCAGTCTCTTCCACCTAACTACAAGCTTCGTGATGAATTTCAATATGCAGGGGATGGAGAAATCCATTCCAGAGATATATTCAATGCTGAAATCAGCAGAGGTGGAGATCAAAAAGGAACATCAAGTGTTGATGGTCAATAAAACCACTAGTTCAAGAAAGGCAAGGGTAAAAAGAACTTCAAGAAGGACGGCAAGGGAGTTGCCGCGCCCGATAAGCCAGTTACCGGGAAGAAGCCAAAGCATGGACCCAAGCCTGAGACTGAGTGCTTTTATTGCAAGGGAAACGGACACTGGAGGCGGAACTACCCCAAGTACTTAGCGGACAAGAAGGTCGGCAACACCAAAGGTATATGTGATATACATGATATTCATGTGTACCTTACGAGTACTTGTAGTAGCTCCTGGGTATTTGATACCGGTGTGGTTGCTCATATTTGTAACTCAAAACAGGAGCTGCGGAATAAGCGGAGACTGGCGAAGGACGAGGTGACGATACGCGTCGGGAATGGTTCCAAGGTCGATGTGATCACTGTCGGCACGCTGCCTCTACATTTACCTACGGGGTTAGTTTTAAACCTCAATAATTGTTATTTAGGGCCAGCTTTGAGCATGAACATTGTATATGGATCTCGTTTGATGCAAGATGGCTACTCATTTAAATCTGGGAATAATGGTTGTTCTATTTATTTGAGAGATATGTTTTATGGTCATGCCTTGCTGGTCAATGGTTTATTCTTATTGAATCTCGAACATGATGTTACACATATTCATAGTGTGAGTACCAAAAGATGTAAGGTTAATAATGATAGTCCCACATACTTGTTGCACTGCCGCCTTGGTCACATTGGTGTCAAACGCATGAAGAAGCTCCATGCAGATGGACTTTTGGAGTCTCTTGATTATGAGTCATTTGACACATGCGAACCATGCCTCATGGGCAAGATGACCAAGACTCCATTCTCCGGAACAATGGAGCGAGCAACCAACTTGTTGGAAATCATACATACTGATGTGTGCGGTCCAATGAGCATTGACGCTCGTGGTGGCTATCGTTATGTTCTCACCCTCACTGATGACTTAAGTAGATATGGGTATGTCTACTTGATGAAACACAATCTGAGACCTTCGAAAAGTTCAAAGAATTTTAGAGTGAGGTGGAGAATCAACGTGATAGAAAAATAAAGTTCTTGCGATCAAATTGTCGAGGAGAATATTTAAGTCACGAGTTTGGTACGCACTTAAGGAAATGTGGAATTGTTTCACAACTCGCGCCGCCTGGAACACCTCAGCGTAATGGAGTGTCCGAACGTCGTAATAGCACTCTATTGGATATGGTGCGATCTATGGTGTCTCTTACCGATTTACCGCTATCATTTTGGGGATACGCTTTAGAGACAGCTACATTCACTTTAAATAGGGCATGGTCTAAATCCTTTGAGATGACACCGTATGAATTATGGTTTGGTAAGAAACCTAAGCTATCGTTTCTAAAAGTTTGGGGATGTGACGCTTATGTCAAGAAACTTCCAAAAAATGGCTTGAAGCCATGCAATCCGAGATAGGATCCATGTATGAAAACAAATATGGACTTTGACAGACTTGCCCGATGATCAGCGAGCGATAGAAAATAAATGGATCTTTAAGAAGAAGACGGACGCAGATGGTAATGTTACCATCTATAAGGCTCGGCTTGTCGCTAAGGGTTATCGACAAGTTCAAGGGGTTGACTACAATGAGCCTTCTCAACCGTAGCGAAGCTGAAGTCTGTCTGAATCATGTTAGCAATTGCCACATTCTATGATTATGAAATATGGCAAATGGGCGTCAAAATGGCATTCCTTAACGGTTTCCTTAAGGAAGTTGTATATGATGCAGCCGGAAGGTTTTGTCGATCCTAATAATGCTAACAAGGTATGCAAGCTCTAGCACTCCATCTATGGGCCGGTGCAAGCATCTCAGAGTTGGAACATTCGTTTTGATGAAATGATCAAAGCGTTTGGGTTTATGCAGACTTATGGAGAAGCCTGCGTTTACAAGAAAGTGAGTGCGAGCTCTGAAGCATTTCTCATATTATATGTGGATGACATACTATTGATGGGAAATGATATAGAACTTTTGGAAAGCACAAAGGCCTACTTGAATAAGTGTTTTTCAATGAAGGACCTTGGAGAAGCTGCTTACATATTAGGCATCAAGATCTATAGAGATATATCGAGACGCCTCATAGATCTTTCACACAGCACATACCTTGATAAGATATTGAAGAAGTTCAATATGGATCAGTCCAAGAAGGGGTTCTTGCCTGTTTTGCAAGGTGTGCGATTGAGCACGGCTCAAAGCCCGACCACGGCAGAAGATAGAGAAAAGATGAGTATCATCCCCTATGCCTCAGCCATAGGGTCTATTATGTATGCCATGCTGTGTACCAGACCTGATGTAAACCTTGCCGTGAGTTTGGTAGGGAGGTACCAAAGTAATCCCGGCATGGAACACTGGACATCGGCCAAGAATATCCTGAAGTACCTGAAAAGGACTAAGGATATGTTTCTCGTTTATGGAGGTGACAAAGAGCTCGTCGTAAAGGGTTACGCCGATGCTAGCTTCGACACGATCTGGATGACTCAAGTCACAAACCGGATACGTGTATATTTCAATGGTGGGGCGATGGTAGTGCGATTGCAAGCAAAACGTCGTGGCGGGATCTACATGTGAAGCGGAGTACATGGCAGCCTCGGAGGCAGCGCATGACGTAGTCTAGATGAAGGATTTCATTACCGACCTAGGAATTATTCCCAATGAGTCGGGCCCGATTACTCTCTACTATGACAACACTGGAGCAATTGCCCTTGCTAAGGAGCCCAAGTTTCACAAGAAGACCAGGCATATCAAGCGTTGCTTCAACTCCATTCGTGAAAGTGTTCAAGATGGAGACATAGATATTTGTAAAGTGCATACGGATCTGAATGTCGCAGATCCATTCACTAAACCTCTTCCACGACCAAAACATCATCAACACTAGAACTCTATGGGTGTTAGATTCATCACAATGTAACTAGATTATTGACTCTAGTGCAAGTGGGAGACTGTTGGAAATATGCCCTAGAGGCAATAATAAAATGGTTATTATTATATTTCCTTGTTCATGATAATTGTCTATTGTTCATACTATAATTGTATTGACCGGAATCCGTAATACATGTGTGAATACATAGACCACAACATGTCCTTAGTGAGTGAGGGAGTCCTGGACTAGGGGGTGTCCGGACAGCCGGACTATCAATATCCGCCGGACTCCCAGACTACGAGAGATAGAAGATTGAAGACTCCAGCTCGTGTCCGGAAGGTACTTTCCTTGGCGTGGAAGGCAAGCTTGGCAATACGGATATGTAGATCTCCTACCATTATAACCGACTCTGTGTAACCCTAGCCTCTCCGGTGTCTATATAAACCGGAGGGCTTAGTCCGTAGGACACAACATTACATCTCAACAATCATACCATAGGCTAGCTTCTAGGATTTAGCCTCCTTGATCTCGTGGTAGATCTACTCTTGTACTACCCATATCATCAATATTAATAAAGCAGGACGTAGGGTATTACCTCCATCGAGAGGGCCTGAACCTGGGTAAAAACATTGTGTCCCTCGTCTCCTGTTACCATCCGCCTAGACGCACAGCTTTGGGACCCCTACCCGAGATCCGCCAGCTTTGACACCGACATTGGTGCTTTCATTGAGAGTTCCTCGTATGTCGCCACCGATAGGCTCGATGGCATCTTCAACCTTCAACGCTGTCCGGGTGAGACTTTTCTCCCGGAAAGATCTTCAGATTCGGCGGCTTTGCATCGCGGGCCAATTCTCTCGCCATCCGAGCAGATCGAAGCTACGCCTGGTCGTCGAGTCGATTCGAAGTTTAAACTTCACGGCCGATGGCCGCGGAGACTTGATCTTCGATGGACTCGAGCCACAGCCAAGCGCGCCGCACTGCGATGATGGGCATGATCTGGCTCTGCCACCGGACAGTGCTTTGGTGTCCGCACTTGAATCCGCCCCGGCTACTTGCCCGGATCCGATTTCCCATGACGAGGGTCGGTGGATAGACTCCGCCCCGGGGGCTTCAACATCTACGGCGATGGATCCGAATACCGATTTTGTCCCTTGCGAAACTCGTGATCCCGAGGCGCCGGACTCCTCGCCGGACTCCGAGCATCCCGCTACGGCAATTAAGCGATTAGGCGCGGTTATGGAATTAACCGCCAGGACATCTTTCAACACTCGCCTTTTGGCGATATCCTGAATTCTCTGAAGCATCTCTCGCTATCAGGAGAATCCTGGCCGGACTATGGCCAGGACGGTTGGAGTTCGGACGACGAAGAAATTCGGAGCCCACCCACCACCCACTTTGTAGCCACCGCCGAGGATCTAACCGACATGCTAGACTACGACTCGAGGACATCGACGCTATGGACGATGATGCCGAGACGATCAGACCAGCGCCCACGGACACCGGAAGGCCACCTCGTCATCGACGCCTACATGGTGGATACCCCAAAGGAAGGGATGGCGAAAATGCAGCGCGGAAGATTCTCAAGAAGCAGCCTAAACGCCGGCGCGTCGTGGCGCCGCTCTAAATCCCGCCACAACAAGAATGGAGAATCCGCACGGAGACAATAACACCGGAGAGTGCCGAAGACGATCCCTCCTGCAAGACTCAGCGCAGAGGACGCAGGCAAGCCCTCACGATGGCGGCGCATTTAAGGGTCGAGGATGATAACTATATGCCTCCCTCCGAAGACGGCGAGCCTCAACGATGATGAATTCGTCATACCCGAGGATCCTGTCGAACAAGAGCGCTTCAGCGCAGGCTCATAGCCACGGCAAATAGCCTAAAGAAAAGCAGCAACAGCTTCAAGCTGATCAAGGTCGCTAGCCGATCGATGGACCGAGGTCCTCGCGTCAAGAGTATAAACCTGAACTCCTCCAAAAGTTACCTAAGACGCAAGCTGCTCCCCCGATTAGAGGAGGAAGCATACATACCTTTATCACCAGCGCACGACATGGCTGACCAACCGCCCCGTGGTCGCAACAGAGAGGCATTCAAGGCCCCAGCCAAGACCGTACCTCGACATAGATCCAGAGTACGGCCAAAAGGAACGCTACGACTTGCGAGACATCTTGGAGGACAAAGCAAGGCAATCCAGATCCATCTATGGATCACGTGGGCGCCCTACGACCCACGACGAATACCGTCGCGCCGGACATAACGCCGCCGGGCCGAACACAGCGAGCGGCGCCCTCGAGCTGCGCCGCGATATTGCTTAATATAGGGCGCCGACACCGTTATGCTTCATCGATGAAGTAATGGATCATCGATCCCGAAGGGTTCAAACCCGTGAACATCGAATCTTACGATGGTACAACAGACCCCAAAGGTGGATCAAGATTATCTTCTCCACATCCATATGGCCCGGCGGCACGATCCACACGCCATCAAATATCTCCCACTCAAGCTTAAAGGACCAGCTCGGCATTGGCTTAACAGCCGCCCGCAGAGTCGATTGGGTGTTGGGAAGATCTCGAGGCCGCGTTCTTGATAACTTCCAAGGTACATACGCACGACCACCGACGCCGATGACCTAAGCCACATTATTCAGCAGCAGATTTAATCGCCGCATAGTTACGACACGGTTCTTGACGAAGAAAAATCAAATCGCCGATTGTCCGGATGCGGAGGCCCTCGCAGCCTTTAAACACAACATCCGGACGAATGGCTAGCCCGCACCGGGCAGGAGAAGCCAAATCCATGGCAGCCCTCACATCGTTAATGACCTGCTTTTGCGGGAGAGGATAGCCGCTAGCCCGCAGCAATAATCTCCGCAAAATTCTCGCAGCCCGGACACCAAGGACAATCACAGCAGTCACGCCGAATCAAAACAAACGCCATACTAACGGCGATTTACAAAGAGGATACGGCAGTCAATGCCGGATTCCGAGGCTCCAAACCCGTCAACGGAAGAAGCCATTTAAAAGAACAACTCCGGCCCGTCCCAATCTAGACAGAATACTCGACCGCCATGCCGATACATGGCACCCCGAAAAGCCAGCTAATCACACCAATAGAGATTGTTGGGTGTTCAGCAGGTAGCAAGTTAATTGCGAACACAATGACAAGGCGCTAAATAGCGACGACGAGGAAGAGACCCGCCACGAACAACAGAGACGAAGGTTTCCCCCACAAGTGCGGACGGTGAATATGATTTACGCGACCCATATACCCAAGAGGGAGAGGAAGCGCGACTACAGGGACGCCTATGCGATGGAGCGATCGCCCAAGTTCAATCCATGGTCCTCCCGTCCGATCACTTTCGATCGACGAGACCATCCGACTAGCATACGCCATGGCGGATTCGCCGCATTGGTCCTAGACCCAATCGTCGATGGATTTCACCTCACAAGAGTCCTGATGGACGGCGGTAGCAGCCTGAACCTGCTTTATCGGACACACGGCGCAAGATGGGCATAGACCCATCCAGATCAAACCTACTAAGACAACCTTTAAAGGTGTCATCCCAGAGTGGAAGCCAACTGACAGGCTCACACACCGAAGTGGTCTTCGGATCCCCGGATAATTTCCGAAGCGAAGAGTTAATCTTCGATATAGTCCCGTGCCGTAGCAGCTATCATGCCCTGCTCGGACGTACCGCGTTTGCAAAATTCAACGCGGTGCCGCATTATGCATACCTAAAGCTCAAGATGCCGGGCCCTCGTGGAGTCATTACGGTCAATGGGAATACGGAACGCTCCCTCCGAATGGAGGAACATACAGTGGCTCTCGCGGCAGAAGTACAGAGCAGCCTCCTAGGGCAATTCTCTAGTCCAGCAATTAAAAAGCCGGACACATTAAAACGCGCCCGGAGCAACAACAACCAAGACCACCTGGCGCGATCGAGCCGCATCGCCAGAGTAATGCGGCCCCAACCCCCGCCCGCGCATGATCACTAGAATAACACTCGCGTACATCATTACGCTTTGGAGATACCATGGGCGCGGGGAGGGCTTAACCACAAGGACCAAGGAGTGCGGCTTGACCACACAAGGGCTCATCGACGCCCCCTTGGCTTTGTTTTTATCTTTTCTTCTTTTGCATACAGGACTCCATTAACCAGAAGCCCTGTCCGACGGCGAACTTGCCGAATTCACGATACAACAGTCAGGAAACAAAGAAGGCTGTGACGAACACTCAGGTGGTCTCCGTTACGAGCATTAAATTCAATTACACACACCAAGTCTGCAGCTTATCCCTGGAGGGGGACATGTTAATTTAGTCCAAACACCTTGCTTACCGCACTATTTGTATCAGTCCGCTTTATTAGCATACCTTCTTTCATAAACAATGCAACACTTCCTTTTTGCAAGTTTATTACCTTTTCATGACAATTGCGTTATCCTTTACAAATGTTCACTATATGACATATTGCACCCGTATACTTTGGTACGGCCGAATACACCAGGGGTTTCTGTTCCCCATATTACGGTGTGATTAAGTCCGAACACTTTCACAAGTGCGACACCCCAAACTTATAGCATTATATGAATCAGCTCCGAATCATGTCTTGGGTCAATAGTTGGGTTTGCCCGGCTCCTATGTTTTGGTACCTTATGTTCCGTTCCGTTGGCTAAGGTAGCACTAGGAGAACCACTGCGATTGCGCCCCGGTTGAGCCGGGTTAACGCCTCAGTGGATAAAGCTAAAACTGACTGGCATGATAAGGCGAGAGACTGGTCGCTGTTCGAGAGGTCTTTTCGGTCCCTAAAGACTCATGCCGCTTGAGCGAAGTTCGGATGATGTCCGACGAAGGCGTGATAGCGCCCGGATTCGGTCTTCGAATACCAGGGCTTCACCAAATTTAAAATTATAGAATTCTATGGCTAAGTGAGAGTGTTCAAGCATTATAAGTCCGGTCGCCTTTGTTCGTCGTGTTGACGCCTCCCTAGATGGACCCAAAGATGGGAACAAGAGTGCTCAAGTTTATCACCGAACACCCCAAAGACTTTTCGGGCTTGGGGGCTGAAGCCAACGACTTGCCATCTCTCAAATTTAACAAACGGCCGCACAAAAGGTAATATTTTAAATTCAACAAAGCGTTGCTCATGGCGCATATAAACGAAGTTTTCGGCGCAGGATAAACACACACAATGAAGTTCACTCAAGGATTACATCAAGGGGCACTCATCCGCGATATCGCTGGCTCCCTTCAGACAACTTTATAATATCGCCCGGCGACGGTGCTTTTTGCTTGCGGCGGCGGATCCGTGAGAAGCTTCTCCGCATCCAGCTTGCCCCATTGCACCTTTATGCGGGCAAGGGCTTGACGAAGCGCCTTCAATGCAAAGCGGATCGCTTGATCACATCCAGCCTTGGGCATGCATCAACTAGCCGCCACACTAGGCCAAAGTAGCTGCTGTGCATGGCCTGTCGAGCCATAGCCGACCGTGAGGCCCTTCATGGCCTCCTCGGCTACCTTGTGGAGTTCGACCAGCTGCTTCACTGGTCGCTGAGGCACCGGATGGCGGCCTCAACAGATCGAAACCGAAGACCTTCTCCGCTGAGCTCCCTCCTCGCCACGATAGAACGCAGCGGCATCGGACACACTACGCGGCAGATCTCCAAATGCCCCCGAGAGCTCCGATTGGGTAAGTATCCGTAATTTACATTAACATGCTTGCTCGCATGAAAATGCCTTACCCGATGCTATCTTCTTCATGTCCTCTATTTCCATATGGGCCCTCTCGGGCCTCAGCCTTGGCGGACTCGGCCCTATCGAGAGCGAGGCAAGCTCGACTCGAAGTCTTGAGTCACGCCCAAACTCTCATGCTTTTTCATGAGAGCCTCGGAGCTCTTGCCGAACTTCCGCCACCAGCCGCTTGCTTTTCTCGCTCAGCCCGCTCAGTGTCCGCATTATGCTCGCCACGGACACGGCATCCTTCGTGCTGCCACCTCGTTAGTGGCCCCGCACGCATATATTATCCTTGTTAATCTTGTTTGCAACCAAAACCCTTTTCTCGTAAGGTGCATATTTAAAGTGGTGTTATTCACCTTCTTTTTCCTTGAGCTGCTTCTTGGCATGGCCTAGCTCTTGCTCCCTCTTGCTCAAGGTCCTTCCTCGGCCCTCGACCTCCAGCAATGCGGCAGAGGTCAACAATGCAAGAGCCTGCAAACCCATATTGACATATTTTAGAAACCTGCAGATATCTTGTTAAAGATCCTTAGTCCGGCTTTTCTTTCCAACACCGACTAAGCATCGAGGCTACCGTCTATGCGGTATTATATTACTTAATTTTAACCTTCTTACCTCAAAGCCTGTTAGAAGGCTATTGCAAGCTTGGTCAGCCCGCCCTTGGCGGCTGGACCTTCTCAATCACCGCACTCATGAGAGTGCGGTGTTCTTCGATGGAGGCGCTTTGGCGCCTCCAGAAGTCATTCGGTGCCTCGGTTGGGCGGAGGCCGCCGGCGTCACGGTCCTGCCCCTCTTCGAGGGGCTGCTTGCGGACCTCGAACCGCTTCGGTTCGGAGTAGAGTCCGCACAAAGTCCGGGGCTGCTCGACGGTGCCTCCGAGCCTCCTCCCGCGCGTCCCCTCAGGATTCCGCCTCGTCGTCCTCGTAGCGTGGGGTAGAGGCAGTCGGGATGGAATTTACATCCGACGGCGCCAACGACCCGCTCATCGAGTCGGGAAAGTCGTCACCGGCCGGACTAAAGAAACAATGTGGCATTAGAACGACACTACGTGACATATTATAACACGGCATATGAATGATCCGGATACTTACGATCTTGCCAGACGCCGGGCCCTCGGAGGCCACTCTTCCTCGCCAACACTGATGTTGGCGAAACTGTCCGGGGGGATAGTTCTCCCCCTCTTGGACCCTTCCGCCGCCCTGATTGGGGAGGCCTTCCTCTTCTTTTCTCCCTCCTCCGGGAGAGAGTACTCCTCCTCCTCCTCGTCTTCGGGGGAGGAGTCCTCGTCGTCGTCGTCAGACGCTTGATTGCTGGAACTCTTTGAATCCCCGCGCCACCTTCTTGGCCTTCTTCTCCGGCACCACATACGGTGCCGGAACCAGCAGCCTTGCTAAATGGGCATCCACTGGTTCTTCTGGCATGGGAGCCGGACTGATAAGCAGCTCGGCCTTCTCCATCCATTCCTGTCAAAGGAAGAGGCAGATTAAAAACCTCGCTAGAGTCAATCTAATTACTACAAGTGTCCCGTAATGGGGTCGAATCACTTACCCCGTCAGTCGGAGACTGCAAGCTGAATCATGGGTCTTGATCATGGATGCGGGCGATCAGCTCTTGAACAAAGACCCACCAAGCACCTTCAGACGTTGTATCAAAGAGCCCGCTTAACGTCTGGTGCTGTTCCGGATTAAACTCCCACAGATTAAATGCCCTTTCTTGGCATGGGAGAATCCGCCGAGGAGCATGACTGAACCACGCCGACGAGCCGGGCCCATTGCTCACCAACTTCTTGATGCGAGTTCAAGACCCGTCACCTCCACCGGGTCACCCCACCGCAAGCCCTTCTCTTTCCGGAGGTGAGCTGCGTGAGGATTCTGATCTAAATTGGGGCCGCCGCCCATGTAGGCTTGCGCGCTCGGTGATATAGAACCACCGATTGCCACCCTTGACGGAGTCCATGAAGGTCCCTTCTAGCCAAGGGACGTTGGGCAACTTGCCCAACATAGCGCCTCCGCATTCCTCTTGCGCCCCCTTCACAACCTTCGGCTTGACGTTGAAGGTCTTGAGCCACAGTCAAGTGAGGCGGATGCGAGAAAGGTTTCGCACACGGCGATAAACGCCGAGATGTAGAGGACGAAGTTCGGCGCCAGATCGTGGAAATCCAGCCGTAGTAGAACATGATCCCGGGACGAATGGATGGAGCGGAAAGCCCAGTCCATGGAGGAAGTGGGGAAGGAAAACAACCCTCGTGAGGTCCTGGGTAGGAACGAGCTGCCCGCGTCGGGCGGCCGATCGCGATGTCCCCGAAAGGTATCCGCGTCACAAGAGCTTGGTGATGTCCTCCTCCTTGGCGGTGGAGGCCATCCACTTGCCTCCCCTCCGGACATGTTCGGAGAAGGGTCGAGGCGGAATGCGCGAGCTTGAGCGTTAGAGCTTGGGTTCGCAGGATGGATGAGCAAAGGAGGAAGAAGGCGTAGGTGAGAAGGTAAATCCTTATCCCTTACATATAGGCGGACAAAACTATGCGTCCCTCACCGGCCTGGTAAAACTCGCTTATCTCCCAAGCGCCACCATCAATGGCGCGGTTGGGTTACCCACACACGTATTGATGAGAATCCCGGAAAAAAGGGAACACGATCTCTGCTTCGACAGGACGTGCCAAGGAAACCACTTCGCTAAACGTGCCGAAGCGGTACAGTAATTCAAACAAAGGCTTGGTGCCGGTATGATGTCATGCCGCCTAATACGTCAGCAGATTGGATCGGTGTATATGTTTTATTCTCTCTACATTTGGAATGTGGAAATTATTTTGCAGAGCCGGACATTATCCTGGTGTTCATTATCTTCTCCGGATTACTCAAGGGGGGAACCCGCCTTGCAATGCCGAACATTATGCACGCCGGACTTATCGTCATTGAAGACTGGTTCAGGGGCTACCGAGGAGTCTGGACTAGGGGTGTCCGGACAGCCGGACTATCAATATCCGCGGACTCCCGCACTACGAAGATAGAAGATTGAAGACTCGGCTCGTGTCCCAAGGTACTTTCCTTGGCGTGGAAGGCAAGCTTGGCAATCTGGATATGTAGATCTCCTACCATTGTAACCGACTCTGTAATTCCTAGCCTCTCCGGTGTCTATATAAACCGGAGGGCTTTAGTCCGTAGGACACAACATTACATCTCAACAATCATACAATAGGCTAGCTTCTAGGGTTTAGCCTCCTTGATCTCGTGGTAGATCTACTCTTGTACTACCCATATCATCAATATTAATCAAGCAGGACGTAGGGTATTACCTCCATCGAGAGGGCCTGAGCCTGGGTAAAAACATTGTGTCCCTCGTCTCCTGTTACCATCCGCCTAGACGCACAGTTCGGGACCCCCTACCCGAGATCCGCCGGTTTTGACACCGACAGTGAGCCTCTAGTTGACTAGCTCGTTGTTCAACAAATGGTCATGGTTTCTTGACCATGGACATTGGATGTCATTAATAACGGGATCACATCATTGGGAGAATGATGTGATGGACAAGACCCAATCCTAAGCATAGCACAAGATCGTGTAGTTCATTTGCTAAAGCTTCTAATGTCAAGTACCATTTCCTTAGACCATGAGATTGTGTAACTCCCGGATACCGTTGGAGTGCTTTGGGTGTACCAAATGTCACAGCGTAACTGGGTGACTATAAATGTGCACTACAGGTATCTCCGAAAGTGTTTGTTGGGTTGGTAAGAATCGAGACTGGAATTTGTCACTCCGTATGACGGAGAGGTATCTCTGGGCCCACTCGGTAATGCATCATCATAATGAGCTCAATGTGACTAAGTAGTTAGTCACGGGATCATGCATTACGCAACGAGTAATGTGACTTGCCGGTAACGAGATTGAACGAGGTATTGGGATACCGATGGTCGAATATCGGGCAAGTAACATACCGACTGACAAAGGGAATTGTATACGGGATTGCTTGAATCCTTGACATCGTGGTTCATCCGATGAGATCATCATGGAACAGGCGGGAGCCAACATGGGTATCCAGATCCTATAGTTGGTTATTGGCCGGAGAGCTGTCTCGATCATGTTTGCATGATTCCTGAACCCGTAGAGTCTACACACTTAAGGTTCGGTGACACTAGAGTTGTTATGGGAAATAGTATGTGATTACCGAATGTTGTTCGGAGTCCCGGATGAGATCCCGGACGTCACGAGGAGTTCCGGAATGGTCCGGAGGTGAAGATTTATATATGGGAAGTCGTCATACGGTCGCCGGAAGTATTCGGGGGTTTGTCGGTATTGTACCGGGACCACCGAAGGGGTTCCGGGGGTCCACCGGGGGGGGTCCACCTGCCCTACAGGGCCCTATGGCTGTATGTGGAAGGGAATCACCCCCTAAGTGGGCTGGGCGCCATCCACCCTAGGGCCCATGCGCCTAGGGTTTGGGGGAAACCCTAAAGGGGGCGCCCCCCTTGGCTTGGCCGCCGCCCCCCTTGGCCGCCACCCCCCCTTGGCAAGCCCCCTCCCCTTGGCCGCCGCCCCCCTTCTAGATCTCATCTAGAGGGGCCGGCCCCCCTTTCCTCTTCACCCTATAAATAGAGGGGAGGAGGGAGGGCAGCAGCACCTCATCCAAGGCGCAGCCCTCCCCCTCTCCAACATCCCCTCCTCCTCCGTTGAGCTTGGCGAAGCCGTGCCGGAGAACCGATGCTCCTCCACCACCACGCCGTCATGTTGCCGGAGTTCTTCCCCAACTTCTCCTTCCCCCTTACTGGATCAAGGAGGAGATGTCCTCGTGCTGCACGTGTGTTGAACGCGGAGGCGCTGTTGTTCGGCGCTTAGGTCGGAATCAACCGCGCTCTGAATCGCTGCGAGTACGACTCCTTCATTCGCGTTCTTGCAACGCTTCTGGTTCGCGATCTTCAAGGGTATGAAGATGCACTCCCCTCTCTCTCGTTGCTAGTCTCTCCATAGATTGATCTTGGTGATGTGTAGAATTTTTTTAATTTCTGCAACGATCCCCAATATCGGCCTCCTCTAATGTTGTTGTGGATTCTTAAAAAGGAAATGTTATGTACATAAAAAATATTCTATGGTCTGTGTTTGGAAATCCATGATTGTTGAATCATGTCTGTATAAGCGTTTGTAAATAGCTAGCCTTTTGGGCCAATCTTCTTTTTGGTTCTGGTCAGCAAGTATGCCGATGGCAGTGCTGTAGGCATAGATGGCTGCCATGGTACCAGGAGCTACCTTGTGGCGTGTATGCCTACGGCAAAGCCGTTGGCATAGTTTTGCATCTATGTCTACGGCTTTGCCGTAGGCATAGTCCATGACCAGGAGCAACCATGAGCTGCCATGTGGCATGCTATGCCGACGGCAAAGCCGTAGGCATATATTTGCATATATGCCGACGGCAAACCCGTAGGCATAGCATGCCGCGTGGCAGCTCATGGTTGGTCGGACTTCGCAACAGCGCCGTGAGCTGCCCTCTTGTCTTTTTTTCTGATGGTGAATCTATGCCGACGGCCGTACGGAAGCCGTCGGCATAGGCGTCTATGCCGACGGCTTTTCTATGCTAACGGCATCCCGGGGTACGCCGACGCATATGTTGCTGATGGCCCTATGCCGACGGTGGCCGTCGGCATAGACCTATCCCGATGGGAAACTGGCCTATGCCGATGGCCCGGGCCGTCGGCATAGTAGGTCATTCTGGTAGTGGCAGTTGGGAATAAGCCGTGACGGAGCACGGTGCGACCGGCGTCGTTGTGCTAGGTCAGATCCGTGGCGGTGCGGCCGGCGTTGGTGCGCCAAGTCGGGTCCACGGGCCGGGTCATGAACGTGTGTGTACATGTGTGCGTACGTGTGTTGTGTGTGTGCACGTTCGTTGTGTGCGTCACGGTGGTATGAGCCCCGGTCGCGTATTCATTGGCGTAGTTAGCAGCAGCCGCAGAGTACACTTTAGAGCGCGTCGTGGGATGTCCTGGGCAAGCGAGGCACGAGCGCCAGAATAGGGGAGGCGGGTTGCATTGTCCACATGGTTGGAGCATCTCCAACAGTCGCCCAACACGTCGCGTGCTGAAAACTACTTTGCCCCGCGCCCATCGCCTGGTTTGGCGCGCGGCGGCGCCGCTCCAACAAATGCTAAAATGCGATCTTGTACAGTAGCTCCAAAGCGTGCAAAAATGCAGCGCGGGCGACTCGCCGGCCCATGCGATATGTTACATTTTGGGAGGTTCGCGGATGTCTTGCCCTTCTTCAGCCGCGCCGCATTTAGGAGCTTCGATGGGGGCATGTGGCTTCATCACGGCGTGTGCCGGCGTGACGCCACCCTCCGCCGAGGTCATCCGCGGCGGCATGAAGAGGCCGCGCGCGAGGACGATGCTCGGAGGAGCTCCGGCGGAGGCAAGGCCAACGCTCCCCGCTCTAGGGTTTGCGGCAGCGGCGGCGATAGAGGGGTTGCGGCTGTATGAGGATGGGGTGAGGGGGGGTGTGCCGGCTTGTGCGTCCATCGGGTCCAGTTTGCCAGCGCCGGCATGCGCGGGATGAAGGTGGCGCGGAGGAGAGAGTGCGGCGCGAGCGCTCGTGTGTGCCGCACGCGGAAGCGGGCGCCCCAAATACACATCACGCGTTGGCGATTCGGACCGCTCGCCAACTCTATATGTCGCAGCGTTATTAGACGCCACGGAGCCACTATATCGATTCTTGCATAAAATGCCAAATTTGGCAATTTGCAGCTACGCATTGCTTAGCGCTGTATTGGAGATGCTCTTAACTAGGGGTCGGGCTCTCGTGCTGGGTTCTCAGCACGCACTATGGTGCATGGCCAACCAGTGCTCAGCACGTGTCTCGCTGGACCCACCACTTAATAAATTTTGTAATTTACTGAAAATAATTTCTTTTTCTTTGCCTTATCCGAGCACACTACTGCTCCCACTCCCTTCCACAGCCACTAATTCCACTACGCGGGAGGATTCTGACGAGGTGAAATCCGCCGTCCGGCCGCGGCCGGCGGCAAACAGGAGATGTCGCTGCTAGCGGCGCCTGTCTCCGACACGCTTAGTGAACTGGAGTTGTAGCGGCTAATGCGCCTGTATCCGGCGCGCTTCGCCGCTCGGAGCGGTGGGGTTCGAAGGCGATGAGGCGGGAGTCATCGCCGCTAGCTAGCGCCGCTCGCCTCCGGCATACTGCGCTGCCTGGGGCCGTGGTCTTGGGCAGAGGCAAGATGGGATCCATAGCAGCTAGCTCTGCTCGCCTGAGGTGCACTGCGGCACGCCCTGTAGTGTCATTGGCCGACGAAAAGATATGAGCCATTGCGGATAGTGTTGCTCGTCTCCGGCGCACCCAAGGCCAGGCCAAGGTTCTGACCGGCCCGCTCCCTGGGACATGGTGCCATGGTGGAATTGCTGCGCGGTTAGCCGGTGGCCGAGATGCGCGCAGTCGTACTCTGGTGCGAGCTCGATGCAGACTCAACAGGCAAAGGTGCTTCAAGATTCATTAATTCATCTAGCTCTGTACTACCTCTGTACTTTGTAGGTAACTAGCTATGGTACTGAACTTTGAAGTATGAGAGCTATCCATTTTTCTCTACTTCTCAGCTTTTCAATAGCACAGTATAGGGCAAATCACAAATTGGTGAAAGCGCTTTTTAGTAAATGTAATGCCCAAGACCCCATTTAATTGGAAAACAAAAGCACAGTTACACAGCTAACATGTCAAAAGGAATAACCAGCAACTAATCCATATTCATGTATATATCTTTATTTGAGCATAAAACCATTGTGCATCTAACACCAAAAGGAATGGTACGATAAATTATTACATTGCAAGGTAACTGTTTTGTAGAGCAATCCTGAGATACACAGTTTATATAGAGCTATTTAGAAGTGTTTATCTTGTATGTGACTTGATTGGCTACCCAAGACCTGGAAGAACAAATAAATGATTTCTTGTTAGATATAAACTTGAATTGGTTGAATATGACATGTAAGTGAACAATACCTTCATTGGCAGCTGGTCATTTTTTAGATGGCCATCAGAACATTTGGGAACTCTAGTGCAATGTTGATCCAAAAGTCAATACAAGTGAATGACATATGCATGTTCATTTTAATTTCTAGCGAGTAACTAATAAAATTATACCTGACTTGGTTGAGTGCTAGTTGGCGGCTGGTGATTTTGAGATATTGGCCATCCCAAATACGATGACACCAGAGAAGTCTACATAGTGTTAATCAAAAAGTAAATGAAACATGCATGTTCGTCTTAATTTTAACGATTAACTAAATAATTATACCTGACTCGGTTGAGTGCTATGATGGAAATATGGTTGTTGTGATCGCAGACCAAGCAACTATTGAAAACTAGTAGTGTCTGCCTACGATAGCGGAGGCAAGCCATGTTGTACAACTTGCAAATTGTAGTCCTCAGGTCGTGGTACCGATGTCACAGTACCCGGCAGAACATGCAAAATGTAATTATGTCCATGTGGTAATGGGGAAACAGCTTGTGGTAACGGAGGTATAGCACGCGGCAATACTTGCAGATTGTAATTCGCAATATTTGGTACTGGAGGCATAGCATGCTGCAATACTTGAAAATTGTAATTAGCAACATTTGGTAGTGGATGCATAGCATGCTGCATTACTTGCAAATTATGATTCTCATTTGATATGTTGAAGCTAGGATTTGCTGTAGATGATGCAGAAGCACAATCACCGGTCTTGTTCTTGCATGTTGCTCCCTAACCTATTCGCAAAAGAATTTGTTAGATCTATTTCAATAACATGAACAAATATTTATTTTGCTATTTCTTGTGCAACACTATACCTTTCGTATTACATTTATTCTTATTTGGTACGTTGAAGCTAGGATTTGCTCCAGATGATGCAGAAGTAGAATCACCACTCTTGGTCTTGCATGTTGCTCCTTGACCTATTTACAAAAGAATTTGTTAGATCTATTTCAATAGCATGACCAGATATTTATGTAGCTATTTCTTGTGCAATACCATACCTTTCGTATTACGTTTATTCTTATTGTTCAGTTCCAGTACAGATTTAATCCTCTTGTTGCTACTACCTTGTTCTTTTCTCTTTATTCCCGGTGCTTGGACTACATTCTCAATGTTGCATTTAACCGGTTGCTTCACTGCTTGTTCATGATTTAGTGATTCATCCTTTGATTGATTTCCAAGTAAAATTTGGTCCACCTTTTCCATTAGTTCAATTGACATACTTTGCAGTAGTGCATATGCCTCTTTGTTTGCTGCTGCTTTGCTCAAAATGTTATTGTAAGTGCGTAATAGTGATCCATACTGTCTAGCTAGCACAACTCTTGCATCTTCATCATCAGAGCACTTTTGAATTGCTTGTGATGGCCCTGATTTTGCTCGCCTTGTCCATCTTTTCAAGATACATTCTGGTGCCAACTCCTTGATATTGTTGTGGTCCAACACCTTCAATGCATGACGACACAATACCCCAACAAATTCAAACTTTTTGCATGAGCATGAAACTTTTGATCCATCCGGATCTAATTTCACGGTATGACTATTTTGGCAAATTGAATGGGTAACCTTGAATTCAGAAATAGAGCCAGTACGACCACTCTCGTACACACAATATCCCATTACCATGTCAAAATCTCCTTTAAATATCTCAAAAATAGCAGGTGTATATACTTTCGAAGTTTGTATCAGCATTTGCACATATGGCATCTTTGGCGATGTTTTAGTGAACCCTGTCGTGGTGTTAATTGTGTGCGTCACGGCGGTATGAGCCCTGGTCGTGTAGTTTATTGGTGTAGTTAGCAACAGCCGCAGAGTATGCTTTAGAGCGCGTCGTGGCACATACCACCGGTGACATATATCAGCATCTGCACGAACGCCGCGACCGGGACTCATACCACCGTGACGTACACAACGAACGCACTAACCAACTAACCCAGCATGCACTATCCGGCCATCAAAGAACTACACTCTCGTACGCACTAACTAACTAACCCACGCAATGCCACGAGATGTTGCGGTGGGCCCTCCTACGCTTGTGGAAGCATGGTGACAGGCGCAGGCACCCGGCACGCGGCTCCGGGGTGTGCCCCCCTCATGGGCGTCGCTGCTGCCGTGTCACGGAGGGGGAAATGGCCACGTGATACATATCCGTCGTATCTATAATTTTTTATTGTTCCATGCCAATATTCTACAACTTTCATATACTTTTGACAACTTATTATACTATTTTTTGGGACTAACATATTGATCCAGTGCCCAGTGCCAGTTCCTGTCTGTTGCATGTTTTATGTTTCGCAGAAAACCCATATCAAATGGAGTCCAAATGGTATAAAAACGGACGGAGAATTATTTTGGAATATTTGTGATTTTTCGGAAGTAAAATCAACGCGAGACGGTGCCCGAGGGGGCCGGGAGATAGGGGCGCGCCCAGGGAGGCAGGCGCGCCCTGGACTCTCCTGCCTCCCCCCCCCTCGTAAGGCGGTTGATGCCCTTCTTTGGCCGCAAGAAAGCTAATTTTTGGAAAATGATTTGGGCGAAGGTTTCAATCCAATCGGAGTTACGGATCCCCAGATATAAAGCAAACGGTGCGAGGGCAGAATTTGAGAATGCAGAAACAGAGAGATAGATCCAATCTCAGAGGGGATGTCGCCCCTCCCAAGTCATGGGAGCCAAGGACCAGAGGGGAAACCCTTCTCCCATCTAGGGAGGAGGACAAGGAAGAAGACGAAGAAGGGGGGCTCTCTCCCCCTTGCTTCCGGTGGCGCCGGAACACCGTCGGGGGCCATCATCATCACCGCGATCTTCACCAACACCTCCGCCATCTTCACCAACATCTCCATCACCTTCCCCCATCTATATCCAGCGGTCCACTCTCCCGGAACCCGTTGTACCCTGTACTTTAACATGGTGCTTTATGCTTCATATTATTTTCCAATGATGTGTTGCCATCCTATTATGTCTGAGTAGATTTTCGTTGTCCTATCGGTGATTGATGAATTGCTATGATTGGTTTGAGTTGCATATTTTATTATTGGTGCTGTCCTATTGTGCCCTCCGTGTCGCGCAAGCGTGAGGGATACCCTCTGTAGGGTTTGCAATATGTTTATGATTTGCTTATGGTGGGTGGCGTGGTGTGAAAGCACGCACCGAGTAAGTAGGTTGTTTGCGTATGGGATAAAGGGGACTTGATACTTTAATGATATGGTTGGGTTTTACCTTAATGAATCTTTATTATTTGCGGATGCTTGCTAGAGTTCCAATCATAAGTGCATGTGATCCAAGTAGAGAAAGTTTGTTAGCTTATGCCTCTCCCTCAAATAGAATTGCAATAGTGATTACCGGTCTAGTAACGTAGTCGATTTCTTAGGGACAATTCCACAACTCCTACCACCACTTTTCCACACTCGCTATATTTACTTTGTTGCATCTTTATCTGAACAGACCCGAGTTTATATTTACATGCTCTCTTGCAAACCTATCCTATCACACCTACAAAGTACTTCTAGTTTCATACTTGTTCTAGGTAAAGCGAACGTCAAGCGTGCGTAGAGTTGTATCGGTGGTCAATAGAACTTGAGGGAATATTTATTCTACCTTTAGCTCCTCGTTGGGTTCGACACTCTTACTTATAGAAAACTGTTGCGATCCCCTACACTTGTGGGTTATCAAGACCTTTTTCTAGCACCGTTGCCGGGGAGTCATAGCGTGGGGTGAATATTCTCGTGTGTGCTTGTTTGCTTTATCACTAAGTAATTTTTATTTGCTGTTCTAAGTTGTTCTATATCTTTAATTATGGATAAGGAACGCAAAATACCAAAAAAATTAGGTGTACTTGCTACTCATGGAGATGGGGTAACTCCTAAAACCCTCGATTCTCATTATGTGAAAGATATTATGTACTACTTTGATAATCCTGAGAAAACCCCATTCAACTTTATAATGGGAGACACGTTGGATCAACGTGAATACTTTAGGGATCATCGCTCGACACAAAAAGGGAAACTATTATGGGACCAATTTATTATGTTGCGTTGGTATGCCCGGGATCTATGCTTGAGATATGATATTACTTCTTGCTCTAGGATGAAGGCTCCACACCTTCCCTTTTCATGCAAATTTAATGATAATGAAACCTTAGCTTCTTATGCTAATGGTATCTATGATTACTATGATGTGGAACAAATAGAAGAATTTGTTGCTTTTAAGGCTGCTTATGAAATTGAATCTTTGTTTGAAAAGTGTGAAGCTTTAGATGATGATGTTTATAGGCCTGAAAATCTTGCTATACTTAGATATTGCTATGAAAATTATGAATACAATTACAATATTAATGCATTTATTAAGGAAGTCTCCGCTGTCCAAGAAGAGACTAATATTTTGCAGGAAGCTATGGAAGAAGAAATTGATGAAACTGTGAGCTCATTGGATGAAAAAGATGATGAGGAGAGCGAAGAACAAAAGGAGGAAGAGCGGATTGATCACCCGTGCCCACATTCTAATGAGAGTAACTCTTCAACTCATACATTGTTTAATTCCCCTTCATGCTTACCGAAGGATGATTGCTATGATCCCGTTGATTCTCTTGAAATATCCCTTTTTGATGATGCTTGCTATGCTTGTTTCCAAGATGCCAATATAAATTATGCTTATGGATATGAACTTGCTATAGTTCCTTATGTTAAACATGAAATTGTTGCTATTGCACCCACGCATGATAGTCTCATTATCTTTTTGAATTCTCCAAACTACACTCTATCGGAGAAGTTTGTGCTTATTAAGGATTATATTGATGGGTTGCCTTTTACCATTGCACATGATGATTTTGATAGATATAATATGCCTGTGCTTGCTGCTCCTACTTTCAATTATTATGAGAGAGGAACTACATCTCCGCCTCTTTATGTTTCCAACACGATGGAATTGCAAGAAACTGCTTATACTATGCATTGGCCTTTACTATGTGTGCATGAATTGTTCTTTTATCACTTGTCGATGCATAGGAAGAGAGTTAGACTTCTTGGTTGCATGATATATGTTACTTTGTGCTCACTACCAAAGTGCAAATCATTGTTAATTAAAATTGGCTTTGATATACCTTGGGATCCGGGTGGATTCATTACTTGAGCACTAAATGCCTAGCTTAATGGATTTAAAGAAAGCGCTGCCAGGGAGACAACCCGGAAGTTTTAGAGAGTCATTTATTTCTCTTGAGTGCTTTCATATAGTTAAAAAACAAAAAAATAAAGAGGGGAACCTACAACTTTTCAAAAAAAGGAAAGTGAAAGTGAGAGAGATAAGCGTTGTTGAAGTGGGAGAGCTCCTTGAACTTTGTTCATGCTCACGGAAACTTTGTGAATCTTGATTACAGAAACTTTTCATCAAAAATAATTATCCCCTTGTACAATTCCATTGTATTATAAAAATAATGCGCCAAGGTTTGCCTTTAGGATGTTTACAATGCTTGATGGTTTGTACGGTGCTGGACAGAAACTTTGGCTGTAGTGCGTGATTTTACATTTTTAATTGGAACATCAATTCATTATGATTTATTTTGCAATGTCTTTCTATACAACTTGTTTATTTTTCCTAATTTTGGTAGAATTTTTGGGGTAACAGAAGTATGGTGGATGTTCATATTTCTATAGACTGTTCTGTTTTTGACAGATTCTGTTTTTGATGCATAGTTTGCTTGTTTTGATGAATCTATCAATTTATATTAGTGGATTAAGCCATGGAAAAGTTATATTACAGTAGACACAATGCAAAAACAAAATATTAATTGGTTTGCAACAGTACTTAGAGTGGTGATTTGCTTTATTATACTAACGGATCTTACCGAGTTTTCTGCTGAAGTTTTGTGTGGATGAAGTGTCTAAACGAGGAGGTCTCGATATGAGGAAAAGGAAGACAGGCAAGAGCTCAAGCTTGGGGACGCCCGAGGCACCCCAAGTAAATATTCAAGGAGACTCAAGCGTCTAAGCTTGGGGATGCCCCGGAAGGCATCCCCTCTTTCTTCAACCACTACAAGAAATATGTCAACTTGTGACCACCACTATTGGTCACTGAAAGGTCACAAATTTCCATTTACGACCTTTTTGTGACCAAAAACAGAAGGTCAAAAGCTGGCCGTCATAAACCGACTATAGCGACCTTTCTTCCGGAATGGTCAAAGACGCTATTTACCAAAATATTCCTCTTGTGGCGTTTTGGTCACTAGCAGCCTCCCAGCCACGTAGGCATCCAGCGTGGCGAGCTGATGTGGCACAAGATTCAGCCCGGTCCAATTCAGTGTTTATATGGGCCGAGCCCATTAATTCAGCCTTTCTATATATATTTTACGTGTCAATTTTTGGTCGATTTCGTGGGCCTAGCCCAACATTATAGCCTTTTTATCTTTGGGCCGTAGCTTTTGTTTCTCTTTTTTTAATGCATGCCAATTGACAAATTCTGGTAAGTGGGTCCCAAATGTGACGTTCTAGTTTGTGGGACCCTACTGTAAGGTCATGTTCTTTCATACTTCAATATGCAAATACAAAAAACAGACACAATATTTCAAATAACAGCAGGAAGCAATCTGCTACATCATATAACATACATAAAAATGTGATCAGCACCAAGTTTACAATTAGATAACACATACAGACCAAGTGTATCATCCCAAGTCTATCACATGAGACCTACAAGTTCTGCTACATCATATAACACACAAATAGGATCAGCTCCCAGAACTAGCACACGTACAAGTTCTGCCACAAGGAGTTCGTTACTCCCAGAACTAGCTCAATGAGGTAAAACTATGCTTCATCCAACTTCTTTGTCCTAAATGAAATGCCAAGATCTCGCACATTGTAGAAAAAATGTTTAGGGACAAAATAAAAGTAAATCGAACAAAAAAGTATCAAAAAACCAAAGTATTAAAAACTGCAATAATTTACTCGTAGTTGGCGGTACACAATACCATGGTTTTAATATAAAATACTGAGCAAGTGTTTGGCTACAACATAGAATGTCAGTAAAATTTGTCGACTAGCCCTTAGCGATGCATCTAGCTAGCCGATGTGGCAGCCAATGCAAACACGAGCTAGCCAGTTGTGTCCTGTTCTGTTATGTTAATCTAGCTAAGTAGGTTGGCTAGCCCTTGCCATTCAGTCCATATTAACCAAGCATACATAGACAGCAGATTTTGGCATGCTAGAATTTTTCGGCAAACAAGATTGTTTGTCCAAAGAAATTATTCGTTAGGAACATCTCGGTATACAAGAAACGGGATAATGATTCATTATCCATATGAGGGTGACCTCGTAGTGCGATCTATTGACGGAGGGTCTAGCTTACTGCTGCTACTCCACATATTAAATTTTACTTAATAGAGCAAGATGGAGTAACCCAAAAAATTAACAAGGAAAGCAAATGTACTGCAAATGGCAGTTCACGAGATATTTTCAAGTTAAAAATACTCCCAGGAGTAAACAACAATGACACGGACAGAGTAAAGGATGGATGTTGTAAATTAATCAAGTAATTCTTTTTTGTTCTCATATTTTTCACCCTCTCGACACTTCCTAGACCACTTACAAGATGACAAAGTTAATTTTGCATAACACCTATGGATTCTTATCTTCTTCAGTAAGGGGGGCACAATTACAGCTAATTAAGCACGATGAAAGCGACCATCCAATTAAATTCCATTCTTATCTTCTTCAAGAAGGACAAAGTAACATCCCAAAGATATCTCAAGTTGATGAATTATTCTAGCAATAACCAACTTAGAAACATCCTCGTTGTTCCATTTAATCTTACTACAAGATAGTAGAAGAATCACTCTTGGTGAATCAAATCATAACAAATCGAGCAATAGATGCAGGAGGCGATCAGGCCGGCCATTTTCATTTCAGAATTTAGAAAGAGGGCGATGGGGAATGAACCTTGAGGCCCTGTTATGGGGTTGTGTCGATGAAGGTTTGCCCTTTGGGGTGGCAGCTACAGCTCCACCAGATGCAAGAAGAAGACCTCCAACCCACGGCGGCGGCGGCAACACCAATGTTCACCTGTGTGACATTTCAGATCATCATTGCAGAATTTTATTTATTTATTTAAGACACAAGTAGCAAAGATCATGTCTACCTTCGCATATATTTCAATAGCCTACTGCTATTGTCATGTATGTTAAATATGCAAGAGCTAAAAAACGACAGTTATGTACATCCAATGCAAACAGACTTATAAAGAAGAATATTTGGTCTATTTATTGATTTTACCAACAGGGTAAGTTGTGTTCTCTTCAATTTACTGATTTAATCTAACATATGAATGCTCTTCTGCACTGCTCCTAATAGAAAGAATCATAGAACGGTCTATACGGCGTTCATTGATGGAGAGTTGTAGACATGAAATGTGACTGCACTGTACCTGGGAGAAGGTCATGTTTCCGTAAACACTCCAGCAACAGCAATCCAGGGCCTTCTTCTCCTGCTCGTTGTTTTTCTCCTGGGCTTGCTCCTTCTTCTCCTGGGCGTGCTCCTTCTTCTCCTACAACAGCAGCAACAGCAGGTTAATGACAACAGTAGTTTGACAACAGCAGCAGGTCAATAACAATAGCATGGCACGGTCAACACTAAGCAGTCTGCTTGAAATCAACACAACAAGTGACTATAACTATAGTTGTAGGCAATCAGAACTATTTCTATTGAACTTCAATCATAGCTGCGACAAACTGAACTACAATATTTATTTACAAGCGTAAATAATCTAGAACCAGTAGGAGGTTCCTCACAAGCAACAGGATGCACTAATCCTATAGAATGCGGAAACATTTAACCATTTAACCATTTAATCCAATCCCATCCAGGCCAGGGGAAGATTCTTGCAACTAACTTGTGGATCAGCAGGTGCAAAGCAAGCAAACAGCTAAGATTCCCAACATGCACAACTAGACAGAAAAAAAAACTAGCATCATCCTGGCATCAGCCTGGCTAGCACAAAGAAGCAAGCTATAAAAGGCCTTGCATTTGATGAGCAACACACCTAATAAAACATTATTTGTCTAAGACACACAAGCAGAAGTAAAGAGATTATATGGTGGGTAGACAGATTATGAGGAGCTGCTACCAAATGTAGGTTGTGTGCACTACATGCCACCGTCTGATGCCTTGATTACGGAATACGACATCAGATCCAACAAAAGCGCTTCACTGTTTGAGCTTTACGCCCGACAGACCTGGAACGCACAGTATGCTCAACAGAATTCCTTGACTGACTGACTTGACTGAACAAACATCCATGCATGTATCACTTGAGCTAGCATGCACCAACCAGTGTGTAACTAACCAACTACTCCAGCTAATTAACTTCAAGCATGAATAATTAACAATTAAACAAGACAGAAACTAGCATAATGATCTATAAACAAAATGGGAAGTAAGCAGACGTGACCTGGAGGTCGTTGGAGAGCTCGGGCATGACCTGGAGGCACTTGGTCTTGTCCTTGAGTCCGGCCATGGCCACCTTCTTCCCCGAACACGGACACATACACCTTGCACACCTGCAGACACAAACCGGAGCAGAGAAAAGGAACTCAGCATCCCAGATTGCAGCGCAGCCGCATCGTTTCGAGGGAGAGTCCGGGCGTGACCTGGAGGTCGTTGGAGAGCTCGACGGCGGCGACGGTGGTGGGGGAGGAGAGGTAGCGGTCGGCGCCAAGGGCGGCCTCGGGGAGGACGCCGCGTTGCATGATGGGGTCGCGGGTCAGCATGTCCGCCAGCTCCCGCTGGATCTGCTTCGCCACCATTCGCACCCGTCGCTCCTTGGCCATGCACCGCACCACGCGCAGCCGCCGCACGGAGACGGGCGCCTCGACGGCGAGGGCCCGTGGCAGCGGCGGGGACACCAGCAGCCGTCACGGGAACATCCTCGCTGGCTTCATGGTGGTGGGGGATTTTGCGCCGCGGTGAGGCCGTCGGCCGTCACTGTGGGGAGTGGGAAGGGGAGGGGCGAGAGGAGGAGGGCGTGGGGAACGGCGACGAGCTCCGCCGGAGGGAGATGGTAGCGGCGACGCGAGACAGCGAGGAAACGGGGGATCTGGATGGTGGAAGGAAGAATGGCCAGCGCTGGGGGCGATGAAGATGTCGGTGGCGGCAGGGATGGGGTGGCCGGCGGTGGGTTTGGGATGGCAGAGAGAGGGAGGTCTGGGTCGGGGAGAGGGGGATCTGGGAGGAGGTGGCGGCGGCGAGGATCTGAGGGAGGAGGAGTGCGGCGGCTGCGAGGAGAGGAGGGGTGCGATGGGGGGGTCGATGGGATCTGACCTAGGGTTTGGGCTGCGGGTGGGCGGCTGTGATGGATGGATGTGGGATGAGAGATGGATGGATAGATGGATGGGCGCCATGTCATCAATCCGTGGGAAGAGTCGTGATTGGTTCGAAAAACAAGTGATTTAAAAAAAATGTCTAAGTACTAAAAATAGAGGGGTTTTGTGAAGTAGCTATCAAAAATATTTTGCAAAATGGCACCACACAAATTTTCACTAGATTTAGACCACATTTTATGGATAAGGACCAATTTCTATGCATTTCTGATCTTTCTAGCTATTTTTAATCATTTTCCGAGTGCCCACAATGACTTTTTTTGTGAAGGACCTACCAAATAATTGTTGCAAAATTGGACCAAATCATTTTTCTACAATACTAGGCCATATTTAATGCACAAATGACCAAATGGTTGGGTGTCAAAAGTTTTGATCCACCTCTCGTGAAAAAGACAAATTGCCGCCAATTCAGTTGGAAGCGGGTCAAATTTGAACTGCAGCTGCCTCATAGTTTGGTATTTATTTTTTTCAAAAATCATTTCTAGGTACATAAGTATCTATTTAATCATAGAAACGCCAAAAAAATTCCAAGATTCAACCACTAGCTAGGAACGGTCATTCCCGCCGTTTTGACCGCATTTTGAAACGGGCATAAAAAATTCAAAACAAATCAAAAAATTGGAAAACCTTCGCATTGTGTCATTATTTGTGGACAAGTTTCCAGGAAAAATAACAAACTTGTAATACGGCAATTATTTTAAAAAAGTGTTCTCAGAAACGGGCTATCAAGCGTGGAGATCAATGGCTTTCGAGCCAAATGATCAATCTTATGGCCACATTCATGGCATAGTTTGTTCAAATGATCTCATATTGTGCACAAGTGTGCATATTAGAATGGCAAACAATGTTGCCTAAGGAAGTTTTCATTTTCTTTGGACGAAAAAACCATTTTTCATTTTCTGAGTGCCCGAAAGGAGGTTTTTTTGTGAAGGAACTACCAAATAATTATTGCAAAATTGGACCAAATCATTTTTATAAAACACCAGGCCATATATAATGCACAATTGACAAAATGGTTGGGTGAAAAAAGTTTTGATCCACCTCTGATGAAAAAGACAAATTGTCGTCGATTCAAATTTGAAACGGGTCAAATTTGAACTGTAGCTGCCTCATAGTTTGCTCTTTATTTTTCCAAAAATCATTTATAGTTACATAAGGATCTATTTAATCATAGAAACACCAAAAAAATTCCAAGATTCAACCACTAGCTAGGAACGGTCAAGCCCGCCGTTTTGACCGCATTTTGAAACGGGCATAAAAATTCAAAAAATCAAAAATTGGAAAACCTTCGCATTGTGTCATTATATGTGACCAAGTTTCCAGGAAAAATAATAAACTTGTAATACGGTAATTATTTTAAAAAAGTGTTCTCGGAAAGGAGGTATCAAGTGTGAAGATTCATGGCATTCAAGCCAAATGATCAATCTTATGGCCACATTCATGGCATAGTTTGTTCAAATGATCTCATATTGTGCACAAGGGTGCATATTGAATAGCAAACAATGTTGCCTAAGGAAGTTTTCATTTTCGTTGGACGAAAAAACCATTTTCCATTTTTCGAGTGCCCGAAAGGAGGTTTTTTTGTGAAGGAACTACCAAATAATTGTTGCAAAATTGGACCAAATCATTTTTATAAAATACTAGGCCATATTTAATGCACAATTGACAAAATGGTCTGGTGTAAAATTTTTGATCCACCTCGTGAAAAAGACAAATTCCGTCGATTCACCGAAGCGGGTCAAATTTGAACTACAGATTGCATCATAGTTTGCTCTTTATTTTTTAAAAATCATTTCTAGGTAAATAAGTATCTATTTAATTAGAAATACATGGTTTGATGGAGAGACATCGAGGTTTGGGCGGTGGCCGAGGGCCCCAACTCTAGAGCGCCAGAAGCTCAAGATGCCCTTGGCGTGGTCACACAAGGACCGTGGCGCTGCCATGTGTTCTGGCGGCCTAGGAATGTCTAGTGGGTTGGGAACTCCCGGATAGGTGCTAGGAAGAAAATCACAACATAAGATTCTCACGAGGAGACCGATCGATGCTCAAACATGAATAAGCAGCCAAGTGTTTGATTAGCGATGCACGGAAATGTACATGGCTAATGGGCGGAGGTTTGGCTGAGGATGATTAGTTACTAAGAAGACCGCCTTCACAAATTTTCAGCTCAAAAGGAGGAGCCTAGGTGGTACTTGCTTTGCAAACCACCACACCGGACATAAATACAAATGTTGAAGCTCGGCTCAAAATAATGAATGGATTGAGCTGGCATTTGGTGGAGGATGGTTATTTGGGCATAGGAAAGCATCAGAGAAAATGGATACTATTTAGACACGCCAAAGTGGTACTTCCTTCACAAATCGTTACTCTGAACAGAATAGGAAAATGAATATTTTTGAATTATTTTTGAACTAGGCAAGGAAGGTTTTTACATATTTTACGAAGATATGACCCAAAGAATTTTTGAGATTTTTTTGGGAATTTTGGGAATGACAGAAATATAGGTTGCTTCACAACCTAGGGCAAAAACTGCCACATGGACATGACACATAGGCAAAACTGATGAGGTGGCGCCTAGTCATAGCAACCCACCACAATTTACAAGGCTATGACCATCTATATTGGTCGTTAACAACTAGAAATAAGGCAGCGGACTAGCGCTGTTTGCTTTATGACCTTTTCGTGTGAGGAAATTACGACCTTTCTGACCAAAATGGTCGCAATGGTTTAGGGTTTGGAGCCCCCCGAACAGCTTTTGACCAATTGGTCTGAAATGGTCATAAATTTATGACCAATTCTTCGAGGGTCACTGAAAGAAGGTCATAAGTTGACATATTTCTTGTAGTGAACAAGTACCGGTATGTTTTCGTATTCGTTTCGTTCATGCGATATGTGCAAGTCTTGGAGCATCTTTTGCAATTAGTTTACATTTTTCTTTTATGGACCATGCTGGTATGAGATAGTCCTTGGTTGATTTTTAGAATGCTCATTGCACTTCACGTATATCTTTTGAGCATGGCTTTATAGAATGCTTCATGTGCTTCACTTATATCATTTGAAGTTTGGATTGCATGTTTCCCTTTACATAGAAAACCGCCATTTGCAGAATGTTCTTTTGCTTCACTTATATTTGTTAGAGCGTGGGCACATCTTTTGTAGAAAGAATTAAACTCTCTTGCTTCACTTATATCTATTTAGAGAGATGACAGGAATTGGTCATTCACATGGTTAGTCATAAAATCCTACATAAACTTGTAGATCGCTGAATATGATATGTTTGATTCCTTGCAATAGTTTTGCGATATAAAGGTGGTGATATTAGAGTCATGCTAGTGGGTGGTTGTGGATTGTAGAGACACTTGTGTTGAGGTTTGCAAGTCCCGTAGCATGCACGTATGGTAACTGCTAGTGACACATTTGAAGCATGGGGTGTTTCTTTGATTGTCTTCCTTATGAGTGGCGGTCGGGGACGAGCGATGGTCTTTTCCTACCAATCTATCCCCCTAGGGGCATGCGTAGTAGTACTTTGCTTCGAGGGCTAATAAACTTTTGCAATAAGTATATGAGTTCTTTATCACTAATGTGAGTCCATGGATTATACGCACTTTTACCTTTCCATCATTGCTAGCCTCTTCGGTACCGTGCATTGCCCTTTCTCACCTTGAGAGTTGGTGCAAACTTCGCCGGTGCATCCAAACCCCGTGATACGATACGCTCTATCACACATAAGCCTCATTATATCTTCCTCAAAAAAACCACCATACCTACCTATCGTGGCATTTCCATAGCCATTCCGAGATATATTGCCATGCAACTTTCATCATCATATACATGACTTGAGCATTCATTGTCATATTGCTTTGCATGATCGTAAGATAGCTAGCATGATGTTTTCATGGCTTGGCCTTTTTTGATGTCATTGCTACGCTAGATCATTGCACATCCCGGTACACCGCCGGAAGCATTCATATAGAGTCATATCTTTGTTCCAGTATCGAGTTGTAATATCGAGTTGTAAGTAAATAAAAGTGTGATGATCATCATTATAGAACATTGCCCCATATTAAAAAAAGAAAATAAAAAGAAAAATGGCAATGTTACTATGCTTTTTCCACACTTGTGCTTCAGAGTAGCACCATGTTCTTCATATAGAAAGTCTCCTATGTTATCACTTCCATATACTAGTCGGAATTTTCATTATAGAACTTGGCTTGTATATTCCAACGATGGGCTTCCTCAAATGCCCTAGGTCTTCATGAGCAAGCAAGTTGGATGCCCATCAACTTAGTTTCTTTTGTTGATTTTTCATACACTTATAGATGTTAGTGCATCCGTTGCATGGCAATCCCTATTCCTCGCATTGACATCAATTGATGGGCATCTCCATAGCCCGTTGATTGGCCGCGTCGATGTGAGACTTTCTCCTTTTTTGTTTTCTCCACATAACCTCCATCATTATATTCTATTCCACCTATAGTGCTATATCCATGGCTTGCGCTCATGTATTGCGTGAGGGTTGAAAAAGCTGAAGCGCGTTAAAAAGTATGAACCAATTGCTCGGCTTGTCATCGGGGTTGTGCATGATGGGGGCATTTCATGTGACGAAAATGAAGCATGGCCAAACTATATGATTTTGTAGGGATAAGCTTGCTTTGGCCTTTTTGTTTTGAAAAGACATGATTGCTTTATTGGTACGCTCGAAGTATTATTGTTTTTATGTCAAATGATAGACTATTGCTTTGAATCACTCGTGTCTTAATATTCATGCCATGATTAGACATATGATCAAGATTATGCTAGGTAGCATTCCACATCAAAAATTATCCTTTTTATCATTTACCTACTCGAGGACGAGAAAGAATTAAGCCTGGGGATGCTGATACGTCTCTGTCGTATCTATAATTTTTGATTGTTCCATGCCAACATTCTACAACTTTCATATACTTTTGGCAACTTTTTATACTATTTTTGGGACTAACATATTGATCCAGTGCCCAGTGGCAGTTCCTGTCTGTTGCATGTTTTATGTTTCTCAGAAAACCCATATCAAACGGAGTCCAAACGGGATAAAAACAGATGGAGAATTATTTTGGAATATTTGTGATTTTTCGGAAGTAAAATCAACACGAGACGGTGCCCGGGGGGGCTAGGAGATAGGGGGCCGCGCCCAGGGAGGCAGGCATGCCCTGGACTCTCCTGGGCCCCCCGTAAGGCAGTGGACGCCCTTCTTTCGCTGCAAGAAAGCTATTTTTTGGAAAATGATCTGGGCGAAGGTTTCAATCCAATCGGAGTTACGGATCCCCAGATATAAAGGAAACAGTGCCAGGGCAGAATTCGAGAACGCAGAAACAGAGAGATAGATCCTATCTCGGAGGGGCTCTCGCCCCTCCCAAGTCATGGGAGCCAAGGACCAGAGGGGAAACCCTTCTCCCATCTAGGGAGGAGGTCAAGGAAGAAGAAGAAGAAGGGGGGCTCTCTCCTCCTTGCTTCCGGTGGCGCCAGAACGCCGCCGGGGGCCATCGTCATCACCGCGATCTTCACCAACACCTCCGCCATCTTCACCAACATCTCCATCACCTTCCCCCATCAATATCCAGCGGTCCACTCTCCCGCAACCCTCTGTACCCTCTACTTGAACATGGTGCTTTATGCTTCATATTATTTTCCAATGATGTGTTGCCATCCTATGATGTCTGAGTAGATTTTCGTTGTCCTATCGGTGATTGATGAATTGCTATGAGTGGTTTGAGTTGCATATTTTGTTATTGGTGCTGTCCTATTGTGCCCTCCGTGTCGCGCAAGCATGAGGGATACCTGCTGTAGGGTTTGCAATATGTTTATGACTTGCTTATGGTGGGTGGCGTGAGTGACAGAAGCACAGACCCGAGAAAGTAGGTTGTTTGCGTATGGGATAAAGGGGACTTGATAATTTAATGCTATGGTTGGGTTTTACCTTAATGAATCTTTATTATTTGCGGATGCTTGCTAGAGCTCCAATCATAAGTGGTCCAAGTACAGAAAGTATGGTAGCTTATGCCTCTCCCTCAAATAGAATTGCAATAGTGATTACCGGTCTAGTAACGTAGTGAATTGCTTAGGGACAATTTCACAACTCCTACCACCACTTTTCCACACTCGCTATATTTACTTTATTGCATCTTTATCTAAACAGCCCCTAGTTTATGTTTACGTGCTCTTTATTATCTTGCAAACCTATCCTATCGCACCTACAAAGTACTTCTAGTTTCATACTTGTTCTAGGTAAAGCGAACGTCAAGCATGCGTAGAGTTGTATCGGTGGTCGATAGAACTTGAGGGAATATTTATTCTACCTTTAGCATCTCGTTGGGTTCGACACTTTTACTTATCGAAAACTATTGCGATCCCCTACACTTGTGGGTTATCACCACGCCAGGCTGACACAGAGGGAATCTTGGGGTGGGTTGGGACGGGACCGTGTTCGGGGGTGTAGCTTTGTGTTGGGCTATGACAACCAGGTGAAAAGCTCCACGGTCAAACCCCATCCGATAGAAGTCAAAGGGCTAGATATGGTGGTCGTCTGTGTCAGGGTTAGACGGGACGGGGTACCTGGGGGTAGCAATGTTGCCATGTGTTGCGGTGGGCACTCCCACACTTGTGGAAGCGTGGTGGCAGGCGCAAGCACCCGACACGTGGCCGGGGTGTGGCCCCCTCACGGGCGTCGCTGCTACCGTGCCACGGATGGAGGGACACGGCCACGTCGGGCCGACACTGAGGGAATCTTGGGGTGGGTTGGGCCGGTACCATGTTCGAGGGTCCAGCTATGGGCTGGACTATGACAACCAGGTGAAAAGGTCCACCGGTCAAACCCCGTCCGGCAGAAGTCAAAGGGCTAGATCTGGTGGTTGTATGTGTCGTCAGGGTTACACGGGACGGGGTACCTCAGGGGGTAGCAATGCCGCCAGGTGTTGTGGTGGGCCCTCCTACGCTTGTGGAAGCGTGGTGGCAGGCGCACGCACCCGGCATGTGGCTCCGGAGTGTGCCCGCCCTCACGGGCATCGCTGCCGCCGTGCCACGGAGGGGGGAAACGACCACGTCGGGCCGACACGGAGGGAATCTTGGGGTGGGTATGGCCGGGACCATGTTCAGGGGTGTAGCTATGGGCTGGGCTATGACAACCAGGTGAAAAGGTCCACCGGTCAAACCTCGTCCGGCGAAAGTCAAAGGGCTAGATCCAGCGATCGTGTGTGTCGGGATTAGACGGGACGGGGTACCTGGTGGAGGGGTAGCAATGCCGCCAGGTGTTGCGGTGGGCCCTCCTTCGCTTGTGGAAGCATGGTGGCAGGCGCATGCACCTGGCACGCGGCTCCGGGGTGTGCCCCCCCCCCTCACGGGCGTTGCTGCCGCCGTGTCACGGAGGGGGGAAACAAGCACGTCGGGATGACACGGAGGGAATCTTGGGGTGGGTTGGGCCGGGACTGTTTTCGGTGGTGTAGCTATGGGCTGGGCTAGGACAACGAGGTGAAAAGGTCCACCGGTCAAACCCCGTCCGGTGGAAGTCAAAGGGCTAGATCCGACGGTCGTCTGTGTCAGGGTTAGACGGGATGGGTTACCTGCGGGGGTAGCAATGCCGTCAGGGGCTGTGGTGGGCCCTCCTTGTTGGGGAACGTAGTAATTTCAAAAAAATTCCTACGCACACGCAAGATTATGGTGATGCATAGCAACGAGAGGGAGAGTGTTGTCTACGCACTCGTGACCAAGCGAAGCGATCACAACGTAGAGGAAGTAGTCGACGTTCTCCTCGCGATCCAACCGATCCCAAATTACTCCGGCGCCTCCGAGTTCTTGACACGACAGCTCAGGTGACGCCTCGGCTCCGATCCAGCAAAGCTCCGGGAGAGAGAGTTCCGTCAAGACGACGGCGTGGTGACGATCTTGATGTTCTATCGACGCAGGCTTCGCCAAGCACCGCCACGATATGACCGAGGTGGAATATGGTGGAGGGGCACCGCACACGGCTAAGGAACGATCTCAAGGATCAACTTGTGTGTTCTAGGGTGCCCCCTGCCCCGTGATATAAAGTAGCAAGGGGAGGGCCGGCCGCCCTAGGAGGCGCGCCAGGGAGGGGGAGTCCTCCTCCTAGTGGGAGTAGGACTCCCTTTCCTAGTCCAACTAGGAAGGAGGAAGGGGAAGGAAGGAGAGGAGAGGGAGAGGGGGCCCGCCCCTCCTTGTCCTATTCGACTCCCCATGGGGCGCGCCACCTCCTGGTGCGGCCCTCTCTCTCCCTCTCGCCCAATAAGGCCCATTACTTCCCGGGGTTCCGTAACCCTCCGCACTCCGTTTTCTCCGAAACTTCCGAACCTTTCCGTGTCCGAATATAGCCGCCCAATATATCAATCTTTATGTCTCGACCATTTAGAGACTTCTCGTCATGTCCGTGATCACATCCGGACTCAACTCTTTCGGTACATCAAAATACACAAACTCATAATATAACCGCTATCAAAACCTTAAGCGCAGGACCCTACGGTTCGAGAACAATGTAGACATGACCGAGACACGCCTCCGTCAATAACCAATAGCGGACCTGATGCCCATATTGGCTCCTACATATTCTACGAAGATCTTTATCGGTCGACCGCATAACAACATACGCTTGTTCCGCTTTGTCATCGGTATGTTACTTGCCCGAGATTCGATCGTCGGTATCCAATACCTAGTTCAATCTCGCTACGGCAAGTCTCTTTTCTCGCTCCGTAATACATCATCTCGCAACTAACTCATTAGTTACAATGCTTGCAAGGCTTAAGTGATGTGCATTACCGAGAGGGCCCAGAGATACCTCTCCGACATTCGGAGTGACAAATCCTAATCTCGAATACGCCAACCGTCGTGGATTTGTCACGGCAGATGTCCTTAGTGTCGAGGACTTAGTCGCGAGGCCAACGATCTATGTGGTAGCTTGAGAGGGGTTGAGCGGAATCGAGACGCAACACAAGACAGGATTTAGACAGCTTGGCCCCGGAAACATCATCCGTAAAAACCCTACATGCTGTTTGAGGCTAGGTCTCATTATCATCACGAGGGAGTCGCCGTAAACCGGCTCTCCTCTTTGTCTCTAGCCCTAAGATTATTGCTTGTAACTTCGAACTTGTAACCCATACTTTTTTCTGTACGTGAATTAATAGTAGCCTTTTTAGCTCCACGTAGTGTGTGTGTGCAGCTCCAGAGCATGCGAGTAGCTTTCTCTTCCCTTTTTGTTGATTCCTCTTCTCGCCCATAGTAGTACAGAACTGCAGAGAGCTTTGCTTGAAGCGGAGCAAGTCGTGTTGAGCCACGGCAACGCACGCTGCTAGGCAGCGGCAAGCGCTCGGTGCTCGGTGTGGACGTGGAGAAGTGCCGCGACTTAGCACAGAGACGCGAGGCTAGCCGCTGCCGTAATCTCACAACAGCGGCAACAAGAGCTGTGGGTGCAGAGGCGCTCAAAGACCAGCGACGAAACCGACGGAACTGCGATGGCAATGGAGGCCAGCGGCGAATGAGGCGGTAGCGGCTCTCGACCGGCGCCCACCGATGAATTGTTAGGGTCATGGGTCAGCTACGGTGGCTCCAATGGCAAACAGCAGCCGCCAAGACTTAAGGCAGCCGGGTCGGCTCGTGGAGGCGCGGCAAGGCGGTTCGTGGTCGGCGATGAAGGCGGCTCGCTCGAAGCGAGGCGAGGACGGATGGCCCGTTGATGAAGACGGCGTCGACTTGAGCGGCGTATGCAACGAGGTAGCCCGGAACGAGGCGCCGCAGAGAGTCGGAGTAGGAGACAAGAGCGTGAACGGCGATTCCATGGAGACGGTGGTCCAAGGCGGCAATAATTTGGCCGGATAGCTTTTGGCGGGAGTGGCGGCGGCTCGCAGCGTGGCCGAGGCGACTCACAGCCGGCTCGCGGCGGCTTGTAGCGAAGGCGATTCAGACAAAGGGCGGCTCAGCGACGCAGGCGCCTCGCCCGCTGCAGCTTGAAAGTGGCACTTTGAAATGCCGTTAGCTGGATAGTGGCGGCTTAAAGGCAGTGGAGGGTCACCGGCGGAACGAGGTGAGTGCTGCAGCGCAGCGAACCGCCAAGTGGCAGCGCCGATGAAGCGAACGTGCCTCGGGCGGCCACAGCAGGAGCGGCCGTGAGGCCGCTCAGAAGTTGTAGAGGTACCTCGGCGAGGCGGTTCTGCTGAAGGTTAGCGGAGGCGGAAGCGGCGGAGATCAAGTTGTAGACATGCAAACCCGGTCAACGGTGATTTAGAGACGCAGAAGCGGAGGTGGCTCCCGCGAGGCCGGCTTACGCACCAGCGCTGCTCAAGCAAGCGGGGCAGCGACTGGAGGCGCACGAACGAACGGCGGAGCCCAACAAGGAGGTAGGATGGCAAAGCCGCAAAGTCCAAGTCGATCACCCATCCCCGCTTATCCGGTCATTGTTGGTTTGGCTCTCCATGTCCTCCGTGTCGTGGCCTCCTCCTTTTTTTTTTTCCTTCTTCCTTTTTCTTTTCGCAACTGCTGGTTCACGGTCCGAGGTTTTCACCTTGTCCATTAAAAATTTGCAGCAAGCTGGGGAGACACGCCACGCGATAGTGATGGAATCTGTTATTCCGAAGTGAATTTAGACACGGACACGGAGCCATCAAACCTGTCGGTCTCGGCGACTTGTCCTCGTATCAATTGATTCTAGATGCAAGATTTCAACCTGCAGCGGCGACAGAACTTAACGCGGCCTCGACGGATCATCTGGTCGTGTGCGCTGGCGGATTAACGCAACCCTGATGTTTTCTTAATCTAAAATCTGGTATATGTCGCTTTGACTGTCCGTTGACGATGCTATCTTCGCGCCGGTTCTTTTTCATCCGACACATCATGAGCTTTCTCGATCCCCGGAAGAAATCCTCCAAGAACTCATCACCACGGTGCGCAGCCCCACGGCGCAGCCCCACTTGACCTATTCAGCCTTTAGTTGCCTTCTTATATATGTTGAAGGGGCGGTTTACATGACTAGGACTCTACTTGTAATAGAGTAATACTAATCCAACTAGGACTAGTCATGTAAACCGCCCCTTCAACATATATAAGGAGGGGCAGGGCTCCCCAAAGAGGGACGGGTTACAAGTTAGAAGTTACAAGCAATAATCTTAGGGCTAGAGACAAAGAGGAGAGCCAGTTTACGGCGACTCCCTCGTGATGATAATGAGACCTAGCCTCAAACAGCATGTAGGGTTTTTACCGGATGATGTTTCCCGGGGCCCAAAGCTATCTAAATCCCTGTCTTGTGTTGTGTCTCTCGATTCCGCTCAACCCCTCTCAAGCTACCACATAGATGCGTTGGCCTCGCGACTAAGTCCTGACACTAAGGACATCTGCCGTGACAAATCCACGACACCAACCCAACATCTGCCTTTGGAGACACCTGTAGTACTCCTTTATAATCACCCAGTTACGTTGTGACGTTTGGTAGTACCCAAAGTGTTCCTCCGGCAAACGGGAGTTGCATAATCTCATAGTTATAGGAACATGTATAAGTCATGAAGGAAGCAATAGCAACATACTAAACGATCGTGGTGCTAAGCTAACGGAATGGGTCATGTCAATCGATCATTCAACTAATGATGTGACCTTGTTAATCAAATAACAACTCCTTGTTCATGGTTAGGAAACATAACCATCTTTGATTAACAAGCTAGTCAAGTAGAGGCATACTAGTGACACTGCTTGTCTATATATTCACACATGTATTATGTTTCCGTTAATACAATTCTAGCATGAATAATAAACATTTATCATGATATGAGGAAATATATAATAACTTTATTATTGCCTCTAGGCATATTTCCTTCAGCCTCCCACTTGCACTAGAGTCAATAATCTAGATCACATCACCATGTGATTAACATCGATAGTTCACATCATCATGTGATTAACACTCATAGTTCACATCGCCATGTGACCAACACCCAAAGGGTTTACTAGATTCAGAATCTAGTTCACATCGCTATGTGATTAACACCCAAAGAGTACTAAGGTGTGATCATGTTTTGCTTGTGAGAGAGTCTTAGTCAACGGTCTTTCACATTCAGATCCGTTATGTATTTTGCAATTTTTCTATGTCTACAATGCTCGCACGGTTACTCTAGCTAATTGCTCCCACTTTCAATATGTATCTAGATCGAGACTTAGAGTTATCCCGATTAGTGTCAAAACTTGCATCGACGTAACCCTTTACGACTTAACCTTTGTCACTTCCATAATCGAGAAACATATCCTTATTCCACTAAGGATAATTTTGACCGTCTGTCCAAAGGATATACTCTAGATCACTATTGTACTCCCTTGCCAAACTCAAAGCAGGTATACAATAGATCCGTACACAAGATGGCATACTTTATAGAACCTATGGCCAAGGCATAGGGAATGACTTTCATTCTCTTTCTATCTTCCGCCGTGGTCGGGTTTTGAGTCTTACTCAATTTCACACCTTGTAACACGTGCAAGAACTCTTTCTTTGACTGCTCCATTTTGAACTACTTCAAAATCTTGTCAAGGTATGTACTCATTGAAAACTTATCAAGCATCTTAATCTATCTCTATAGATCTTGATGCTCAATATGTAAGCAGCTTCACCGAGGTCTTTCTTTGAAAAACTTCTTTCAAACACTCCTTTAAGCTTTGCGTATAATTCTACATTATTTCCGATCTACAATATGTCATTCACATATACTTATCGAAATGTTGTAGTGCTCCCACTCACTTTCTAGTAAATACAAAGCTTCACCATAAGTCCAGATAAAACTATATGCTTTGATCAACTCATCAAAGCGTATATTCCAACTCCGAGATGCTTACACCAGTCCATAGATGGATCGCTAGAGCTTGCGACTTTGTTAGCTCCCTTTGGATCGAAAAACCTTCTGTTGCATCATATACAACTCTTCCTCCGTAAAACCATTCAGAATGCAGTTTTACATCCATTTGCCAAATTTCATAAATTGTGGCAATTGCTAACATGATTTGGACAGACTTAAGCATCGCTACAGCTTGAGAAAATCTCATTGTAGTCAACATCTTGAACTTTGTCGAAAACCTTTTGCAACAAGTCGAGCTTTGTAGATAGTAACACTACTATCAACGTCCGCCTTCCTCTTGAAGATCCATTTATTTTCTATGGTTTGCCGATCATCGGCAAATCCATCAAAGTCCATACTTTGTTCTCATACATGGATCATATCTCGATTTCATGGCCTTAAACCATTTTATGGAATCTGGCTCATCATCGCTTCTCATAGTTCGTGAGGTTTGTCATGGTCAAGTAACACGACCTCCGTAACAGGATTCCCGCATCACTCGTGCGGATCTCACTGCTTTTACCTACGAGGTTCGGTAGTAACTTGATCTGAAGTTTTATGATCATCATCATTAACTTCCTCACTAATTGGTGTAGGTGTCACAGAACCAATTTCTCGTGATGAACTACTTTCCAATAAGGGAGCTAGTAGTGTTACCTCATCAAGTTCTACTTTCCTCCCACTCACTTCTTTCGAGAGAAACTCCTTCTAGAAAGGATCCATTCTTAGCAACGAATGTCTTAACTTCGGATCTGTGATAGAAGGTGTACCCAACTGTCTCCTTTGGGTATCCTATGAAGACACATTCGATTTGGGTTTGAGCTTATCAGATGAAACTTTTTCACATAAGCATCGCAGCCCCAAACTTTAAGAAACGCATAACTTTGGTTTCTTGCTAAACCACGTTCATATAGTGTCATCTCAACGGATTTAGATGGTGCCCTATTTAACGTGAATGCAGTTGTCTCTAATGCATGATCCCAAAACGACATTGGTAAATCGGTGAGAAACATCATAGATTGTACTATATCCAATAAAGTACGGTTATGACGCTCGACACACCATTATGATCCGGTGTTCCGTGGCATGAATTTGTGAAACTATTCCACATTGTTTTAATTGAAGACCAAACTCAGAATTCAAATATTTGTCCCCGCGATCAAATCAGAGAAACCTTATTTTCTTGTCACGATGATTTTTCCACTTCACTCAAATTCTTTGAATCCTTTCAACTATTTCAGACTTATGTTTCATCAAGTAGATATACCCATATCTGCTCAAATCATCTGTGAAGGTCGAAAATAACGATACCCGCCATGAGCCTTAACACTCATTGGATCGCATACATCAAGATGTATTATTTCCAATAAGTCAGCTTGCTCGCCCATCGCTTTCGGAGAATGGAGTCTTAGTCATCTTGCCCATGAGGCATGGTTCGCAAGCATCAAGTGATTCATAATCAAGTGATTCCAAAATCCCATCAAGATGGAGTTTCTTCATGCTTTTTTACACCAATATGATATAAACGGCAAGTGCACAAATAAGTTGCACTATCATTATTAACTTTGCATCTTTTGGTTTCAATATTATGAATATGTGTATCACTACGATCGAGATCCAATGAACCATTTTCATTGGGTGTGTAACCATATAAGGTTTTATTCATGTAAATGTAACAACAGTTTATTCTCTTACTTAAATGAATAACCGATTGCAATAAACACGATCAAATCATATTCATGCTCAACGCAAACACCAAATAACATTTATTTAGGTTCAACACTAATCCCGAAAGTATAGGAGTGTGCGATGATGATCATATCAATCTTGAAACTACTTTCAACACACATCGTCACTTCACCCTTAACTAGTTTCGCTTATTCTGCAACTCCTGCTTCGAAGTTACTACTCTTAGCAACTGAACCACTACCAAATACCAAGGGTTGCTATAAACACTAGTAAAGTACACATCAATAACATGTATATCAAATATACCTTTGTTCACTTTGCCATCCTTCTTATCCACCAAATATTCAGGGCATTTCCGCTTCCAAAGGACTATTTCCTTTGCAAAGGTAAGCACTCGGCTTTCAGGCTTTGGAGCTTCTTCATGGAGTGACAACTTGCTTGTCTTTCCACTTGAAGTTCCCTTTCTTTCCCTTTGCCCTTTTCTTGAAACTAGTGGTCTTGTCAATCATCAACACTTGATGCTCTTTCTTGATTTCTACATTTGTCGATTTCAACATCACGAAGAACTCGGGAATCATTTTCATCATCCTTGCATACTATAGTTCATCACGGTTCTACTAACTTGGTGATGGTGACTAGAGAATTCTCAGAATCACTATCTTATCTCGAAGATTATCTCCCACTTGATTCAAGCGATTGTAGTACCTGCATAACTGCGCACATGCTCACTAGTTGAGTGATTCTCTCCATCTTTTAGCTATAGAACTTGTTGAAGACTTCATATCTCTCAACTCGGTATTTGCTTGAAATATTAACTTCAACTCCTGAACATCTCATATGGTCCATGACGCTCAAAACGCCTTTGAAGTCCCGATTCTAAGCTGTTAAGCATGGTGCACTTAAACTATCAAGTAGTCATCATATTGAGCTAGCCAAACGCTCATAACGCTTGCATCTCGCTCCCGCAATAGGTCCGCTACCTAGTGGTGCATTAAGGACATAATTCTTCTCAGGCAGCAATGAGGATAAACCTCGATCACGGATCAATCCGCATCATTGCTACTAACATTTTTCAACACAATTTTCTAGGAACATATCAAAAACAAACATATGAAAGCAACAACGCGAGCTATTGATCTACAACATAATTTGCAAAATACTACCAGACTAAGTTCATGATAAATTTAAGTTCAATTAATCATATTACTTAAGAACTCCCACTTAGACAGACATCTCTCTAGTCATCTAAGTGATCACGTGATCCAAATCAACTAAACCATAACCGATCATCATGTGAGATGGAGTAGTTTTCAATGGTGAACATCTTATGTTGATCATATCTACTATATGATTCACGCCGACCTTTCGGTCTCCGTGTTCCGAGGCCATATCTCGCATATGCTAGGCTCGCCAAGTATAACTCGAGTATTCTGCGGCGCAAAACTGGCTTGCACCCGCTGTAGATGGACGAGAGCTTATCACACCCGATCATCATGTGGTGTCCGGGCACGACTTAACTTTGGCAATGGTGCATACTCAGGAGAACACTACTTGATAATTTTAGTGAGAGATCATCTTAAAATGCTACCGCAATCAAAGCAAGATAAGATGCATAAAGGATAAACATCACATGCAATCAATATAAGTGATATGATATGGCCATCATCATCTTGTGCTTGTGATCTCCATCTCAAGCACCATCGTGATCACCATCGCCACCGCGCCGACACCTTGATCTCCATCGTAGCATCGTTGTCGTCTACGCCATCTATTGCTTCTACGACTATCGCTACCGCTTAGTGATAAAGTAAAGCAATTACAGGGCATTTGCATTTCATACAATAAAGCGACAACCATATGGCTCCAGCCAGTTGCCGATAACTTCGGTTACAAAACATGATCATCTCATACAATAAAATATAGCATCACGCCTTGACCATATCACATCACAACATGCCCTGCAAAACAAGTTAGACGCCCTCTACTTTGTTGTTGCAAATTTTACGTGGCTGCTACGGGCTTAAGCAAGAACCAATCTCACCCACGCATCAAAACCACAACGATAGTTTGTCAAATAGACTCCGCTTTAACCTTCACAAGGACCGGGCGAGCCACACTCGGTTCAACTAAAGTGAGAGAGACAGACACCCGCCAATACCTTTAAGCACGAGTGCTCAGAACGGTGAAACCAGTCTCGCGTAAGCGCACGCTGTAATGTCGGTCCGGCCGCTTCATCTCACAATACCGCTGAACCAAAGTATGACATGCTGGTAGGCAGATGACTTGTATCGCCCACAACTCACTTGTGTTCTACTCGTGCAAAACATCAAACCATAAAACCTAGGCTCCGATGCCACTGTTGGGGAAAGTAGTAATTTCAAAAATTTCAGACGCACACGCAAGATCATGGTGATGCATAGCAACGAGAGGGGAGAGTGTTGTCTACGCACTCAGAGACCGGGCGAAGCGATCACAACGAGAGGAAGTAGTCGACGCTCTCCTCGCGATCCAACCGATCCCAGCGCCAAGCATTCGTGCCTCCGAGTTCTTGACACACGACAGCTCGGTGACGCCTCGGCTCCGATCCAGCAAAGCTCCGGAGAGAGAGTTCCACAAGACGACGGCGCAGGACGATCTTGATGTGCTACTGGCGGCAGGGCTTCGCCTAAGCACCGCCACGATATGACCGAGGTGGAATATGGTGGACGGGCACCGACACGGCTAAGGAACGATCTCAAGGATCAACTTGTGTGTTCTGAGGGTGCCCCCTGCCCCATATATAAAGGAGCAAGGGGAGGGCCGGCCAGCCCTAGGAGGCGCTAGGGGGGGGGGAGTCCTCCTCCTAGTGGGAGTAGGACTCCCTTTCCTAGTCCAACTAGGAAGGAGGAAGGGAAGGAAGGAGAGGAGAGGGAGAGGAAAGGGGGCCGCCGCCTCCTTGTCCTATTCGACTCCCCATGGGGAGGGCGCGCCACCTCCCGGTGCGGCCTCTCTCTCCTCTCGCCCAATAAGGCCCATTACTTCCCGGGTTTCAAACCCTCCGCATCCGGTTTTCTCCGAAACTTCCGAACCTTCCGTGTCCGAATATAGCCGCCCAATATATCAATCTTTATGTCTCGACCATTTCGAGACTCTCGCCATGTCCGTGATCACATCCGGACTCAACTCCTTCGTACATCAAAATACACAAACTCATAATATAACCGCCATCGAAACCTTAAGCGCAGGGACTTACGGTTCGAGAACAATGTAGACATGACCGAGACACGCCTCCGTCAATAACCAATAGCGGACCTGGATGCCCATATTGGCTCCTACATATTCTACGAAGATCTTTGTCGGAGTAATGGGCCATGGGTAGGCAGACCCAGACCCAAGATCTTTCAAGAACATCGGGCAGGTCGCTACCACCGAAGTCCCAAAGAGGCGACCTTCGAGAAGGCCGAGTCCCACCGGGCGACCTTCGAGAAACCGAGTCCCCTGGACGGCGACCTGCACTGCCGACCGGCTTGCGACTTTCCCAAGGGGCCGACCGAGAGTCGGCCCGCAACCTTCCACGAAGACCGACGCAGGTACAGCCCGTCGTGGCTGTCCCTCGCCCATGGGAGGGGGGCATGGCTACAGGAGCCGCCACCACCAGAGATCTCCGTGAGGCGCGCATCGCTGCCATGCCGCCGACCAGCCACAAAGCACGCAGATCAGGCTCCATGACGGCGGGCAAGATACGGCCCGGAGATCGCCGGCCTCCGCCAAGGAGATAGAAGAGCTCGGCCGAGAGTCCAAGACGGCCCTACAGTGAGTCGGCCTCCCAGTAGTCGGCCGATCCGTGCCAGGGCCCCACAAGCCATAAACCAGATTGACGGGCAAAGGGCAACAGTGATCACCGACAGCGGCGGCACTGCTCCCACGACCCCATGACCGCGCCACATCATCGAGAGTGTCAAGACAAGGCTTCAGTTCTGTTCATGGGATTCCGCCACCATGGGGCCCTGTGAGTCGGCGGAGAAGGCGGCAAAGAAGAGAGATCGACGATGGGGGCCACGCCACGGATTACTGCCAGGCCTCGGGTAGGCCTATATAAACCCCCGGGCACCCATGCAAAGGGTTCGCCCTCGATAGGTTGTTAGATACATAGCAAGAGGGAAAGAGCTAGCCTTGCTCCTTCCTCGCTTCCACACAGCCGAGGAGCACCATTGTACTATCACCCCATAGTGATCGCGGAGACCCCGCAGAGCAGCAGAGGGGTATTATCTCCTGAGAGCCCCGGCCGGGTAAGATTCGCCGCGCATGTTCGCCGATCCTGCTTCTGTGCACCGCGACGCTCTACTCGCCCCACCATGATAAGCCACCTGCTGGCATATGTCGATCCAACCCCGACATTTGGCGCCCACCGTGGGGCGAGGTGCACCGCCGTCCGAGATCTGCTCGACGGAACCTCTTCTCCCCGGGCGAAGCGCAGCCAGCCCGCTCGCCAGATGGGGCTCAGACGACAGGCTGGCAAGGGCGCCGGGTTGCTCACAGCAGCGAAGCGGCCTCGCCAACTCATCGCGAGGTGCGCCCGACGAGCCTCCGCGCCGAGCACCGCGCTGGTGGCCCCGAGAACCTTCGCGCCTCTCGACCAGCTTCAAGTCACCGGGCGAGCCCGCCAGACTTGAGTCCGTAGGCTCCTCCGACCCGATGCTGGTCGACCCGACGCCAGATCACTTGATACCTTCCCCACCAACGTGGTGGTTCACGACGAGCCGCCTATACGAGGAGAGCGACGGAAGCGCCACACGGAGGTGCTCGTTATCAGCCACGGCGAAGCGCCCGGCGAAACGCCAGACCTGCTGCTCGCGGCCTCGCGAGACTCTGTCCGCGCTTCCCGGAGGACGCGGACGCGAGATGTTGGAAGAACGCCGCCAGCTTGTCAAGGCGCCAAGAAGTTAGCGAAAGCATGAGACGATTATCCGAAGCATACCAGCGCGAGGTGGATCGCGCCAGGCGGCTCGCTGCCCGACCGGGCCGAGCCGCCTTGGCACGGTCCGAGAGCGCGCGCTATCGCTGACTTGTTCGGGCGAAGCGCCAGATATGCCACCTCGCGAGAATATCCGCGCCGCCAGAGGCAACCGAGGAACCGAGGAACTCGAGGGCAAAGAGCGCCGGAGATGACGGAGCGAGTCCAAGCAGCTCGACGCGTTGCTGCGCAGAACGCGGTAGCGGCCGCACGACGCTACGCAATGTAAGAATGACGACTTACCCCGCCGAGATCATATATGCTGATTTCCGGACGCCGATCGGGCGGAGTCCGCGGAGGAGGGAGAAAGAGCCGCTGCGAAGCCATACCGGACTCGTGATTCCATCGAAGCGAGATCAAGATGGCCGCCCCAGAGCAAAGGAGCGGCGAGATGATTATCTCGCCTCCCCGCCGGAGAGAACGGCGAAGTCTCCCCGCCACTGCCGAGCATCCGACTTTGAGATCGCTTTGGTCGCCGAGAGGGAATCGGAGAAAACGACGCCCGCCACCGGATCGACCGACTCCACGATCCTCGGCGTTAGAAGAAGAAGACGAATCGGGTCCGCTTTGCTTCGCCCCGTGATCGTAGACGCAGCCCTTCCCCAAAGGGTTCACGCCCTCGAGACACGCCTAAATACACCGACCGCGAAGCCGGAAGATTGGCCGATAGACTACCCACGGCCGCAAGACGCTTAATGGCAACAAGCGGTCGCCGCCAAGTATGTTCCTCATGCTACAGGCACAGCCCGGACGTGGTTGAACAGCTTGAAGCCCCGCAGCATCAACAGCTGGGTCGACTTCACCGGCCTTCATTCGCAACTTCACCAAAGACGCATAAGCGACCTCGCCGCCGCCAGCCTCCCAGTGCGTAAGGCCCCGAGGAATCGACGCGCGACTATCTCACGCTACCGGGCGAGTTCAAACTCCTGCGAGGGCGCACGAGGTGCAGGCCATCGAGTATTTTACGGCCGGGTGCCGAGAGGGCACCTCCTCAAGCACAAGCTCCTCTCGCGACGAGCCCGAACCTCGACGAGCTGCTAGTCATAGCAGATAAGCACGCCACACCGACTCTCTATGAAGACGGAGATCCAAGTCAACGCGGCCGGCAAGGTGGTTCCTCAGCTTCGAGGACGCCGCCGAGACGCCGCCGACGGCAGCAACAGAGCGACAACAAGCGCAAGGCCCCCCAAATTGACTTCCAACAATGGCAGGTCGCGCAAGAGAAGGCCAAGAGCCCGAGGGCAGCCTCCGCCAAGCGATGTATACGGCAAGTCCAACTGGCTGCCGCTTTTTCCTATGAGCAGACTCTAGATGGTCCTTGTAAGTTTCACAGCGCGCGCCGGTTGCCAAACCATACCACCGTAGTGCCACTAGCTCGTCAGATCGCCAAGGAGACGGCTCGCCCGCCGCCGGGTCAAGGGCCGCCGCCGCCGCCTCCAGAGCCGGGCGGCTCGCCACGGGCGCGGTCCAAGATGAGTTCCTGTAAGAGCACGGAGCATATGTAGTGTTCACTACCGACAGATGACCGCGCGAGAAGCGCCAAAGAGAAAGAAGAAGTTAACGCAGCGGGCGCAGGCCCCGAGTTCATGCATTGGTCCGAGAAGCCTATCACCGAGTCGGGCAGATCACCCAGAGGTGATGCCGAGTCCGGCTCTACGCCTTGGTCCTTGGAGCAACCTTGGCCCTGCATAAGCGGGCCGCCTGCTTTCACGAGTCCCGATAGACGGAGGCAGAAGATAAACATCCTGCATAAGGATACCATGGAAAAGCTCGAATCGACGGAGGCAGCTGCAGAGCAGCCGCGACTGTGTTCCATGGGATTGTACCCGCCTCTCCCGCCGCCGATCGGCAAGATTTTGATAGATGTCCTCTTCGAGACAAAGATCATTTCCGCCGAGAACCGATCCGTTCGAGGTGGTGGATTTGGTGAGCCCGCACACGCCTCGCTTACCGGCCTGCCCGCCAAGTTCATGGCGGTTCCCCACTACGCCTATCTCAAGATGAAGATGCCGACTTCAAGGGGATCCCGACCGCTGCCGCGATTACAAGAAGTCGTCCCGCCACGCGCCGAGAGCAGCCGGCTGGCCGAGTCTCCGTGATCGCGCCGAGAAGCTGCCTCGACCGTGTCGGGGCGATGGCTGGGAAGCAGCCGGAGATGTCGCCACCCCAAGGAGTCGGAGGCGTATGATCATTCAAGCCGCCAAAGAGACCAAGAAGATACCTTGGACCCGGAGCACCCGGAGAGGTACGCTGTCATGGGCTCGCCTAGACAAAGAATAGGAAGGCGAGCCTGCCGATTTCCTCCGTGAGAATCGACATCTTCGCATGGTCCCCAAGGACATGCCTGTGTACCGACGGAATTCGCCGAGCACAAGTTACATGTCGTGCCAGATGAAGCCCGCCAGCAGCCCTTGCGCCACTCGCCGAAGAGAAGAGGAGAGTAGTTGAGAAGAGATAGCCCGCCCCGCAGCCGGCTTCATCATGGAGGTGTTCTTTCCGAGTGGTTGGTGAACCCGTGCTAGTGCTGAAGAAAACAAGCACCGGCGGATGTGCATCGACTACACCAGCCTCAACAAAGCCTCGCCCAAGGATCCATTCGCTTCGCCAAGGATAGATCAGTGATAGACTCCACACCGGATGCGAGCCGTTGAGCTTCTTGGATGCATACTCAGATATCACCGATCAAGCAATCCAGCAGACAGATCAAGACCGCATTCATCACGCCGCTTGGAGCCTTCGCCACCGACGATGACGCTCGCTTGAGGAATGCCGCGCCACCTTTCAGCTGCAGATGCGTAAATGCCTCCTCAAGCAACTCGGCAGAATGCCCATGTTTATGTGGATGATGTAGTGGTGAAGACGAGAAGCGTGGACGCTGCTCGAGGATCTTAAGGAGACCTTTGAGAATCTGCGCCGATTCCGCATCAAGCTCAACCCAGAGAAGTGCGTGTTCGAGTCCCACCGCCAGCTCCTTGGTTTTCGGTTCCAACGCGCATAGAGTGCAACCCTCGTGAACATCAAAGCCATTGAGAGGATGGAGGTACCCAGCCGACTGCTGGACGTGCAGAAGTTCACTGGCTGCTTGGCTTCCATAAGCCGATTCATCAGTCGGCTGGGCGAGAAAGCTCTGCCATTGTATCAACTAATGAAGAAGACCACTTTTTTCGAGTGGAATCACAAGGCAGATGAGGCATTTCTCCAACTGAAGAAGATGCTGACGTCTCCCCCTGTGCTGGCGGCTCCGACTCCCAAAGAGCCCATGCTTTTGTACATTGCCGCCACCAGTCGGGTAGTCAGCACGGTTATTGTAGTCGAGCGCAAGGAGGAAGGCAAGGCGCTCCCGATCCAGAGACCAGTATATTACCTGAGCGAGGTAATCGCCGACCTCCAAGCAAAACTACCTCACTACCGAAGATGTGCTACGCGCGCATTTCGCCGCCAAGAAGTCAAGCCCTACTTCCAAGAGCATCCGACATCGGGTCCAGACCGCCCCACTCGCCGAGATCATCGGAAGCCGAGACGCTTCCGGACGAGTGGCCAAGTGGGCTATCGATCTAACCCCCTACACGATCTACTACCAACCTCGCACCGCCATCAAGTCGCAGGCGCCGGCCGACTTCGCCGACCGGGCCGAGACTCCAAGATTTGCCGCCATACCGAGTCTACTCATTGGCGACTACATTTCGACGGCTCCAAGATGCGCCCGCCTCGGAGCCGGGCGCGCCCTCACCTCCCCAAGGGCGATAAGCTCAAATACGCGGTTGCAAATCCACTTCGCCGCTTCCAACAACGCCGCCAATATGAGGCACTCATTCACGGGTTCGCTTGTTAAGGAACTCGCATTCGCCGGATCCCGTATACGGCGACCGACTTGGTGGTACAAGAGTCATCCGCGATCGGGACGCCAAGGACGCAACATGGCAAGCTACCGCTTTAGTGCAGCAGCTCAGCGGATATTTTGAAGGATGCGAAGTTCCTCCACGCGCAAGAAACGACAACGACTAAGCAGATGCTTTGGCACGAAGTTGGTTCTACTCGCCAAGCGATTCCTCCGTGTCGCCTTCTTCCCTCGCCGCCCATCAAGCCTTCACCAGAGTCCAACTCCGCTGCGCCGGGCCCCTGCAGATAGTCGGATCCGACTCCAAGACCCCAAAGAAGCGACCTCAAGAAAGCTACAATGGCTGCCCGGGATCGCGCCACGGCCCGGGATCTGGGCCATTGGCCCGGGATCGCGCCACCGCCCAGAGATGCCCACGATTCAGCAAGCGGCAGCAGAGTCCAACCCGCCTCCCAGCCCAGCCGCCTCGCCCAAGTGGCTGTGGTAGCAACAAGAGATAGCAAGACCTCATGGGCACAGCCCATCCTCAAGTTTTTAGTCAACAAGGAGCTGCTCGCAGATGAGACTGCTCGGCAAGTACAAAGACCGAGCGGCAGCCTACACAATAGTCAACAGAGATTAGTCAGCGCAGGCCACGGTGTCCACCAGCCAAGTGGAGTCGAGCAAGGCCAAGCGATCCTCAAGGACATCCATCGTATGCAGTGTGGTCACCACGCTGCCTCGAGGGCGCCAGGCCAAGGCCTTTCGGACGGTTTCTTTTGGCCGACCGCCTCGAGGAAGCCAAAGAATTAGTCAAGAAGTGCAAGGTGCCAGTGTTCCGCCCAAGCCCCTTCACCGGCCAGATCAAGACGATCCCCATCACCGCCCTTCGCAGTTTGGGGCCCGGACATGGTGGGACTTTTCAAGACGGCCCGAGGCGGCTCGACTCACTTACTCGTCAGTAGGGACAAGTTCACCAAGTGGGTGGAAGCAAAGCCCATCAAGAAATTAAATGGGCCCACAGCAGTGACGTTCATTGCCGACATCACAGTGCGGTATGGCATACCACACAGCATCATCACAGACAACGGCACCAACTTCGCCAAGGGCGCTTTGGCTCGCTTTCACGCGACGCAGGGCATCCGATCGACTTAGCGCCCGCTGCCCATCCGCAATAAACGGCCAGGTGGAGCGAGCCAATGGCCTCATCCTATCCGCATCAAGCCTCGATTGGTCGAACCACTCAACGCCGCCGGCTGTTGGGTGGAAGAGCTGCCGCCGCCCTCGAGTCTCGCGACGACCAACAGATCAACCGCTTCACGCCGCTTCTTCCTCGCTTCACGGTGCCGGTTGCCATCCCGACGGATATACAATTCGACTTCCACGAAGTCTCCATGTACACCAAGAGGAGGTCAAGAAGCACGCCAAGACGGTGTCGACTGCCGAAGAGGGCCGGTTGTTGGCACTCACCGTCCAAAGATCTACCAGCAGAAGTCCGCGGCGATACTACAACCGCAAGGTCAAGCCACGATCATTCCAAGAGGGCGATTTGTGCTCCGCTGATTCAGAGAACAGCCGCCAGACAAGTTGTCGGCGCTTTGGGAGGGTCCTTCATCATCGCAAGGTGTTGGGAACGACGACTACTACCGATCGACGCCGTAAGCCTCGAGCACGCAAGAGAGACGACTCGCAAAGAGACAGAGCGCCAGGAATGCAAATCTTCTTCAAGATTTTACAAATGATACAGATGTATCGCGCTACTCCCCTTTTCTCGCATTAAGCACTAAGACTGAGGCCTTTCGAGCCGAGCTCGGGACCGCTTTTTTCGATTATTCAGATGATATGAATTTCGCTCAAATGCTTCCTTCGCTTTTATCATACCGTCCGCACCGGTTCGATAAGTCGCCCGGGACTCGCCGCTTTGTGCTATGAAGCTACCGAGGTCGGATAAGTAATGTGCCGCGCCAAAGCCGCTCTCCTACAGAAGCCACAGCCGCAGAGCGATCTGCCGGTAAACGGGAGGCGGAAAGCAAGCGCACACATGAAAAACGGCTAAGGACTTAAGAGCTACACATAGCCCAAGCCGCTCCCGCCTTCTACTAAGCCGACTCACAAGCAATGGCTCATAGTTTAAAACCTTTATTAAGAACAGCTGACTTTGAGAGTCGGCAGTCGATTTCAGCCAAACTTGCTACTTACACTTTAAACGACTATACTTGCCTCCCAAGGTAGCTGAGTTTGACCCGTGGCAGTCCGCAGAGCGGCTGCCCAGATGGCAAGGCGGCAACCAAGGGAAGGCGACAAAGGAAAACAGTCTAAAAGAGCCAAAGCAAGGTGAGGCGGAAACTTGATAAATATTTACATAAGGCCCTCGGCCAATACACCCCATGGTGGAATTGTTCGAACTAACAAGTTTTTAAGCAAAAACAAAAGAATGTGTAAAGCCGATGCATCCTAGGGGCGGCCCCGAGCCGGAGGGCCGAGGCGGCGGCAGCCGGGCGCCGGGCAGACGGCGGGCGGTCTCGGCTTGGTCGCCTCAAGGACGATCGCTTTGTCTTTCCGAGGCTCGCTGCTGGAGGCGCGACGCTGAGGCTGGTCGCTTTCTTCGTGGCTTCTAGCGCCTTCCTCCGCCTCCGCCCTCCGACTCGCCTCCCTCGGTGCTGGAGCCAATCACCTCCGCCGAGTCCTCCTCGTAGTCCGGGTGCATCCCAACCACTCAGCGGAGCCTCTCGCCGCCAGCCGTCCGCCGGGCACAAAGACACTAGTGTCCGTGGTACTGGCGATGGCCGCCAAGGCCGACGAGGGCGCTTCCACGGCTCCTAGCTCGGCTCGGCCTCCAACCGAACGCTGCCAGCGGTCCAGTCCAGCCCGGTACCAGCCCTTGACGAACTCTGTGGCTCGGCGGTTCGCGCGGGCCGAGGAGCCTTCCAAGCTCGGCTGCCGACGGCGATTTCCACCACCGGCCGTCCGACCGGCGGTGCGAAGAGCCGCACCTCCGCCATGTGGCGGTGACGACTTGGGCGCCAGCGCGCTGAAGACGGGCGATCGACGGTGAGCAGGCCGGGCGAGCCCCGATGCTCGAGATCGCTTGCCGACAAGCAGGGCGCATGGCGGCGATCACTACTTCGCGCTTCCGCTTCCTCCCGATCCGCCGATGGCCGAGGGACGGCTCATGAGTGGCCGGAAAGAAATCGCCAAAGGCAAGAAAGGAAACAACAAGAAAATCGAAGACAGCTCGACAAAGAGTCGAAGCCCAAAAAGAGAAGACAGGAGTTACCGCCGACGACGCCCTCGAGCACGTGGTAGCCGGAGGTCAAGACGCCGCGGTCGGTCCAGCGCCCGCCCATCTCGAACTCGCCGTAAGGGCATCTCCCACGACTTGGCGCCCACCGCGCCTTCCGGCAGATCCTTCGCCGCCAAGCTATGCCGCCAGAGGTCGCGCTTGAGCGAGCTTGTCGACTCTTCCTCCTTAGTGCGACATGGGCGCTGCCTCATCCAGCTGCCCTTGAAGGGCGGCGCTATGCCCAAGCCCAAAGAAAGATAAACATCATCGTAAAAGAAGGTCGCCAGATCCGCCCGATCGCAGCAGCAGCCGCCCGAATCTTGGGATTACAGGGGCGCTTAGCGCGCTTCGCCGAGAAGAAAAAGAAGGTCGCTGGAGATCCGCCCGATCACAGCAGCAGCCGCCCAATCTCGGGATTACAGCCGCTGGTGCGCCAGCGCTTCGCCAAGAAGAAGAATCCGCCACTCGACTCTCCGCCAGATCGGGCGTCCGCTTCAGCTCTTCAACGCTATGTTGAAGGCGGTAGCGCTGGAGGTTGTGGTACTCCGCAAGGCCGCAAAGCAAAGTCAGCCTTCAAGATCGCGTGAGTTCCGAGCCGCCGCAGCAGCCGACCAACTCGGGATTACACTCAGCAGGCCGCCGCGCTTCACGAGAAAGAGACAAGAGAAAGAGACAAATCGCATCGGACCGAGGCCCGCATGGCCGACATGCGCCCCGTGTAGAGCCGAGGGCTTTTTCCTGCGCAACTTGGACCGAACGCCCGTAAGCGCTTGGTTCAGCGGCTGCCGCCGCTTTTCGCGACCCAGCCAGGCATGCACCGAGGCCTCGCATCCAGATTCGCTTATGCCGGGCGGCGCCTGCTTCCGAGCCCGCGGCGCGGAGATCGCCCTTTCGATTCGGGCGGCGAAGTCGGCGCTGCGACCGCAGAAGCTGCGCAGGCCGGCGCTGCCCGCAGCCGGGCGGGTCTCGCGGGTCCACAGTGCTGCTTCCGTGGCGGCTCAAGACGGAGGCGGCGGAGGTGGCGGAGGCGGCGCGCGAGTGTCCGGAAGCCTGGCGCCGCCGCTTTCCTCGGCGAGGGTTGGCGGTGCCGACCTCCCCGGCCCGCCCCAGAAGTCGAGCCGGGCGGCGCTGGCGACAGCGGGGATAAGCACACGGGGCGGCGAACGGCCGCCAAGGCCCCGCTGACGGGGCCGCAGCCGCGCCACGCCTCGCCCAAATATCGCTGGCGCGGGCGGCCGCTTTGTCGGCCGCGCTTTCTCCAGCGATTAGCCTCCTCCTCCGCGCTTCTCCTGCTGCCTGCCTGCCGCCTCCCGAGATCGGGCGGCGGGTCGACCCGCCACAGTTAGAGGACGCCGCCTCACCCCATGACGGAGGGCGCGCGACTCTCTCAAGGGAAAGGGGGCGCTGGAGAGGAGAGGGCGAGAGTCGAGCAATCTGCCAAAGTCGAAAAAGCAAAGAGTAAAGGACTTACGAAGAGACAAGCGGCGGCCTCTTCACTTCCTTCCGAAGCGGTTGGCTCGCGTCGCCTCCCGCTGGTCGCGCGGCGTTCCTCTGGTTTTTCGCCGCCGCCGCGGCGACTCGCCCGGCGTGGCGCTTTTGACCCGCCTGGTTGGGAGGGCTGCCTTTCGGTTGGCGGCGCGGACGACTTCCGCCGATGTCGCCCTCGGGCCAGCCAACGAAGGTTGCCGACGGCCCGAGGCCGCCTCCTCCTTCCTCCCCGCTGCCGCTTTCGCGCCGCCGCCTCCAGCCGCCGCTGCTCCTGTGTCGGGTCGTTGACGCCGCCGACCTCGGGTCGTGGACGATTACGTGGCTCCTCTCGGAGCCGCAGCGGGCGCCAAGAGGGGTTCTCGCCAAAGAAGCCGACAAGGTCGAGCTCGAGGTCGGATACAAATAAGATCGAGCACGATGGAAAAACTTACCACCGGGCGGAGGGTTGTCGCACGAGTACGGCTCCTCGCCGAACTGCCACTGCCGGTGAACTTGTAGTGGGCGGCGAGGTTCACCATGTTCGCCACTTCCACGCTGCATGTCTTTGGTGCACAGCCGCTGGGATCGCGGCCGCCGCCATCCGCGATGAGATGGGGCCGCCTTGAGCGAAGCACCGCGCGCCACAAAGGCGGCCAGAGGTCGGAGGCGACGAGCCCTCCGATCGCGTCAGACTCGGAGGCGCGCCACGGCGCCGACCGAGGCCGAGAGCGCCTTCGACCGCTAGACCAGCTGGCCGCCGCCGCTTAGCGCTCGGGTCGGCGGGCGGCAAGTTGACCCAGCCGCCCGGTGGCTGGCATTCTTCACGAGAAGTATGTCTTTTGCCACATCTTCACCGACTTTATCAGCCGGATGGACGGAAGGGGTTGTCGCCATCGTGGCGCCGTGATGCGATGAATGTGCCACATCAAGGCGGGGCGGCCGCGTGCCGCAGCCTGCGTGCCGAAGCCAAGAAAGAACTCTCCCCACAGCTCGATGGTGGGGAGAACGCTGATGTAAGCCTCGCATGTGGTGGCGAAGGCGGAGAGGAGCACCACCGCTGGGGTGAGGTGGTGCGGCCAGAGCTGGTACAGCTCGAGGAACGAGCGAGAAACCCGCCGCTGGGAGGCCCATCTCACGATAAGGTGCGAGCGGAAGATGACCCGCTGCCGCCTCCGCGCAGGCCGGATTTCTGCCGGCGCTGGGCGGCTCTGCACCAGTGTCAGCGCTGAAGGCCGCGGGTCCGCGGAGGAACTCGATGTCCTCCAAGGCTCACATCTGAGCTGCCCCACTCACCGGAGCGCGAGGCAAGGCGCGGCGGAGGAGGAGCCTCATTATCGATTTAAGAGGAAGAAGCAGCGGAGCAATGGAGCGACAGAGCGAGAAGAAGGGCAAGAAGGCAGAGGAGGGAGGCGCGCGCTGCGCGCCGCTCCCTCGGCCTATTTATAGCCTTATGAGCTGAGAAGCCGAGGGGCGACGGGGATTAATCGCGCCCACGCACCCCACGACGCCCCACGATAAAAACCCCACGCAGCTATCGCCGCAGAACGGCGTGGGGATGCCAACCGCCTCGGTCGCAGCGATCCGCCGGGAGCCGAGGCGCGTAGTGGCGGGCCCCACCGACGCCCATCCCGCTGCTGCTGCAGGCAGGCTATCGCCCACGGGCGCGTTACGCGATAGGACCGCCTCGCAGATGGCAGGGAAGCGGGCCGACACGCCACTGGCTTCCCGCCATGACTCGCGGGAGGCGGCCTCAGCAGGCCGGGCCGGCCGCGAGGCGGCTCAAGGCACGGCAGCCGAATCTCGTAGTCGACGCCGCAGAGTCGAATCGCCAAGCCCCACGAGGCGGCGCCACCGGCTTCGCCACTGGGACTATCTGTTGAGTAATGGGCCATGGGTAGGCAGACCCAGACCCAAGATCTTTCAAGAACATCGGGCAGGCACGCCACCGAGTCCCAGCAGGCGACCTTCGAGAAGGCCGAGTCCCACCGGGCGACCTTCGAGAAACCGAGTCCCCGGACGGCGACCTGCACTGCCGACCGGCTTGCGATTCCCAAGGGGCCGACTTTGAGAGTCGGCCCGCAACCTTCCACGAAGACCGACGCAGGTACAGCCCGCCGTGGCTGTCCCTCGGCCCACGGGAGGGGGGCATGGCTACAGGAGCCGCGCCAACAGAGATCTCCGTGAGGCGCGCATCGCTGCCATGCCGCCGACCAGCCACAAGCACACAAAGATCGCGCCCATGACGGCGGGCGCCAGACGCCCGGAGATCGCCGGCCCTCCGCCGCTGAGATAGAAGAGCTCGGCCGAGAGTTCAAGACGGCCCTTGACAGGAGTCGGCCTCCCGTAGTCGGGCCGATCTCGCCAGGCCCCACAAGCCATAAACCAGATTGACGGGAGTGGCAACAAAGGATCACCGACAGCGGCGGCACTGCTCCCACGACCCCATGACCGCGCTTTACATCATCGAGTGCTGCATGCTGCTTAGTTTGTTCATGGATTCCGCCAATGGGCGGGCCCTGTGAGTCGGCGGAGAAGGCGGCAAGAAGAGAGATCGACGATCGGGGCCACGCCAATGGGATTACTGCCAGGCTTCGGGGTAGGCCTATATAAACCCCCCGGGGCACCCATGCAAAGGGTTCGGCCCTGGATAGGTTGTTAGATACATAGCAAGAGGGAAAGAGCTAGCCTTGCTCCTTCCTGCCTCCACACAGCTCGAGGAGCACCATTGTACTATCACCCCATAGTGATCATGCGGAGACCCCGCAGAGCAGCAGTAGGGGTATTATCTCCTGAGAGCCCCGGTTGGGTAAGATTCGCCAACGCGCATGTCTTCGCCTCATCCCATTTCTGTGCACCGCGACGCTCTACTCGCCCCCACCATGATAAGCCACCCGCTGGCATATGTCGATCCAACCCCGACAATCTTTATCGGTCGATCAAGATAACAACATACGTTGTTCCTTTGTCATCGGTATGTTACTTGCCCGAGATTCGATCGTCGGTATCCAATACCTAGTTCAATCTGCTATCGCAAGTCTCTTTACTCGCCTCAGAATACATCATCTCGCAACTAACTCATAGTTACAATGCTTGCAAGGCTTAAGTGATGTGCATTACCGAGAGGGCCCAGAGATACCTCTCCGACATTCGGAGTGACAAATCCTAATCTCGAAATACGCCAACCCAACATCTGCCTTTGGAGACACATGTAGTACTCCTTTATAATCACCCAGTTACGTTGTGATGTTTGGTAGTACCCAAAGTGTTCCTCCGGCAAACGGGAGTTGCATAATCTCATAGTTATAGGAACATGTATAAGTCATGAAGGAAGCAATAGCACCATACTAAACGATCGTGTGCTAAGATAACGGAATGGGTCATGTCTATCAGATCATTCAACTAATGATGTGACCTTGTTAATCAAATAACAACTCCTTGTTCATGGTTAGGAAACATAACCATCTTTGATTAACAAGCTAGTCAAGTAGAGGCATACTAGTGACACTGCTTGTCTATATATTCACACATGTATTATGTTTCCGTTAATACAATTCTAGCATGAATAATAAACATTTATCATGATATGAGGAAATATATAATAACTTTATTATTGCCTCTAGGGCATATTTCCTTCACTCCTACGCTTGTGGAAGTGTGGAGGTAAGTGCACGCACCCGGCATGCAGCTCTGGGGTGTGCCCCCCCCCCTCACGGGCGCCGCTGCCGCCATGTCACAGAGGGGGAAACGGACACATCGGGTGACACAGAGGGAATCTTTAGGTGGGTTGGGCCGGGACCGTGTTCGGAGGTGTAGCTATGGGCTGGGATATGACAACCAGGTGAAAAGGTCCACTAGTCAAACCCCGTCCGGCGGAAGTCAAAGGGCTAGATCCGGCGGTCGTCCATGTCAGGATTACACGGGACGGGGTACGTGGGGGGATCAATGCCGCCAAGTGTTGCGATGGGCCCTCCTACGCTTGTGGAAGCATGGTGGTAGGCGCACGCACCCGGCACGCGGCTCCGGGGTGTGCCCCCTCCCCACGGGCATCGCTGCCGCCGTGCCACGGAGGGGGGAAACGTCCACGTCGGGCCAACACGGAGGGAATCTTGGGGTGGGTTGGGCCAGGACCGTGTTCCGGGGTGTAGATATGGGCTGGGCTATGACAACCAGGTGTAGCTATGGGGGTGTAGCTACGTGGCTCTGAAGGAAATATGCCCTAGAGGCAATAATAAAGTTGTTATTTATATTTCCTTATATCATGATAAATGTTTATTATTCATGCTAGAATTGTATTAACTAGAAACTTAGTACATGTGTGAATACATAGACAAACAGAGTGTCCCTAGTATGCCTCTACTTGACTAGCTCGTTAGTCAAAGATGGTTAAGTTTCCTAGCCATAGACATGTGTTGTCATTTGATCAACGGGATCACATCATTAGAGAATGATGTGATGGACAAGACCCATCCGTTAGCTTAGCATCAATGATCGTTTAGTTTTATTGCTATTGCTTTCTTCATGACTTATACATGTTCCTCAGACTATGAGATTATGCAACTCCCGAATACCGGAGGAACACCTTGTGTGCTATCAAACGTAACAGTGTAACTGGGTGATTATAAAGATGCTCTACAGGTGTCTCCAATGGTGTTTGTTGAGTTAACATAGACCGAGATTAGGATTTTCCACTCCGAGTGTCGGAGAGGTATCTCTGGGCCCTCTTGGTAATGCACATCACTATAAGCCTTGCAAGCATTGTGACTAATGAGTTAGTTGCGGGATGATGCATTATGGAACGCGTAAAGAGACTTGTTGGTACCGAGATTGAACTAGGTATGATGATACCGACGATCGAATCTCGCGCAAATAACATACTGATGACAAAGAGAACAATGTATGTTGTTATGCGGTTTGACCAATAAAGGTCTTCGAAGAATATGTAGGAGCCAATATTATCATCCATGTTACGATATTGGTTATTGACCAGAGATGTGTCTCGTTCATGTCTACATAGTTCTCGAACCCGTAGGGTCCGCACGCTTAACGTTCGATGATGATTTATATTATGAGCTATCTGATTTGATGACTGAAGCTTGTTCAGTGTCCCGGATGAGATCACGGACATGACGAGGAGTCTCTAAATGGCCGAGAGGTAAAGATTCATATATTGGATGGTTGCATTTGGACATCAGAATGGTTTTGAGTGGTTCGGGCATTTTTTGGAGTACCGGGAGGTTACCGGAACCCCCCGGGAGAAGTAATGGGCCTATTGGGCTTTATTGGAGGAGAGGAGAGAGGCCACAAGGGAGGGGCGCGCCCTCCCCTTGCCCAAACCAAATTGGACTAGGGAAGGGGGCCAGCCCCCCTCTTTCCATCTCCTCTCTCTCCCTTCCCTTTCCCTCCGGTGGAAGAAAGGAAAAGGGAGGGCGAATCCTACTTGGACTAGGAGTCCAAGTAGGACTCCTCCCTTGGCGCACCACACCTTATCGGCCTCCTCTCGCCCTCCCTCCTTTATATATGTGGCCAAAGGGCACCCCAATAGCACAACAGACAATCTCTTAGCCGTGTGCGGCGCCCCCCTCCATAGTTACACACCTCGGTCATATCGTCGTAGTGCTTAGGCGAAGCCCTGCATCGTTAACTTCATCATCACCGTCACCATGATGTCTACTAGACAACCTTCTTCTTGTAGACGTTGTTGGGCCTCCAAGTGCAGAGGTTTTTAGGACAGTAGCAAATTTCCCTCAAGTGGATGACCTAAGGTTTATCAATCCGTGGGGGGCGTAGGATGAAGATGGTCTCTCTCAAACAACTTTACAACCAAATAATAAAGAGTCTCTTGTGTCCCCAACACACCCAATACAATGTTAAATGGTATAGGTGCACTAGTTCGGCGAAGATATGGTGATACAAGTGCAATATGGATGATAGATATAGGTTTTTGTAATCTGAAAATATAAAAACAGCAAGGTAACAAATGATAAAAGTGAGCGTAAACGGTATTGCAATGCTAGGAAACAAGGCCTAAAGTTCATACTTTCACTAGTGCAGGTTCTCTCAACAATAATAACATAATTAGATCTTATAACAATCCCTCAACATCAAACAAAGAGTCACTCCAAAGTCACTAATAGAGGAGAACAAACGAAGAGATTATAGTAGGGTACGAAACTACCTCAAAGTTATCCTTTCTGATCGATCTATTCAAGAGTCCGTAGTAAAATAACACAAAGCTATTCTTTCCGTTCGATCTATCATAGAGTTTGTACTAGAATAACACCTTAAGACACAAATCAACAAAAACCCTAATGTCACCTAGACACTCCAATGTCACCTCAAGTATCCGTGGGCATGATTATACGATATGCATCACACAATCTCATATTCATCTATTCAACCAACACAAAGTACTTCAAAGAGTGCCCCAAACTTTCTACCGGATAGTCAAGACGAAAATGTGTGCCAACCCCTATGCATAAGTTCATTGAACACGCAAGTTGATCACCAAAACATACATCAAGTAGATCACGTGAATATCCCATAGTCACCACAGATAAGCACGGCAAGACATACATCAAGTGTTCTCAAATCCTTAAAGACTCAATCCGACAAGACAACTTCAAGGGGAAAACTCAGTTCATTAAAAGAGAGTAGAGGGGGAGAAACATCATAAGATCCAACTATAATAGAAAAGCTCGTGATACATCAAGATCGTGCCAAATCAAGAACACGAGAGAGAGAGAGAGAGAGAGAGAGAGAGAGAGAAAGAGATCAAACACATAGCTACTGGTACATACCCTCAGCCCCGAGGGTGAACTACTCCCTCCTCGTCATGGAGAATGCCGGGATGATGAAGATGGCCACCGGTGAGGGATCCCCCCTCCAGCAGGGTGCTAGAACAGGGTCCTGGTTGGTTTCTGGTGGCTACAGAGGCTTGCGGCGGAGGAACTCCCGATCTATTGTGCTCCTCGATGTTTTTAGGGTATATGGACATACATAGCCGAAAGAAGTCGGTCTGGAGAGCCACGAGGGGCCCACGAGGGTGGAGGGCGCGCCCAGGGGGTAGGGCGCGCCTCCATGCCTCATGGCTTCCTCGTTGCTTCCCTTACGTACACTCCAAGTCTCCTGGATTGCTTCCGTTCCAAAAATAACTCTCCCGAAGGATTCATTCCGTTTGGACTCCGTTTGATATTCCTTTTCTTCGAAACACTGAAATAGGCAAGAAAACAACAATTCGGGCTGGGCCTCCGGTTAGTAGGTTAGTCCCAAAAATGATATAAAAGTGTAGAGTAAAGCCCATAAACATCCAAAACAGGTAGTATAATAGCATGGAACAATCAAAATTATAGATACGTTGGAGATGTATCAAGCATCCCCCAGCTTAATTCCTGCTCGTCCTCGAGTAGGTAAATGATAAAAACGGAATTTTTTATGTGGAATGCTATCTAGCATATTTTTCAATGTAATTTTATTTATTGTGGCATGAATGTTCAGATCAAATGATTCAAGACGAAAGTTCATATTGACATAAGAGTAATAATACTTCAAGCATACTAACAAAGCAATCATGTCTTCTCAAAATATCATGGCTAAAGAAAGATATCCCTACAAAATCATATAGTCTGGCTATGCTCTATCTTCATCACACAAAATATTTAAATCATGCACAACCCCGGTTTTAGCCAAGCAATTGTTTCATACTTTAGTATTTTCAAACTTTTTCAATCTTCACGCAATACATGAGCGTGAGCCATGGACATAGCACGATATGTGGAATAGAATGGTGGTTGTGGAGAAGACAAAAAAGGAGAAGATAGTCTCACATCAACTAGGCGTATCAACGGGCTATGGAGATGCCCATTAATAGATATCAATGTGAGTGAGTAGGGATTGCCATGCAATGGATGCACTAGAGCTATAAGTGTATGAAAGCTCAACAAAAGAAACTAAGTGGGTGTGCATCCAACTTGCTTGCTCACGAAGACCTAGGCCATTTTGAGGAAGCCCATCATTGGAATATACAAGCCAAGTTCTATAATGTAAAATTCCCACTAGTATATGAAAGTGACAACATAGGAGACTCTCTATCATGAAGATCATGGTGCTACTTTAAAGCACGAGTGTGGTAAAAGGATAGTAACATTGTCCCTTCTCTCTTTTTCTCTCTTTTTTTGGGCCTTTCTCTTTTTTATGGCCTTTCTCTTCTTCTTTTTTATGGCCTTTCTCTTTTTTTTGGCCTTTCTCTTTTTTTTTATTTAAGTCTGGAGTCTCATCCCGACTTGTGGGGGAATCATAGTCTCCATCATCCTTTCCTCACTTGGGACAATGCTCTAATAATGAAGATCATCACACTTTTATTTACTTACAACTCAGTACTTAGAACAAAATATGACTCTATGTGGATGCCTCCGGCGGTGTACCGGGATATGCAATGAATCAAGAGTGACATGTATGAAAGAATTATGAAGGTGGCTTTTCCACAAATACGATGTCAACTACATGATCATGCAAAAGCGATATGACAATGATGGAGCGTGTCATAATAAATGGAACGGTGGAAAGTTGCATGGCAATATATCTCGGAATGGCTATGGAAATGCCATAATAGGTTGGTATGGTGGCTGTTTTGAGGAAGGTATATGGTGGGTGTATGGTACCGGCGAAAGTTGCGTGGCACAAGAGAGGCTAGCAATGGTGGAAGGATGAGAGTGCGTATAGTCCATGGACTCAACATTAGTCATGAAGAACTCATATACTTATTTCCAAAATCTACAAGTAATCAAAACAAAGTACTACACGCATGCTCCTAGGCGAAGGGTTGCTAGGAAGACAATCAATAAATAAATCATGCTCCAACTTCATCACATAACGGTTCACCATACGTGCATGCTACGGGAATCACAAACTTTAACACAAGTATTCCTCAAATTCACAATTACCCAACTAGCATGACTCTAATATTACCACCTTTATATCTCAAAACAATTTTCAAGCATCAAATTGATCATAGCATCCAATTCACTTTCTATGATAGTTTTTGTTATACCCAACTTGGATGCCCATCATTCTAGGACCAATTTTAGAACCATAGAAAATACCATACTGTTCTAAAACACTCTCAAAATAATATAAGTGAAGCATGAAGATCATCTATTTCTTCAAAATAAAACCACCTCCGTGCTCTAAGAAGATATAAGTGAAGTACTAGAGCAAATGACAAACTAATCCAAAAGATATAACTGAAGATCAATGAGTAGTCGAATAATTATGTAACTATGTGAAGACTCTCTAACATTTAAGAATTTCAGATCTTGGTATTTTAGTCAAACAGCAAGCAAAACAAAACAAAATGACATTTCAAGGATAGCACACATTATGTGTAGAAGCAAAAACTTAGGTTCAACCGATACTAACCGATAATCGTTCAAGAAGAAAGATGGGATGCCTACCGGGGCATCCCCAAGATTAGATGCTTGAGACTTATTGAAATATTATCTTGGGATGCCTTGGGCATCCTCAAGCTTGAGCTTTTATGTCTCCTTAATTCCTTTTATATCACGGCTTCCCTACATCTTAAAAACTTCATCCACACAAAACTCAACAAGAACTCGTGAGATAAGTTAGTATAAATCAACGCAATAACCTTATCATGCTCTACTGTAAAAAATCACTAAAAATTATTATTCCACATTGCATACTAAATGCCTCTAAATATTTAATACTCCTATCCTCAAATAGAATCATTAACCAAGCAAACATATGCAAACAATGCAAACATAACAGCAATCTGCCAAAACAGTACAGTCTGTAAAGAATGCAAGATTCATCATACTTCCCTAACTCCAAAAATTATGATAAAAATACTAAACTGTAGAAAATTTATAAGATCTTATTTTGAAAAACGTTTCAACAATTTATCATATTCTGACTTTTCTAGGGAATTTTTGCCACATCGATAAACTTTCTGTTTTCAAATAGCAACAAGTATACTTGCAAAATAAGCATGGTAAAGGCTATCCTTGACATTTTTATTAAAAATATAAATGAAAAACATTATTCTAAATAACAGAAATAAAATAATAACAAAATAAAATGACGCTCCAAGCAAAACACATATCATGTGGTGAATAAAAATATAGCTCCAAGTAAAGTTACCGATGAATGAAGATTTAATGAGGGATGCCATCCGGCATCCCAAGCTTAGGATCTTGGTTGTCCTTGAATATTACCTTGGGATGCCTTGGGAATCCCCAAGCTTAGGCTCTTGCCACTCCTTATTCCATAGTCCATCGAATCTTTTACCCAAAACTTGAAAACTTCACAACACAAAACTTAACAGTAAAACTCAGAAGTCTGCTAGTATAAGAAAATAAAACCACCACTTAGGTACTGTTGTGAACTCATTATAAATTTATATTGGTGTAATATATACTGTATTCCAACTTCTCTATGGTTCATACCCTCCGATACTACTCATAGATTCATCAAAATAAGCAAACAACACGTAGAAAACAAAATCTGTTAAAAACAGAACAGTCTGTAGTAATCTGTAACTCTCATATACTTCTGTAACTCCAAACATTCTACCAAATTAGGAACACCTGAAAACTTTTTGTACCAATCCATAGCAAAATGAATAAGATTAAAAGCAAGTTTCTGTGAATTATAAAAACTAATTTACTGGGTGCAAAAGTTTCTGATTTTCAGCAGGATCAACACAACTATCACCGTAAGCTATCCTAAAGGTCTTACGTGGCACTTTATTGAGCCAAAAGCTATAAAACATGATTACTACAGTAGCATAATCATGTGAACACACAAAACAGTAAAGGTAAATATTGGGTTGTCTCCCAACAAGCGCTTTTCTTTAATGCCTTTTAGCTAGGCATGATGATGACAATGATGCTCACATAAAAGATAAGAATTGAAACATAACGGGAGCATCATGAAGCATACGACTAGCACATTTAAGCCTAACCCACTTCCTATGCCTAGGGATTTTGTGAGCAAACAACTTATGGGAACAAGAATCAACTAGCATAGGAAGGTAAAACAAGCATAGCTTCAAGATTTTCAACACATAGAGAGGAAACTTGATATTATTGCAATTCCTACAAGCATATGTTCCTCTCTCATAATAATTTTCAGTAGAATAATGAATGAATTCAACAATATAACCATCACATAAAGAATTATTTTCATGATGCACAAGCATAGAAATTTTACTACTCTCCACATAAGCAAATTTCTTCTCATGAATAGTAGTGGGAGCAAACTCAACAAAATAATTATCATGTGAGGCATAATCCAATTGAAAAATAAAATCATGATGACAAGTTTCATGGTTATTGAGGGAGTCCTGGACTAGGGGGTGTCCGGACAGCCGGACTATCATTATCCGCCGGACTCCAAGACTACGAAGATATAAGATTGAAGACTCCGGCTCGTGTCCGGATGGTACTTTCCTTGGCGTGGAAGGCAAGCTTGGCAATACGGCTATGTAGATCTCCTACCATTGTAACCGACTCTGTGTAACCCTAGCCTCCTCCGGTGTCTATATAAACCGGAGGGCTTTAGTCCGAGAGGACAACATACATTACAACAATCATACCATAGGCTAGCTTCTAGGTTTAGCCTCCTTGATCTCGTGGTAGATCTACTCTTGTACTACCCATATCATCAATATTAATCAAGCAGGACGTAGGTTTTACCTCCATCGAGAGGGCCTGAACCTGGTAAAACATCGTGTCCCTTGTCTCCGTTACCATCCGCCTAGACGCACAGCTCGGGACCCCTACCCGAGATCCGCCGATTTTGACACCGACATTGGTGCTTTCATTGAGAGTTCCTCCGTGTCGCCACCGATAGGCTTGATGGCATCTTCAACCAACGACGCTGTCCAGTGGTGAGACTTTTCTCCCGGACAGATCTTTGTATTCGGCGGCCAGCATCATGGGCCAATTCACTTGGCCATCTGGAGCAGATCGAAAGCTACGCCCCTGGCCGTCAGGTCCGATTTGGAAGCTTAAAATTCACGGCCGATGTCCGCGGAGACTTGATCTTCGAAAGACTCGAGCCACAGCCAAGTGCGCCACACTGTGACGACGGGCATGATCTAGCTCTGCCACCGAACAAAGGCTCCCCGTGGACGATTCGATCCGCCCGCCATTAGCCCGGAGCCAATCGCCCATATCGAGGGCCGGTGGATAGACGCCGCCCTGGGGGCTTCAACATCCACGGCGATGGAGCCAAACACTGATCTTGTCCCCTGCAAAACTCGTGATTCCAAGGCGCCAGACTCCTCGCCGAACTTCGAACCTCCTGCGCCCCTACCAATCGATCCGGATTGGGCGCCGGTTATGGAATTCACCGCCATGGACATCTTCCAGCACTCGCCTTTTGGCGATATCTTGAATTCACTAAAGCATCTCTCGTTTTCAGGAGAGTCCTGGCTGGACTATGGCCAGGATGGTTGGGGTTCGGACGACGAAGAAATTCAGAGCCCACCCACCACCCACTTTGTAGCCACTGTCGATGATCTAACCGACATGCTAGACTACGACTCCAATGAAATTGACGCTATGGAAGACGATTGCCGGAGACGAAGAAAAAACAGAGCTTATACAGCACGGCAGGACCACCTCGTCATATGACATATATATGGTGGATACCCCAAAGGGGAGCGATAACGAGGACCAACGGGCCGCGGCAGAAGATAACCCCGCCGATAAACGATCAAAATGACGGCGCAGACGCCGCCCTAAGTCCCGCCTCGACGACAACAACGCTCCCAAGGAGCCTGAGGGAGTCCTGGACTAGGGGGTGTCCGGACAGCCGGACTATCAATATCCGCCGGACTCCCAGACTACGAAGATAGAAGATTGAAGACTCCGGCTCGTGTCCGGAAGGTACTTTCCTTGGCGTGGAAGGCAAGCTTGGCAATACGGATATGTAGATCTCCTACCATTGTAACCGACTCTGTGTAACCCTAGCCTCTCCGGTGTCTATATAAACCGGAGGGCCTTAGTCCGTAGGACACAACATTACATCTCAACAATCATACCATAGGCTAGCTTCTAGGGTTTAGCCTCCTTGATCTCGTGGTAGATCTACTCTTGTACTACCCATATCATCAATATTAATCAAGCAGGACGTAGGGTATTACCTCCATCGAGAGGGCCCAACCTGGTAAAAACATTGTGTCCTCGCTTCCTGTTACCATCCGCCTAGACGCACGCTCGGGACCCCTACCCGAGATCCGCCGGTTTTGACACCGACATTGGTGCTTTCATTGAGAGTTCCTCTGTCGCCACCGATAGGCTCGATGGCCTCTTCAACCTTCAATGCTGCCCTGTGGTGAGACTTTTCTCCCGGACAGATCTTCAGATTCGGCGGCTTTGTATCGGGCCAATTCTCTTGGCCATCTCGAGCAGATCGAAGCTACGCCCGGCCGTCAGTCGATTCGAAGTTTGAACTTCACGGCCGATGACCGCGGAGACTTGATATTCGACGGACTCGAGCCACGCTAAGCGCCACCAGACCGCGGACGATGGGCATGATCTAGCTCGCCGCGACGGTGCTTTGGTGGTCAAGATTAATCCGCTCCGGCTACTAGCCCGGAGCCGATCGCCCATAACAAGGGCCGGTGGATAGACGCCGCCCTGGGGGCTTCAACATCTACGGCGATGAAGCCGAGTACCAATCTTGTCCCCTGCGAAACTCGTGATCCCGAGGCGCCGGACTCCGAGCCTCCTGTGCCCCTGCCAATTAAACAGGATTGGGCGCCGGTTATGGAATTCACCGCCGCGGACATCTTTCAGCACTCGCCTTTTTGCGATATCCTGAATTCTCTGAAGCATCTCTCGCTATCAGGAGAATCCTGGCCGGACTATGGCCAGGACGGTTGGAGTTCGGACGACGAAGAAATTCGGACCCCACCCACCACCCACTTTGTAGCCAGTGTCGAAGATCTAACCGACATACTAGACTACGACTCCGATAACATCGACGCTATGGATGATGATGCCGGAGACGATCAGGACCCAGCGCCCACAGGGCACTGGAAGGCCACCTCGTCATATGACGTCTACATGGTGGATACCCCAAAAGAAGGGGATGGCGAGAAAGCAGCGGAGGAAGATTCTCTAAAGAAGCAGCCTAAACGCCGTCATCAGCGGCGCCGCTCTAAATCCCGCCACAACAAGAATGGAGATTCCGGCACAGGAAATAACAATACCCCAGAGAGTGCCGAAGACAAACCCTCCAAAGAAGACTCAGCGCAGAGGATGCGAAGCAAGCCCTCACGAAAGGGCGGCGAAGAAAAGGTCGAGGATCATAACTATATACCTCCTCCAAAGATGAAACAAGCCGCAATGACGATTTAACTCGAGGAGCCCGTCGAACAAGAGTTTCAAACACAGGCTCATCGCTACAGCAAGAAGCCTCAATAAGGAAAACGGAAGCTCAACACAGCAGAAGACGCGCCCAATAAGATGGAGCAAAGTACTCAAAACCGCAAATAAACACGGCAACGCCACCAATCAAGAGCTACCCAAACGCAAGCTGCTCCCAGACCACGAGGAGGCCATAAAGCCCCCACCGTCCAATGGCCTAGCCAGTCCATCTACGCACTCCAAAAGGAAAGCCCCAATAAGCAAAGGAACACGCTAAGTGTCCGACGATAGCGGCACGATAAATACAGGGCGCCAGACACCCACTATGCTTCATCGACGAGGTGCTGGATCATGAATTCCCAGCAGGGTTTAAACCCATAAACATAGAAGCATACGATGGAACAACAGACTCGAGTCTGGATAGAAGACTATATATTGTATATACATATGGCTAGAGGAGACGATCTCCACGCCATAAAATATCTACCCTCAAGCTCAAAGGGCCAGCCCGTCATTGGCTCAAAAGCCTCCTTAAAATACTGTTGGAAGTTGGGAAGAGCTCGAGAAGCGCTAGAGCAAATTTTCAAGGGACTTATGTCCGCCTCCAATGCAGATGACCTAAGTCACATAACTCAACAGCCCGGAGAGTCAACATGAAATTTTGGAACAGGTTCCTTACCAAAAGAACCAAATAGTCGATCGTCCGGACGCCAAGCCTTAGCAGCTTTTAAACACAATGTCCGAGACGAATGGCTCGCCAGACACCTCGGCCAAGAGAAACCGAGGACAATGACCGCTAACAAGCCTCATGACCCGCTTCAGGCAGAGAGGATAGCTGGCTGGCAAGATGCAGCACCAAACACCCAAGTACATCCGAGATAGGAGATGGAATGGAAAATCACAGCGCAGAAAAATAACAGCCGAATAAAGAGAAAAGCCCAAAGAGCACGGCAGTCAACGCCGGATTTAAAAGCTCACGCCAAATAATAAAGCTCAGCCCTCAAGGATGACAATGACGAACTGTCCAACCTACACAAAATTCGGGTCGGATATGTCAAATCCACAAGACTTCGAAGGCCCGCAAATCATACCCATAGGGATTGTTGGGTTTTCAAACAGTCCGCCGATTAAACGCTGAACACAAGGGGCTCGACGCGTCAAGCTTAAGAAGATAAACCCCGCCGCCAGGCACCGAAAACAAAAACTTTCCCCAAGGGGTCAAAGCAAGAAACTCACTTTATGTGAGGACACGGAAAAACAGCGGCACTTTCTAAAGAGCCTCGCACGGTCCAACCAAGCGCATCAGAGATTGGATATCAAACCAATCACTTTCGACCACCGACTACTCCGTAGTGTTTGAAACGCGACTAACTCCCTAATATTGAATCCGTAATAAACGGACTACAATTCACAAACGTCCTAATGGACGGAGGCAGCGACTTAAACCTGCTATATTCAAACACAATCCGTCAGATGGGGATAGACCCTACCAAAATTCGACACAACCGCACTTCCTTCAAAGGAGTTACGCCAGGCCCTTACGCCAAGTGCACAGGCTCGATATTACTAGAAGTCGTGTTCGGATCGCCGAACAATTTTCGACGCGAAAAGTTAATTTTCCATATCATCCCATTGAAAAGTGAATATCAAGCACTATTGGGACGAAAGGCTTTTGTCCGCTTCAACGCCATACCACATTACGCGTCTCTTACACTTAAGATGCCCGGTCCACATGGCGCCATTTCAGTGCGAGGGTCACTTAAAGACCCCGGACTCGGATAGACGAATCCGGCCTCAATAGGCTAGGGGCTCCCTAGCCGCATACCCTTCTCACGAAGGGCTGTGCGCACAACCAACCGTGGTTTCATATTAACCTTGATTTAATTATTTATACTCATTCTTTTGTAAATTTTTTGCACGAGCTGTTTCTACAACTAAACGCTCCTCTTTTCTACGTATTTAACAACATGCTTACCCGTCCAGATAATGGCGCCGCGGAGACACAGCGCAGACGCAAGAGGGACCCGCTGCAAGGATTCTTTTCGATTAAGACCTGCGTAGACCTTTTTTATCACTGCTCTTGTTGTTACTCTCCTTGGCTTCCTTCTATAGCCAAACGGAGCTCGGCGCCTTGGCATCGGGCCGCGCCAGAAGACCATGCCCATACCGACACTAGGGGCTCAGGCATAATTCTGCTCATATCATAAAGTCCAACACCTTCGGAGTGTTCGCGCCTCAAGTTAGGCATTATATGCATCAGCTCCAATCATGTCTTTGGTCAAATGTTGGGTTTGCCCGCCCTCGTGTTTTGCTGCCTTACGCTCAGATCACCCGCTAACGCGCACCGGAGAACTATCGTGATTGTGCCCCAGCTCGCCGGGCGAAAGCACCTCAAGAGAGAAAGCCAAAACTGGCTGCCATGATGTAGCGAGAGTCCGTCACCACTTGATCGACCGCCGGAATGTTTAGAATTTCGCTGACGAAGGACCGCTTCGGTCAGCACATACGCACTCGAATCCGAGATGTGCGTGTCACTAGGGGTTATATCGTAGCCCCACCTCGAGCTCCATTGGCTAAGTGAAAGAAATAAAGCATTATAGTCTGATTGCCTCGTCGCTACGCTACCACCTCCTTATAACAGGACCGAGACGCCGGATTAAAGTGTGAAAACGCGCCATTTTATGAACACCCCAGACCTTGTGCGAGGGGTCAAGTCAAGACTGATCTTTCAAAGTTATACACAAGTATACTTAAACGACCGAAAGGAGAAGTTTTACAACTTGGAAGCACAAGTATAAAAATCATTCATACTATAATCATTGATTTACAAGGTACTGCGTTCAACTGAACGTTACATTGTTTGAGCACTGCGACTCTATCATACGAGCGCCACGCATAACTTCCCCGAAATAATGCTCAGCGGGAAGCCGGTTCCCATCCGAACCTCGGGCAGCAATAGCGGTGGCATCCATCTCCGGACATCGTGTTTTTACACGGGCCGAGCCATCCGCTACCGATGCAGGCTGACCGCTTATCTCCTTGATATGCGGCACCGCCCCAAGGAACTGCTGCAGAGGGTCAAGTAGCTCATCGCTTGACCAATCTCGCCATACATGGGCCACGATGTCACCATAGCCAGCCCGACAGTCTATTCAGTTCGCCCATTCGCCAACTTGTCCGTCAGCGAAGAGGGCGATCCGGACTGTGGAATTGAGTCCAATATAACTCTTCCGCCTCGTGATCCCCGGCTCGGAAATGCTTAACAAAGATCACCGCACTCGCAGCCAAATCCATATATGGATCCTCCGAACTCCACCGCCAAATTGAGCGATTTGGCATCCATAAACCGGCGACGATAAGAAACGGCTCGCCACCGTGATTTCTCCGGCTTGGCGCAGCTCCTCCTTCATAGCCTGCATTGCGTAACGGCATCCTTGGCTTCGGCGGTGGCCTTCTTCAGTCTTCCCGCCCGATAAGCTCTCCTTTTCAAGAGCCTCATTGCGTCGGTAGCATCCTTTAATTTCTAGGCCATTCGCCACCTCCGCCTGTTTAGGCAAAGGCGCCCTTTTCGCCTTCAACTCTTGGGCGCCCTCGCAGCAGTCAAGATCACTCCTTCGGCTTGCTCCTTAGCTTGAGCAAGCTCGCCCAAGGCTCTCCACAGCAGCAGCACTGCCTCAATTCACAGATATAACTTATCGAGGAGGGCTTGGACCCACTCAATAAAGCAGCTGCGGAGAACTTACTTACCTTTTGCGACTCGCCAAGTCGCTGATTGACAAGGGCGATGTCAAGATCTCGCTGCGCAAGTTGTCGACTTAATTCGACAATTCACTAGTCCGGCTGGCCTCGACTATCCGCCACCAGACGTAACGGCGGTATTCATTACCCGAGATGTTTTAGATTTTCGATCCGGCGCACGCTGTCGCCTTCGACAACCTACCAAGTCTCGTGGGCTACTATCTATACAGACGATTTTTATATGCAAAACTGTTAAAAGACAAAGAGGTGCATCATTTTCAGATACCTCAAATCCCGCCAGAAGCTCATGGCGGCATTACGCAATCCGCTTTCACGGACGAATCTTTGCGACCACCGTGACGATTAATGCGCGGTGATCTTCTGAAATGGACGCCTCTCAAGCAAACTCTTCGCCTCCCGCCGACTCGTGGGTGTTGAACTTTGACCCTCCGACTGGGACGCCCGTGATTTACACTTCGGCTCGCTTCGCCTCATCCGGGCGGCGCTGCGACGGAGGCGACGCTTCCATCATCTCCTAAGAAGATCCCGAGGATGAACTCATTCGAGACGGCTGCAGATCCGATTCATGGTATAAATATTTCGTTACCTATCAAGCATAAACGAAGGTATTCCTTACTAATTAATTTCTCCGTCATACTCACGACTCGTTGAGGGCTGTCCTTCGGCGATGATTGCGCGTCCGGATTCTCTCCGGACGCCGACTTCCGGTGAGGATTTCTTCCCACGCTTAGGGCTTTGACCTCCGGATCTCCGGAGGCGGTCCTCTTCTCCTCTCAAGGAGGGATCCTTGTTCCTCCTCTTGGTCGCCTTCGGCAAAGTATTAGCCTTTATCTCCCCGCCGCCTCTATGGGCGCAACCTCCAACATTCTCGACCAAAGACGGGCTCCAAGGCGGTCTCCGGAAGGGGCCCGACACCTTATCAGCCTTGATCGCGCCACCCATTCCTATAAAGAACAAAAAGGGTTAGGAGATGATCTTTGTAAGGCATACAAATAGAATGTCCGAGCTCGAGCTACTTACCGAGTATCCGGCGATCGCGCTTAAGCCCGCGTCCTCGGCCGAATCCGGACACGCCACTCGCGGTCCAAGAACAGCTTGTACATCTCCGTGGGTGTCGCGCCCATAAAATGCTGGAGAATACGAGGTCCCTCCGGATTGAACTCCCATAAACGGAGAGGACGACGTTTGCAGGGCAGGAGATGCCTGATTAGCATGACTTGCATCACCTTGACCAGGTCGATCTCCTTGTTCGGAGGTCTCGAATCCGCCCTTGCGGGCGGGCACGTCCTCGGACGACCCCTAGTTGAGCCCTTGGTCGACCCACGACCTTAGTTGCCGTGGAGGTCCCGGGCGGAAGGAGGGCGGCGGCTTCGCTTGCTGCCCTTGGAGCAGTGATGTAAAACCACCCTGCTGCCACAATCCCTGCTCCTCTTGAAGGAACCTTCGAGCCACGGGCATCGACCTTCTAGCTTATGGTCGCCCGCCAAGACTCCGCTTGACGCCCCGATCATCTTCGCTCCACCTTGAATGTTTTCAGCCACAGCCAAGTGGGGATGACGCGAGGAAGGCTTCGCAGACGATAATGAATGCGGAGATATGGAGGATGGACTCGGAGCCAAATCGTGGAAGTCCAGCCCATAGTAGAAAAGAGCCCTCTCACAAAGGGATCCGCCGGAAGCCTAATCCCGGCAGAGGTGAGATGCGAACGACGCGCCGGGCTCGGGTTGGCACGGCCTGCCCCGGGCAGCAACCTGTCGAAACTCAGAGGCCAGTACTTGGCCTCCGCAACTTCAAATGTCCTCCTCCGTGACGGAGGAGGGCATCCACCGCCCCGGAGGTCGGAGCCGACATTGTATAGAATCCAAGCGCCGAATCAAGCTCGGGTGTTGGAACTAGGAGCAGAGGAGAGATTCGATGCGAGATTGAAGAACAAGGACAGGCCTTGGTCCTCTTATAAAGGGGGAAGAAATACCAAGGGCCGCCTCCGTGACCGCTTGAGATTCCCTTCGATAGAGGAGGCGCGCGACGGAACGTTGGGTTACCCACGCACGTATTGATGAGGATCCCGGATAAAAGGAACACGATCTCGCTCGACAGACGTGTTAAGGAAACCGCTTCGCTAAACATGCTGAGGCGGAATAATAAAAACGATTCAAACGAGGGCTTGGCTGCGGTGTGATGTCACGCCGCGTAATACGTCAGCAGATTGAGCTAAGTGTATATTTTATTCTCTCTACGTTGGAATGTGGAATTTATTTTGCAGAGTCGAGTACTATCCTGGTGTTCATTATCTTCTCCGGATTATTCAAGGGAGGAACCCGCCTTGCAATGCCGAACATTATGCACTCCGGACTTATCGCCATTGAAGACTGGTTCAGGGGCTACTGAGGGAGTCCTGGACTAGGGGGTGTCCGGACAGCCGACTATCAATATCCGCCGGACTCCTGCATCACGAAGATAGAAGATTGAAGACTCGGCTCGTGTCCCAAGGTACTTTCTTGGCGTGGAAGGCAAGCTTGGCAATACTGAATATGTAGATCTCCTACCATTGTAACCGACTCAGTAACCCTAGCCTCTCCGTGTCTATATAAACCAGAGGGCCTTAGTCCGTAGGACAAAACATTACATCTCAACAATCATACCATAGGCTAGCTTCTAGGGTTTAGCCTCCTTGATCTCGTGGTAGATCTACTCTTGTACTACCCATATCATCAATATTAATCAAGCAGGACATAGGGTATTACCTCCATCGAGAGGGCCCGACCCTGGGTAAAAACATTGTGTCCCTCGTTTCCTGTTACCATCCGCCTAGACGCACAGTTCGGGACCCCCTACCCGAGATCCGCCGGTTTTGACACCGACAGAACCCGCGATACGGCAGGGCTCACAATCGGACGACGAACATGCAAATAAGCAACTGTCCGAACACGACAAGTCAGATAATCAATCGAATCCCGGCGAGAACAACAGTCCGGACGATCGTATGCCGGGCACGTCGCCGGAGAGCAAAAACCTTCGGAAAAGACTCGTCAGTACTGCAAGAAGCCTAAAGAAGGAAAAACGGAGGCTCAAAACAGCGGAAGACACCCTCAGAATGAGATGGAGCAAAGTGCTCGAAACCGCAGACAAGTACGACAATGGCCACCAATCAAAGAGCTACCCGAAGCGCAAGCAGCTACCGGAATTCGACGAGGAGGCCATAGAGCCTCCACCATCCAAAAATAAAGGGCTGCTGGTGGATAGACGCCGATGATGTGCCAAATTATGAAAGCGGCGCCACACATAAATCCACCAACGAACTCGGAAGGATAGATGGCCCAGCCAGGTCCATTTACGGGCCAAAGGAGAAGGCCCCAAGAAGTAAGGCAACACGTCAAGTGTCCGATGATAGCGGCACACACAAATACAGGGGCGCCGCACACCCACTATGTTTCACCGATGAGGTGCTGGACCATGAATTCCCAGCAGGATTTAAACCCATCAACATAGAGGCCTACGATGGAACAACAGACCACGAGTCTGATAGAAGATTATATACTACATATACATATGGCGGAGGAGACGATCTCGACGCCATAAAATATCTACCCTCAAGCTCAAAGGGCCAGCCCGTCATTGGCTTAAAAGCCTCCCAAAACATTGTTGGAAGTTGGGAAGAGCTCGAGGACGCGTTAGAGCAAATTTTCAAGGGACTTATGTCCGCCCTCCGGATGCGATGATCTAAGTCACATAACACAACAGCCCGAGAGTCAGCTGAAATTCGGAACAGGTTCCTTACCAAAAGAACCAAATAGTCGATCGTCCGGACGCCAAGCCTTAGCAGCTTTCAAGCACAATGTCCGAGACGAATGGCTCGCCAGCACCTCGTCAAGAGAAACCGAGGACAATGTCCGACCGACAAGCCTCGTGACTCCGCTTCACTGGGGGCTAGGATAGCTGGTTAGCAAGATGCAGCACCAGCGACCCAAGTACATCCGAGATAAGAGATGGAACGAAAATCACGGCGCAGAAAAGAGCAGCGCCGAATAAAGAGAAAAGCCCAAAGAGCACGGCAATCAACGCCGGATTTAAAAGCTCATGCCCATAATAAAACACAGCCTCTAAAGGATGACAAGGATGAATTGTCCAACTTAAACAAAATTTTGGGTCGGATATGTCAAATCCACAGACTTCTAAGGCCTCGCAAATCACACCCACAGGAATGTTGGTTTTAAACAGTCCGCCGACTAAATGCCGAACACAAGGGGCTCGACGTCAAGCTTAAGAAGATAAACCCCACCAGCAGAGCACCGAAAACAAAAGACTTTCCCACAAGGGGTCAAAGCAAGAAACTCACTTCATGTGATCATACGGAAAAATAGTGCGGCACTTTCTAAAAGAGCTTCACGCGTCCAACCCAACAAACAAGAAAGATTGGATATCTAAACCAATCACTTTCGACCACATGGACTATTCCAGAAGCGTTCGAAATGCGGGACGGACTCCCCTAATATTGAATCCCATAATAGACGGATTACAATTTACTAATGTCCTAATGGACGGAGGCAGCGACTTAAACCTGCTGTATTAAAAAACAGTCCGTAGGATGGGGATAAACCCTGCCAAAATCCGACACAGCCACACTTCCTTCAAAGGAGTGACGCCAGGCCCTTACGCCAAGTGCACAGGCTCCATATTACTAGAAGTCGTGTTCGGATCGCCGAACAATTCTCGACGAGAAAAATTAATTTTTCACATCGTCCCATTTGAAAGTGAATATCAAGCACTCTTGGGACGTAAGGCTTTTGTCCGCTTCAACGCTATACCGCACATGCGCCTCTTACACTCAAGATGCCCGTCCGCGTGGCGCCATTTCAGATCGCGAGGTCACTTAAAGACCCCGGACTCGGATAGACGAATCCGTGTCGAGGGCTAGGGCTCCCTAGCCGCATACCCTTCACTGTGGGCTGCGCGACAAACAACCGTGGGTTCATACAAACCCTGCTTTAATTATTTATATTTTTACATATTTTCCGCACGAATTGTTTTTAAAACTAAACGCTCTCTCTTTCTGAGATGAACAATGTGCATACCCGCCCAGATAACGGCGCAACGGAGACACAGTACGCGTGCAGAGGGACCCGCCAGAGGATTCTTTTCAGATTAAGACCTCGCGTAAACCTTTTTTACCGTCTCTGTTGTTATTCTCCTTGGTTTCTTCCTATAGCCAAAGCGAGCTCGACGCTTTGGCATCGGCCGCGCTGTAAGACCATGCCCGCACGGACACTAGGGCTTAGGCATCGTTCGCCCATTATTATAAAGACCAACACCTTAGGGAGTGTTCGCGCCTCGAGTCGAAAGTTAGGCATTATATGCATCAGCTCCGAATCATGTCTTTGGTCAAATGTTGGGTTTGCCCGCCCTGTGTTTTGCTGCCTTACGCCCAGATCATCGCTAACGCGCACCAGGAGAACTATCGCGACAGCCCCCGCCTACCGGGCGAGCACCTCAAGAGAGAAAGCCAAAACCGATCGTCATGATACAAATATGAGACTGGTCACCACTCGATCGACTACCGAATGTTTAGAATTTCGCTTTGACGAAGGACCGCTTCCGTCAGCACTTACGCACTCGAATCCGGAGATGTGCGGTGCCACCAGGGCTATATCGTAGCCCCACCCTCGAGCTCCATCGCTAAGTGAAAGTGATAAAGCATTATGGACCGATTGCCTAGTTCGCTACGCTACCACCTCCTTAAACAGGACCGAGACGCCGGATTAAGTGTGAAAACGCTCTATTTTGCCAACACCCCCGCACCTTGTGCGTGGGGGCTGAAGCCGAACACTGCCATCTTTGAAGTTATACAAAAGTCTACGTAAACGGCCGCATAGGAGAAGTTTTACTACTTGGACGCACAAGTATAAAAAGCAGTTATAACATAATCATTGATTTACAAACTAATGTGTTCATTTGAATGTTACATTCTTCGAGCACTACGACTCTATTACACGAGCACCACGCATAACTTCCCCGAAATAGTGCTCGGCAGGGAGCCGGTCTCCATCCGAACCCTGGGCAGCAACAGCGGTGGCGTCCATCTCTGGACAATGCGCCTTCACACGGGCAAGAGCCATCCGCACGCCCTCTATGCAGGCCGACCGCTTCATCTCCTTTATATGCAGCACCGGCCCAAGGAATTGCTGTAGTAAGCCGAAGTAGCTCGTCGCCTTGGACCTCTCTCGCCGACATGGGCCACGGCGTCGATCATGGCAAGTCCGGACAACGATTTAGCTCGCCCATTCGCCAATCGGTCTCACAATGGAAGGGGCGATCCGGACTGTGGAATTGAGACCAATATAGCTCTTTCGCCTCGTGATCCTCCCGGCTCCGAAGTGCTTAACGGCATCACCGCACTTGCAGCTAAGTCCATATACGGATCCTCCGGACTCCACACCGCCAAATTGAGCATACTTTGCATCCATAAACGGCGACGAGCAGAAAAGGCTTGCCAGCCACGATCTCTCCGCCCGGCGCAGTTCCTCCTTCATAGCTCAGATTGCAGAGCGGGCATCCTTGGCTTCGGCGGTGGCCTTCTTCAGGTCTTCCCGCTCCGATAAGCGCTCCTTTTCGAGAGCCTCATTGTGGTCGGTAGCATCCTTTAATTTCATGGCTAATTCGGCCACCTCCGCCCTGCTTAGGCAGTGCGCAGCCTTTTCGGCTTTTAACTCCTCGGCCGCCCTCGAGGTAGCCGCGTCACTCCTTTGGGCTTGCTCCTTAGCTAGAGCAAGTTCGGCCCGAAGGCTCTCCACAGCTGCAGCACCGTCTGTACAAATGCATATAATTTATTAGAGGGAGGCTTCAACCCCCTTAATAAAGCGACTGCGGAGAACTATTTTACCTTGCGACTCATCAAGTCGCCTGTTGACAAGCGCGATGTCCGCATCTGCCAAGTCAAGTTGCCGATTTAATTCGGCCAATTCACTAGTCCGGCTAGCCCCCGGACCATCCGCCACCTACATAGGAAAGACGGATTTCATTACTTCAGATTTCGATCCTCGGTACGCTGTCATTTCCGACAACCTACTGAGTCTCAGGGGCTACTATCTATACAGGGCGCATTTTTTATATGCAAAACTGTTAAAAGACAAAGGGGTGCGCCATTTTCGCATACCTCAAATCCCGCCAGCAAACTCATGGCGGCATTACGCAATCCGCTTTGGCGGATTTAAATCCTTCCAATCACCATGCGCATTAACGCATCGATGATCTTCTGAAATGGACGCCTCTCAAGCAGATTCTTCAGCCTCCCGCCGACACTAGTAGGTGCCGAACTCTCCCCCTCCGGACTGGGGATACCTCCGTGATGACACTTCGGGTTCGCCTACCTCATCTGGCGGCGCCATGGACGGAGGCGATCGCTTCCATCATCTCCTAAGAAGGTCCCTCAAGATGAACTCATCTGAGAAGGCTGCAGATCCGAACTACAAATATAAATATTTCGGTTACCCACAGAAGCACAAATGAAGGTATTTCCTTACTAATTAACTTCCTCTTTCATACTCACGGCTCGTTGGAGGGCTGGTCCTTCGGCGATGATTGCACGTCCGGATTCTCTCCGGACGCCGGACCCCCCGGTGAGGATTTCTTCCCACGCTTAGGGGCTTTGGCCTCCGGATCTTCGGAGGCAGTCCTCTTTTCCCCCTGAATGGAGGGGTTCTTAGTCCCTCCCTCTTCTGTTGCCCCTTCGGGAGAAATATTAGCTCCTCTATTTTCCCTGCCGCCTTTCGTGGGCGCGACCTCCAACATTCTCGACCAGCACGGGCTCCAAGTCACGGTCTCTGGAAGGGGGGCCGGACACCTTATCAGCCTTGATCGCGCCACCCATTCCTCAGAAGAACAAAGGGTCGAGACGAACTCCGTAAAGGCATACAAACAGAATGTCCGGACTCGAGCTATTTACCCGAGTATCCGGCGATCGCGCTTAGGCCTGCGTCCTCGGCTGAATCCGGACACGCCACCTGCGTTCCGAAGAATAGCTTGTACATCTCCATGGGTGTCGCACCCATAAAGTGTTGGAGAATACGAGGTCCCTCCGGATTAAACTCCCATAGACGGAGAGGACGGCGCTTGCAGGGAAGATGCCCGATTAGCATAACCTGCATCACCTTGGTCAGGTCGATCTCCTCGCTTGAGGTCTCGAACCGCCTCAGCAGTGAGGGCACGCCCTGACGGCCCCAGCTGAGCCCTTGGTCGACCCACGACATCGGGGCATGGAGGTCCCGGCGGAATGAGGGCGGCGGCTTTGCCTCTGCCCCTTGGAGCAGTGATGTAGAACCACTCCTATCGCCACAGTCCAAGTTCCTCTTGAAGGAACCTCGGCCACGGGCATCGACCTTTTGCTTATGGTCGCCTCACAAGACTCCGCTGACGCCCCGATCATCTTCGGCTCCACCTTGAAGGTCTTCAGCCATAGGCCGAAGTGGGGAATGACGCGGAGGAAGGCTTCGTAGACGATAATGAATGCGGAGATATGGAGGATGGACTCCAGAGCCAAGTCGTGAAAGTTCAGCCCATAGTAGAACAGGAGCCCTCTCACGAAGGGATCCGCCGGGAAGCCTAAACCCCGACGGAGGTGGGATACGAAAACGACGTATTCACCGGGCTCGGGGGCGGGCACGGCCTGCCCTTGGGCAGGCAACCTGTGCGAAACCTCGTAGGCCAGGTACTTGGCCTCACGCAACTTCAATATGTCCTCCTCCGTGACGGAGGAGGGCATCCACCAGCCCTGGAGGTCGGAGCCGGACATGGTTGACGGTCCGAAGCGCTCGAATCTGAAGCTCGGGGTGTTGGAACTGGGAGCGGGGAAGGGATTCGATGCGAGATTGAAGAACAAGGGCGAGCCTTGGTCCTCTTATAAAGGGGAAGAAATACCAAGGGCCGTCTCCGTGACCGTTTGGGGTTCCCCTTCGATAGAGGAGGTGTGGCGACGGGAACGGTTGGGTTACCCACGCACGTATTGATGAGGATCCCGGAATAAGGGGAACACAATCTCTACTTCGACAAGACGTGCCAAGGAAACCGCTTCGCTAAACGTGCTGAGGTGGTATAGTAAAAAACGATTCAAACAAAGGCTTGGTTGCGGTGTGATGTCACGCCACATAATACGTCAGCAGATCGAGCTAGTGTATATTTTATTCTCTCTACGGTGGAATGTGGAAATTATTTTTGCAGAGCCAGACACTATCCTGGTGTTCATGATCTTCTCTGGATTATTCAAGGGAGGAACCCGCCTTGCAATGCCGAACATTATGCGCGCGGACTTATCGCCATTGAAGACCGGTTCAGGGCTACCGAGGAGTCCTCGACTAGGGGTGTCCGGACAGCCGACTATCATTATCCGCCGGACTCCAAGACTACGAAGATACAAGATTGAAGACTCGGCTCGTGTCCGGATGGTACTTTCCTTGGCGTGAAGGCAAGCTTGGCAACACGGATATGTAGATCTCCTACCATTGTAACCGACTGTAACCCTAGCCTCCTCCAAAGGTCTATACAAACCGGAGGGCTTTAGTCCGTAGGACAACATACATTACAACAATCATACCATAGTCTAGCTTCTAGGGTTTAGCCTCCTTGATCTCGTGGTAGATCTACTCTTGTACTACCCATATCATCAATATTAATCAAGCAGGACGTAGGGTTTTACCTCCATCGAGAGGGCCCGAACCTGGGTAAAACATCGTGTCCCTTGTCTCCTGTTACCATCCGCCTAGACGCACAGTTCGGGACCCCCTACCCGAGATCCGCCGGTTTTGACACCGACAGTTATCATTATTTTTAATAGCATACGAGTCATCACAATAATCATCATAGATAGCAACTTTGTTCTCATAATAAATTGGAACCTCTTATGAAATAGTGGATTCATCACTAAATAAAGTCATGACCTCTCCAAATCCACTTTCATAATTATCACAATAATATTCAACATCCTCCAAAATAGTGGGATCATTAGTTCCTAAAGTTGACACTCTTCCAAACCCACTTTCATCAATATAATCATCATAAATAGGAGGCATGCTTTCATCATAATAAATATTCTCATCAAAACTTGGGGGACAAAAAATATTCTCATCAAAACTTGGGGGACAAAAAATATCATCTTCATCAAACATAGCTTCCCCAAGCTTGTGGCTTTGCATATCATTAGCATCATGGATATTGAAGGAATTCATACTAACAACATTGCAATCATGCTCATCATTCAAATATTTAGTGCCAAACATTCTAATGCATTCTTCCTCTAGCAATTCAGCACAACTATCGGAATCCTTATTTCACGGAAGATATTAAAAAGATGAAGCGTATGAGGCAAACTCAATTCCATTTTTAGTTTTTCTTTTATAGACTAAACTAGTGATAAAACAAGAAACAAAAAGATTCGATTGCAAGATCTAAAGATATACCTTCAAGCACTAACCTCCCAGGCAACGGCGCCAGAAAAGAGCTTGATGTCTACTATACAACCTTCTTCTTGTAGACGTTGTTGGGCCTCTGATGACCCGCAAGTATACGGGATAGTTGTAGCCTCTTTCGATAAGTAAGAGTGTTGAACCCAACAAGGAGCTAAAGGTAGAACAAATACCCTCTCAAGTCCTATCTGCCACTAATACGACTCTATGCACGCTTAGTGTTCGCTTTACCTAGAACAAGTATGAAACTAGATGTACTTTGTAGGTGTGATAGGATAGGTTTGCAAGATAATAAAGAACGCGTAAATATAAACTAGGGGCTGTTTAGATAAAGATGCAATAAAGTAAATATAGCGAGTGTGGAAAAGTGGTGGTAGGAGTTGTGAAATTGTCCCTAAGCAATTCACTACGTTACTAGACCGGTAATCACTATTGCAATTCTATTTGAGGGAGAGGCATAAGCTAACATACTTTCTTCTTGGATCATATGCACTTATGATTGAACTCTAGCAAGCATCCGCAACTACTAAAGATCATTAAGGTAAAACCCAACCATAGCATTAAAGTATCAAGTCCCTTTATCCCATACGCAAACAACCTACTTACTCGGTCTCATGCTTCACACTCACGCCACCCACCATAAGCAAATCATGAACATATTGCAAACCCTACAGCGGGAATCCCTCACGCTTGCGCGACACGGAGGGCACAATAGGACAGCACCAATAATAAAACATGCAATTCAAACCAATCATAGCAATTCATCAATCACCGATAGGACAATGAAAATCTACCCAGACATCATAGGATGGCAACACATCATTCGATAATAATATGAAGCATAAAGCACCATGTTCAAGTAGAGGGTCGGGTTGTGGGAGAGTGAACTGCTGAATATAGATGGGGGAAGGTGATGGAGATGTTGGTGAAGATGATGGAGGTGTTGGTGAAGATCGCGGTGATGATGATGGCCCCCGGTGTCGTTCCGGCGCCACCGGAAGCAAGGGGAGAGAGCCCCCCTTCTTCTTCTTCTTCCTTGACCTTATCCCTAGATGGGAGAAGGGTTTACCCTCTGGTCCTTGGCTCCCATGGCGTGGGAGGGGCGAGAGCCCCTCCGAGATTGGATCTATCTCTCTGTCTCTCTCTGTTTCTGCGTTCTTAGATTCTACCCCTTCATCGTTTCCTTTATATCTGGAGATCCGTAACTCCGATTGGGGTGAATCTTTCGCCCAGATCTTTCTCATAAAATTAGCTTTGTTGCACCAAAAGAAGAGCGACAACCGCCTTACGGGTGGCCCACGAGTGTCCAGGCCGCGCCCAGGGGGGAGGGCGCGCCCCCCTGTCTCGTGGCCACCCTGGACACCGTTTCGCGTTGATTTGACTTCCCAAAAATCATAAATATTCCAAAAAAAATCTCCGTCCGTTTTTATCCCGTTTGGACTCGTTTGATATTGGGTTTCGTGAAACAAAAACATGCAATGATGTGAACTGCACTGGGCAATCGGATCAATATGTTAGTCCCAAAAAATAGTAACAAAAGTTGCCAAAAGTATATGAAAGTTGAAGAATATTGGCATGGAACAATCAAAAATTATAGATACGACGGAGACGTATCAGCATCCCCAAGCTTAACTCCTTCTCGTCCTCGAGTAGGTAAATGATAAAAAGATAATTTTTGATGTGGAATGCTACCTAGCACAATCTTGATCATATATCTAATCATGGCATGAATATTAAGACACGAGTGATTCAAAGCAATAGTCTATCATTTGACATAAAAACAATAATACTTCGAGCGTACCAATAAAGCAATCATGTCTTTTCAAAATAACATGGCCAAAGAAAGTTATCCCTACAAAATCATATAGTCTGCCTGTTGCTCTATCTTCATCACACAAAGTATTTAATCATGCACAACCCCGATGACAAGTCAAGCAATTGTTTCATACTTTAATAATCTCAAACTTTTTCAACTTTCATGCAATACATGAGCATGAGCCATGGATATATCACTATAGGTGGAATAGAAAATGATGGTGGAGGTTATGTGGAGAACACAAAAAGGGAGAAAGTCTCACATCAACTAGGCGTATCAACGGGCTATGGAGATGCCCATCAATAGATATCAATGTGAGTGAGTAGGGATTGCCATGCAACAGATGCACTAGAGCTATAAGTGTATGAAAGCTCAAACTGAAACTAAGTGGGTGTGCATCCAACTTGCTTGCTCGTGAAGACCTCGGGCATTTGAGGAAGCCCATCATCGGAATATACAAGCCAAGTTATATAATGAAAATTCCCACTAGTATATGAAAGTGAAAGCATAGGAGACTCTCTCTATGAAGAACATGGTGCTACTTTGAAGCACAAGTGTGGTAAAAGGATAGTAGCATTGCCCCTTCTCTTTTTTTTCTCTCGTTTTTTTATTATTTTCTTCTCTTTTTTTATTTGTTTTTCTCTTTTTTGGTGGGCTTCTTTGGCCTCTCTTTTTTATGATTTGGGCTTCTTTGGCCTCTTTTATTGTTCATAAAGTCCGGAGTCTCATCCTGACTTGTGGGGGAATCATAGTCTCCATCATCCTTTCCTCACTGGGGCAATGCTCTAATAATGATGATCATCACACTTTTATTTACTTACAACTCAATATCTAGAACAAAGCTATGACTCTATATGAATGCTTCTGGCGGTGTACCGGGATGTGCAATGATCTAGCATAGCAATGACATCAAAAAACGGACAAGCCATGAAAACATCATGCTAGCTATCTTACGATCATGCAAAGCAATATGACAATGAATGCTCAAGTCATGTATATGATATGATGGAAGTTGCATGGCAATATATCTCGGAATGGCTATGGAAATGCCATGGTAGGTAGGTATGGTGGCTCTTTTGAGGAAGGTATGGAGGATGTATGGTACCGGCGAAAGTTGCACGGCACAAGAGAGGCTAGCAATGGTGGAAGGGTGAGAGTGAGTATAATCCATGGACTCAACATTAGTCATAAAGAACTCATATACTTATTGCAAAAATCTACAAGCCTTTGAAAACAAAGTACTACACGCATGCTCCTAGGGGGATAGATTGGTAGGAAAAGACCATCGCTCGTCCCCGACCGCCACTCATAAGGAAGACAATCAATAAATAATATTGTGCTCCAACTTCATCACAAAGTGGTTCACCATACGTGCATGCTACAGGAATCACAAACCTCAACACAAGTGTCCCTACAATCCACAACCACCCACTAGCATGACTCTAATATCACCATCTTTATATCGCAAAACTATTGCAAGGAATCAAACATATCATATTCAGCGATCTACAAGTTTTTGTAGGATTTTATGACTAACCATGTGAATGACCAATTCATGTCATCTCTCTAAAAAGATATAAGTGAAGCAAGAGAGTTTAATTCTTTCTACAAAAGATATGCCCACGCTCTAATAAATATAAGTGAAGCAAAAGAGCATTCTACAAATGGCGGTTTTCTATGTAAAGAGAAACAGGCAATCCAACTTCAAATGATATAAGTGAAGCGCATGAAGCATTCTATGGAGCCATACTCAAAAGATTTAAGTGAGGTGCAATGAGCATTCTATAAATCAAGCAAGGACTATCTCATACCAGCATGGTGCATAAAAGAAAAGTGAAAACTAAATGCAAAAGACGCTCCAAGACTTGCACATATCGCACGAACGAAACGACTACGAAAACATACCGATACTTGTTGAAGAAAGAGGGGATGCCTTCCGGGGCATCCCCAAGCTTAGACGCTTGAGTCTCCTTGAATATTTACTTGGGGTGCCTCGGGCATCCCCAAGCTTGAGCTCTTGCCTCTCTTCCTTTTCCTCATATCGAGACCTCCTCGTTTAGACACTTCATCCACACAAAACTTCAATAGAAAACTCGGTAAGATCCGTTTGTATAATAAAGCAAATCACCACTCTAAGTACTGTTGCAAACCAATTCATATTTTGTTTTTGCATTTTGTCTACTGTAATATAGCTTTTCCATGGCTTAATCCACTAATATAAATTGATAGTTTCATCAAAACAAGCAAACTATGCATCAAAAACAGAATCTGTCAAAAACAGAACAGTCTGTAGCAATTTGAACATCCACCATACTTATGGTACCCCAAAAGTTGTACCAAAATTAGCAAAAATAAACAAGTTGTATAGAAAGACAGTGCAAAAGGAGTCAAAACCAATTGACGTTCCAGTTAAAAATGTAAAATCGCGGACTACAGCCAAAGTTTCTGTCCTGCACCGTACAAACAAACAAGCATTGTAAACATCCTAAAGGCAAACCTTGGCACATTATTTTTACAATAAATTGGAATAGTACAAGGGGATAATTATTTTTGATGAAAAGTTTCTGTAATCAAGATTCACAAAGTTTCCGTGAGCATGAACAAAGTTCAAGGAGTTCTCCCACTTCAACAATGCTTGTCTTTCTCACTTTCACTTTCCGTTTTGAAATGTTTTTAGGCTCCCCTCTTTTTTTTAAACTATATGAAAGCACTCAACAGAAATAAATGACCCTCTACAACTTCCGGGTTGTCTCCCTGACAGCACTTTCTTTAAAGCCATTAAGCTAGGCATTTAGTGCTCAAGTAATGAATCCACTCGGATCCCGAGGTATATCAAAGCCAATTTTAATTAACAATGATTTGTAATTTAGTAGTGAGCACAAAGTAACATATATCATGCAACAACGAAGTCTAACTCTCTTCCTATGCATCGGCATGTCATAGAAGAACAATTCATGCACACCAGGTAAAGGCCAATGCATAGTATAAGCAGTTTCTTGCAATTCTATCGTGTTGGAAACATAGAGAGGTGGAAACATAGTTCCTCTCTCATAATAATTGCAAGTAGGAGCAGCAAGCACATGCATATTACATTCATCAACATCATATGCAATCGTAAAAGGCAACCCATCAATATAATCCTTACTAAGCGCAAATTTCTCCGATATAGTGTAGTCGGGAGAATTCAAAAAGACAATAGGACTATCATACGTGGGTGCAATAGCAACAATTTCATGTTTAACATAAGGAACTATAGCAAGTTCATCTCCATAAGCACAATTCATATTGGCATCTTGGCCACGAGCATAGCAAGCATCATCAAAAAGGGATGTTTCAAGAGAATCAACGGGATCATAGCAATCATCATAGCAATCATCCTTCGGTAAGCACGAAGGGGAATTAAACAATCTATGAGTTGGAGGGTTACTCTCATTAGAAGGTGGGCACGGGTAGCTAATCCGCTCTTCCTCCTTTTGTTCTTTGCTCTCCTCATCATCTTTTTCATCCAATGAGCTCACAGTTTCATCAATTTCTTCTTCCATAGCTTCCTGCAAAATATTAGTCTCTTCTTGGACAGTGGAGACTTTCTCAATAAATGCATTAATATAGTAATTGTATTCATAATTTTCATAGCAATATCTAAGTATAGCAAGATTTTCAGGCCTATAAACATCATCATCTAAAGCTTCATACTTTTCAAACAAAGATTCAATTTCATAAGCGGCCTTAAAAGCAACAAATTCTTCTATTTGTTCCACATCATAGTAATCATATATACCATTAGCATAAGAAGCTAAGGTTTTATTATCATTAAATTTGCATGAAAAGGGAAGGTGTGGAGCCTCCATCCTAGAGCAACAAGTAATATCATATCTCAAGCATAGAGCCCAGGCATACCAACGCAACATAATAAATTGATCCCATAATAGTTTCCCTTTTTGTGTCGAGCGATAATCCCTAAAGTATTCACGTTGATCCAACTTGTCTCCCATTATAAAGTTGAATGGGGTTTTCTCAGGATTATCAAAGTAGTATATAATATCTCTCGCATAATGAGAATCGAGGGTTTTAGGAGTTACCCCATCCCCATGAGTAGCAAGTACACCTAATTTTTTTGGTATTTTGCGTTCCATATCCATAACTAAAGATAGAGAACAACTTAGAACAGCAAATAAAAATTACTTAGTGATAAAGCAAACAAGCACACAGGAGAATATTCACCCCACGCTATGACTCCCCGGCAACGGCGCCAGAAAAAGGTCTTGATGACCCGCAAGTATACGGGATAGTTGTAGCCTCTTTCGATAAGTAAGAGTGTTGAACCCAACGAGGAGCTAAAGGTAGAACAAATACCCTCTCAAGTCCTATCTGCCACTGATACGACTCTACGCACGCTTAGTGTTCGCTTTACCTAGAACAAGTATGAAACTAGGAGTACTTTGTAGGTGTGACAGGATAGGTTTGCAAGATAATAAATAACGCATAAATATAAACTAGGGGCTGTTTAGATAAAGATGCAATAAAGTAAATATAGCGAGTGTGGAAAAGTGGTGGTAGGAGTTGTGAAATTGTCCGTAAGCAATTCACTATGTTACTAAACCGGTAATCACTATTGCAATTCTATTTGAGGGAGAGGCATAAGCTAACATACTTTCTCTTCTTGGATCATATGCACTTATGATTGGAACTCTAGCAAGCATCAGCAACTACTAAAGATCATTAAGGTAAAACCCAACCATAGCATTAAAGTATCAAGTCCCCTTTATCTGATACGCAAACAACCTACTTACTCGGGTATGTGCTTCTGTCACTCACGCCACCCACCATAAGCAAATCGTGAACATATTGCAAACCCTACAGCGGGAATCCCTCACGCTTGCACGACAAGGAGGGCACAATAGGACAGCACCAATAATAAAACATGCAATTCAAACCAATCATAGCAATTCATCAATCACCAATAGGACAACGAAAATCTACTCAGACATCATAGGATGGCAACACATCATTGGATAATAATATGAAGCATAAAGCACCATGTTCAAGTAGAGGGTACAGCGGGTTGTGGGAGAGTGGACCGCTGAATATAGATGGGGGAAGGTGATGGAGATGTTGGTGAAGATGATGGAGGTGTTGGTGAAGATCGCGGTGATGATGGTGGCCCCCGGCGGCGTTCCGGCGCCACCGGAAGCAAGGGGGAGAGAGCCCCCCTTCTTCTTCTTCTTCCTTGACCTTCTCCCTAGATGGGAGCAGGGTTTCCCCTCTGGTCCTTGGCTCCCATGGCGTGGGAGGGGAGAGAGCCCCTCCGAGATTGGATCTATCTCTCTGTCTCTCTCTGTTTCTGCGTTCTCAGATTCTACCCCTTCACCATTTCCTTTATATCTGGAGCTCTGTAACTCCAATTGGGGTGAATCTTTTGCCCAGATCTTTCTCATAAAATTAGCTTTCTTGCGCCAAAAGAAGAGCACCAACCGCCTTACGGGTGGCCCATGAGAGCCCAGGCCGCGCCCAGGGGGGAGGGCGCGCCCCCTGTCTTGTGGCCACCCTTGACACCGTTTGGCGTTGATTTTACTTCCCAAAAATCATAAATATTCCAAAAAACAATCTCCGTCCTTTTTTTCCCGTTTGGACTCGTTTGATATTGGGTTTCTGTGAAACAAAAACATGCAATGAGACAGAACCGCACTAGGCAATCGGATCAATATGTTAGTCCCAAAAAATAGTATAAAAGTTGCCAAAAGTATATGAAAGTTGAATAATATTGGCATCAAACAATCAAAAATTATAGATACGACGGAGACGTATCAGCCTCCAAGTGCAGAGGTTTGTAGGACAGTAGCAAATTTCCCTCAAGTGGATGACCTAAGGTTTATCAGTCCGTAGGAGGCGTAGGATGAAGATGGTCTCTCTCAAACAACCCTGCAACCAAATAACGAAGAGTCTCTTGTGTCCCCAACACACCCAATACAATGGCGAATTGTATAGGTGCACTAGTTCGGCGAAGAGATGGTGATACAAGTGCAATATGGATGATAGATATAGGTTTTTGTAATCTGAAAATATAAAAACAGCAAGGTAACAAATGATAAAAGTGAGCGTAAACGGTATTGCAATGCTAGGAAACAAGGCCTAAGGTTCATACTTTCACTAGTGCAAGTTCTCTCAACAATAATAACATAATTAGATCTTATAACAATCCCTCAACATGCAACAAAGAGTCACTCCAAAGTCACTAATAGCAGAGAACAAACGAAGAGATAATGGTAGGGTACAAAACCACCTCAAACTTATCCTTTCTGACCGATCTATTCAAGGTCCGTAGTAAAATAACACAAAGTATTCTTTCCATTCGATCTATCATAGAGTTCGTACTAGAATAACACCTTAAGACAAAAATCAACCAAAACCCTAATGTCACCTAGATACTCCAATGTCACCTCAAGTATCCCTGGGCATGATTATACGATATGCATCACACAATCTCAGATTCATCTATTCAACCAACACAAAGTACTTCAAAGGGTGCCCCAAAGTTTCTACCGGAGAGTTAAGACGAAAACGTGTGCCAACCCCTATGCATAAGTTCATTGAACCCGCAAGTTGATCACCAAAACATACATCAAGTAGATCACGTGAATATCCCATTGTCACCACAAATAAGCACGGCAAGACATACATCAAGTGTTCTCAAATCCTTAAAGACTCAATCCGACAAGACAACTTCAAGGGGAAAACTCTATTCATTAAAAGAGAGTAGAGGGGGAGAAACATCATAAGATCCAACTATAATAATAAAGCTCGCGATACATCAAGATCGTGCCAAATCAAGAACACGAGAGAGAGAGAGAGAGAGAGAGAGAGAGAGAGATCAAACACATAGCTACTGGTACATACCCTCATCCCCGAGGGTGAACTACTCCCTCCTCGTCATGGAGAGCGCCGGTATGATGAAGATGGCCACCGGTGAGGGATCCCTCCCAGGTGCTTAACAGGTCCCGATTGGTTTTTCGTGGCTACAGAGGCTTGCGGCGGCGGAACTCCCGATCTATTGTGATCCTCTATGTTTTTAGGGTATATGGACATATATAGGCGAAAGAAGTCGGTCAGGGGAGCCACGAGGGGCCCACGAGGGTGGGGGCGTGCCCACGGGGTAGGGCGCACCTCCCTGCCTCGCGGCTTTCTCGTTGTTTCCCTTACATACACTCCAAGTCTCCTGGATTGCTTCCGTTCCAAAAATAACTCTCCCGAAGGTTTCATTCCGTTTGGACTCCGTTTGATATTCCTTTTCTTCGAAACACTGAAATATGTAAGAAACCATCAATTCGGGTTGGGCCTCCGGTTAGTAGGTTAGTCCCAAAATTTATATAAAAGTGTAGAGTAAAGCCCATAAACATCCAAAACAGGTAGTATAATAGCATGGAACAATAAAAAATTATAGATACGTAGGAGACGTATCACACCACACCGTCGTGCTGACGGAACTCTCCCTCAAACTCAACTGGATCAAGTGTTCGTGTGACGTCATCGAGTTGAAAGTGTGCTGAACGCGGAGGTGGCGTATGTTCGGTGCTTCGATCGGTTGGATCGCGAAGACGTTTGACTACATCAACCGCGTTACTAAACGCTTCCGCTTTCGGTCTACGAGGGTACGTGGACACACTCTCCCCGCTCGTTGCTATGCTTCTCCTAGAGAGATCTTGCGTCATCGTAGGAATTTTTTCGAAATACTACGTTCCCCAGCAGGCTCCGGGGTGTGCCCCCCTCACGGGCACGCAACCAGGCGTAGCTATGGGCTGGACTATGTTACAGTCGTTGCACCGGGTCCTCATTCACACGGTAAACTAAAAAACTAAAAAAAGTAATAATTGAATTTATAAAAAACACCGGCATCCATCATGGAAAACGTACTATCATCGTGAAACCTTCAGTGCCCGGGCACAGGGCCGGCCACTGAAAGTTTAAATGTAATTGTCTGTTTTATTAACAGAAGTCTAATGAATACCGGAGCTTATGCCATATGGATTAGTGAACCGTTTAAACATGTCATGTTGCTTGTCTTTGGGCGAGGTGGGACTATTTTAAAAAAACTGGTTGCTATCTATGCTGAAGGCCAAGCCGTCGTCATATGGCACCCTTAACCACTTGCCAGCCCTGTCCCTGGCAGGTGGGACCAAGCCTATGCCGACGGCATGGCCGTTGGCATAGGGCCACCCCTTATCCACCCACGCGCCGGCCCTCCTCTCCTCCACTTGTTTCTCGATCTCCTCTCGCACCCTGATGTTGGAAATATGCCCTAGAGGCAATAATAAATTAGTTATTATTATATTTCCTTGTTCATGATAATCGTTTATTATCCATGCTATAATTGTATTGATAGGAAACTCAGATACATGTGTGGGTACATAGACAACACCATGTCCCTAGTAAGCCTCTAGTTGACTAGCTCGTTGATCAATAGATGGTTACGGTTTCCTGACCATGGACATTGGATGTCGTTGATAACGGATCACATCATTAGGAGAATGATGTGATGGACAAGACCCAATCCTAAGCCTAGCACAAAGATCGTAGTTCCGTATGCTAAAGCTTTTCTAATGTCAAGTATCATTTCCTTAGACCATGAGATTGTGCAACTCCGGATGCCGAGGAATGCTTTGGGTGTACCAAACGCCACAACGAATCGGGTGGCTATAAAGGTGCACTACAGGTATCTCCGAAAGTGTCTGGGGTTGGCACGAATCGAGATCGATTTGTCACTCCGTAAACGGAGAGGTATCTCTGGGCCCACTCGGTAGGACATCATCATAATGTGCACAATGTGACCAAGGGGTTGATCACGGATTATGTGTTACGGAACGAGTAAAGAGACTTGCCGTAACGAGATTGAACAAGGTATCGATACCGACGATCGAATCTCGGGCAAGTACAATACCGCTAGACAAAGGGAATTGTATACGGGATCGATTGAGTCCTTGACATCGTGGTTCATCCGATGAGATCATCGTGGAACATGTGGGAGCCAACATGGGTATCCAGATCCCGCTGTTGGTTATTGACCGGAGAACGTCTCGGTCATGTCTACATGTCTCCCGAACCCGTAGGGTCTACACACTTAAGGTTCGATGACTCTAGGGTTATAAAGGAAGTTTGTATGTGGTTACCGAATGTTGTTAGGAGTCCCGGATGAGATCCCGGACGTCACGGGGAGTTCCGGAATGGTCCGGAGGTAAAGATTTATATATGGGAAGTCCTATTTTGGCCACCGGAAAATGTTCGGGATTTTTCGGTATTGTACCGGGAAGGTTCGAGAAGGTTCCGGAGTGGGGCCCACCTGCATGGGGGACTCACATGAACGTGGGTAGTGGATTCAAGGCCCCACACCCCTGGTCAAGGCGCACCAAGATCCCCCTTAGAAGGAATAAGATCATATCCCGAAGGGATAAGATCAAGATCCCTAAAAAAGGGGGATAACAATCGGTGGGGAAGGAAATGATGGGATTTCTTTCCTCCCACCTTTGCCAACGCCACAATGGACTTGAAGGGCAATAAACCAGCCCCATCCACTCCTATATATAGTGGGGAGGCACATGGGAGCTACACGCTTCCCCTGGCGCAGCCCTCCCCCTCTCCCAAGTACTCCTCCTCTCCCGCGGTGCTTGGCGAAGCCCTGTAGGATTGCCACGCTCCTCCATCACCACCACGCCGTCGTGCTGCTGCTGGACGGAGTCTTCCCCAACCTCTCCCTCTCACCTTGCTGGATCAAGGCATGGGAGACGTCACCGGGCTGTACGTGTGTTGAATGCGGAGGTGCCGTCTGCTCGCACTAGGATCTCCAAGGATTTGGATCACGACAGTACGACTCCTTCAACCCCGTTCTCTTGAACGCTTCCGCTTAGCGATCTACAAGGGTATGTAGATGCACTCTCCTTCCCCTCGTTGCTGGTTTCTCCATAGATAGATCTTGGTGACACGTAGGAAAATTTTGAATTTCTGCTACGTTCCCCTATGTGATGTGATATGGCCAAGAAGAATGTGATGAATGATATGTGATGTATGAGATTGATCATGTTCTTGTAATAGGAATCACGACTTGCATGTCGGTGAGTATGACAACCGGCAGGAGCCATAGGAGTTGTCTTTATTTATTGTATGACATGCGTGTCATTGAACAACGCCATGTAATTACTTTACTTTATTGCTAAGCGGTAGTCATAGTAGTAGAAGTAATAAGTTGGCAAGACAACTTCATGGAGACACGATGATGGAGATCATGATGATGGAGATCATGGTGTCATGTCGGTGACGATGATGATCATGGAGCCCCGAAGATGGAGATCAAAAGGAGCAAAATGATATTGGCCATATCATGTCACAATTTGATTGCATGTGATGTTTATCATGTTTATGCATCTTGTTTACTTAGAACGACGGTAGTAAATAAGATGATCCCTTACAACAATTTCAAGAAGTATTGTCCCCTAATTGTGCACCGTTGCTAAAGTTCGCTGCTTCAAGCACCACGTGATGATCGGGTGTGATAGATCCTTACGCTCACATACAACGGTGTAAGACAGTTTTACACATGCAAAACACTTAGGGTTAACTTGACGAGCCTAGCATGTATAGACATGGCCTCGAACACGAGACCGAAAGGTCGAGCATGAGTCGATAGTAGATACGATCAACATGAAGATGTTCACCGATGATGACTAGTCCGTCTCACGTGATGATCGGACACGCCTAGTTGACTCGGATCATGTAATCACTTAGATGACTAGAGGGATGTCTATCTCGAGTGGGAGTTCATAAGATGAACTTAATTATCCTGAACATAGTCAAAAGATCTTTGCAAATTATGTCGAAGCTCGCGCTTTAGTTCCACTGCTTAGATATGTTCCTAGAGAAAATATAGTTGAAAGTTGACATGAGCGATTATGCGATCAAGAGAAAGCTTATGTCCTTAATGCACCGCCACAGTGCTGAACCCCAAACGCCGCTTGTGGATGTTGCGAACATCGGACATACACGCTTTTGATAACTACATGATAGTTCGCTTAAACGGTTTAGAGTTGAGGCACCAAAGACGTTTTGAAACGTCATGAACATATGAGATGTTTTCGAGGGCTGAAATTGGGATTTCAGGCTCGTGCCCATGTCAAGAGGTATAAGACCTCCGACAATTTTCTTAGCCTGCAAACTAAGGGAGAAAAGCTTAATCGTTGAGCTTGTGCTCAGATTGTCTGAGTGCAACAATCACTTGAATCGAGTGGGAGTTGATCTTCCAGATGAGATAGTGATGTTTCTCCAAAGTCATTGCCACATAGCTGCTAGAGCTTCGTGATGAACTATAACATATCAGGGATAGATATGATGATCCTTGAGGTATTCACGATGTTTGACACTGCGAAAGTAGAAATCAAGAAGAAGCTTCAATTGTTGATGGTTGGTGAAACCACTAGTTTCAAGAAGGGCAAGGGCAAAAGGGATACTTCATGAAACGGCAAATCAGTCTGCTGCTCCAAAGAAGAAACCCAAGGTTGAACCCAAACCCGAGACTAAGTGCTTCGTGATAAGGGAATAGTCACTAGAGCGGAATTACCCTAGATACTTGGTAGATGAGAAGGCTGGCAAGGTCGATAGAAGTATATTGATATACATTATGTTAATGTGTACTTTACTAGTACTCCTAGTAGCACCAGGATATTAGATACCGTTCGGTTGCTAAGTGTTAGTAACTCAAATAAAAGCTACGGAATAAATGGAGACTAGCTAAAGGTGAGTCGACGATATGTGTTGGAAGTGTTTCCAAGGTTGATGTGATCAAGCATCGCACGCCCCTCTACCATCGAGATTTGGTGTTTATGCTGAGCATAGACATGATTGGATTATGTCTATCGCAATACGGTTATTCATTTAAGGAGAATAATGGTTACTCTATTTATTTGAATAATACCTTCAATGGTCTTGCACCTAAAGGAATGGTTTACTTAATCTCGATCGTAGTGACACACATTTTCATAGTAATGATAGTACCACTTACTTCTGGCACTGCCATGTAAGTCATATTGGTGTAAAACGCATGAAAAAGCTCCATGTTGATGGATCTTTGGACTCACTCGTTTTGAAAAGTTTGAGACATGCGAACCATGTCTATTGGTGTATACGCATGAAGAAACTCCATGCAGATGGATCGTTTGGACTCACTTGATTTTGAATCACTTGAGATATGCAAATCATACCACATGGGCAAGATGACTAAAAAGCCTCGTTTTTCAGTAAAATGGAACAAGATAGCAACTTGTTGGAAGTAACACATTTTGATGTGTGCAGTCCAATGAAGTGCTGAGGCATGCAGTAAATATCGTTATGTTCTCACTTCACAGATGATTCGAGTAGATGTAGAGTATATTTACTTGATGAAACACAAGTCTGAATTATTGAATGGTTCAAGTAATTTCAGAGTGAAGTTGAAGATCATCGTGACAAGAGGATGAAATGTCTATGATATGATCATAGAGATGAATATCTGAGTTACGAGCTTTGGCACGCAATTAAGACATTGTGGAAATTGTTTCACAATTAATACCGCCTGGAACACCATAGTGTGATGATGTGTCCGAACATCATAACTGCACCCTATTGGATATGGTGCATACCATGATGTCTCTTGCCGAATTACCACTATCGTTTATGGGTTAGGCATTAGAGACAACCGCATTCATTTTAAAATAGGGAACCACGTAATTCCGTTGAGACGACACCATTTGAACTATGGTTTAGAGAAACCTAAGCTGTCATTTCTTAAAGGTTTGGGGCTGCGACGCTTACGTGAAAAAAGTTTCAGGTTGATAAGTTCGAGCCCAAAGCGGATAAAAATGCATCTTCATAGTACACCCAAAAACAGTTGGGTATACCTCCTAATTCAGATCCGAAAGCAATAGGGATTGTTTCTTGAATCGGGTCCTTTCTCGAGGAAAAGTTTGTCTCGAAAAGTTGAGTGGGAGGATGGTGGAGACTTGATATGGTTATTTAACCGTCACTACAACTAGTTTGTAGCAGGGCACAGGAAGTTGTTCCTGTGGCACCTACACCAATTGAAGTAGAAGCTTATAATAGTGATCATGAAACTTCGGATCAAGTCACTATCGTACCTCGTAGGGTGACAAGGATGCGCACTTACTTGAGTGGTACAATAATCCTGTCTTGAAGGTCATGTTGCTAGACAACAATGAACCTACGAGCTACGGAGAAGCAATGGTGGGCCCAAATTCCGACAAATGGTTAGAAGCCATGAAATCCAAGATAGGATCCATGTATCAGAACAAAGCATGGACTTTGGTGGACTTGCCCGATGATCGGCAAGCCATTGAGATAAATGGATCTTTTAAGAAGAAGACGGACGTGGACGGTGATGTCACCGTCTATGAAGCTCGACTTGTGGCGAAGAGTTTTTGACAAGTTCAAGGAGTTGACTACAATGAGGTTTTCTCATCCGTAGCGATGCTTAAGTCCGTCAGAATCATGTTAGCATTAGCTGCATTTATGAAATCTGGCAGATGGATGTCAAAACGAGTTTCCTTACCAGTCTTCGTAAGGAAAGGTTGTATGTGATACAATCAGAAAGTTTTTGTCGATCCTAAGGATGCTAAAAGCTATGCTGGCTCCAGCGATCCTTCTAAGGACTGGAGTAAGCATCTCGGAGTTGGAATGTGCGCTTTGATGAGATGATCAAAGATTTTGGGTTTATACAAAGTTTATGAGAAACTTGTATTTGCAAAGAAGTGAGTGGGAGCACTATAGAATTTTTGATGAGTATATGTTGTTGACATATTGTTGATCAGAAATGATGTAGAATTTCTGGAAAGCATATAGGGTTATTTGAAAAGTGTTTTTCAAGAGAAAACCTGTATTAAGCTACTTGAACATTGAGCATCAAGATCTATAGGGATATATCAAAATTCGCTTAATGGTACTTTCCAATGAGCATATACCTTGACATGATCTTGAAGGTGTTCAAGATGGATCAGTCAAAGAAGGAGTTCTTCCCTGAGATGTAAGGTATAAAGTTAAGACTTAAAGCTCGACCACGGCAGAAAAGAGAGAAAGGACGAAGGTCGTCCCCTATGCCTTAGACGTAGGCTCTACAGTATGCTATGCTGTGTACCGCACTGAAGTGTGCCTTGCCATGAGTCACTATAGGGTACAAGAATGATCCAGAATGGATCATTGGACAGCGTCAAAATTGTCCTTGGAGTAAATAAGGACATGTTTCTCGATTATGGAGGTGATAAAGAGTTCAGCGTAAAGGGTTACGTCGATGCAAGCTTTAACACCTATCTGAATGACTCTGAGTAGCAAACCGGATACGTATATTGGAGCAATCATTTGGAATAGCACCAAGTAGAGCGTGGAAGCAGCATTTACAATATGACCTAGAGATTTGCTAAGTACATACGGATCTGAATGTTGCAGAACTGTTGACTAAAACCTCTCTCACAAGCAAAACATGATCAAACCCCAGAACTCATTGCGTCTTAATCACATGATGATGTGAACTAGTTTAATGACACCAGTAAACTCTTTGGATGTTGGTCACATGGCGATGCGACGTGTGAGTGTTAATCACATGGCGATGTGAACTAGATTATTGACTCTAGTGCAAGTGGGAGACTGTTGGAAATATGCCCTAGAGGCAATAATAAATTAGTTATTATTATATTTCCTTGTTCATGATAATCGTTTATTATCCATGCTATAATTGTATTGATAGGAAACTCAGATACATGTGTGGGTACATAGACAACACTATGTCCCTAGTAAGCCTCTAGTTGACTAGCTCGTTGATCAATAGATGGTTACGGTTTCCTGACCATGGACATTGGATGTCATTGATAACGGGATCACATCATTAGGAGAATGATGTGATGGACAAGACCCAATCCTAAGCCTAGCACAAAGATCGTAGTTCAGTATGCTAAAGCTTTTCTAATATCAAGTATCATTTCCTTAGACCATGAGATTGTGAAACTCCCGATGCCGAGGAATGCTTTGGTGTACCAAACGTCACAACGTAATCGGGTGGCTATAAAGGTGCACTACAGGTATCTCCGAAAGTGTCTCATGGGTTGGCACGAATCGAGATCGGATTTGTCACTCCGTAAACAGAGAGGTATCTCGGGCCCACTCGGTAGGACATCATCATAATGTGCACAATGTGACCAAGGGGTTGATCACGGGATTATGTGTTACGGAACGAGTAAAGAGACTTGCCGGTAACGAGATTGAACAAGGTATCGGTATACCGACGATCGAATCTCGGGGAAGTACAATACCGCTAGACAAAGGGAATTGTATACGGGATCGATTGAGTCATTGACATCGTAGTTCATCCGATGAGATCATCGTGGAACATGTGGGAGCCAACATGGGTATCCAGATCCCGCTGTTGGTTATTGACCGGAGAACGTCTCGGTCATGTCTACATGTCTCCCGAACCCGTAGGGTCTACACACTTAAGGTTCGATGACGCTAGGGTTATAAAGGAAGTTTGTATGTGGTTACCGAATGTTGTTCGAGTCCTGGATGAGATCCCGGACGTCACAAGGAGTTCGGAATGGTCCGAGGTAAAGATTTATATATGGGAAGTCCTATTTTGGCCACCGGAAAATGTTCGGATTTTTCGGTATTGTACCGGAAGGTTCTAGAAGGTTCCGGAGTGGGGCCCACCTGCATGGGGACCCACATGAACGTGGGTAGTGGGGTCAAGGCCCCACACCCCTGGTCAAGGTGCACCAAGATCCCCTTAGAAGGAATAAGATCATATCCCAAAGGATAAGATCAAGATCCCTAAAAAGGGGATAACAATCGTGGGGAAGGAAATGATGGGATTTCTTTCCTCCCACCTTGCCAACGCCCCAATGGACTTGGAGGGCAAGAAACCAGCCCCTCCACCCCTATATATAGTAGGGAGGCGCATGGGAGCTACACGCCTCCCGCCGCAGCCCTCCCTCTCCCAAGTACTCCTCCTCTCATGGTGCTTGGCGGCCTCAGGATTGCCACGCCCTCCATCACCACCACGCCGTCGTGCTGCTGCTGGACGGAGTCTTCCCAACCTCTCCTCTCACCTTGCTGGATCAAGGCATGGGAGACGCCACCGGCTGTACGTGTGTTGAATGCGGAGGTGCCGTCTGCTCGCACTAGGATCTCTAGTGATTTGGATCACGACGAGTACGACTCCTTCGACCCCGTTCTCTTGAACGCTTCCGCTTAGCGATCTACAAGGGTATGTAGATGCACTCTCCTTCCCCTCGTTGCTGGTTTCTCCATAGATAGATCTTGGTGACACATAGGAAAATTTTGAATTTCTGCTACGTTCCCCAACACCTGACCCAACTCCACTCGATCCTCCAACCGCCGCTGCCGCCCTCTTCACGCTATCGTCCTCGCCCTGTGTTGCACCGCCGTCGTCCCCGCCTCGCGTCGCACTACCGTCCTCCCCGCCCCGTGCCGCCCCCGTCTCCACCCACGCACCACAGTCTACACCCACCCACCTGCGACGCACCGCTGTCGTCCCCGCCCCGTGCCGCTGTCGTCCGCGCTAGCCCCGTGCTGTCCCGCATCGGCCCGCCCCATGTTGTCGTGCACCGGCTGACTCGAGACCGGCCGCGTGGCCATCGGTCCGGCGCCCCCTTCCCGGCCGGCTGGAGCAGCCGGCCCTCCCTCTGCTGCTACTCATCACCGGGCCCCCTGTTGGGGAACGTAGTAATTTAAAAAAAAATCCTGCGCACACGCAAGATCATGGTGATGCATAGCAACGAGAGGGGAGAGTATTGTCCACGTACCATCATAGACCAAAAGCCGAAGCGTTAGCACAACGCAGCTGATGTAGTCGTACGTCTTCACGATCCGACCGATCAAGTACCGAACATACGGCACCTCCGAGTTCAGCACACGTTCAGCTCGATGACGTCCCATGAAATCGATCCAACAGAGCTTTGCGGGAGAGTTCCGTCAGCACGACGGCGTGATGATGGTGTTGATGATGCTACCAACGCAGGGCTTTGCCTAAGCACCGATACGATATTACCGAACTGGAATATAGTGGAGGGGGGCACCGCACACGGCTAAGAGATCAAGAGATCAATTGTTGTGTCTAGAGGTGCCCCCCTGCACCCGTATATAAAGGATCAGGGGGGCGGGCGGCCGACCAGGAGAAGGGCCCGCCAGGGAGGAGTCCTACTCCCACCGGGAGTAGGACTCCCTCTTTTCCTAGTTGGAGTAGGAGGGGGAAAGGAACGGAGAGAGGAGAGAAGGAAAGGCGCCTCCTTGTCCAATTCGTACTAGAGGGGGAGGGGGCGCGCGGCCTGCCCTGGCCGCCCCTCCTCTTCTCCACTAGGGCCCATGAGTCCCACTAACCCCGGGGGGTTCTGGTAACCCCCGGTACTCCGGTATATGTCCGAAACCTCCCAAAACACTTCCGGTGTCCAAGCATAGTCATCCAATATATCGATCTTTATGTTTCGACCATTTCGAGACTCTTCGTCATGTCCGTGATCATATCCGGGACTCTGAACTACCTTCGGTACATCAAAACACAAAAACTCATAATACCGATCGTCACCAAACTTTAAGCGTGCGGACCCTACGGGTTCGAGAACTATGTAGACATGACCGAGACATGTCTCCGGTCAATAACCAATAGCGGAACCTGGATGCTCATATTGGCTCCTACATATTCTACGACGATCTTTATCGGTCAAACCGCATAACAACATACGTTATTCCCTTTGTCATCGGTATGATACTAGCCCGAGATTCGATCATCGGTATCTCAATACCTAGTTCAATCTCGTTACCGGCAAGTCTCTTTACTCGTTACGTAATGCATCATCCCGTAAGTAACTCGTTAGCTACTTTGCTTGCAAGGCTTATCGTGATGTGCATTAGCGAGAGGGCCCAGAGATACCTCTCCTACAACCGGAGTGACAAATCCTAATCTCGAAATACGCCAACTCAACATGTACCTTCGGAGACACCTATAGAGCTCCTTTATAATCACCTAGTTACGTTGTGACGTTTGGTAGCACACAAAGTGTTCCTCTGGTAAACGGGAGTTGCATAATCTCACAGTCATAGGAACATGTATAAGTCATGAAGAAAGCAATAGCAACATACTAAACGATCAAGTGCTAAGCTAATGGAATGGGTCAAGTCAATCACATCATTCTCCTAATGATGTGCTCCCGTTAATCAAATGACAACTCATGTCTATGGCTAGGAAACTCAACCATCTTTGATCAACGAGCTAGTCAAGTAGAGGCATACTAGTGACACTATGTTTGTCTATGTATTCACACATGTATTATGTTTCCGGTTAATACAATTCTAGCATGAATAATAAACATTTATCATGATATGAGGAAATAAATAATAACTTTATTATTGCCTCTAGGGCATATTTCCTTCAGTCTCCCACTTGCACTAGAGTCAATAATCTAGATTACACAGCAATGATTCTAACACCCATGGAGCCTTGGTGTTGATCATGTTTTGCTCGTGGAAGAGGCTTAGTCAACGGGTCTGCAACATTCAGATCCGTATGTATCTTGCAAATCTCTATGTCTCCCACCTGGACTTGGTCCCGGATGGAATTGAAGCGTCTCTTGATGTGCTTGGTTCTCTTGTGAAATCTGGATTCCTTTGCAGGGCAATTGCACCAGTATTGTCACAAAAGATTTCATTGGACCCGATGCACTTGGTATGACACATAGATCGGATAAGAACTCCTTCATCCAGACTCCTTCATTTGCTGCTTCCGAAGCAGCTATGTACTCCGCTTCACATGTAGATCCCGCCACGACGCTTTGTTTAGAACGGCACCAACTGACAGCTCCACAGTTTAATATAAACACGTACTCGGTTTGGGATTTAGGATCGTCCAGATCAGTGTCAAAGCTTGCATCGACGTAACCATTTACGACCAGCACTTTGTCACCTCCATAAACGAGAAACATATCCTTAGTCCTTTTCAGGTATTTCAGGATATTCTTGACCACTATCCAGTGATGCACTCCTGGATTACTTTGGTACCTCCCTGCTAAGCTAATAGCTAGACACACATCAGTTCTGGTACACAGCATTGCATACATGATAGAGCCTATGGCTGACGCATAGGGAACATCTTTCATTTTCTCTGTATCTTCTGCAGTGGTCGGGCATTGAGTCTAACTCAGCTTCACACCTTGTAATACTGGCAAGAACCCTTTCTTTGCTTGATCCATTTTGAACCTTTTCAAAACTTTATCAAGGTATGTGCTTTGTGAAAGTCCAATTAAGCGTCTTGATCTATCTCTATAGATCTTGATGCCCAATATATAAGCAGCTTCACCGAGGTCTGTCATTGAAAAACTTTTATTCAAGTATCCTTTTATGCTATCCAGAAATTCTATATCATTTCCAATCAACAATATGTCGTCTACATATAATATCAAAAATGCTACAGAGCTCCCACTCACTTTATTGTAAATACAGGCTTCTCCAAAAGTCTGTATAAAACCATATGTTTTGATCACACTATCAAAGCGTCTATTCCAACTCCGAGAGGCTTGCACCAGTCCATAAATGGATCGCTGGAGCTTGCACACTTTGTTAGCACCTTTAGGATCGACAAAACCTTCTGGTTGCCTCATATACAACTCTTCTTCTAGAAATCCATTCAGGAATGCAGTTTTGACATCCATTTGCCATATTTACTAATCATAAAATGTGGAAATTGCTAACATGATTCGGACAGACTTAAGCATCGCTACGGGTGAGAAAGTCTCATCGTAGTCAACCCCTTGAACTTGTCGAAAACCTTTCGCAACAAGTTTAGCTTTGTAGACAGTAACATTACCATCAGCGTCAGTCTTCCTCTTGAAGATCCATTTATTCTCGATGGCTTGCTGATCATCGAGCAAGTCAACCAAAGTCCATACTTTGTTCTCATACATGGATCCCATCTCAGATTTCATGGCCTCAAGCCATTTTGCGGAATCTGGGCTCATCATCACTTCCTCATAGTTCGTAGGGTTCGCCATGGTCAAGTAACATGACTTCTAGAATAGGATTATCGTACCACTCTGGTGCGGATCTTACTCTGGTTGACCTACGAGGTTCGTAGTAACTTGATCTGAAGTTTCATGATCAATATCATTAGCTTCCTCACTAATTGGTGTAGGCGTCACAGGAACCGGTTTCTGTGATGAACTACTTTCCAATAAGGGAGCAGGTACAGCTACCTCATCAAGTTCTACTTTCCTCCCACTCACTTCTTTCGAGAGAAACTCCTTCTCTAGAAAGGGTCCAAATTTAGCAACAAAAGTCTTGCCTTCGGATCTATGATAGAAGGTGTACGCAATAGTCTCCTTTTGGTATCCTATGAAGACACATTTCTCCGATTTGGGTTTGAGCTAATTAGGTTGAAGTTTTTTCACATAAGCATCGCAGCCCCAAACTTTAAGAAACGACAACTTTGGTTTCTTGCCAAACCACAGTTTATAAGGCGTCGTCTCAACGGATTTTGATGGTGCCCTATTTAATGCGAATGCAGCCGTCTCTAAAGCATAACCCCAAAATGATAGCGGTAAATCAGTAAGAGACATCATTGATTGCACCATATCTAGTAAAGTACGATTACGATGTTCGGACACACCATTACGTTGTGGTGTTCCGGGTGGCGTGAGTTGTGAAACTATTCCGCATTGTTTCGAATGTATACGAAACTCGTAACTCAAATATTCTCCTCCACGATCAGATCGTAGAAATTTTATTTTGTTGTTACGATGATTTTCCACTTCACTCCGAAATTCTTTCAACTTTTCAAATGTTTCAGACTTATGTTTCATTAAGTAGATATACCCATATCTGCTCAAATCATCAGTGAAGGTGAGAAAATAACAATACTCGTCGCAATCCTCAATGTTCATTGGACCACATACATCAGTATGTATGATTTCCAATAAATATGTTGCTCGCTCCATAGTTTCGGAGAACGGCGTTTTAGTAATCTTGCCCATAAGGCACGGTTCGCAAGTACCAAGTGATTCCAAAAGTCCATCAGTATGAAGTTTCTTCATGCGCTTTACACCAATATGACCCAAACGGCAGTGCCACAAATAAGTTGCACTATCATTATCAACTCTGCATCTTTTGGCTTCAACATTATGAATATGTGTATCACTACTATCGAGATTCAATAACAATAGACCACTCTTGAAGGGTGCATGACCATAAAAGATATTACTCATATAAATAGAACAACCATTATTCTCTGAGTTAAATGAATAACCGTCTTGCATCAAACAAGATCCAGATATAATGTTCATGCAAAACACTGGCAGAAAATAACAATTATTCAGGTCTAAAACTAATCCCGAAGATATATGTAGAGGTAGCGTGCCGACCACGATCACATCAACTTTGGAACCATTTCCCACGCGCATCGTCACCTCGTCCTTAGCCAATATTCGCTTAATTCGTAGTCCCTGTTTCGAGTTGCAAATATTAGCAATAGAACCAGATATCAAATACCCAAAGCTATCATGAGCATTAGTAAGGTACACCTCAATAACATGTATATCACATATACCTTTGTTCACCTTGCCATCCTTTTATCCGTCAAATACTTGGGGCAGTTCCGCTCCAAAGACCACTGCTTGCAGAGAAGCACTCGGCCTCGTGCTTAGGTCCAGACTTGGGTTTCCTTTCTTGAGCAGCAACTTGTTTTCCATTCTTCTTGAAGTTCCCCTTCTTCTTCCCTTTACCATTTTTCTTGAAACTGGTGGTCTTGTTGACCATCAACACTTGATGCTCCTTCTTGATTTCTACCTCCACAGCCTTTAGCATTGAGAAGAGCTCGGGAATTGTCTTGTTCATCCCTTGCATATTATAGTTCATCACGAAGCTCTTGTAGCTTGGTGGCAGTGATTGAAGAATTCTGTCAATGACACTATCATCAGGAAGATTAACTCCCGGTTGAATCAAGTGATTATTATGCCTAGACATTTTGAATATATGTTCACTGACAGAACTATTCTCCTCCATCTTGCAGCTATAGAACTTATTGGAGACTTCATATCTCTCAATCCGGGCATTTGCTTGAAATATTAACTTCAACTCCCGAACATCTCATATGCTCCATGACGCTCAAAACATCGCTGAAGTCCCGGTTCTAAGCCGTAGCATGGCACATCGAACTATCGAGTAGTCATCAACTTTGCTCTTCCGACGCTTTTAACGTTGTCGCCAGATCCGCAGCAGTTCGCACCCAGCGGTGCTTCCAGACGTAATTCTTCCGTGCAGCAATAAGGATAATCCTCAAGTTACGGACCCAGTACGTGTAATTGCTACCATCATCTTTCAACTTAGCTTTCTCAAGGAACGCATTAAAATTCAACGGAACAACAGCACGGGCCATCTATCTACAATAATGTAGACAAACAAAAAGACTATCAGGTACTAAGTTCATGATAAATTGAAGTTCAATTAATCCTATTACTTAAGAATTCCCACTTAGATAGACATCCCTCTAATCATCTAAGTGATCACGTGATCCAAACCATGTCCGATCATCACGTGAGATAGAGTAGTTTTAAATGGTGAACATCATTATGTTGATCGTATCTAGTATATGACTCACGCTCGACCTTTCGGTCTCAGTGTTCCGAGGCCATATCTGTATATGCTAGGCTCGTCAAGTTTAACCTGAGTATTCCGCGTGTGCAACTATTTTGCACCTGTTGTATTTGAACGTAGAGCCTATCACACCCGATCATCAGCTGGTGTCTCAGCACGAAGAACTTTCATAACGGTGCATACTCAGTGAGAACACTTATACCTTGAAATTTAGTGAGAGATCATCTTATAATGCTACTGTCAATCAAAGAAAAATAAGATGCATAAAGGATAAACATCGCATGCAATCAATATAAGTGATATGATATGGCCATCATCATCTTGTGCTTGTGATCACCATCTCCGAAGCACCGTCATGGTCACCATCGTCACCGGCACGACACCTTGATATTTATCGTAGCACCGTTGTCGTTTCGCTACCTATTGCTTCTACGACTATCGCACCACAATTAGAGGGCGATGCATTGCATACAATAAAGCGACAACCATATGGCTCCTGCCAGTTGCCGATAACTTTGTTACAAAACATGATCATATCATACAATAAAATTTAGCATCATGTCTTGACCATATCACATCACAACATGCCCTGAAAAAACAAGTTGTCATCTACTTTGTTGTTGCAAGTTTTATGTTCTTACCTATGCATCAAAACCACAACAATATTTTATCAAGACCACAACAATATTTCGTCAAGTTAGTGTTGTTTTAACCTTCTCAAGGACCGAGCGTAGCCACACTCGGTTCAACTAAAGTTGGAGAAACTGACACCCGCCAGCCACCTATGTGCAAAGCATGTCGGTAGAACTAGTCTCGCGTAAGCGTGCGCGTAATGTCGGTTTCGGCCGCTTCATCCAACAATACCGCCGAACCAAAGTATGACATGCTGGTAAGCAGTATGACTTGTATCGCCCACAACTCACTTGTGTTCTACTCGAGCATATAACATCTACGCATAAAACCTAGCTCGGATGACAATGTTGGGGAACATGGTAATTTCAAAAAAAAATCCTACGCACACGCAAGATCATGGTGATGCATAGCAACGAGAGGGGAGAGTATTGTACACGTACCCTTGTAGACCGAAAGCGGAAGCGTTAGCACAACGCGGTTGATGTAGTCGTGCGTCTTCACGATCCGACCGATCAAGTACCGAACGTACGGCTCCGAGTTCAGCCCATGTTCAGCTTGATGATGTCCCACGAACTCCGATCCAGCAGAGCTTTGCGGGAGAGTTCCATCAGCACGATGGTGTGATGATGATGTTGATGATGCTACCGATGCAGGGCTTCGCCTAAGCACCGCTACGATATTACCGAGGTGGAATATGGTGGAGAGGGGCACCGCACACGGCTAAGAGATCAAGAGATCAATTGTTGTGTCTAGAGGTGCCCCCCTGCCCCCGTATATAAAGGATCAGGGGGAGGCGGCCGGCAAGGAAGAGGGCGCGCCAGGGAGGAGTCCTACTCCCACCGGGAGTAGGACTCCCTCTTTTCCTAGTTGGAGTAGGAGGGGGAAAGGAAGGGAGAGAGGAGAGGAAGGAAAGGGGGGGCGCCGCCCCCCTCCTTGTCCTATTCGGACTAGAGGGGGAGGGGGCGCGCGGCCTGCCCTGGCCGCCCCTCCTCTTCTCCACTAGGGCCCATGAGGCCCACTAAACCCCCCGGGGGGTTCCGGTAACCCCCCGGTACTCTGGTATATGTCTGAAACCTCCCGAAACACTTCCGGTGTCCGAATATAGTCATCCAATATATCGATCTTTACGTTTCGACCATTTTGAGACTCTTCGTCATGTCCCTGATCATATCCGGGACTCCGAACTACCTTCGGTACATCAAAACACAAAAACTCATAATACCAATCGTCACCAAACTTTAGGCGTGCGGACCCAACGGGTTCGAGAACTATGTAGACATGACCGAGACATGTCTCCAGTCAATAACCAATAGCGGAACCTGGATGCTCATATTGGCTCCTACATATTCTACAAAGATCTTTATTGGTCAAACCGCATAACAACATACGTTGTTCCCTTTGTCATCGGTATGTTACTTGCCCGAGATTCGATTGTCGGTATCTCAATACCTAGTTAAATCTCGTTACTGGCAAGTCTCTTTACTCGTTACATAATGCATCATCCCGTAACTAACTCATTATCTACATTGCTTGCAAGGCTTATAGTGATGTGCATTACCGAGAGGGCCCAGAGATACCTCTCCTACAACCGGAGTGACAAATCCTAATCTCGAAATACGCCAACTCAACATGTACCTTCGGAGACACCTTTAGAGCTCCTTTATAATCACCCAGTTATGTTGTGACGTTTGGTAGCACACAAAGTGTTCCTCTGGTAAATGGGAGTTGCATAATCTCATATTCATAGGAACATGTATAAGTCATGAAGAAAGCAATAGCAACATACTAAAAGATCAAGTGCTAAGCTAACGGATAGGGTCAAGTCAATCACATGATTCTCCTAATGGTGTGATCTCGTTAATCAAATGACAACTCATGTCTATGGCTAGGAAACTCAACCATCTTTGATCAACGAGCTAGTCAACTAGAGGCATACTAGTGACACTATGTTTGTCTATGTATTCACACATGTATTACGTTTCCGGTTAATACAATTCTAGCATGAATAATAAACATTTATCATGATATGAGGAAATAAATAATAACTTTATTATTGCCTCTAGGGCATATTTCCTTCACCCCCAACCGCCGGCACCCCCCTCCTCCGACCTGACCAGCCGGCCCTCTACGTGAGCTTTTTTCTTCTTATTTTAGTGTTTTCCTACTGTTTTTATGTGGATGAATGCATAGATAGATGGAATGTATGTCATATTTGTTAGATGTAGTTAGTTTGCAAAATATTGATCAATGTATGTTATTAGCAATATGAGTTTTTTTTCAAGTTTGAAGTGTCAATGTTGTTTTGTGATGTGATTATATACTTTTTGCACGATAGTATTTTGATCATGATTGTGTTGCTACAAAACAATGATGAAATATTTTTTGACACTTAATGGTCTTGCTAAAAAATATTTATTTGAGAAAAATGGTAACTTGTTCATTAGGATTTAACATTTCTAATATTTTGAATGTGAAACTTTAAGTGGATGAATTTATTTTGTATTGCTCATCTAGTAAATAAATCTATGAAGGCATTGGTCCGTGATCTAAGTTTTTGATACTTGATGATCTAAGTTTATTTGTCGGTAAAATTTACAGGCTTTGTGGTGTTGCATATCTTTGGAGTCATCATCATTGAAGGCATTGGTCCGTGATCTCGTCGCTGTTCGAGTACTTCCTCTACAGCCGAGGGTGAGCTAAGAATCCATCTTAATAATCATGTCACTAGATTTCATTTTCATGTCAAGTCGCATAACCTAGGCGTCTCCCGTCCAAAAGGGTTGCATCGATAAATATGCATTCGATTGCATATTTATCACCGCAGCTCTTTCGGATTGTCCAGCGTTTTCCACGGACAGCCCGATGATGTGTAGATTGGGTACGTTTCTCCATGCTCTACCCCATTCCGAGACAGGATTTTGGTGGTGCCTCCTCGTTGTTCTCCGGAGCACATTCTCTTGGCTATTAACCGAGACGCGTATCTAGAGAACAGCGGGGAGGTGCTGCCGAAATTTTGTCTTGGAACGGGGTATGGCATGGAGAACGTACTCAATCTACACATCCTCATGTGGGATTAGGACCCATCTTTACCTATTAGAGATGTAGGTGGATTCAACGCGGTAGAAAAATAAAAATTTGATGTGCTTAATTTAAATGAATCCTTAATTTAGTTGTGTGGCTCCCAATAAAGCAGAGGATGCAGATAATCAGTGGATGTACAATGGTTTTATCCGTCGAAATCGAGTAACATCAGAGTGGATTGCGAAAGTTGATGTGTATTTGAAGGAGATATTCCGTAGTCCAACAAGAATTATCCCACCATGCCCCTGTGCGAGATGTGCCAGACGTCACCGTAGAAATCAAAAGGACATGACTAACCACCTTTGCACGCATGGATATATGCCAAACTTTGACATGCCGCTGATAAACTTAGTCGAGTAGGACCATGGTAGAGAGGAGGTGATGCGACAACGCATCGATGATTATGCGGACGAGGGTCAGGGACATGCTAGATGATGTCATTGCTGCAGAAACGGCATATGCAAGACCTTCAGAGAATGAACCGGAGGAGCCGGAGGCAACCGCAAAGGCCTTCTTGGAGGTCTTGGCTTTGTTGAAGAAACCTCTTTATGCGAGTGCGAAAATATCTCAGCTGGATGCCATCTCGCAACTGATTGCACTCAAGGCTGAGTACGACTGTAGCCAGAAATGCTTCGAAGCATTCCGGGGAGTATGGGCTATCAGCCTCCATGAGGGTCATGAACTGCCGAAAAGCATGTACGCTACAAAGAAAATCATGAAGGAACTCTCTATGGATTATGAGAAAATAGATGTTTGTTCGAAGAATTGCCTTTTGTTTAGGCACGAGTATGCGGATGACAAGTAATGTAGGGAGTGTGGTTCGTCTCGGTACCTTGAGGTGGTCGGTGAGGATGGTGAGAAAAGGCAGCTAGCCATCCCCACTAAGGTTCTTCGGTATCTCCATTTCATAGAAAGTCTGCAGCGCCTTTTCATCACGGAGGAGTCTGCCAAAATGATGAAGTGGCACAAGGAAGGTATAAGGTACCATCCAAATAAAATTATACATCCATCGGAACGCGAAGCATGGAAGTCATTCGATGGAGAATACCCCAAGGAAGCAGCCAAGGCTGGGAATGTCAGAATAGCCATATCAGATGATGGGTTCAATCATATGGTATGTCGTCCAATCCATATAGTTGTTGGCCCGTATTTGTAATTCCGCTCAATCTCTCTCCCAGTGCCCTAATGCAATGCAAGACCATGTTCTTGTCGCTCATCATTCCGCGGCCTGAATACCCGTGGAAGCAATTGGGTGTGTTTATGCAGCCCCTGGTGGATGATTTGCACCATTCTTGGTACTTTCTGAGGTTGACATACGACAGGGATCTGCAGAGAAATTTCTTGATGGATGTTTGTTTGCACTATTGCATGCATGACTTTCCAGGGCTATGCTTTGTTCTGCAGATGGTGTACAAGTGGGAAGATGCCATGCCCAGTGTGCATGTAGGCTCTGCGAATGATTTGGTTGAGTAAGGGTGGCAAGTATGTAGCCTTTGACCTGCATCGACACTTCCTCCCTCCAGACCATCCAGACAGGGAAGACAAGAAGAACTTCACGAAAGGCTGGGTTGTCCATGAAGTAACCGAGATTCCAACATTTTCGGGGGCAGATGTTCTTTCTCAACTAAAAGCTCTCAAGCCTAAAGTGAAAGGCAAAGGCAAAGGCAAAGGCTTAGAGGGATATGGTGAGACGCACAACTGGACTCGCATTACCCCCTTCTCGAAGCTTCCCTATTTCAAGGACCTCAAACTTCCTTACAACATCGATGTGATGCACACCGAAAAGAATATCGAAGAGTCCCTTTTCCGCATGATCCTCAACATTCCTGATAAGACGAATGATAACGAGGTGCGCTATGTGTCCATCTCACAATACTATCACGATGCTCTTGGTGTGAAGATGACCAAGGAACAAGCACGGAGGATGGGCATTACCTTGGAGAGGCACGAGTACTTGGCCGTAAGTATAAAAGATTTTTCATTCCGATGTTTGTGGTACATTTCATCATTTCATGTTGACATTCCATTATTCTTTCATTATGTAGGTGTTTCCAAATTGGTGTTATGGAAAAGATGAGTCCTGGACGACATTGGTAGATATGTGGTGTGGTCAGGATGGAGCCTGGGCGGCTATGAGCATCAAAAAAGAGCCTAACCGAGGGAAGGAGGGAGTACATGCTCAGGGAAACCGGAACCGCTTTCTCCACAAGACACTTCATGTATGACTAACCTCATTAAACAATCTTCTTCTTCTATTTACCATCACTTTCTTATGTATGACTAACCTCTGTTTGGTGGTGCAGGAGGAGAAACTGAAGCGGCCACTCTCACACATGGAGGCGTGGGAGATCGCCCATACATGAAAGAATCCCAAGCCTGGCGAGGCCAAGTACTACGGCAAGACCGCGGATAAGAAGAAGGCCTACTCCGAGGGGTATCCGAGGTTACATCCTCGCACACCTGACGCCATTAGGGCAGATCTTGGTGGTGGGCATGGGGACCAAGGAGCACGGTCGGGAGGCACTTCTGGATGTTGTGATCACTCCTTCTATCTCCTACACACAGCTCTGAGCTACCGACCTGAGCCTGAGCCAGCACACGAGCACGCCCATGACCAGTGCGCAGTCACACCCCCTCTTTGCTAAGCGGCAAGTTGTAAGTATTTTCCCTCTTATCTTCATTGCTCACTTTATTTTCCGCATTGAGATGTTTTATGAGTTCCATCATGGCATATTGTAGGCCTACATGGAGTACACATGCCAGGAGACCATGGCGTGGCGCGCGAGCCTTTTAGTAGTGCATGAGCACAACTCTCGCATGATGGCGGTTAGTTTGGCCCCTTTCATTTCACTTCTATATTTGCACTTGCTTTTCTTCTGACATTCTTGTTTGCTTGGTCAATTAACATGCAGCACGTTGTTTAGTGCATGGCGTCCGGCAGGGTTCCTCAATTGCAACCAGCACCATCTCCTGCACCAGAACCAGTGTTGCTTACCTTTGAGGAGTTTCTGGCACAACACCCTAGCCCCTCGTCGGTTAGTACATCCCCAAACTATTCACCCAAAGCATATCGTTTATTCAACACAATCATATATCCCCTTAACATGTCTTTTCAACATCTAGGGAACCAGTGGATCTACCGTTGGTGGTGATGCTGATCTTGGCACCACTCCCGAGTCACGGGGCCCGATCACTCCGATCCACGGAGGCGGTGGCGGTGGCGGTCTTGGCGGTAGCACTGCCGCTAGCAGTGACGACCTGGGCTTCGGTGGACTTGGCGGTGACGACCTTGGCGGTGCTCGACGTCCTGGCGCTTAAGCCTTTGGGTGATGGTGGTGGTGATGATAAACTTGTGTTCTTTAGATGACTTGTGGTCTTTAATGGTCCTTTAGATGACTTGTGTGCTTCTTTATATGCTTATGTTGTTTGTGATGATGCTTATGTTTTGCGATGATGCTTATGTTTTGCGATGATGCCTATATTGTTGTAATGGTGTTTGATGTTGGCTGTGAGGATGATACTTATATGTGTTATGTATGTCTATTTGCAGCATATATGTCTGTTGTATATTTGAATTGAATTGAAGTGAAAACAAATGGAAAAAAGAAAACAAATCAGACACAAACTATGCCAACGGCCTAATCGTCGGCATAGGGCTGGCGCGAGCTACTAGTTGGCACCACGTGGCACCTATGCCTAGCCGTCGGCATAGGTTCCACGTGGCGCCAACTGGTAGCTCCTGGGGCAGGGCTATGCCGACGGCTAGGCCGTCGGCGTAGTTTTGAAACCGTCGGCGTAGCCCTGCCCCATGAGCTACCAAGAGACGCCACATGGCACCTATGCCGACGGCTAGGCCGTCGGCGTAGTTTCAAACTACACCGACGGCCTTGCCATCAGCATACATATGCCACGTGTCGTCTCCTGGTTGGGCAGCACTTGACGGCGGCGCCGACAGCCACCGGTAGGCGGGGGACGTTGCCGACGGCCGAGGCCATTGGCATAGATGTACGGACGCCATCGGGATATCATCTATGCTGACGACCTTTTTATGTCGACGACCTTTCTATGCCGACGGCCTCCTGGGGTACGCCGACGCATACGGCCCTATGCCGACGGGGGCCGTCAGCATAGGCCTGCCCCGACGGGAATCAGGGCCACCTGCACCGCCATCACGGGCATCGGGAGCTCGTCCCATTTGATGTCCAGAACCAGGTGCAAAAACGCGTCCGCGTCATGCTCAGTCCCCTCCATGACGAGCCTCTCGAACTTGACGTCTGTCTTGGCCTCGACGAACGCGACACCGCAGGCGCCATTCGGGAGGACAATGGACACGGTGCGCGACTCCGGCGAGTAGGTAAGCGCGCCGACGAAGGGATGGAAGGCCGGGATCACCCTCTCAAGGGAGCAAGCGAGGGCGCGGATGACGTCGGCGAACGGGATGCCAGCAACCAGTGGAGGGCGGAAGAGGAAAACGCGGCGGACCAGGGGTAGCGCGACCCAGTACGCGCCGAATGGGGAGAGCGGGATGCTCCGTCCCGGCTCTCGCAGAGGCACGCCGGCGGGGAGCTGGACAGAGAAGGTGTTCCTCATGCGCATCGTCCCTGGCATCTTCCCGGTCTGGTGGCAGGCGTGCGGTGTCTAGTCAACCCGCCGTGACTCGGCCGCGTAGGTAAACCCACACATAATGCTACACGTAGCCGGCTACGGGGATTTTACAGGTTGATCAGGAAACACTCCAACGTGGCAGTTCCGGGTTGGCTACCAGCCAGGGAAATGGAACCCTTATGAAATCAAGCGGAGTTTAGTAGATTTTTATTTAAATGTTACTTTTTGATAACAAATTTTGAAAATGTATGCCCTAATTCAAAAAAACCAAAACCATGACCCCGTCGGCCTTACTCAGGCCGAAGAGCCAGTCTTAGGTCACGCTTAGGCTGAAGAAGCACTTTTCGGCCAAGCCGAGAACAAAAAACAGTCTTCGGCTTATTCCAGGCTAAAGAGCACTCTTCGGTTTACTCCAGGCTGAAGAGTGTTCAGGGGCCCACCTCTACGCGTAAACAGGTGACCAAAGATGCATGACACCTCTCTTCGGCTTCCACTAGGGCGAAGACCTCTCTCCTGTTTCCTCTACGCCGAAGCGTACCATTTTTTCAGTTTGTTTCTCTGTCCAGTACATTATTTCCGCCTTACCATTTTGCGTTCCCGCTCTTTTTCCCCGCTATCGTTCCCGCTCTTTTTCCCGCCATAGTTCCCGCTCATTTTTTTCCTAGTCAAAATCCGGTGGTGCTCATTCTGTTTGTAACTTGAAATACTCTGTAGGTGTGCTTTCCACCAAATAGTTAAAAGAATTAAACGGCACTCATGACTATGCTCTCGGCTAATCACAGGAATTCGAGTGCAGAATAACAAGTCTTCATGCTGGTGTACATGGGAGTTCTCGTAGCTCCAAAGCTTCGTCAGCGAATTTATTACCACCTCCTGCGTCACACATATAGGGGTGCACTTTTTCACACCACTTTTAAGTTATTACCACATTTGTGGTACACCGTGATACTTGACATATGGATTGGCCAGAGAGAGGTGGGCTGGAAGGCGAAGTCTTAGGCGTCGACACAAAGACGGTAGAAAGAGATTCTGCATATTGTTGCCCTTCGAGGTATAAAGGCTGGAGGGAAATTGAAGTTTTTCCCAAGTGAAGATGTGCCCATTGCCAAAAATAAATTCACAAGCAGAAATCTCCCATAGGTAGACCATTTGTTAGGGCGGTGGAGTAAATACACAGATGAGCTAACGAGCAAGTTGGAACACCACGACCAAGGTAGAGTCAACAACCAGAACCGAGAAGTGTAGTATTAGCAAGCTGAGAGGTAGCCAAAGAGAGGAGTAGCATGATGCTAGTTGCCGACACTTTGCCATTCCTTCGCAGATAACTGTAAATGCTGGTCTAAAAAAAATCAAAGTGAAATTATCTGGGAACTATCTAGACATCAATCTCATATTCTCATCCTATGAATTTTGTTAATAATCCCGTTTGTAGATAAACGATATCTTAGGAAACCTGGACTCATTATCTAATACAGAAAGAAAGCGGCAGTCAAACTTTATAACTTGGCGGCTATTGTATCCACCAAAGTTTAGATAGATAGATTCATATTAAAATCACAAAATCTGTTATAAATAACATTTCATATGTTCTCAACTCACACAGGTAATCGTCAACGATGTTTATAATCCCTAAATACATTTAAATTGTTGAAGGCCAACTCATCAAAAGGTAAACAAGTAAGAATGATTTTCGATAGACACATATAGTTCATAGTTTCAAGTGAAAGCTACGGTCTTTGAAGAACCACTGAGTGTGCAAGATGAAGATGTTTCCAGCAGAAATGCTCCTAAATATTAAGGAGCTATTATTGGTTTTTACAATAATGAAAACGCACTCCCTCTGTATCAAAATGTAGACACTTTTGTAACCTACAAAAGCGTCTTATATTTTGGAACAGAGATAGTATATTATAAGGGGTCAGTTTACAATTGGAAAACAAACTCCGCACCTCCCACACAATGTTTATTAGAGAGCATAATATCGAAAAAACTTTTGTTTATACAGACCGAGCAATTAACTTGTGCAAGCCAATACAATCAAAAGCAAAAGAAAAATCCATATACAATTTTTTCGAGGACATGAAAAATTGCACATAGTTTTCTTAAACACATTTAAGCATTTCAGCACAAAGTCGTAAATGGGCGCTCTAATGCAGCCTCTATAATTTGACATGATCTATTGATTCAGTTCAGCATGTGGCAGCCCAAACCATTCTTTATTCTCTACTTCACCACCGATGCAGACCGATGCAGAGCATCCAAAGCGGCTCCATCCTCTGTTTTTGTCCCCCATCGACAAACTGAGCCTGGACTTGGAGTTTGTGTAAGGTAAGGATGCTGCAGCGCGGAATTGTCTGGCCGGGCAGGAATGTTGTCCGGCAGGTGAGCAGGCATCAGATCGCGAGGGGGCAGCCATCTGGCTATCACCAAACTAGGTGGTGCACGATAGCACCATGCCCCCCCTTTGTCCCAAATGTCTCCTAATCCTAGTTTCTACGAGGGTTCACACATAATCAGGGGGTTAAAACAGTGGTTTGCATTGCTCTAAATATTGTATATATATCTTCTGAATCAATGGAGCAGGTTTCTCTGAAAAATGAACTCTTGTGCTAGCACATTCACACATATATAACTCCACGGGCTCGTCGGATGCATGTGCCTGAACAGCCTATCATGTACTCCCTCCGTTCCAAATTACTTGTCTTGAATTTGTCTAGATACGGATGTATCTAGACTCATTTTAGTGCTAGATACATCCGTATCTAGACACATCTAAGACAAGTAATTCGGAACGGAGGGAGTATCACTGATAGAATCTTGGTCATAATGTGCCACACCAACGTGTCCTCCGGGTATGCATTTATTTCAAAGCTCGAGGAGTACTTCATAATCTAGACACGCTGAGGACTGCCAATCAAATAAGAACTAGGAAATTAGTAGCAAGGATCAATCGCCAGTGCAATATACTCCCTCCGTTCGCTATTATAAGATGTTCCAGTTTTTTTTATATAATTCAGATGTATACAGACGTATTTTAGTGTGTTTGTTTCCTCATTTCAGTCTGTATTTGGTCCATATTAAACATCCAAAATATTTTATATGTATGAATGGAGTGAGTAGGTTTCTTAAGACCCTAGTTGCATACTACAATGGAGTGTTGTCTACGTCATGCCCGGATCAGACCAAACATTGGCTACTGCTTATTCCCACAAAACGTTTGCGATGCATGTAATTTTGGCCATAGCTGCTTTGTTTGAAGAGTGTGTGAGCCTCAATCGCATTTTTAGCCATGTGTATGTTGGGTAACCACAGTCGCATCACATTCGAATGCTACCATCGCAGTCGTAACGTTCGCAGTCGGATAAGTACTTGATCGCGGGAAAAAAGTCCCGATCGCTCCAGGGCTCCCTCGATCGCTCCCTCCAGGGCGATCAGGGGGCCAACCCCAGCGCCCCGGCCGCTGCCCCCTCCCTCCTCTCCTCCACCTCATCATCCCCAGAGACGTGCACCGGCTAAGCCCGGGCACCGCCGATGAAGGGGACGGTGGGGATCTAGGCTACAGCCCCGCAACCTAGAGGGACCGGCGGCGCGAGATCTCTCTTCGGTCTTCGACTTTCCCGATGGTTCGGCGCTGCTCCGGCGGCTTCGTGGGGAGGGCGGATCAGGAGGGGATGTGGCCATGGTTAACTGGTCGGCGGCACCTCCGGTCAGATCTAATCTGGCCGGTGCCGCTGGCGGTGGTGGACATCTCCTACGTCGGAGGTGGTCGGCCTGAGGCTGGATGGTCCGATCTCGAGATCCGCCATCTAGTTCTGGCTGCGAGTCGGAAAGTCATAGTTATCGATGAAAACCGAGCCGATGGCAGGCGATAGCGGTGTTCTGCATCGTTACCTTGATGAAGGCATCGCCGTGTAACTACTGTCGACCCACTCGTGCTGCTCCGGGGAAAACCCTAGAATCTGGTCTTCTAGATCGACGATGGCGGTATCGCGGTGTCGCTTTCTCCGGGAGCATCGCTTCGAGCAGAGCCGAAGACAGAGGCGGGAGGTGGAGCGGCTTCATCTTGCACGGAGCTTTCAGTGGAGATGTCAAGTCATGCTTGGCCGACAGGTGCTACGCTGTGTCATGCCTGGTCGACAGGTGCTACGCATGACAGATCTTCCAAAATCTTCGCGGTTGGACAGACGAGCGCGGGGTGGTGGCGCCGTTGAGCAGGGGCGGACCTACGGGGGACGAGCGGGGCCACGCCCCACGTCCAATAAATTTACGACTAATTAGCCCCCGACAGTGCGCTCAAAGCATGAAGCCCACGAACTTTGTAAGTTGAAGCCCATGTAATTGTTGGTCAGCCCAAACTAGAAGAAACAAACAGCCAGGCAACCGACGAGGCCACGATCTAGGGCATCCTTTGTTAGATCGTTTCGGCGCCGACGCACAGGCGCTGGCTTCCGGTAGCCGCCGGCAAGTTCGACCAGGCCATGAGTACAAATGGATCAGCAGCGCCGGTGTAGATCGCAGAATAATCCTCCTGTGAGTCTCCTCGATTCCTTCGTTGATTTATACTGTAGAATACTAATAAACTGATCCGCATCTTCGGTCGAGGAGATCAGAAACTTTTTGCTATAGACGGAGTTATTAATTAGGGATGCACTGATTCTATCATCTTAATTTCAAATTTCACACAACACAACACTACTCACGCCAAATCTAAGGTATACCATCGGCTCATGTCTAGGCTATGTTGCAAATTATTATTATTAGATTTGCACAAATTGTTATTTGCTAGTTTCTATTTTTTTTGGGGGGGTGATTAGAAATCTACATACCAGTTTGTACACATGATGGCTTAAATATGAAATTAGCTGATACAGAAACTGCCAATCAAATGTTCTGGCACGAGTAAAATTTGCACAACAAGCTAAAATCGGAAGCGCGCCATATAAGATTATCGCCTTTATTCTATGTATTTTAGGGATATGAGCCGCATTCAAACTAATGAAAAAATTACATATTTCTTATAGCAAAATACATATTATCTTGTGTTCCCCTTGGTATGGTCATAGTCAGAAAAAAAAAAACTTGGCATGTCATTGTCTTCTTCGCCCCCCCTATGGTCATATCCTGGCTCCGCCCCTGCCGTTGAGTGCCATGGTTGCATCGACGGATGGACAGACTGGCAAGGATGATGCAGATCTCTGTCCTGAAGATGGGTCAGCGGTTCGATGATGATGGCGACGTCTAAAACATGTGCATGGGGTGTATGTTTTAAGTCTGCTGCACCGGCGGTGCGTTCCGATGTGTTATGTGGATGGATCGGTGACGGCACAAGGTTTAGATATGGGGAGTGAGAGCAATTCATATTATCAAGTTTTGTAGATGTGAGTGGTGGCTTCGGATGGCTTAATGTATGCTTTTGTTAGACCTATGTTGAATAATAAATAAAAATGGTTGTATGCATCGATTGATGCAGAGGCCCGGGTCTTAACCTCCTTTTCAAAAAAATGTGTATGTATGTTCAAGTCGGAGGCGGCGGCAGCAAATTGTTGGCGCGGCGACGGCAGCGAGGATTGTCCGAAGCCGGGGAGCAGCGCTCCCATGCGGCCACGTACGAGCAGAGCACGCTGCATTGATTGGCTGGGGCAGAGCATGTGGAGGGCTAGTTAGCTTATGCATGAAGAGGAAACGACATGCATGGTGGGTTGCAAGGCAAAAGAAAAATCCAATGACAGATGTGTGCTCAAACTTCTATTAAATTTAGTCATGAGGGGTTGCAATTTGCGACCTTTTTTTCCGTCCCCTTTGTATGTCTGCTATAGAAAGTAAGGTGTTTGATTTAAGGCAATGTGTGTCCTATCAAAACCTGGCTATCAAAATTTTCAACAGGGATTCTCTTGGCCAATATCGGTCAGGTCCCTAAACTTCAGCATTTAAATCTCTTATTTGTGGGTTGTAACGTGAACCTACGGATCTAAATTCTCAAGGCCTAGTACCGAGCTGAGTGGAGGGTGTGGGGAGTTGAGTGATGGTGTTGCAATGACCAGTGCTGACCTGCATGTTGGAGTTTGCTTTGCGCGATTGCAAGCATATTTTTCCTAATCACTATGCTACAAGTTCCAAAGAAAAACTCCTGGTCTAGTATTTCTGTTGTTTTCTTCAATTTGGGTTGAGAACAGTAGTCAGATTTGAAGCTTCTAAGGGCATCTCCAGCCGCGCCCCCAAGAAGGCCTCCCAGCGATTTTTTTCACCGCGCCAAAAACGCCCGGCCGCGCCCAGACGCCGAAAATCGCCGGTTCGACCTTTTTTCCGCCCGGCGGTCACAGTCAACCCGGCTGCTGGGAGCTGCTAGGGGCTCCGCGCTAGTGAAAAGCACGCCCCCACACCGGCAGGAAAAGTCAAGTTTTTTCCCCAACTCGCCGCCCCCGCCCTCCACCACGGCTGTATCCCGGCGACGGGCGCCGCCTACTCCGCTAGATAGCCATTCCCGCCGGAAAATAGCAGCTCTTCGCGCGCAGCCCTCCCGCAAAGACTAGGCGCTGCCGCCGCTGCTTCCGCCGCTGAGGCGCGGTTTAACGGCGGTACACGCCACCGAGCGCAAGGTGTTCGCCGCTTTGACTGATTTGGCGATGGACTCCGGCGAGGAGGAAGAGCTCGCCGGCCGCTTTGAGGAGGAAGCCGCGACCGACGCCCGTGAAGAAGAGCATCGATGGTGCTCGCCGCCGCCCAGCAAGCTAGCGAAGCGGTGAAAAGCCGCGTCGAGGTGGCTCGGCGCCGGGCGGTGAAAGCAAAGAACCGCATCGCTCGCAAGGCTACTGATTCTCTACTCCGACTACTTCGCCGATGCTCCACTTCATGGCGAGAGAACATTTCGCGCCATTATCGGATGAGCCGAAGCTCTTCCTCAGATTGTGAATTCCATCCGGAGTTCGACAACTACTTCAAGTGCAAGATGGATTGCATTGGTGCTCTTGGATTCACCTCCATCCGTGGTGCACGACAAATGATGAGGATGCTTGCATATGGAGCTCCCAAAGTGATTCACTCGACGACTATGGGCGATGGCCGAGTCCACCAGCATAGAGTGTTTCTACAAGTTCTGCTGGGCAAGTGGTGGCAGTGTTTGGGCCACAATACTTGAGAGCACCCATCGCGAAGACACCGCCGGATCCTAGCTCGAGAATGCAGCAAGAGGATTTCGGGATGCTTGGAAGCATCGATCGCATGCATTGAAATGGAAGAACTGCCCATTTGGTTGGCAGGGGATGTACAAAGGCGCCAAAGGCGGTTGCAGTGTGGTGCTTGAGGCGGTAGCCACACAGGACCTCTGGATTTGGCACTCCTTCTTTGGTAATGTCAGGAACTCACAATGACATCAACGTGTTACAGCGCTCTCCTGTTTTTGCCAAGCTCGTTGAGGGCCATTCTCCTCCGGTGAACTTCGAGATCAATGGGCACCAATACAACAAGGGGTACTATCTAGCTGACGGCATCTATCCGAGATGGTCGACATTTGTGAAGACGATCTCAAACCCTGTGCCAAGAGGCAAGAACGCCTGGTTTGCGAAGGTTCAGGAGGCTTGCAGGAAGGATGTCGAACGAGCATTTGGTGTGCTCCAATCTCGATTCGCTGTTGTTCGGTACCCCGCTCAGACCTGGTCGAAAGATCAAATGTGGGAGATCATGACTTGCTGTGTCATCTTGCACAACATGGTCATCGAGAGCGAGCAAGAAGATCCAAAGGTTTGACATCGAACCATACTACGTGCAGGGTCCTCTAGCGAAGTTGATCACCAGCTACCGACAACTTGACTGCCTATCTCAAGATAGCGCCAAGAGATCCGAGACCCACAGGTGCATCATCAACTGCAGAAAGATCTGATTGAGCACCTATGCAGGCTCAAGGGGGACGCCACGTGATGAAATACGAGTTTTTATTTGTTGAACTATATAATTTGTATTGAACTATTTGTTGTTGGGACTATTTTGTTGAAGTATTTGATTTTTCTGCGATGAAATATGTGATAAGGAATAATTATGTTGATAATTGAACGCGGCGAAACCACGCCGAATATGGGCTTATTCTCGCCCATATGGGTTGTTTATTCACCAAATTGGGCTGCAAAGTGAGCCAATTTCGCGCTGGGGCGAAGCTGGGGCGGCGATCGGCTAAAAATCGCCTCAGCGCCGAAAGTGTCTGGCTGCTCGCCCAGGGCGATTTTTGCGTCTGGGGGCCAACGGCTGGAGATGCCCTAACTTGCGTTATGGTTATCTACTCCTTGGTTGAACAGATTATATGAATTTACCATTTCTCTCTTGAAACGGAGCTACTGATCATGGGAAATGGATTTTGCTCAATGAAACAAAGTGGGGCACATGCATGTTGTTCAAGAGCTCGGTGTAATTACTCGTCCAACTCAGGTGGTCATTCCGCCGAACTATTTGCTTGTAGCATACATTTTCAATTCCGCGTGGGTTAAAGTAGTAGAAAGCCCGGGGATCGGTGGTAAAAAGGTTTGTCCGACTGTCTACAAGGACCCGATCTCTGTTAGCAAGCTTGATCTCCTTCAATGCACTGAACTGATCTGTTAGATAGGTTATTTAAAGCAGCAAGCCATGGTAGTCATTCCTCGTACTATATATGAATTGTTGCAAATCATCAAACCAATATGTGTCTATTCTTTCAAACCCTGAAATGCTTTAACATAGCTGAACTTCCCTGCATGATCCATATGGTTTGGCCTAAAAATAAGACCAATTAGGGCTCCATCGCTGGCTTAGGCCTAATTTTACGATGTGCTCCACCAGGTCTGAATGCCAGAGGGTGTTTAGGGTGGAGAGTTTAGTTATGCTCCATTGAACAGAGAAAAAAAATGTTTCATGTCTAGCTAATACTAGGCGGGGTGTGTAGCTTGTCGTGCGCCACTAGCTTCAATGGTGGGTGACACACCGGGACGACCATATTGAATGCGGGATTGTGAATTGTTGAAGCTATTTTCATATGCATGAAGCTTGATTTCAATCAGGAACAAAAACAACCTACCAGTTACCGGAAAGGAGGCCTTCAACTAAATATGACTGATCATAATGTTATAGTGTTAATACAAAAATTGTGAAACACATCATAATCCAATGGTACATAGTACGGTGGTACAACTGTTGGGGACAAAATGCATCCTAGTACCCCAAGTCAACACTATTCAACAAAAAGAATCTCAAAGGAGTGGATAATCTGAACCAATTAAACAACTATCTATAGGGAGAGATGGTCCTTGAAATGTGTACTTCGAAACATTATCTTGTTTGACTACAGATTAACTAACTACATCAAGAGAGACACATGTTGTCACCGCCGCCACCTCATGTTGGAATGGAATTCATTATCGAAGTTGCATTGTTCATCGTAGGATGGATTCAACAGGCTCCTCAAGACCTTATTCTTGGGGACCAACCTACCAAACATGGCAGCTCATGTTTTAGGAGATAATCCCGGCTCATCTCCAACGTATTCCGAAGGCCGCCCAACCTAGAATGTGTGTGCTCTTCCAATACAAGGCCCCGAAGGCATTCCTTGCCTGTGGATTTACATGTATCTCTACTGATTACACAACAAGGGCAACTAAATCGATTTTCACGGTACGTCTCCATCACCTGGGGCCGCAGATCGCGTTTGTCTCGCCCCTAGGCTCCCATGACATTGATCCATGCCTCGCGTGCGTCGGCGTTCGTGGCCCGGTCGGTCCCGTTCCTTGGTGATGGCGTTGCGGCATGGGGTGGATATGGGATTCCTTCCCATGTCCGGTCGGTGTAGACTGGGGATCAAGGTGGGGTTGGCCGATGGATGCGCTCGGTGATCATTAGCATCCTATACCGTGGTGGATCTTCGCATAGGTGTCGCGGTCCAGCATCGGCCGCGCGGTCATGTGGATTCTACCGCGGTCAACGACCTATCTCTGTGGTGTGGCGGCTCCTAGTGGCGGTGGCACTGTTGCGGCTCTGGTTGTGTGCAGTTGTTTCCAGTGGCGGAGACGTTCCCATGGGGTGTGGCGGAAGACAGTGGAGAGAGATCAGGTGGTCCAAACGGTGTTGGATGCAAGTGTGATAGCGAAAGCTTGTTACATCCTTGGTCGGAACTATCGACGGCAGCGCCTATGGGCATCGTTACATCTCCGGAGGCGTTGTGCGGCGATTCTCGATCCCTGTGTGCTCCAGGGAAAACCCAAGATCTAGGCTTTTCAGATCGGATGATGGCGATGTTCCTGCGTCGTCACCACCATGGGGGGCATCATCTTTGGACTCATACATCAGCTGGGGTACAAGTGTCTAGCTTCGATGGCTAAGCGCAGGTCTCCGCATGCTTCTCATGTGGCAATCAAGGTGGAGTGGCGTGAAATCTATGGTATCGACGACGGCGAGTCTGAGCGGCATGGTGAAGTGTGGTCTCGGCGCTGGTCACTGTTTCATGGCCGTGCACAGGAGGGTGACGCTATCTTGTGCCGTGGTGGCGTTGATGGCAGAAGGGTCTTGCAAGATCTATGCATGGATGGCGCCTGAAGATGAGAAGGCAGAAGATGGTAGCGGCAAATTCTAGAGCGTGTGCATGCGATGCGCGCTGAGGGTCAGCTACACCTGTTGGTGCTCCCTCCTAGCCGACAGGCGGTCTGATGAGGCCACCGGTTTTCACGGTGTGTGTCGGCAAGAGGCCAGAACACATCATCTACCTTGTAGGTAGGGTGGCAGTTTTCGCGAGGAAGGTGGCTTTGCGATGGTTCATGTATTTATTTTGTAAGGCCTTGTTGAATAATATAATAAAGATGACTGTGTGCATCACTCTATGCAGAGGCTCGAGGTTATCCTCCTTTTCAAAAAAAGAAAAAGAATAGCATCAGAAGTCCTAAAATAAATAAAGAAAAATGTGTATGCTTATACAAAGTCTCGGACTTGACCAAGGTGAGCAGGTCCACACTGTTCGAGATTTCATAGTTATTTCTATGTAGGATCCCAAAACTATTGTTCCTATACACACTATTTTTGCCTTTTGCCAGAGTCTAGATTAAAAAATCTTGCATCTTACTCGAAACTTGAGAAGACGAACACAAAAATGAAAGCCAAGAAGAGGATAAGGGAGACCTAGAATGATGTTGATCGCTGTCTGAAAATTTACATTTTTATAACTGGGTAGTAAGTATGAACAAGATCGAAAGCAAAACTGTGATATAAATGTTTTCTCAAACCATTATTTTTTTTATAGGGAAAACCAGTATATTTCTTACTTAGAAGTGACAGCTAGATCCTTAAGAACTAGAGGGTATCCAACACAAACAAAGATTAAAAAAATATTTTAATAAGCAAGCATGTGGAGAATTCTTAAACGCTCTGAATTTTTTCAGCCCAACAGCCATGCCCCCAATTCTCTCTAACTTCATCTGTTTCCCAAAAGGCCCATCTCGAACTTCAAGGGCCACCGCATGTCCCTACTCCTATCTAAGACCCAATCGAGGAACTGGATAAGGGTCACACGCCCGACCATGCCAACTCCCAATCTTCGTTCTCCAACGAGGTTTCGACAGCTGCCTGCAACACTGGCAAACACGACAGCATCATCGCACAGAGTTGGGTGGCTGTAGTCATTGACCTCACGATAAGACAACACACATGGGTGCACTATTGTTTGCAGCTCTAGAGAGGAAAGGAATGGGACTGATGATGGTTGCATATGTTGGAAATATGCCCTAGAGGCAATAATAAAAGTATTATTATATTTCATTATTCATGATAATTGTCTTTTATTCATGCTATAACTGTATTATCCGGAAATCGTAATACACGTGTGAATACATAGACCACAATATGTCCCTAGTGAGCCTCTAGTTGACTAGCTCGTTGATCAACAGATAGTCATGGTTTCTCGCTATGGACATTGGATGTCGTTGATAACGGATCACATAATTAGGAGAATGATGTGATGGACAAGACCCAATCCTAAGCATAGCACAAAGATCGTAGTTCGCTTGCTAGAGCTTTTCCAATGTCAAGTATCTCTTCCTTAGACCATGAGATCGTAACTCCCGGATACCGTAGGAGTGCTTTGGTGTATCAAACGTCACAACGTAGCTGGGTGACTATAAAGGTGCACTACAGGTATCTCCGAAAGTGTCTGCTGGGTTGACACGGATCGAGACTAGATTTGTCACTCCGCATGACGGAGAGGTATCTCTGGCCCACTCGGTAATGCATCATCATATTGAGCTCAAAGTGACCAAGTGGTTGGTCACGGATCATGCATTACTGATTTGAGTAAAGTGACTTGCGGGTAACGAGACCGAACAAGGTATTGGGATACCGACGATCAAGTCTCGCAAGTAACGCATCGATTGACAAAGGGAATTGTATACGGGTTTGATCGAATCCTCGACATCGTGGTTCAACCGATGAAATCATCGTGGAACATGTGGGAGCCAACATGGGTATCCAGATCCCGCTGTTGGTTATTGACCGGAGAGTGGTCTCGGTCATGTCTACATGTCTCCCGAACCCGTAGGATCTACACACTTAAGGTTCGGTGACGCTAGGGTTATTAGGAAGACTTGTATGTGATTACCGAATGTTGTTCGGAGTCCCGGATGAGATCCCAGATGTCACGAGGAATTCCAGAATGGTCCGGAGGTGAAGTTTTATATATGGCAAGTTGTCATACGGACACCGGAAAGTTTCGGGGCTTATCGGTATTGTACGGGGCCACCGGAGAGGTTCCGGGTCCACCGAGGGGCCACCTCCCGGAGGGACACATGGGCCGCAGGGAGGGAGCCAGCCCCGGAGGGCTGGGCGCGCCCACCTTGGGCCCATGCGCCTAGGGTTGGGGAAACCCTAAGGGGCGCCTGCTTGGGGGCAAGTCCCCCTCCCCGCCGCCCCCTCTAGATCCCATCTACAGGGGTCGGCCCCTTGCCCTTCCCCTATAAATAGTGGGGTGAGGGAGGGCTTCAGACACACATCCAAGGCGCAGCCCTCCTCCCCAACACCTCTCCTCCTCCGCTACGTGCTTGCGGCCCTCGCCGAGTCTCGCTGCACCAACACCACCACGCCGTCGTGGCTGCCGCTGGAGCAATCTTCCTCAACCTCTCCTTCCTCCTTGCTGGATCAAGACGGAGGAGACGCTGCTCGTCCTGCACGTGTTTGAACGCGGAGGTGCTGTCCGCTCAAAGACTTGGACATCGGTGATCTAAATCACGACGAGTACGACTCCATCATCACCCTTTCCGTGAACGCTTCCGCACGCGATCTACAAGTGGTATGTAGATGCAAACTCACTCCCTTGACTCGTTGCTTAGGTGAACTCATAGATGGACGTTGGTGAAACCGCAGGAAAAATTTTAATTTTCTACAACGTTCCCCAACAGTGGTATCAGAGCTAGGTCTATGCGTACTTCTCTAATGCACGAGTAGAACACAATTTTGTTGTGGGCGTGTGTCGTGGTCGCCGGGGGCACGAGCACCTATGGGACAGGGGGCCCCTTCTGGTCCGGCAGGGGAGCGGAGGGCCGCGCGCAGAGCAGATCGAGGCGAGAGCGCGCAGGGGAGATTTTTACCCAGCTTTGGAGCTCTCCGGAGAGATAAAACTCCTACTGCTGCTTTGTGTTTGTATTTGTTCTTTGCTCGAAAGTGTGGGTATGCTGTTGTTCCAATCTGCGAATCAACCCCCTCTACGCAAGCACGGGCCTCCTTTTATAGTCTAAAGGGTCACCGGCAGTGGCGACGCAGAGAGGGTAGAAAGGTAAAACGTGGGTTGGTACAACTGCTATCTACAAGGCCCCCTACCTAACTCGACGGCAGGGACAAGAGCATTTAATGCCCGTCCGGCCGCTCAACAAAGGCAGAAATGACCGTTAGGGCGCCATCGACGCCACGATGGCCTCCTAGTCACCTTTCGCTACACCGCGACCGCTTAGGCTGCACAGACCACACGCCACGTGCACCGTGAATGATCCTGCATGACACGCCATCGGGTGAGCTGGAGCGCATGCGCAGAGTGGTGGCTTCGCCGCAAGAAGCGCCTTTGCCGCGTCGCCGTTTGTCGCACCCGCGAGCTTGCCGCTTCGTCGGGTCTTGTCGGACGCTGCGGCGCGTCGTGGCAAGTCTTCAAGCGCCTTGTTATTCTTCCCGCAAGCTTCTCTTGCCGGGTCTTTCTTCCCGCAAGCTTCTCTTGCCGGGTTTGTTCTTCCCGCAAGCTCCTCTTGCCGGGCCTTGTCTTCAAAGTTAACACTTTGTTCTTAAATGGCAGTAAATAGGAATGACGGCGGGTCTTGGCGGCATCCGCAAGCCTTGCCGCTGGGCGCCAGAATCGCCGTGTTTCAAGTTCGGGGTACTAAGGTACCCTACTTTAGTACACCGACAGAGCCCCGGCCTGGGCCATACACGGTATCGAAGCGCTGTTGGGCCAGGCCCAAAACAGGGCACGGCACGCGCGCTCGGGTCCAAACCAGATCCGCCCGAATCCACCGCGCCCTCCCAGAACGGCACGCGATCAATCGCGGCGCCGTGGGAGACGGGTTGGCGGCGCGATTTTGAGGCATCCACCCCGTGATCACGGGCGGGTGAGGTCACCTCATCCGCCGCCTCGGCTCTGATCTCCGCCACGCTGCTCCCATGCGCTGGGGTCACGGACGGTGGGAGTGGGAAACTGGGCCGTTGCGATTCCCGCGCCTTGATTGGCTGAGCGGGGCGAACGAGCCCCCACCTCGCTCCTTTAAGAAGGGCGAGAGGGGAGCGCAGAAACCCGCACTCTCCCATCTCCTCTCTTTCTTCAGCTTCTGCTCCCCTTTCTCACATTCGCCATGGAGAAAGGGAACCCTGGTTCTTCGGTGGCGGCGAGGGTCGCCTCCACACAGCGCACCTCTCCCTATCCCGCGCCTGTGGTGGCAGAGCCAGCCACAAGGGGAAGAGGGAGGGGGCGAGGTCATGGTCGAGGTCGAGGACGGGGTCGGAGCGCTCGGGGAAGAGGCGGGCGGGGCGGCGTGCCATCTCCGCCTCCGCCAGCGGTTCCTCTCCCCACGACGGTCCATACCGGGACAACCCTTGCGAAGTTCTTTCGTCAGTCGCGCTGGCGCCTCGTCGCCGCCTCCGCTTCCAGCTCCGCTTGCAAACGCGATGGAGTTGGACCCGCCGAGACATTAAGATTGCACATGAGGGGTCAGGAATCAGCGCACGCGAGTCCACGCGGTATTCCCAGCCCCTAATGTGATGTATCTTGATCGTGGGTGGAAGACGTCGCCGCATCCACAGCTTGACGGCGGGTTTACCCTCCATTTTGTTAATGGAGGGCGACCTTCTCTCCGCCAAGGTCTTGGGACTCCGATCCGGCGAGGTGCTGCATGGACAGCTCCTCCGACAATGAAGGTTCCTCCTCGAGCGAGAGGACGAGGAGGAGAGCGACAATGACGACGAGGGTAGCGGGCGGCGGATGACGGGTCCGACTAGGTGTTGGGCGTCGCTCCGCGCGTCACCGGCGACCCCATCATCCGTGTCGCCGGCCCCTTGAACTCCCCGGGTCGCCTCCTTGGGCGGCCGGCGAGGGAGGCTGCAGAAGAGGAAGAGGGTCGGCGGCAAGGCCGTTGTCGAGTACGAGGGCGAGTGCCTCGACAGCGGCCGACGACGCTCCGCCTGCCTCGAGCCCTCTTCCGGCGCCGCCATCACCATCCAGCCCCCGGAGGCTCCCGGGATGTTCTCTTGGTGTCTTCTGGCACCCGTAGCTCGCCTAGGCGCCTCTTTTGCCCTTCTCGCCTCCTTGACCTACCTCCTGAAGAGAGGGACATAAAAAGGATTACGGGCATCTTATCTTTTTAATTTGTAAGCCTTCGGGCCTTAGCTGCATTAAGAACTTGTAATCCTCTCTTTCATGTTTTTCATCCTCTATGGACTGTATCTATGTGGGATGTTTTTTAATGAAAAGGGGAATGCTTGCCGGGTTATATCCTTTATTCTGTCACATCCCTTGTATGTTTTCACCCTACGCTTTGAGGGAACTTGCCGGCGCGAGCACACTTGCTGAGTGCGGAACATCAGCAGCCCGCTGGCGGTGCTGCCTCCGGCAACAAACCTTGTCGGGGCTAGTTGCAGCGCACTTGTATTGTTGAGCGGACTCGAAACAAATCAAGGGCGCAACTTAGCCGCGAGCTGGTTCTTCCGTGCACAGGTTTTCCATACAAGGCACGGCAGTTTTCGGGAAGAAACGCGGTTTCGCATTCCCCAGTCCATTAGAGGATGCATGATGAGGGACGAAAGAATTATCTGATATCGCAGCCCCCGGCAACCCTGGCTTGCCGCAGATGAATCTTGGTGCTCGCAGCCCCCGGCAACACTGGCTTGCCGGGGCCCAGGTGCCGGCGCCCTTCTTCTCCTTCCTCGTCGCTGTTATTTTAGTTATGAGAACAACTTAGTCGGTGCCGTAAATAAGTTACTTTGTCATATAACTTCATTCTGGGCAATGCTAGTTATGTTATCTCCTTTACTTGATTCCATCCCTTGTATGTTTTTACCCTAAGCTTTGAGGGAACTTGCCGGCGCAAGCACACTTGCTGAGTGCGGAACATCAGCAGTTCATGGCGGTGCTGCCTCGCAAGAAACCTTGTCGGGCTAGTTGCAACAAGACTTGTATTGTTGAGCGGACTCGAAAACAAATCAAGGGTGCAACTTAGCCGCGAGTCGATTCCTCCGCGCACAGGTTTTCCATACAAGGAACGGTCGTTCAAGGAGTATAACTTAAAAAATTTGAAAGCTGACTGTGCTCAAACTTTGGCAACTTAGCTTTTCTGTCTTCTGCGTTTCGGCAAGGCTGCATTCCTTTGAACGACGCCAACTGCTATGTTATTTCCTTTACTTGATTCCATCCCTTGTATGTTTTTACCCTTATGCTTTCAGGGAACTTGCCGGCGCAAACACGCTTGCCGCGAGCGCCGAGTGCGAACATCGCAGCTTGTCGGGCGGTGTCGCTCCCGGCAAGGAACCTTGTCGGGGCTAGTTGCAGCACGCTTTCAGTGTTGAGCGGACTCGAAACAGAGTAAGGGCGCAACTTAGCCACGAACCGATTCTTCTGCGCACAGGTTTTCCATACAAGGCACGATCGTTCAAGGAATATAACTTTAAAAATTTAAAAACGACTGTGCTCTACTTGCCGGTGGAGCTCGATGGTGCGTCCTCGACGACGGTAGCGCAGCACTCCGAAGAGGTGCGCTTGCTGGAGTGGGCATCAGAGCTACTTTTGCCGGACTCGGTCTTTGGTGGAGCTGTCTTTGTTGGAAATATGCCCTAGAGGCAATAATAAAAGTATTATTATATTTCAATGTTCATGATAATTGTCTTTTGTTCATGCTATAATCAGATTATCCGAAATCGTAATACACGTGTGAACACTTAGACCACAATATGTCCCTAGTGAGCCTCTAGTTGACTAGCTCACAGATCAATAGATAGTCATGGTTTCGACTATGGACATTGGATGTCGTTGATAACGGATCACATCATTAGGAGCATGATGTGATGGACAAGACCCAATCCTAAGCATAGCATAAAAGATCGTATAGTTCGCTTGCTAGAAGCTTTGCCAATGTCAAGTATCTCTTCCTTCGACCATGAGATCGTAACTCCCGTTACCGTAGGAGTGCCTTGGTGTATCAAACGTCACAACGAATCGGGTGACTATAAAGGTGCATTACAGGTATCTCCGAAAGTATCTCGCGGTTGACACGGATCGAGATCGATTTGTCACTCCGTATGACGGAGAGGTATCTCTCGCCCACTCGGTAATGCATCATCATAATGAGCTCAAGGTGACCAAGGTGTTGGACACGGATCATGCATTATGGTACGAGTAAAGTGACTTGCCGGTAACGAGACCAACAAGGTATTGGGATACCAACGATCGAAGTCTCGCAAGTAACGCATCGATTGACAAAGGGAATTGCATACGTGGTTTGATCGAATCTCGACATCGTGGTTCAACCGATGAAATCATCGAGGAGCATGTGGGAGCCAACATGGGTATCCGCACTCGCTGTTGGTTATTGCCCGAGAGTCGCCTCGGTCATGTCTCAAGTCTCCCGAACCCGTAGGGTCTACACACTTAAGGTTCGGTGACGCTTAGGGTTAGTAGGAAGTCAAGTATGTGACTACCGAATGTTGTTCGAGTCCCTGATGAGATCCCTGGACGCCACGAGGAGTTTCGGAATGGTCCGGAGGTAAAGAATAATATATAGGAAGTGGTATTTCGCCATCGGAAAGTTTCGGGTCTCCCAGAATGTTCCGGACCACCGGAAGGGTCCCGGGTCCACCGGTGGGGCCACCTATCCCGAGGGCCCCATGGGCTGAAGTGGGAGGAACCAGCCCATAGTGGGCTGGTGCGCCCCAGGCCCACCCCGCGCCTAGGGTTGAAACCCTAGGGGGGGGCGCCCACTTGGCTTGGGGGCACTCCAACCCCTTGGCCGCCGCCTGAGATTGGACCTCCAGGCCGGCCTCCCTGTGGGGCCTATATAAGGGGGAGGGAGGGGCTGCTGTACCCATCTCCAAGGCGCAGCCCTCCCTCCCCAACACTTCTCCTCCTCCGTAGGCGCTTGGCGCCCCGACGGAGTATCGCTTCTCCACCATCACCACGCCGCCGTGCTGCGGTGGAGCTGTCTTCTCAACCTCTCCTTCCTCCTTGCTGGATCAAGTCGGAGGAGACGCCGCCGTCCCGTACGTGTGTTGAACGCGGAGGTGCTGTCCGTTCAGCACTTGGACATCGGTGATCTGAATCGCGTTCGAGTACGACTCCATCATCACCTTGCAAGCTTCCGCACGCGATCTACAAGTGGTATGTAGATGCAAACTCTCTCCCAATACTTGTTGCTTAGATGAACTCATAGATGGATCTTGGTGAAGCCGTAGGAAAAATTTTAATTTTCTGCAACGTTCCCCAAGAGTGGCATCATGAGCTAGGTCTATGCGTAGTTCTCTAATGCACGAGTAGAACACAATTTGTTGTGGGCGTTGATCTTGTCATCTTACTTGCCTCTACTAGTCTTTTCTTGCTCAACGGTATTGTGGGATGAAGCGCCCGACCAACCTTACACGACGCTTACGTGAGACCGATTCCACCGATCGACATGCACTAGTTGCATAAGGTGGCTGGCGGGTGTCTGCTCTCCCACTTTAGTTGGAGCGGATTCGATGAACAGGGCCCTTATGAAGGGTAAATAGAAGTTGACAAAATCACGCTGTGGTGATTCGTAGGTAAGATAACGTTTTCCTAGAACCCAATCGCAGCCATCGTAAAAGATGCAACAACAATTAGAGGACGCCTAACTTGTTTTTGCAGCGATTGATCATGTGATGTGATATGGCCGAAGTTGTGATGAATGATGAATTGTGATGTATGAGATCATGTTCTTGTAATAGGATTCACGACTTGCATGTCGATGAGTATGACAACCGGTAGGAGCCATAGGAGTTGTCTTTATTTTTTGTATGACCTGTGTGTCATTGAAGAACGCCATGTAAACTACTTTACTTCATTGCTAAACGCGTTAGTCATAGAAGTAGAAGTAGTCGTTGGCGTGACAACTTCATGAAGACACGATGATGGAGATCATGATGATGGAGATCATGGTGTCAAGCCGGTGACAAGATGATCATGGAGCCCTGAAGATGGAGATCAATGGAGCTTGATGATATTGGCCATATCATGTCACAACTATATAATTGCATGTAATATTTATTATGTTTATGCATCTTGTTTACTTAGGACGACGGTAGTAAATAAGATGATCCCTTATAAAATTTCAAGAAGTGTTCTCCCCTAACTGTGCACCGTTGCTACAGTTCGTCGCTTCTAAGCACCACGTGATGATTGGGTGTGATGGATTCTTACGCTCACATACAACGGTGTAAGACAGTTTTACACAAAAAAACACTTAGGGTTAACTTGACGAGCCTAGCATGTGCGCACATGGCCTCGAACACGGAGACCGAAGGTCGAACACGAGTCGTATGGAAGATACGATCAACATGAAGATGTTCACCGACGATGACTAGTCCGTCTCACGTGATGATCGGACACGGGCTAGTCGACTCGGATCGTAACACTTAGATGACTAGAGGGATGTCTAATCTAAGTGGGAGTTCATAATTTGATTAGAACTTTATTATCATGAACTTAGTCTAAAACCTTGCAAATATGTCTTGTAGATCAATGGCCAACGCTAATGTCAACATGAACTTCAACGCTCCTAGAGAAAACCAAGTCGAAAGATGATGGCAGAACTATACGGATCGGGTCCTAACCCGAGGATCATCCTCATAGCTGCCAGAAGCAATATGTCCTAGAAGGACCGCTAGGTGCCGCCCCGCCCCAGAGAACCAAGATGTTATGAACGCTTGGCAAACTCGTGCCGATGATTACTCCCTCGCTCAAGGCGGCATGCTTTACAGCTTAGAACCGGGCTCCAAAAGCGCTTTTGAGCACCACGAGCATATGAGATGTTCAAGAGCTGAAACTAGTTTTCCAAGCTCATGCCCGGTCGAGAGATATGATGTCTCGACAAGTTCTACAGTTGTAAGATGGAGGAAAACAGTTCACAAGGAGCACATCCTCAAGATGTCCAAGGCACAACCGTATGACCCAAATGAACATAAACCTCCCGATGAGGCGGTCATCGACAGAATCCTCCAGCGCTCCCACCAAGCTACAAGAGCTTTGTGATGAACTACAACATGCAGGGATGGTAAAGACCATTCCTCAAGTGTTCTCGATGTCAAGTCAGCAGAGGCTGAAATCAAAAAAGAACATCAAGTGTTGATGGTCAATAAGACCACTAAGTTCAAGAAGGGCAAGGGTAAGAAGAACTTCAAGAAGGACGGCAAAGATGTTGCCGCGCCCGTAAGCCTGCTGCCGGAAGAAGTCAAAGAATGGACCCAAGCCCGAGATCGAGTGCTTTATTGCAAGGGAAGGGTCACCGAAGCGGAACTGCCCCAAATACTTAGCGGATAAGAAGGCCGCAACACCAAAGGTATATTTGATATACATGTAATTGATGTGTACCTTACCAAGATCGTAGTAACTCCCGGTATTTGATACCGTGTCGTTGTTCACATTTGTAACTCACAAGCAGAGCTGCGGAATAAACGGAGATCGGCGGCGACGAGGTGACTATGCGCGCGGAATGGTTCCAGTGGTCGATGTGATCGCCGTCGCACGCTACCTCTACATTTACCTACGGGATTAGTTTTGAACCTTAATAATTGTTATTTAGTGCCATGTTTGAGCATGAACATTGTATCCGGATCTCGCTTAATACGAGATGTCTACTCATTTAAGTCTGAGAATAATGGTTGTTCGATTTATATGAGAGATATGTTTTATGGTCATGTCTCGATGGTCAATGTTTTATTCTTAATGAATCTCGAGCGTAATATTACACATGTTCATAGTGTGGATGCCAAAAGATGTAAAGTTGATAACGATAGTCCCACATACTTGTGGCATCGCCGCCTTGGTCACATTGGTGTCAAGCGCATGAAGAAGCTCCATGCTGATGGACTTTAGAGTCTCTTGATTATGAATCGCTTGACACATGCTAACCATGCCTCTTAGGCAAATGACCAAGACTCCGCTTCTCCGAACAATGGAGCGAGCAACCAACTTGTTGGAAATCATACATACCGATGTGTGCAGTCCAATGAGCGTTGAGGCTCATGGAGGATATCGTTATGTTCTCACTCTCACCGATGACTTGAGTAGATATGGGTATGTCTACTTAATGAAACACAAGTCCGAGACCTTTGAAAAGTTCAAAGAATTTCAGAGTGAGGTGGAGAATCAACGTGACCGAAAGATAAAATTCTACGATCGATCGTGGAGGAGAATACTTAAGTCACGAGTTTGGCACACACTTAAGGAAATGTGGAATCGTTTCACAACTCACGCCACCGAACACCTCAAATAAACGGTGTGTCCGAACGTCGAATCGCACTCTATTAGATATGGTGCGGTCTATGATGTCTCTACCGATTTACCGCTATCATTTTGGGGATACGCCTAGAGATGGCTACATTCACTTTAAATAGGGCACCGCCTAAATCTGCTGAGACGACACCGTATGAATTATGGTTTGGGAAGAAACCTAAGTTGTCGCTTCTAAAAGTTTGGGGATGCGATGCTTATGTCAAGAAACTTCAACCCGAAAAGCTCGAACCCAAGTCGGAAAATGCGATTCATAGGATACCCTAAGGAACTGCTCGGGTATACCTTCTACTTAAGATCCGAAGGCAAGATCTTTGTTGCCAAGAACGGATGCTTTCGAAAAGAGTTTCTCTCGAAAGAAGTAAGTGGGAGGAAAGTAGAGCTCGATGAAGTACTACCTCTCGAACGGGAAAGTGGTGCAGCAGCAGAAACCGCTCTGTGATGCCCACACCAACCAAGAGGAAAACAATGATGATGATCAAGGTACTTCGGATCAAGTCACTATCAACTTTGAAGGTCCACAAGGACACGCTCCGCACTGCAGTGGTACGGCAACCCTGTTATGGAAATCATGTTGTTAGACAACAATGAACCTTCGAACTATGAAGAAGAATGGCGGCCCGGATTCCAATAAATGGCTTGAGGCCATGAAACCGAGATAGAATCCATGTATGAAAACAAAGTATGGACTTTGACAGACTTGTTCGATGATCGGCGAGCGATAGAAAACAAATGGATTTTTAAGAAGAAGACGGACGCGATGGTAATGTTACCATCTATATAGCTCGACTTGTCGCTAAGGGTTATCGACAAGTTCAAGGGATTGACTACGACGAGACATTCTCTCCCGTAGCGAAGCTTAAGTCCGTCTCAATCATGTTAGCAATTGCCGATACTATGATTATGAGATATGGCGATGGACGCCAAAACGGCATTCCTTAACGGACATCTTAAGGAAGAGCTGATATGATACAGCCGAAGGTTTTGTCGATCCTCGAAATGCTAACAAAGTATGCAAGCTCCAAATGATCCATTTATGGACTGGTGCAAGCATCTCGAGTTAGAACATTCGCTTTGATGAGATGATCAAAGCGCTTAGTTTATGCGCACTTATGGAGAAGCCTCGTGCTATAAGAAAGTGAGTGGGAGCTCAGAGCATTTCTCCTATTATATGTAGATGACATACTCTTGATGGGAAATGATACAAAACTTCGACATCATTAAGGCCTACTTGAACAAGTGTTTTTCAATGAAGGACCTTGGAGAAGCTGCTTATATATTAGGGATCAAGATCTATAGAGATAGATCGAGACGCCTCATAGGTCTTTCACAAAGCACATACCTTGATAAGATTTTGAAGAGGTTCAAATGGATCATTCCAAGAAGGGTTCTTGCCTATGTTACAAGGTGTGAGATTGAGCACGGCTCACCACCCACCACGGCAAAAGATAAAGAAGAGATGAGTGTCATCCCCATGCTTCAGCCATAGGATCTATTATGTATGCCATGCTGTGTACTGCACTCGATGTAAACCTTGCCGTAAGTTTGGTGCAAGATACCAAAGTAATCCCGCAAGGAACACCGGACAGCGGTCAAGAATATCCTGAAGGCACCGAAAAGGACAAAGGACATGCTTCGCTTATGGAGGAGACGAAGAGCTTGTCAGAAGGGTTACGCCGACGCTTAGCTTCGACTCAGATCCGATGACTCTAAGTCACAAACCGGATACGTGTATATGTTGAATGGTGGAGCAAGAGCTGGTGCAGCCGCAAGCGAGCGCCGTGGCGGATCTACGTGTGAAGCGGAGTACATGGCAGCCTCGAGGCAGCGCATGAAGCGATTTGGGTGAAGGAGTTCATCACCGACCTAGGAGTCATACCCAATGCATCGGGCCGATCAAACTCTTCTCGTGACAACACCGAGCTATTTCCCTTGCCAAGGAGCCCAGTGTTTCACAAGAAGACCAGCACATCAAGCGTCGCTTCAACTCCATCCGTGAAAATGTTCAAGATGGAGACATAGAGATTTGCAAAGTGCACACGGATCTGAATGTCGCAGATCCGCTGACTAAACCTCTCAAGGCAAAAACATGATCAACACCGTAACTCTATGGGTGTTCGATTCATCACAATGTAACTAGATTGGTGACTCTAGTGCAAGTGGGAGACTGTTGGAAATATGCCCTAGAGGCAATAATAAAAGTATTATTATATTTCAATGTTCATGATAATTGTCTTTGTTCATGCTATAACCAGTATTATCCGGAAATCGTAATACACGCCTGAACACTTAGACCACAACATGTCCCTAGTGAGCCTCTAGTCGACTAGCTCACAGATCAATAGATAGTCATGGTTTCGACTATGGACATTGGATGTTGTTGATAACGGATCACATCATTAGGAGAATGATGTGATGGACAAGACCCAATCCTAAGCATAGCATAAAAGATCGATAGTTCGCTTGCTAGAAGCTTTGCCAATGTCAAGTATCTCTTCCTTCGACCATGAGATCGTAACTCCCGTTACCGTAGGAGTGCCTTGGTGTATCAAACATCACAACGAATCGGGTGACTATAAAGGTGCATTACAGGTATCTCCGAAAGTATCTCATGGTTGACACGGATCGAGATCGATTTGTCACTCCGCATGACGGAGAGGTATCTCGCCCACTCGGTAATGCATCATCATATTGAGCTCAAGGTGACCAAGGTGTTGGCCACGGATCATGCATTACGGATGCGAGTAAAGTGACTTGCCGTAACGAGACCGAACAAGGTATTGGGATACCGACGATCGAGTCTCGCAAGTAACGCATCGATTGACAAAGGAATTGCATACGTGGTTTTGATCAATCTCGACATCGTGGTTCAACCGATGAAATCATCGAGGAGCATGTGGGAGCCAACATGGGTATCCAGACTCGCTGTTGGTTATTGCCCGAGAGTCGCCTCGGTCATGTTCAAGGTCTCCCGAACCCGTAGGGTCTACACACTTAAGGTTCTTGACGCTTAGGTTAGTAGGAAGTCAAGTATGTGACTACCGAATGTTGTTCGAGTCCCGATGAGATCCCTGACGCCACGAGGAGTTTCGGAATGGTCCGGAGGTAAAGAATAATATATAGGAAGTGGTATTTCGCCATCGGAAAGTTTCGGGTCTCCCAGAATGTTTCGGGACCACCGAAGGGTCCCGGGTCCACCGGTGGGGCCACCTATCCCGGAGGGCCCCATGGGCTGAAGTGGGAGGAACCAGCCCATAGTGGGCTGGTGCGCCTCAGGCCCACCTCGCGCCTAGGGTTGAAACCCTAGGGGTGGGGCGCCCACTTGGCTTGGGGCACTCCACCCCTTGTCACCGCCCCGAGATTGATCTCCAGGGCCGGCCTCTGGGGGCCTATATAAGGGGGAGGGAGGGGGCTGCTGTACCCATCTCCAAGGCGCAGCCCTCCCTCCCAACACTTCTCCTCCTCCGTAGGCGCTGGCGGCCCTCGACGGAGTATCGCTTCTCCACCATCACCACGCCATCGTCTTTGCCGGTGGAGCTGTCTTCCTCAACCTCTCCTTCCTCCTTGCTGGATCAAGTCCGAGGAGACGCCGCCGTCCCGCACGTGTGTTGAACGCGGAGGTGCTGTCCGTTCAGCACTTGGACATCGGTGATCTGAATCACGTTCGAGTACGACTCCATCATCACCTTGCAAGCTTCCGCACGCGATCTACAAGTGGTATGTAGATGCAAACTCTCTCCCAATACTTGTTGCTTAGATGAACTCATAGATGGATCTTGGTGAAGCCGTAGGAAAAATTTTAATTTTCTGCAACGTTCCCCAACAGTCTTTGCCTTCTTGCACTTGCCGGTGGAGCTCGATGGTGCGTCCTCGACGGTAGCGCAAACCCAAGAGGTGCACTTGCCGGAGTGGGCATCGAGCTACTCTTGCCGGACTTGGTCTTCTTCTTCCCCGGAGCTTCAAATGCAAGTGGTTTGCGCTCTGCTGCGGCTGCCGCTTCCCAGAGATCTTGTCGGTACAGATAAGTGCATCTTTCTTGTCGCCGCGACAGAAATGACACTTATCGGACCAGCATCTTGAGCACGCTAGGCATAATGAGAGGCTGCCATGAACTTGGCAAGCGCCGACGGCCGAGTATCCCATTGTAGGGCAATGGGAAATCAGCAACGCCGAACGTGACTCTCACCGTCCTGAATTCAGCTCATCGCCAAACGCCATCGGGCAAGCAGGATCTTCCCTTTGGCTTGCTCCTTCCGGGTTGATTCCTTGAAAGGTACCAGCTTTTCAAGCTCATTGTCGATCCGGAGCTTGTTGAGTACCGCGAAGAGATCAGATTTAGGCCGCCCCGCCAAACCAACATCTTTGTGACCTTGAGGTTGCGGATGGTTGGTGAAACCAACATCGGCAAGCACCCGACCGCAGTGATGCGATCAGGGTGATCCTCAACGTCAAAGACGATGGGCGTGTTGGACCACTTCAGGGGCTTGCGCGATTCGACTGATGGTTCTGCTGCATTCACCTCCCGCACCCATTGTTTGAGTTGACGGTGCGAGGTGTGCAGAGAAGCACCGCCGTCAACGCACAAAACCTCCGTCGCCTTCTGAAACTCTTGGTCGTCGGTCTCATCCTCATCCATCTCATCATCCTCATCTTCTTCTTCGTCCTTGTCGCGGCCACGGGGAGGTCTATCTCCTTGCCGCTGCTTGGGCTTGCCGCGGCGCCCTCCCCGGGCGGGTAGCTTCTTGCCGGATCCTCTGCCACCTTCCCGGGCCTTCTCCTTGTCGCGACGCTCATATTCAGCCTTGTGTAGCTCTGCCATCTGCTCAACCTTCTTGCATGCTTGGAGGTCATGGCCCTTGGTGCGATGGATCTTGCAAGATCGCTTGCCGGAGCCGCCCCGCTTGTCGGCGCCACCACAGCCTCGCCGAGTCGCCAGCTTTGGCCTTGTCGGAGCCGCCTCCGCTGCGGACTGCTCAACAACAACACATCCTTAGCCTTTCTTCGTTATTCCGCCTCGGTTCCTCCTTGCGGAGGGGCGCCCTCATTGTCGATCCTTCGCTTCCTACATTTTCTCCGGAAGTTTCTCCCCTTCAAAGACGCGCACACTTGTCGCCGAGCATATAGCTCGCGACATCTTCGATCTTGCACATCGCCATCTCCTCCTCATCTCGCGTTACGCGACGCTTCGATGGAACGCGCCGATAACCGCGCAGGTGGACGTCGATGTTGCGCTGCACCGGCTGAATCTTCAGATGTACTTGCGCAGGATTCTCCTTCCTTCGGGCAAGCAAATGAAGATCGCTTCGCCATGGGGCTTGTGGCCACCGTGAATGCGCCGACAAACCGATGGCACAGTCCGCCCACGAAGAAATAGAGCTGTCCGGCAAGTGCATGAGCCAAGATCCGACGCGGCTTGAGCACCAGCGGAAGTAGTTGGCGAGATCTTCTCATCGCGCTTCGCAGCCTCGCACCGCGATGGTGTAGACGCCGAGGAACTCGACGATGTATCCCGCCATCGCATTTCTCGGCACGCCCGCTTGAAGTTCTGGTATCACCACCGGACTTGCCGCAGCTCACGAGTGAACGCAGGGCAACCTACCGCAGCACGACAAGTCACCGTTCTTCGGGCGCATGCATATCGACAAGGGCCCAGCGCTGGTCAAATTGACGCCGCGCTTCTCTTCTCGCGCTGGCGCGCAGTACGAAGCGTTTTCGTGTCATCGTTTTGGAGAACGTGGCGCTTGATCGCGCGAAGCTCGCGGGTCCGACGACGCGGTGGAGTCGGTGTCGAGGTTGGCCCGGCGAAGTCGGCGATCTTGGCCGCCGGGCGGGAGGCGCGTAGTGGCACCCCAGCGTCTTGTCGGCGTTGGCTTGCGCCGAGCGCCTTGCCGGGCTTCGATGTGCTCGCTTGCCGGGCTTGTCGGCGCTGGCGGCCGACGAGGCTCGAATGGTCACCTCCGCCATCGATCTTGTCCGCATCGAGGGTAGTCCGTATAGCCGGGCTCGCCGCTTCCTCTTGAGTCTTGGGCGGCGGTGGCGAAGCGACGCGAGGTGCGGATATGCTCGACTCCCAACTGGGTTGGAAGGAGCGGTACCCGCCCAGCGATCGCACTCACTCGTGCCAAAGATGTCGGGCGTGCACGCTGGTCTTGAACGCTCGCGATCCGCCGGCTATTTTGTTCCATCGCAAGCACGGTGCTAGGGGCACCGTGGCGTTGTTGATCTTGCACCTCCCGAGAGGGGCGCGTGGATATCCAGACGCCGAAGCTTGCGGGCCTTGTCTTTGACCTGGTCACGATGTGAGTCCCACCGCCGCGCCCGCCCTCCGCCGGCGCCCACCCCACCGCCTGCTTGTTCGGTGGCGATAGGACACCGCAGACGGAGCGGCTACTCAAGCCTTCTTCTTCGTGGCATGTCAATGAAGATGTTGATGTAGCGCGCGAGACGCCGGATCGACACGACGACGACCTCGGCGGTGCCCCTACCTGGCGCGCCAAAGATGTCGTGGTCGCTGGGGGCACGAGCACCTATGGGGCAGGGGGCCCTTCCGTCCAAATAGGGAGCGGAGGGCCGCGCCAGCAGAGCGTGATCGAGGCGAGAGCGCTGGGGAGATTTTTACCCAGCTCGAGCTCTCCGAGAGATAAAACTCCTCATGCTGCTTTGTGTTTGTATTTGTTCTTTGCTCGAAAGCGGGTATGCTGTTGTCTCCAATCATGAACCGAACCCCCTACGCGCGCACGGGCCTCCTTTTTATAGTCTAAAGGGTCACCGGCTGTGGCGACGCAGAGAGGGGTAGAAAGGTAAAACATGGGTTGGTACAACTGCTATCATGCGGCCCCCTACCTAACTCGACGGCAGGGACAAGAGCATTTAATGCCCGCCCGTCGCCAACAAAGGCAGAAACGACCGTTAGGGGCGCCACCGACGCCACGATGGCCTCCTAGTCACCTTCGCTGCCACCGCACCGCTAGGCTGCATACCACACGCCACGCACCGTGAATGATCCCGTGGCGACACGCCGTCGGGTGAGCTGGAGCGTGCAGAGTGGTGGCTTCGCCCGCGCAAGCGCTTTGCCGCGTCGCCGTCTTGTCGCACCATGCGAGCTTGCCGCTTCGCCGGGTCTTGCCGGACGCTGCGGCGCATCGTGGCAAGTCTTCAAGCGCTTGGTTATTCTTCCCGCAAGCTTCTCTGCCGGGTAGTTGCTCTCCCGCAAGCTTCTCTTGCCGGGGCCTTGTTCTTCCCGGCAAGCTCCTCTTGCCGGGGCCTTGTCTTCAAAGTTTACACTTTGTTCTTAAATGGCAGTAAATAGGAATGACGAAGGGTCTTGGCGGGCGTCCGGCAAGCCTTGCCGCGGGGCGCTGCAACTGCCCGTGCCCAAGTTCGGGGTACTAAGGTACCCCTACTTTAGTACACCGACAGCGTGGATCTTGTCAACTTGCTTGCCACTACTAGTCTTTTCTTGCTTCAGCGGTATTGTGGGATGAAGCGGCCCGGACCAACCTTACACGACGCTTACGTGAGACCGTTCCACCGATCGACATGCACTAGTTGCATGAGGTGGCTGGCGGTGTCTGCCTCTCCCACTCTAGTTGAAGCGGATTCGATGAAAAGGGTCCTTATGAAGGGTAAATAGAAGTTGACAAAATCACGCCAGGTTATTCAGAGGTAAGAAAACGCTCTTGCTAGAACCCAATTGCAGCCACGTAAAAGATGCAACAACAATTAGAGGACGCCTAACTTGTTTTTGCAGCGATTGTTCATGTGATGTGATATGGCCGAAGTTGTGATGAATGATGATTGATATATTGTGATGTATGAGATCATGTTCTTGTAATAGGATTCACGACTTGCATGTCGATGAGTATGACAACCGCAGGAGCCATAGGAGTTGTCTTTAATTTTTGTATGACCTGCGGTCATTGAAGAACGCCATGTAAATTACTTTACTTTATTGCTAAACGCTTAGCCATAGAAGTAGAAGTAGTCGCTGGCGTGACAACTTCATGAAGACACGATGATGGAGATCATGATGACGGAGATCATGGTGTCATGCCGTGACAAGATGATCATGGAGCCCCAAGATGGAGATCAATGGAGCTATATGATATTGGCCATATCATGTCACTACTATATAATTGCATGTGATGTTTATTATGTTTATGCATCTTGTTTAGTTAGAACGAAGGTAGTAAATAAGATGATCCTCACAACAATTTCAAGAAGTGTTCTCCCTAACTGCAAATCGCTACAGTTTGTCGCTTCAAGCACCACGTGATGATCGGTGTGATAGATCCTTACGCTCACATACAACGGTGTAAGACAGTTTTACACATGCAAAACACTTAGGGTTAACTTGACGAGCCTAGCATGTACGCATATGGCCTCGAACACGAGACCGAAAGGTCGAACACGAGTCGTATGGAAGATACGATCAACATGAAGATGTTCACCGACGATGACTAGTCCGTCTCACGTGATGATCGGACACGGCCTAGTCGACTCGGATCGTAACACTTAGATGACTAGAGGGATGTCTAATCTGAGTGGGAGTTCATTGAATAATTTGATTAGATGAACTTAATTATCATGAACTTAGTCTAAAACCTTGCAAATATGTCTTGTAGATCAAATGGCCAACACTCATGTCAACATGAACTTCAACGCTGCTCCTAGAGAAAACCAAGCTGAAAGATGATGGCAGCAACTATACGGATCGGGTCCTAACCCGAGGATCATCCTCATAGCTGCCAGAAACAATATGTCCTAGAAGGACCGCTAGGTGACGCCCCGTCCCTGCAGAACCAAGACGTTATGAACGCTTGGCGCCTCGGTTGATGATTACTCCCTCGCTCAAGGCGGCATGCTTTACAACTTAGAACCGGGCTCCAAAAGCGTTTTGAGCATCACGGAGCATATGAGATGTTCAAGAGCTTAAACTAGTTTTCCAAGCTCATGCCCGGTCGAGAGATATGATGTCTCCGACAAGTTCTATAGTTGGAAGATGGAGGAAAACAGTTCACAAGGAGCACATACTCAAGATGTCCGGGTTGCACAACCGATGACCCAAATGAACATTAACCTCCCTGATGAGGCGGTCATCGACAGAATCCTCCATCCGCTCCCACCAAGCTACAAGAGCTTTGTGATGAACTACAACATGCAGGGATGGTGAAGACCATTCTCGGTGTTCTCACGTCAAGTCAGCAGAGGCTGAAATCAAGAAAGAACATCAAGTGTTGATGGTCAATAAGACCACTAAGTTCAAGAAGGGCAAGGGCAAGTAGAACTTCAAGAAGGATGGCAAGGATGTTGTCGCTACCGTAAGCCGCCATCGAAGAAGTCAAAGAATGGACCCAAGCCCGAGACTGAAAGTGCTTTTATTGCAAGGAAAGGGTCATTGGAAGCGGAACTGCCCAAATACTTAGTGGATAAGAAGGCCGCAACACCAAAGGTATATTTGATATACATGTAATTGATGTGTACTTTACCAAGATTGTAGTAACTCCCGGTATTTGATACCGTGTCGTTGTTCATATTTGTAACTCACAGCAGAGCTGTGGAATAAACGGAGATCGGCGAAGGACGAGGTGACGATGCGCGCTGCCGAATGGTTCCAAAGTCGATGTGATCGCCGGCCGCACGCTGCCTCTACATTTACCTACGGGATTAGTTTTGAACCTTAATAATTGTTATTTAGTGCCAAGTTTGAGCATGAACATTGTATCCGGATCTCGCTTAATACGAGATGGCTACTCATTTAAATCCGAGAATAATGGTTGTTCTATTTATATGAGAGATATGTTTTATGGTCATGTCTCCGATGGTCAATGGTCTATTCTAATGAATCTCGAGCGTAATATTACACATATTCATAGTGTGGATGCCAAAAGATGTAAAGTTGATAACGATAGTCCCACATACTTGTGGCATCGCCGCCTTGGTCACATTGGTGTCAAGCGATGAAGAAGCTCCATGCTGATGGACTTTAGAGTCTCTTGATTATGAATCATTTGACACATGTGAACCGTGCCTCATGGGCAAAATGACCAAGACTCCGTTCTCGAACAATGGAGCGAGCAACCAACTTGTTGGAAATCATACATACCGATGTGTGCGGTCCAATGAGCGTTGAGGCTTATGGAGGATATCGTTATGTTCTCACTCACCGATGACTTGAGTAGATATGGGTATGTCTACTTAATGAAACACAAGTCTGAGACCTTTGAAAAGTTCAAGGAATTTCAGAATGAAGTAGAGAATCAACGTGACCGAAAAATAAAGTTCCTACGATCAGATCGTGGAGGAGAATATTTAAGTCACAAATTTGGCACACACTTAAGGAAATGTGGAATCGTTTCACAACTCACGCTGCCTGGAAAACCTCAGCGTAACGGTGTGTCTGAACGTCGTAATCGCACTCTATTGGATATGGTGCGGTCTATGATGTCTCTTACTGATTTACCGCTATCATTTTGGGGATACGCTCTAGAGACAGCTACATTCACTTTAAATAGGGCACCGTCCAAACCGCTGAGACGACACCGTATGAATTATGGTTTGGGAAGAAACCTAAGCTGTCGCTTTCTAAAATTTTGGGGATGCGATGCTTATGTCAAGAAACTTCAACCTGAAAAGCTCGAACCCAAGTCGGAAAATGCGCCTTCATAGGATACCCTAAGGAAACCGCTGGGTATACCTTCTACTTAAGATCCGAGGGCAAGATCTTTGTTGCCAAGAACGGATGCTTTCGAAAAAGAGTTTCTCTCGAAAGAAGTAAGTGGAGGAAAGTAGAACTCGATGAAGTACTACCTCGAACGGAAAGTGGTGAAGCTCAGAAAATGTTCCCGCTATGCCTACACCAACTCAAGAGGAAAATAATGATGATGATCAAGGTACTTCGGATCAAGTTGCTACCGAACTCAGAGGTCCACAAGGACACGCTCGCACTGAGTGGTACGGCAACCCTGTCCCGGAAATCATGTTGTTAGACAACGGTGAACCTTCGAACTATGAAGAAGCGATGGCGGGCCTAGATTCCAACAAATGGCTTGAAGCCATGAAATCCGAGATAGAATCCATGTATGAAAACAAAGTATGGACTTTGACAGACTTGCCCGATGATCGGCGAGCGATAGAAAACAAATGGATTTTTAAGAAGAAGATGGACGCGGATGGTAATGTTACCATTTATAAAGCTTGACTTGTCGCTAAGGGTTATCGACAAGTTCAAGGGATTGACTACGACGAGACATTCTCTCCCGTAGCGAAGCTGAAGTCCGTCCGAATCATGTTAGCAATTGCCGCATACTATGATTATGAGATATGGCAGATGGACGTCAAAACGACACTCCTTAACGGACATCTTAAGGAAGAGCTGTATATGATACAGCCGAAGGTTTTGTCGATCCTAAGAACGCTAACAAAGTATGCAAGCTCCAGCGATCCATTTATGGACTGGTGCAAGCATCTCGGTTAGAACATTCGCTTTGATGAGATGATCAAAGCGTTTAGTTTATGCGACTTATGGAGAAGCCTCATTTATAAGAAAGTGAGTGGGAGCTCAGAGCATTTCTCATATTATATGTAGATGACATACTCTTGATGGGAAATGATATAGAACTTCGACAGCATTAAGGCCTACTTGAATAAATGTTTTTCAATGAAGGACCTTGGAGAAGTTGCTTATATATTAGGCATCAAGATCTATAGAGATAGATCGAGACGCCTCATAGGTCTTTCACAAAGCACATACCTTGATAAGATTTTGAAGAAGTTCAAAATGGATCAGTCCAAGAAGGGTTCTTGCCTATGTTACAAGGTGTGAGATTGAGCTCGGCTCACCCCCACCACGGCAAAAGATAAAGAAGAGATGAGTGTCATCCCTATGCTTCAGCCATAGGATCTATTATGTATGCCATGCTGTGTACTGACTGATGTAAACCTAGCCGTAAGTTTGGTAGCAAGGTACCAAAGTAATCCCGCAAGGAACACCGAACAATGGTCAAGAATATCCCAAGTACCGAAAAGGACAAAGGACATGTTTCGTTTATGGAGGTGACGAAGAGCTCGTCAGAAGGGTTACGTCGACGCTAGCTTCGACACATATATGGATGACTCTAAGTCACAAACCGGATACGTGTATATGTTGAATGGTGGAGTAGTAAGCTGGTGCAGCTGCAAGCAGAGCGTCGTGGCGGGATCTACATGTGAAGCGGAGTACATGGCAGCCTCGGAGGCAGCACATGAAGCAATTTGGGTGAAGGAGTTCATCACCGACCTAGGAGTCATACCCAATGCGTTGGGGCGATCAAACTCTTCTCGTGACAACACCGAGCTATTGCCCTTGCGAAGGAGCCCGTGTTTCACAAGAAGACCAGCACATCAAGTTGCCGCTTCAACTCCATCCGTGAAAATGTTCAAGATGGAGACATAGATATTTGCAAAGTACATACGGATCTGAATGTCGCAGATCCATCGACAAAACCTCTCTCATGAGCAAAACATGATCAACACCGTAACTCTATGGGTGTTCGATTCATCACAATGTAACTAGATTGGTGACTCTAGTGCAAGTGGAGACTATTGAAATATGCCCTAGAGGCAATAATAAAAGTATTATTATATTTCATTGTTCATGATAATTGTCTTTATTCATGCTATAACCAGTATTATCCGGAAATCGTAATACACGTGTGAATACATAGACCACAATATGTCCCTAGTGAGCCTCTAGTCGACTAGCTCACAGATCAACAGATAGTCATGGTTTCTGCTATGGACATTGGATGTCGTTGATAACGGATCACATCATTAGGAGAATGATGTGATGGACAAGACCCAATCCTAAGCATAGCACAAAGATCGTAGTTCGCTTGCTAGAGCTTTTCCAATGTCAAGTATCTCTTCCTTAGACCATGAGATCGTAACTCCCGGATACCGTAGGAGTGCTTTGGTGTATCAAACGCCACAACGAATCGGGTGACTATAAAGGTGCACTACAGGTATCTCCGAAAGTGTCTGCGGTTGACACGGATCGAGATCGGATTTGTCACTCCGCATGACGGAGAGGTATCTCTCGCCCACTCGGTAATGCATCATCATATTGAGCTCAAAGTGACCAAGTGGTTGGTCACGGATCATGCATTACGGTGCGAGTAAAGTGACTTGCCGTAACGTGATCAACAAGGTATTGGGATACCGACGATCGATTCTCGTGCAAGTAACGCATCGATTGACAAAGGGAATTGTATACGGGTTTGAACGAATCTCGACATCGTGGTTCAACAGATGAAATCATCGTGGAACATGTGGAGCCAACATGGGTATCCAGATCCCGCTGTTGGTTATTGACCGAGAGTGGTCTCGGTCATGTTCAGATGTCTCCCGAACCCGTAGGGTCTACACACTTAAGGTTCGGTGACGCTAGGGTTATTAGGAAGACTTGTATGTGATTACCGAATGTTGTTCGGAGTCCCGGATGAGATCCCGGACGTCACGAGGAGTTCCGGAATGGTCCGGAGGTGAAGTTTTATATATGGGAAGTTGTCATACGGACACCGGAAAGTTTCGGGGGCTTATCGGTATTGTACAGGCCACCGGAGAGGTTCCGGGTCCACCGGAGGGGCCACCTCCCGGAGGGCCACATGGGCCGCAGGGGAGGGAGCCAGCCCCGAGGGCTGGGCGCGCCCACCTTGGGCCCATGCGCCTAGGGTTGGGGAAACCCTAAGGGGCGCCTTGCTTGTGGGCAAGTCCCTCCTCACGCCGCCGCCTCTAGATCCCATCTAGAGGGTCGGCCCCTTGCCCCTTCCCCTATAAATAGAGGGGTGAGGGAGGGCTGCTGACACACATCCAAGGCGCAGCCCTCCCTCCCCAACACCTCTCCTCCGCTACGTGCTTGCGGGCCTCGCCGAGTACCATCGCACCAACACCACCACGCCGTCTGCTGCCGCTGGAGCAATCTTCCTCAACCTCTCCTTCCTCCTTGCTGGATCAAGACGGAGGAGACGTCGTCCGTCCCGTACGTGTGTTGAACGCGGAGGTGCTGTCCGTTCAGCACTTCGACATCGGTGATCTGAATCACGACGAGTACGACTCCATCATCACCCTTCCCGTGAACGCTTCCGCACGCGATCTACAAGTGGTATGTAGATGCAAACTCACTCCCTTGACTCGTTGCTTAGGTGAACTCATAGATGGATGTTGGTGAAACCGTAGGAAAATTTTTAATTTTCTGCAACATTCCCCAACAGCATATGTCTTCAGTGGAAGTGTTGAGCTAGTTGACAGTAATTTGTACCATGTGTGTTTGGTTGTTCCCGATGTTTCCTATTTCTATGTTGTGTGTAAGCATGCTTGGGATGCATCAATCCTTTATGTTGTTCTAAGAGAATCGAAAGAGAACTTATCTTTTGAGGGGTACAGCTCTTCTCTTTGACCTCTCTAGCTATATATTTACTCCTAGCTAGCATATAATTGCAGACTGCATGTGCCAGATCTGACTTGCTATTTATGAATGAGATCAACCGATGAAGTTAAAATCATAATAGTAACATATCATATTTGTCTGGGAGCCATTGAGTAAAGTTGATGCATTTAGTTGTCAGCAATAACAATATTAGTTGTTTGTCGTATACCAAGCATTTAAGCTCCACGACAAGCGAACTACATTGAGTACCAACATATGGCTAGCTAGTCCTTTGGGGCAGCCATCACGGCTTACGTATCTTATCTTCTGCCACGTAATGTAAATACAAAATAAAGTATCACCTTCCTAACACACAATATGTGAGTATCTCTGCTCCACCTTTCCGCACCCAGCACCGGCATGCCTAGTAAATCTCTTCACCAAACTTATGCGTAGTGTGAATTTATCCACCTTGTCTATCTCTTCAATTGTAAAAGGATGAATGAGTAAAGCCTTATCGTCCTCTGACACGCTACCATGGCTGCCCCAAATCAGAGGATGGGATTTAGAGGAGCTATAATTGCCTAGCTCCCTAATCTTTAGCTCTTGAGTGGTTGCTTGGCGGGTTCTAATGTGAACCTATGGGTCTCAGTTCCCCAACTTGAGTATTTTTCTCTATGATTTGGGTTACGACTTACGAACAATAGTTAGACATACCCCTTTGTTAAGTTCTTTCTTCTATTCAACATAACAATAATGTAATCACTCTCTCTATGATTTGGCTTTTGCAGAGACACATTCTATCAAAATAAACAAAGAGTTTTCCTTACGACAGGAGATAATAGAAAAAGGCGGGGCTGGATAATTAAATTAGAGCTATTTTATGGCACCCTCAAATGAATGTGGACCGTCTATTCCTTCCAATATATTTGATGACCTTGATCTGTACTCTGATACAGTTGTCAAAGAGTACCCCCACCAAAACGCAGGGAGTACCCTGGTCTTAGATGTAAAACAGTAATCACGTAGGATAATTATGTCCTGCTGTTCCTTTTTGTGGAATTAATGTATCTTGGTAACAGTCCCAACTTGTGATTAGCCCTAATTACGAATTGCACGAGACGAGTCATGTGGCGATGATGCCACAATGAAGCGGGTTTGTCGGAGAGGCATGATGTGAACCACGCTGGAGAGATAGTGAATTAGTGATTGACGCCTAGGCCCAGCGGCCGGAAAGACGACAATAGAGGCCTTGTCCCCCGATATGGTTATAGGATTTTGCACATCTAAGGAGAATTGTAGCGTCCCCGTGGTGATGCCACCTCTCAGCTCTAGTTTAGTCGCCATTGAGTTCCGTACAGAGACGAGTGGCTCAATTCAGGGAGAAGAGATGGTGTTCGACATGTGTGTGTATGGGCTCAGATTTTTAACTGTGACTGATGACGAATTAATGAAATTCGAATTGATTAATGAAATATAAATTTCAAATTGCAACATGCCGGTGACATCAAACTGCATGCCAAAAAAAATTACTCGAGAAAGAAGCTGCATGCCAATGGCAGCAGCAGTCATTGGTGTTGGGAGTTGTGGAAGATCCGGTACACAGCCGGCTCCTGAGATGGGACTGCGTGCCAAGATGGCTGGTGTGCTTGACGGGCACGAGGGAGGAGGCGGCCGCTAGTCAATCACTCAAGCGCGAGCTGGGAGGAGATGGTTGCATGGTACAGAGATTGCCGGAGCAGATTGCGATAGAATATCATAGTCCAACTCAACGACCGACAAGCAAACCAATAGGAGAGATTTTTTATAGACACATACAGTTCCTAATTGAGTCAATTACAACACTGGTGCTAGAACTTGGTATGAATGGTCACTTTACTGTTACAAGTTGTGGTGTACATTAAAGTGGTGCAAACACTTGGCTTTGTGATGCAAATACAGTGCAAAACTCATTTTTATACATCATCGGCGCTGACTAGGCGTGCCAGCGGGCATGGGGGCTGCTGTTAGTGACTAGACGATGGGGACATGTTGTGTGGCCTGCTCTTTTTGCCAAAAAGTTCAGTTTTTTTATTTTTTTGCACAAAATAACACTGGGAGGCCCACCTTCCAGAAACAACACAAATCCCATTAGGAGGAAAAATTGTCAAATATTTTGAAGCGCGCCTTACCGAAACAACCGACGACATTTGTTGTTGAAGTGGGATCTGTAAGTTATACATTCTTTAGATTAACAGCGTAAATTATTATTTTTGAACACAAATGAAAAAGGTGTGACCCAATTGGCGATTAACCACCAGGCCTGATGGCATTTAGTCTGGCCTAACAGCATAAATTAAACCTCTAAACTTGAATGAAAAAGGTCCAGCAGTCAAACCAGCGACCTCCTATCCCGATAGTGCAAACCAGCACCCGACGAAGATTGTTTCTTGTACGTAGGCTAATTTTGCTCAAAACAAAATATACATAGGCTAATGGTTCTTTTATATTGAGGCCGCATTTCTATTCTTCAGAAAATATAATATTTTACTTATAAATGTGCACATGATTTTTCATGAAGCAAAAATATTTTGTTTCCTAAAAGTACATAAACATTTTCCAAAAGCATGAAAAATTTATATATTGCATTAATAGTTTATTAAAAACGTTAACTCAAATTTTACTTAACATTTATTTAAATATATTTAACCAAGGTATATTTAACTAAATATTCATAAAAATTTAAAAAGTATTAATGTATTTATATAAAGGTTAAATATATTGAAAACAATAAATGACAATAAGTTGTACCAGGAACAAGAATACTAATAAAGATAAAGATTGTACCCGAGGTTACCCATGCATTTTTAATAAAATATTTACTCTTTAAAACTAAGTTAATACTTTAAAATTATATGAGCATTTATTTTTATATATGTAGATAAGTATTTGTATAATTTTATATATTTATGTTTTAAATAAAATATTCACGCAGCATATAAACGTTTTCACATTTTCAAAAATGTTTATGAACTTTAGGAAACAAAATACTTATGATTTACTTAAAAATTATGTGGAACACTTACAAGTCAAAAAATATTGTCTAAGAATATATATATATATATATATATATATATATATATATATATATATATATATATATATATATATATATAGGGTGGGTCTATTCTACAATTGATTGTAGAATAATATTCTACAATAGGCAGCCCATATATAAGGATCCCAAAACAGATCCCCGATCCCGCCGCCACCTCCCACCCCGATCCTGCATTTTCCTCCTTGGCCCATTGCTTGCCACCACCACTAGCTAGTCCAGCGCCACCGCCAGTAGCCCACGGTCAAGAACAATGGCGCGCCGCCACCATCCTTAGCTTTGGGGACCACGCCGAGGAGGGCGCCGGCGCTTTCCCGAGCCGCAGGAGGACTACAACAAGAACACGACGACGATGACGCTGATCGGACGCCACGGGCGACAGCTTCGAGTTCGTTCACATGGCAGCGGGCGCCGGCGCAAGGGCGGGAGGCGCTGCCGACGACCTCTTCACAGATGATCAGATCCTCCCGCCTAACCGATCTTCCACCGCAGCCAGCCCACGACGACGACGCCAGCCTTTTGGCCACCCGCGATGGCGGCGCCTCGCCGGACACGTCACAGCGTGGGCGCCATGTCCGCACTGGTCCGCCACGCATGAGCCGCCGCCTCCCCAAGAGCGCTCCCACGGCACGGGCGAGGTCACAGGCGGTTTCGCTCAAGGCGACATCCTCGGCTCCGGCGGCCGCTCCCCACGACGGCAAGGAGAAGTTCTCTTCCTCCACTCGACCCCGCCAAGCCCAAGCCCAGACTGGGCATTATGCGCCACCGCGGAGGAGACAAGCGCCGCTAAGAAAACACAAAAGCAAGCAGCAAAGCAGAAGCAGAGCAAGAAGAAGGGGCAGCCGCCGCGACGGAGATGGACATGGCCACCGTGCATGTGCTCTTATACAGTTAGCCCGAGTCAGCGACAGTTCCCGGCGCAGAGGACGCCAAGACAAAACGTCAGACCTGCCCTATCGGCGTCAGACCTACACAGTGCTCTTATATTCTTTTATACTTGTTATAAGTAAATCATAAGCAGTACAAGAACCTCATAGAAAGAAATACAAAATATATTGCCATCAACAGTGCATAACATATATATAAAGAAGTACAAACTACATATTTAAAAAAGATGCAGTATTACAATTTATTCATTTTGGGCGAACCCATTGAAGTATCAACATTTATCAACAATTATCCGAGGGTTAACAGTAGCGATTAAATAACATGTTTATTTTTATTATCGGCAGTGCCATAAAACAATTATGGAAGTACCACTGATTCATTATGAGCAGTACCGTTTATATAACTTGAGCATACAAAACATTTTTATTACGTGGTGGTACTATTGAATCAATCTGGGCAATACAATTCATGTATTTTAACCAGTACAAAAACATTTTATTACCAGGCAGTACGAAACTTATATTTCACAAAAGTACAAAATACATGTCAAGGGGAGTTTAGTTCCGTGGAAATAATTTACGGGCAGTACAATTTATTCACTTTGGGCAGTACAATTATTATTATTATTATTATTATCGGGCAGTACGAAACTCATATTCCACGGAAGTACAAGGTACATGTGAAGGGAATTTGAGTTCTCTAGAAGAAATTATGGGCCATACAATTTAATCATTTTGAGCAGTACAAAAACTTCTTTATTGCAGGGCAGTACGAACCCGTATTCCATGTAAGTACAAGGCAAATTTGTGTTCTTTTAAAATAAATCCGAGCAGTACAATTTATTCACTTTGGGCAGTACAATTATTATTATTATTATTATCAGGTAGTATGAAACTCATATTCCATGGAAGCACAAGTTACATGTGAAGGGAATTTGAGTTCTCCGGAAGAAATTATGGGCAGTACAATTTAATCATTTTGAGCAGTACAAAAACTTCTTTATTGCCGGGCAGTACGAAACACGTATTCCACAGTAAGTACAAGGCAAATTTGTGTTCTTTTAAAATAAATCTGAGCAGTACAATTTATTCACTTTGGGCAGTACAATTATTATTATTATTATTATCGGGCAGTACGAAACTCATATTCCACGGAAGTACAAGGTACATGTGAAGGGAATTTGAGTTCTCTGGAAGAAATTATGGGCAGTACAATTTAATCATTTTGAGCAGTACAAAAACTTCTTTATTGTCGGGCAGTACGAAACCCGTATTCCACGTATATAAGGCAAATTTGTGTTCTTTAAAATAAACCGAGTAGTACAATTTATTCACTTTGAGCAGTACAATTATTATTATTATTATTATCGGCAGTATGAAACTCATATTCCACGGAAGTACAAGGTACATGTGAAGGGAATTTGAGTTCTCTCGAAGAAATTATGGGCAGACAATTTAATCATTTTGAGCAGTACAAAACTTCTTTATTCCGAGCAAGCATGTATGAGCAGGAGGAGCGCGATACGCCTAGTCGAGGACCTCGAACGGGGTGGGGGACGGACTCGTGCCGAAGATGTCGGGCGGCGGGCGCGTTCCCGAAAGTGCCGAGCAGAGGAGGTCGCCGCCGCCGGGCGAGCACGCCGCGCCAAGACGTTGATGAGGTTGTGTCCGAGCTCGCCGGGCAGGGGGAGCCCGCTATGGGCCGGGCGCAAAGTCGACGGTTGACGGGCGGCCGCCGCCGGCGCTGGCCGTGTCCGGGAGCGGTCCAGCCAAAGGCGTGCTCGGGACGGAGACGCGAGAGGCGAAGCGGGCGCTGGGCGAAGCGCGATGGACACGCTGCTGGCAGCGCGACTCCTCCGCCGTGGAGATCTGGTAGACCATCGCCAGCGGTGCATGACACGGCGGTGGAGAGGAGCAGCAGAGGGGACAAGAGGCGACGGAGCAGAGAAGCATCTCGCGATGAGTCGGCGGTGGTCGATTTGGTGGTGGTGGGCTGGTAGGGGTGGCTAGCAGCCTAGCAAGCTTAAAGGGAGAGGGTTTTGAAGGAATCGAGAAGGTAAGATGCTCGGGCTTAGAAGCAGAGGAAGCAAAGCGGTTTAGAATTTATTAGTGAATTACTACGCAAGTACTGTAAGAGCAGACCGACTTTACGAAAAAGAAGTACAGAGTGTTATGCGGAAGCAGACCAGATCTTTATTCCGGGCAGTACGAGATTATTGCAGAATATTATTCTATCATCGATTGTAGAATAGATGGCATGTATATATATATATATATATATATATAAGTGGTCTCAATACAATAGTCTATGCAGCAAACAAATTTGACGGCTCTCTTAGTTAATCTCGAATTCCTGAGATCTTCAGGTCGTTGGTTGGTGCCCCCTGGGTACCTTTTTCATTTGATGAGTTAAAAAAATTAATTTACGCTGTTAGAATAAGATATAGAGAGCACCTATCACACTTGTGCACGTAATGTCACATTGGCTGTTTTGGTTACATGCGCGTGCATATTACCTTTCTAGGTTCAAAGCCCCGTAGTCATTATTTTTTTCTCAATGCGATTTGTGCTGTTTCTGACATGTGGGCCTCCCAGCCTTATTTTTGTGCAAAAAAATAAAAGCTGAGATTTTATTTTATTTTACAAAAAGAGCAGGTCACACGCCCTGTCCATCCGGTCACTGACAGCGTCCTCACGCCATGCTGGCATGCCTCGTCAGAGCCGTGGACATATACAAATGAGTTTTTGCACCGTATTTGCACCGCGAAGCCAAGTTTTTTCACCACTTCAAGGTACACCATAACTTGTAACACTAAAGTGACCATTCATTTCAAGTTCTAGTACCGATGATGTAATTGACTCTTCCTAATTTCAACTGAAAGCTAGGGTTCTTGAACCACATGAGTTCGCAGGGGTGGGTCGCTGCAGTGCGGAAGTGGCTCGCCAGGCACGGATGCCATCGGCCATTTGACGTTCATTCGTCTGGGGCAAGGCGGTCAGCAGGTTGGTGAGACGTTCAAAGAAAACCAGGTGGTATAAGACAGCGTGTTGCCATACTTTTGTCCCCGATGTCTCATAATCCTAGTTGCGTACTAGCGTTCGTACATTCTCCGGGGTAAGAGAATCCTTTGCGACATTGGGTTGCTCTAGAAAAAACTACCTTCAGAATGATATGAGCTAGTTCTCTGAAAATGAGCTTTTACGTCGACAGTCGACACATGTATATATAACCCCGGCGGGCTCGTGGAATACATGTGCCCGAACTGACTATCCTTTATCACTGCAAGATTCTCAGTCATTGTCTATCATACAAACATGTTCTGCGAATCTAGTTTAATTTCGAAGGTTGAGGAGTAGCACTTCATAATTTTGACATGCCAGCGACCGCCAACCAAGCCAAAACACGAGAATTAGTAGCAAGAATCGATCAATCTATATATATGCCTACCTACTAATAAAGTACGGATGGTGTCTGCATGTTCACCATCAGCATTTTTACAGAAAACCTCCTTTATTTTCAGGTAATTAACCCACCATCCACATTTAAGTGAGAGAACGAACCTTTTTACTGTTTTATAGAAAAGCCCCTCCTTTTTTGGTAAATAATCCGCACTCCACCATTAAGTGACAAAAAAGAATCATTTTCGCCTACCATTTCTATAATTAACCCGTAGTCCATCTAGAACAAATAATATTTTTAAAAATACTCGTATCTTTTAAACTCTAACTCCAGTTTTAACTTATTATATACTCCCTCCGTTCCTTGATATAAGGTGTACAGATTTTTGAGAAAAAATTCAAAATATAAGGTGTATTGCATCGCAGCACTCGTTGGGATAAATTTTTTAGGTGTTTGATTATATTCCCTTATATCAGGCAAGCTCATCTATTTTCTCATGTCAATTAGTCAGGTGTAATCTCGCCTAAAACTTGTGAAATTTTCCCTCCACATGCGTTCTTTAATTTCCGTGCCCAAAACTATAGACCCTAGGGAATATGAAGTTTCATAAGAAAAATGTGTAAAATATGAATATTTTGTTATTTTACCTGCTAAATATCTTTGAAATCTTATTTAGTGTGTAATATTAATCAGTAGAGCGAGATCCATCTTTCTTTCGTGCCGACACCGACCCGGATTGCAATGAACACCTCATCAAAGCCAAATTGGAAACAAAAATAATGTCGATAACCGTGCATGTATGCCTCAGAAAAATATTGCATGAAAAAAAGGCAGATTTCTCATCTTATGCCGAGAGTGACGCCTCGGCAAGACCTACCGGGGTCTTAGTCATGGTTATTGGGTTAGGGCCATGCGGTATTTTCTTCTCCCATTGCAACACACGAGCTCTTTTGCTAGTAGTATGAATAGGTCGTTTAAGACCCTAACTGCATACTGAGACCCCCAATGAACGAACTGCATAGATACCACGTGGATGATCTATAACCCCAATGAAGCCATGAATCTAAGTATTTGATCTAGATTTGTGAAGACAAGAATAAATTAATCTTGTAAGACCCTAACCAACCGTCAACAATCTATAGAAATACATAGGGGTCTTTCTCCTGGAATGGGTAAATGCGGCGAATCGATAAAGACAGACAGGAGATCTATCTCCTCCAAACTCTTCCTCTTTACTCTGACCCCAAGATGGCAATGGGCCCCGAAACCCGCGTCCCCGCGGGTTTTTACCCTATTAGGGGACGGGGATGGGCGTCTTTTTAACCCCGTGGGGCTGCTGTTGGGTAAAGTATAAAACCCGACATGTTTCATGGGTTCAAACCCATTTCAACAATACCCGAACCCGAAACCTACCATCCCCGTCAAAATACTACAATAAGCGTATTCGAGGAGTACAATCTTGAGAGTGATGATGATCATGGACATCCATCTTGCTCATTCTCTTCTTTGCAAGCTCCATTCCTTATGTCACTCTTCAATGAACGTGTTGCTAAAAATGGCCAACATGTTTTAGGATGAAATCTGAGCTAGACCGTTACTTGGAAGATGAGCTAGTTCCATTGTCCAAAGATAAATTCAGTGTGTTAGATTGGTGGAAAGTTGATGGAACACGCTATCCAACTTTCAGGCTACTAGCATGTGATATTTTTGCAACTCTGGTCAGCACAGTTGCCTCAGAATCAGCATTTAGCACAAGTGGTAGAGTTCTAGTTCTAAGAGGTAGAATTCCAGTCCTTATATTTGCTTAAATATGTCGATTTCCCCGTGGGTTTAGAAAACCCGATGGGTTTAGGGGGCGGGCAAAAAGCTAGCCCCGCGTACGGTGACGGGGACAGGGACGGGCTTCCGAATTTTTCATCGGGATGGGTTTGGGAAGGCAAAAGCCGGTGGGTTTCATCCACATTGCCATCTTGACTCTGACCAGAAGTGGAATCAGGATATCTACTTCAGTTCTTTTGGTCTTGGTGAGTTTTAAACTGTTCGAAGGAGGAGTTGCAGAAGAAAAAGGAGGAAGGCTAACGGTATTCAAGCGACACGGTCATTACGGGAAGTGCACATCGTACATTCAAGGCATCCGTTACATCTTGTAGTGGACGTAGTTAAAAACATTGTAAGTAAGCCTTGGTAACAGGCAAGAGAGTGAGGTCGGGCGCACTCTATATAAGCCACCTCCTTTCATCTGAACAAGGGTTCGCATGCCTTGTATTCCACATCGCTACGCAGAGAAAACCAAGCTCGAAAGCACAGGACATATGGTCTTTATCTCCACAGCAAGGGGCGTGAACATAAATAGTACATGATAAGGTCTTTACCTTCACCATGAGGGGCTGAACCTGCTAAATTCCTTGATCTCGGACTTGCGTCTTGCTTGATCCAGAATCTTCCATACTCCCCTCTTGTACTGTCGGAACTTCCCTCACGACACCGCCCATGCACAACAGCCAACGGGGCCATCCTTTATTCTTGACCACGGTCGGTAAACTGTCGCCAGAAGCAAGTTTGTAGGGTTGGGTCGCTACAGAGGGGAAGTGTCTAGCCAGGCACGAATGCCATCTGGCAGATAGATATGCATCAGGTCATGCACGAGCATTCGTCCGTAGCGCTCAGCAAAGTGGTCAGCAGGTTGGTGAGTGTTGGAATCGCCAGTCCCTCGCCTCGCTCCGCCGTGCTCTCTCTGACGCCGTCGCGCTCGCTCACCAGAGAGAGAAGGAAGAAATTCAGAGAAGTTCAGAGAACACGGTGGACACAGGAGTTTTTCCGGCGCTCGAACGCCTCCTTCCTTACCTCGAGCACGAACTCAACTTGTCACACTGTTACAACGGCACCATGCGGCTTTATACCCCAAGCCAGCGCACCGGGCACGCACCCACGCCTCCACTCGCACCCTGATCGTGCCCGCGCTCTCTACGCTCTGACCGCGCCCGCGCCGCACCCGAACGCGCGCTTCTCGCGGTGAGCCTCGCTGGATCACGCCCGATCACCCCGCACGGCTCGCCAACAGCCCCACACACACACGCACGCCTACGGTGTACACTTGCACAGCAACCCCATGCACCACACGCACGCATGCACACACTACTCGCCGCGGACCCGACGCGCCGGACCCGGTCAGCCCGCGCCCATACACGCACTGGTCGCGTCCGGTGCGTCGCCGCGGCTTATTCGACCAACATTCGCGCCCTAAGCCACGGCTCAGAGCAGCCGGGCATCCTCGACGTTGTCCACGAGCAGAGCTCGCTCCTCCGCCGGCGCCTTCTTGAGCTGCGGACAGTCGCGTTTGAAATGCCCGCGTTCACCGCACTTGTAGCACCTGCCTCGTCTGTTGCCGCCGAAGCCCGACGCCTCGCTGCGCGCCCCATCGTCGTCGTCCTCCCCGCGCGCCGCCGACGCGCTTCAGCTTCCGCCATCAGGCCGCAGCGGAACATCAGCTGCTCGCTGTCCGCCCGCTCGCCGCCTGCCTGCCCGCGTCAACAGAGCCGCTCATCGAACGCCTTCAGGCGCCCCAACGCTTCCTCGAACGCCATCGTCGACACGTCACAAAACTGCTCGATCCCGGCCACCGTCGCGTACAGGCGGTCCGGCACGGAGTCGAGAAGCTTCTTCACCAGTGCGGCGTCCTCCAGCGTTGCGCCGAGCGCCGTGTAGCGCGCCGCCATCCCACCGAGCTTGCTGGCAAACTCGTCCAGCGTGTCGCCGCTCGCCATGCGCAGGAGCTCGAACTCCCCACGCAGAGTGCCAAGCCGCGTCGCCCGCACGTGGTCCGCGCCGACGAACCGCACCTTGAGGCTCGCCCAGACCTCCGCGGCGGTCTTCTTCCCCGCCACCTGCAGCAGCAGATCCTCTGCGAGCGCACCCAGCAGATGCCGTGGTTCTAAGTCTGACAGTAGAGTGGGGGGTAGGTGTGGAGAGGCAAGGTCCTAGCTATGGAACAGTTGTACGCACAAGAGATGTACGAGTTCAGGCCCTTCTCGGAGGAAGTAATAGCCCTACGTCTCGGAGCCCGGAGGCGGACGAGTGGATTATATGTGTATGGATTACAGGGGTGCGAACCCTTTACACTGAGGAGGGGGTGGCTTATATAGTGTCTGCCAGACCCCTCCGACCCTCAGTAATGCGGGGTTTAAAGTACATTAAGTCTAGGCGTTACTGGTAACGCCTCACATAAAGTGTCCTAAATACCATAAAGTCTACTTAATTACATACCGTTACGGTACAGAGTGCTTCTTGACCTTCTGGTGGTCGAGTGTGTGTTCATGGTCGAGTCCTTCGAGTCTGTCGAGTGAAGTCCTCCTTGGTCGACTGGAAGGTAGTCTCTTCTAAGGGTGTCCTTGGGTGGGGTACTTAGATCAGGTCTATGACCCTACCCTAGGTACATGACTCCATCATTAGCCCCCGAATGGATTGAGGCTTGAGTGAGGAATGAGTTGATATTATTTCCGACCTGCTTTTGCGTTCTGGATATGTGTTGTCTTGGACCAATAATCTCTTCGTTGATAATCGGCAACTTTTCTTTAGTCGACTTGATCCATTATTTTCTTTCGTCAAGTGACCTTTTGAACTTAACAATTCCCGAGCGACGGATCGCAGGAAATCTCGCGCCTGACAGATCGATCTGCCGTTAGCGGATTTTGTGGGACACGAAATTTGGGGAAGCGCTTGGCGCGGGCGGATCATGGCCTTCGGATGGGATAGGGCATAGACGCCGATTCTTGCGCCACCTTTTTCGCCACGATCGCGTATGCGCGATTGTTTCGGATGTGATTGATCGCCTGGCCCAACTGTCACCCACTCGAAGTGATCTTATAAAGGCGCCCGGCGAGGGTCTTTGAACAAGATTCTCCATTCTCTCTCTTCTCTCCCCGCCTCCGCCCATCGCCCTCACTCGCGCTCCAGCAAGAACCGCTCCTCGTACGCTTCGCCGGCAGCCATGGTGAAGGAGAAGACGGCGGCGCTGGAACGCGCGAAGAAGGCATCAGCGACGGGGAAGGCGAAAGGGAGAACAACCAGCCGGGCGGGTCTTCGCCCAGATCTCGCTCGCCGCACGGCCGGGTCCAAGGAGATTGATCCGTCGACCATCACGGAGAAGGATCTCACCGACATGGCTAACGACGGTTCGATCCCCACGGAGCAGCAAGGCTCCCGGGAACGAGTGGCAACCCCAAATGGAAGAGGGTGAGTGTGTTCTTCGCTACCCACGCCGACCGCGGGTTTTCTTTGCCACCGAGTGTTTTCTTCCGTGGTTTCTTGAACTTCTTTGGAGCGCAACTCCACCACTTCAATCCGAACTCTATCGCCTACCTCGCTGCCTTTGTATCCATGTGTGAGAACTTTCTGGGTTGCCAACCGCACTGGGGTCTGTTCAAGCATATATTCACGTGTCGCTCTCAGACCGTGAAGAAGGCGAGTCCAGATGACGACAAAACCAAGGTTATTCAGATGTGTGGAGGTCTGGGATCCAGATGAGGAACAAGAGCACCTTCCCAACTATGAAGCTTCCCGAGTCGGTCAGAGGCTGGCAGTCGACTTGGTTCTACTGCCAGAGCGAGTCGACGCCGGGGCAGTCGAGTGGCCTCCCTCCGTTTACCATGGACCGAGACAACAAACCTTCCTCTCTGAAGGTGCTCCCGGAGGAGAAAGCCGACGTGAAGATTTTGATGGAGCGTGTAGTCCAGTTAGTTCGGGAAGGAGTGACGGGTATGGATCTCCTGGAGGTTTTCCTTAGGCGGCGTATCCAGCCTCTTCAGTACCGAGGCCATTGCATGTGGTTGTACTGTGGGACTGAAGATGAAACTCAAATCAATCATGAAGCAGTCGACGACGCCACGCTGGAGAGGTGGATGGCGGCGGTCACCGGGAACAAAGATAACCCTCGTGGAGCCAGGAGGATTCTGCCACTCGACAATTCCAGCATTCCAGACAAGGTGTGTTTACTTTATCTCCAATTGTATTCTTGCCATACTTATTCCGTTTTCGCCGTAAATTGGTCAATTGATCTTTGTCTTGATACCTGACAGACCCTCACCAAACTGTACTCGATGCCCAATGGAGCACAAACTCCGACTGAGGAGGGAGAAGCGAGTGGGGGCGAAAGCCAGGAGGAGTGGGACTCGGATGCTGCTGAAGATGATGATGATGATGATGATGATGAGGAGGAGGAGGAGGAGGAAGAAGAAGAGGAGGAGGAGGAGGTCACACCACCGCGCTCGGAAAGGCGGTCGAAGCTTGTCCATGACCCTACGACTGAACGTGGTAAGGGGGTTGTGACTGTCGCGCAGTCGACCAAGCGCCCTCGGACCACTTCTCCGGCGCCGACTGAAAAGGCTCCGAAGCAATCCAGGGTGGCGCCGTTGAAGCCGACCAAGGTCCTGCCGAAGATGAAGGTGTCAATCCCCACCATATCAGGGTAAAAATGCTGCTTGAGTCTTCTTGTTTTATATGAGTTTATCTTTGATCGACTCTTGAGTTAACCGACTGATTTTTGGAATGGCAGTGCTGCTACTTCCGATACCTCAGCCAGGGCTGACGACCATGAGATGGAGGATGCTGCAACCTCAAAACCTGGTACCACTCTCTTAATTCCGTTTTTTAGTTGATTGGCTCTTGGTCTCTAATTCTGATTCTTTTCTGCAGCTCCATCCAATGTCGTTATCACCCTTCCCGACGACGACGACGATGAGGAACCGCTGAAGCACAGGAGGAGCAGAAAAGCGTCTGCCGGCAGGGTGGCCCAGGATGTGATGGCACCCGAGACTCTAGTCGCGGAGGAGGAGAACACCACTCGGCACACCGTATCTTTCGCGGTGCCGCTGACGAGTGCTCACCCCGCGTCGTCGAGTGTCGCACAGCCTTCCCTCTTCTCGACACACTACGTCCCATTGGACCAAGCCAGTGCTGCAAAGGAAGCGATACGCCAGGCGGGAGTCATGATGGAGCAGGTGAAGGCCATCCGGGAGGCAAGCCAGGCAGCCTACGACGCCAGTTCTGCTCTTCAAAGCAACGTTCAAGTCAGTCGATCATCGCTTGTTCTGTTAGAATATGCTGTCTGAAAATCTTTCTTTTCGGAATCCATATTAGTCACCCGCTGGGTGTGTTGATTGAAACTCCGGTTTAGCGGGGGCACGCTGAGTGCACCCGCTGGATGTAGTCCCCAAGGCTATGGTCGACTGCTGGCAGTTGGCCATAGGCTTTATAAGTTAAGTTCTTCCGTCATTCGACTAAGTCGAATGGATTTCTCAAACCGGTGGGAGCACGCTGAGTGCACCCACTGGGTGTAGTCCCCGAGACTGTGGTCGACTGCTGGCAGTCGGTTACAGTCTGAAGAGTATGTCCTGTTGTTGTTTTTTTTGGTCGACTGGTCGACTCTATCTTAATAGAACTAGTGGGGGCACGCTGAGTGCACCCACTGGGTGTAGTCCCCGAGACTACGGTCGAATGTTTGTATTCGGCTGTAGTCTTAGAAACACATGATTTTCTCTTATCCACTCGGAAGTGAATTTGACATTTTGTCGATTGGTTCTTCGCAGAAATCCTGCGACCTTGCGGCTCGTTACACCGAGCTGGAGAACAAGCACATCCAGCTCGAGCTGGATCTGAAGCTGGTCTAGGAGAATCTGACGAAGGCGAAGGAGGAGACCGAAGGTACGTTCAGTGAGACCTCGACGACTGCTTTTGTCCTTCATTTGTTTCAAAATCCGACCTTGCTGTAACTTTGCAGGCAAGGTGAAGGAGGCCCAGAAGAAGAAAGACCTTGAGCTAGCTGAGAATACCAAGCTTGCTGACGAGAAGTTAGCTTCGGTCACCAAGCTTGAAGAAGAAAATACTAATCTGAAAGCTGCTCTTGCGATTGCCAACAAGGAGGTCAGTCGACTTAAAAGTGACAAAGCTGCCCTGAACGACAAGGCCAGTCAGTTGACTGGGAAGAAGAATGATCTGGAGGCCTTTCTAAGTGGACTTGCCAAGAAGTTGTTCCTCATGCTCGAAGGTAATCCTTTGCGTTCAACAATCATTTTTACAATGATCTTTCCATTCGACCATTGCCTTGACTCAGTGATTGTACTTGCAGAATTTTGCCAAAACTTTGAAGAGGAAACTAGTCGGCTGGAACCAAACCTGGACCCCATCAACTCTCCGGTGAATGATGAAGTTGCCATGAACGTGTTCCGGCTTGAGTCTCACGTTGCTGCTATCGTTGACTATCTTGCAAGGCTGAAGGTCGCCACTTCCCGCATTGACACCACGCTCTGGCCCAGGGAGACACTCCAGAACGACCTCGAGTCTCTGATGGCTCGAGTAAACATAGTTCCTGGTTGAGTGCAGGAGTGGAAAAAGTCCTCTACTAGGTGCGGTGCAGATGTTGCTCTGTGTCTGGCTCGAGTCCACTGCAAGGATGCGCGAGAAGACAAGCTGACGGCTCTTCGGGTGGCCAACACCAAGAAACACGACTTCAGGTCCTTCATGGAGACCTTCATCGCTGCCTCCACTCGGATCGCGGACGGAATTGATCTTGATGAGTTTGTTGCACCTTCCAGCCCTCCACAAGAGGGGTAAAAAACTTCTTTGAGCTCGACACTTTAAATTTGCCTCGGTATGCCGAGTGATTTTGTAACCGATAAACCTTAACAGGCTTAGTGCCTGAGCACTTTCGGTTCCTTTAGGTATCTATCTGAACTTGATTCGATGTTTGAATACGCTTGCATTTGGCTCGAAATGTCTTTTGCGGGTTTAAAGCAAGATGCTTACCGCAATGACTTATTCTTCAATTCACTTAGGCGGGAGCACTGGCTGCGGCTAAGCCCCCGAGTGGGAGGTGCGCTCGCCACTCGGTAGGATTTTATTGAAACTTAGGCGAGCACTGGGCTGCAGCTAAGCTCTCGAGTGGGAGGTCTGCTCCTCACTCGGTGGGATTTTTATAACTTAGGCGAGCACTGGGCTGCAGCTAAGCCCCCGAGTGGGAGGTCTGCTCCTCACTCGGCGGGATTTTTATAACTTAGGCGAGCACTGGGCTGCAGCTAAGCCCCCGAGTGGGAGGTCTGCTCCTCACTCGGCAGGATTTTTATAACTTAGGCGAGCACTGGGCTGCAGCTAAGCCCCCGAGCGGGAGGTCTGCTCCTCACTTGGCGGGATTTTTATAACTTAGGCGAGCACTGGGCTGCAGCTAAGCCCCCGAGTGGGAGGTCTGCTCCTCACTCGGTAGGATTTTCACGTTGTACTTGTGGCGTAGCTCAGAGGAGAGGGTCGCGGTCGAACCGCGCCTCATCCTCTTTGCGACCGCACGTTGTACTCGTGGCGTAGCTCAGAGGAGAGGGTCGCAGTCGACCTGCACCTCGTCCTCCTTGCGACCGCACGTTGTACTTGTGGCGTAGCTCAGAGGAGAGGGTCGCAGTCGACCTGCACCTCGTCCTCCTTGCGACCGCATCACGTTGTACTTGTGGCGAGCTCAGAGGAGAGGGTCGCAATGACCTGCACTCGTCCCTCCTTGCGATCAAGACATTGTACTTGTGGCGAGCTCGAGGAGAGGGTAGCAATGACCTGCACCTCGTCCTCCTTGCGAGCGACGTTGTATTTGTATTTAGGCGAGTGCTTAGATGCAGTTAAGCCCCGAGTGAAAGTCTAGCTTGTCACTCGGTAGGATTTTATTGAAACTTAGGCGAGTACTTGATCAGCTAAGCCCCGAGTGAAAGTCTGGCTTGTCACTCGGTAGGATTTTATTGAAACTTAGGCAAGTACTTGGACTGCAGCTAAGCCCCCGAGTGGGAGGCTGGCTCACCACTCGGTAAGGATTTTTTTTTACAAACTTAGGCGAAACGGATTCGCGGCTAAGCCCCCGAGTGGGAGGCTAGCTCACCACTCGGTAAGGATTTTTTTTTACAAACTTAGGCGAAACGGATTCGTGGCTAAGTCACCCACTGAGGGGAAATTTTTACTGAACAAATAAAAGTGACAAAAATTATTGGGGAAATTATGACACTATTATCTTGCAAAACGTGGACTACAGAAGTACTTTTATTACAACTCATCCGAGTGAAAAACTTAAGCGTAAAATGGACGGAGTAGCTCTGCGTTCCAAGCTCGGGGCTCATTGATGTTGTGCTTGACATTGTAAAGACGGTACGCCCCATTGTGGAGGACCTTGGTGACGATGAAGGGTCCTTCCCAAGAAGGAGCAAGCTTGTGTTGTTTCTGCTGATCCACTCGGAGAACTAAATCTCCTTCCTGGAAGGCTCGACTCTTCACGTTTCTGGTGTGGAAGCGATGCAAGTCTTGTTGGTAGATGGTCGATCGGATCAGAGCCATCTCCCTTTCTTCCTCTAAAAGGTCGACTGCATCCTGCCGCGCTTGTTCAGCTTCAGCTTCGTTGTAAAGTTCCACCCGAGGAGCATTGTGGAGAAGATCACTCGGCAAGACTGCTTCAGCTCCATAGACCAAGAAGAATGGAGTTCTCCCGGTCGACCGATTAGGCATGGTCCGCGGTCCCCAAAGCACTGAGGGAAGTTCGTCGACCCATGCTCCAGCCGCATGCTTGAGATCACGATCACCGGGGTTTCAACCCTTTGAGGATCGTGGCCATTGGCTCGCTCTACTTGTCCATTCGATCATGGATGGGAGACCAAGCATAGTCGACTCGTGTGCCTTGAGAGGTGCAGAAATCCTGAATTCCTCCGAGTCAAGTTCACCCATTATCTGTAATGATGCTGTGGGGACTCCATATCTGAATATCGCCTCGATGAAGCTAATAGCAGTACCGGCGTCAAGGTTCTTGATGGGTTTAGCCTCAATCCACTTGGTGAACTTGTCGACTGCCACCAGTACATGCGTGAAACCGCTCCGACCTGTTCTCAAGGGGCCCACCATATCCAATCCCCATATTGCGAAGGGCCAGATGAGTGGTATGGTCTTCAGAGCCGACGCAGGCTTGTGTGACATATTGGAGTAGAACTGACATCCTTTGCACTTATCCACTATTTCCTTTGCCATCTCATTTGCCTTTGGCCAGTAAAATCCGGCTCGGTATGCTTTGGCCATGATGGTCCGAGAGGACGCATGATGGCCACAGGTCCCCGAGTGGATATCATCAAGGATGATTCGAACTTCTTCTGGCGTTATGCACTTCTGACCAACTCCAGTCGCGCTCTCTCTGTACAACTGTCCTTTGATTACGGTAAAGGCCTTGGATCGACGGACGATCTATCGATCCTCTTCCTCATCCTCCAGGAGCTCTTTTCTCAGGATATACGCTATATATGGAACTGTCCAGTCAGGAGTGACTACTAAGACCTCCATAACCAAGTCGACCACTGCTGGGACTTCTACTTCAGTCGGATCTGTGGCACTCTTGGATTGCGGAGCTTCTTCGGTGAAAGGATCTTCTTTAACTGACGAAGTATGAATATGCTCCAAGAACACACCACTCGGAATGGCTTCTCTCTTGGAACCTATCTTTGCTAGATCATCAGCCGCTTGATTTTTCAGTCGGGGTATGTGATGGAGCTCTAACCCCTCAAACTTCTTTTTCCAGCTTCCTCGCTGCATTGCAAGATTCAAATATGGTCGGGCTTCTCACGCCCCACTCCTTCATCACTTGGTTGACCACTAAATCTGAGTTGCCATAGACCATAAGGCGACGGACGCCGAAAGTGAAATAGCCATGCAAACCCGCATAAGAGGGCCTCATACTCGCCTCATTGTTAGAGGAATCAAAGTGAATCTGGAGGACATATCTCGAGCTTATCTCCTCCGGGGAAACCAGACAACCCCAAAGACCGAACCATTCAACATCTTAGAGCCATCAAAGAACATGGTCCAATGCTCCGAGTGAACTTCATCGGTTGTCGCTGTTCAATCCACTCGGCGAGGAAATCTGCTATTGCTCGGACTTAATGGCTTTTTTGCCTCAAACTTGATATCAAGGGAAGAAGTTCAATCGCCCATTTCGCCACTCGACCTGTTGCATCTCTGTTGTGCAAAATCTCGAAAGTGGAGCGTCACGACAACCGTGATGGAATGATCGAGAAATAATGAGAAACCTTCTTCGTGGTCATGTATATCCCATACACAAGCTTCGATAATGAGGGTATCTCTGCTGATGGAGTCAAAACTTCGACGAGATAATACATCGGGCGCTGAACTTTGAAGGTTTTCCTTCTTCTTCCCGCCAACCGTAAATCTGATCAAGACTTGTCCTGTGGCTGCGATATAAAGCAACAGAGGCTCTTTGCTGATTGGAGCAGCAAGCACCACCGGTGGAGAGCGAGCTTTTAGCTCGCAAACGCTGCATCGCTTCGAGTCCACTCGAACTTGTCCGCTTTCTTCATCGATCGGTAAAGAGGCAATGCCTTTTCACCGAGTCGTGAGATGAATCGACTTAATGCGCGAAGCATCCAAGAAGCTCGACATCGTGCACTCGCGCGGGCGTTTCATTCGGAGTATAGTGCCGATCTTTTACGGATTAGCGCCGATCCTCGCTCGTAAAGCGAAAACCGAGTAACTTGCCACCAGGAACTCCGAATGTGCACTTTGATGGATTGAGCTTGATATCATACCTTCTGAGGTTGGCAAATGTTTCGGCGAGGTCAGTGAGCAGGTCGGAACCTTTTCGCGATTTGACCACGATATCATCCATATACGCTTCCACATTCCAACTGATTTGAGTGAGCAAGCACTTCTGAATCATTCGCATAAACGTGGCTCCGGCATTCTTGAGGCCGAATGGCATGGTGATATAGCAGAAGCACCCGAATGGAGTGATGAAAGCTGTTTTTATCTCATCGGGTCCGTACAGACGGATCTGATGGTACCCGGAATAGGCGCTCTAGAAAAGACAATCTCGCATCCCGCGGTCGAGTCAACAATTTGATCAATGCGAGGAGAGGAAATGATCTTCGGCAGGCCCGATTGATGTGCTTGAAATCAATGCACATTCGAGGAATTGTCCTTCTTAGGAACCATGACGACATTAGCGAGCCACTCGGAGTGGTATATCTCTCGGATAAATCCTGCCGCCAACAATGAGCTACTTCCTCACCAATAGCTTTTCTCTTACGGGCGGCGACCATCAAGATGCTCTTTAACCGGTTTTGCTGCTGAGTCGACTCTAAGATGATGCTCACCAGTCCCCTGAACACCGGCATGTCACCGGCTTCCATGCAAAATGTCCTAGTTCTCACGGAGGAACCGGATGAGCGCTTCTTCCTATTTCGGTCGAGTGTTGTGGAGATGTGGGTCGGGCTGCATTGGGGTCGGTCGGGTGAATGTGGACAGGCTTCGTCTCACCGGACGACTGAAATGCGCACTCTGTGGCGGGCTTCTTGGCTCGAAAGTGCATTATATCGACTAGAGGGGGTGAATAGGCGATTTTATGAATTCTTCAATGAGGAATTTGTTGATGAGGAAATTCCTTAGCTAAGAACTACTTGCAAATGAATAAGTACTCGAAGTAAACATAACAGATACAAACATAGTCATCATGATGAAATGAAGACTAGCACAGAGTACGAAAGCGTAAACACAGGATAACAAGATGAAGACAGACGATCAAGAAATTGAACGAGGAATTTGTGAAAGTCTTCATCAAAGTCTTCAAGCACGATATGAACAACATACAACACAAGAATGAGGAAATGAAAGAGTTGAGGAAATAGAACCAGTTAGTTGGTGAAGACAATGATTTGGTAAACCAGTTCCAACTGTTGTCTCGGTTGTACGTCTGGTTGGATCGGCCGAGTATTTAAACTCGAGGACACGCAGTCCGGACACCCGCCTCGAGCCACAACTCAGACACCCAGTCCTCACCGTATTCTCCTTGAACTAAGACCATGCAGCCCTCGTCCCAATCACTGTGGTAAGTCTTCAGTGACTTCCAAACCTTCACAGACTTGGTCACTCGGCGATCCACAATTCCTCTTGATGCTCTAGACCTTGACGCCTAACCGTCTGGAAGAAGCACAGTCTTCAAAGGTAATAAGCGTCGGATCCACGCAGGATCAATTTCTTCTGATGCTCAATCACTTTGGGTTTGTGGGGTTTGGTTTTGGGATTTTCCTCACTTGATGATTTTCGCTCAAAGTCCTCGGAGGATGGGTTGCTCTCGGATGACAAGTGTCAAGTTCTTCGGGCAGCCAACCAGCTAGTGGTTGAAGGGGCGGCTATTTATAGCCTAGGAGCAGCCCGACATGATAAGACATAAATGCCCTTCAATGATATGACCGTTAGGTGGATAAGATATTTTGGACAGCCGCCAAGAAGACAAAGAACGGTCGGAAATTTGACTCTCAAATTCCTCGGGGCTATCATGTTCCTCATCGTGTAGGCAATTCAGACTGGCGAATTCCTAACTCCTCGATCGAGCAAAGTCCTCAAGGACTGAAGAACTGCATCTCATCCATCAAGAAATTGACTGAATTGTATGAGATTTCCAATGGCTTCACTCGAAGGGATTGGTAGGTGTAGGATTTTGAGTTGAGCATCACATGGAAATTTTTCCTTAGTATTTCCTCGACCCCCTTTAACAGTACGGTGTTTCCTATGACTCAAGAAAGAGAAAATGGAACTACGAAAACAAAAGTCTTCACGCTTCATATTTCTCAAATGAATACCAAGTCTTCAAGGTCACACCAATTTCTTCACTTTCAAAGTCTTCAGAAAGTCTTCAGAATATCAAAGTCTTTAGTCGAAGAACTTCATTTTTAGGGGTCGACTTTCTCTGTAAATATCAAACTCCTCATAGACTTATAGACCTGTGTACACTCACAAACGCATCAGTCACTTAACCTATAAGTCTTCAATACACCAAAATCACTAAGGGGCACTAGATGCACTTACAATCTCCCCCTTTTTGGTGATTGATGACAACATAGGTTAAGTTTTCAACGGGGATTAACATATGAAGTGTAAATACTGATATTGAGGAATTTGATTGCAAGATATAGAAGAACTCCCCCTGAATATGTGCATAGTGAGGAATTTGCTTTTGAGGCAATGCACATTTGAAGAATTGAATCATGGAGATCTCCCCCTATATCTTGTAATTCATACACGCATTTGATATATAATATGAAGAATTTGAAATGCATGATGAAATATGGTGCCTGATGAGATTCAGCATGCGTGCAATAATATTAACGAGGAATAAGCATGCAGAATAACACATCAAAAGTATCAGAGCACAGTGCATCAAGGTCAGAGCACAATGCACCGTCCAAAAGTATCAGGGCACCATCGGATTTAAGATTACAACTCGATCCAATAAAAAGTTTCGGAAGAACGAGAGTTGTAACTTAACAAAACGCCCATAGTATAAACCCGCTTGAAGACTAACTCAAATTTCTCCCACTTTGTCATCAAATGACCAAAAGCATCGAAACTGAGGACTAACACCCCTGAAGAGTTTCAAGTCGATGGAGGAGCGCCAGCGTTGTCGGGGTTGTTCGTTGACGTAGGGCCTGCCGCAGTGTCGTCCAAATCTTCATGCTCATTAGTTTCACGCGATGAAGAATAAGAACGCCACCGATCGGGAACTCGACTCTCTTGAATTTCTTCGAGGTGGTGCAGACACCAAATGCTTCCCGGAGACCCATGGTCTTCGCTCTTCCGCTGAATATACATGAGTGAGAACAGCCCAAAGCGGTTGAGGGTTTCATGAAGGTGATACTGATTTTCTTCACTACATTATGGGTTGAGGTCATGTTGTGAAGAATTGCAGCAAATGACGCTTCACCCATTTGTGATTGTGATCAACCTTCCGATGAAGACCGAGGAGTAACTCACGGTCGATCATCACCACAGGTGCCGTTGCTTGAGGCTTTTGCTTGGCTGATGTATTTGCAGCGGTGTCATGTGTTGCGAATCGTCATTGGTGGAGTAAGATGTAGCTAGACGGAATTGACCATCCAATGGACGAGTGCCTTCATCAATCACAACAGCTGCCTTGCCCTTATCATCAGATGATGAAACTGGTCGCTGAGGACTTCAATGGGCGGCAAGTAGCTACCATGGTTCGAGTGTCACTTTGTAATTCAAAGAAGACCTTGCCCTTATGAATCTCATAATCCAAGGCGCATAGGGCTTCAGCTCAAAAGGTGACATAGCAACATTAGCCAGAGTCCTCATGAAGAATCATGGAAGTTGACGGGAATGCCATGAATGATGTTGAAAAGCATGTTCTTCATGATGCCAACGACATCTTCATCATTTGAGTCATGGCCTTTGATAGGACTCATTGTCTTCGTCAGGATGCGATAGACAGTCCGAGGCACATATAGCAATTCCTTGACGAGGAATTTGGTTCGTGGGGCCTGCCCTGGCTTCAAAGGCTTCATGAGCACTTGCATATAATGATCTGTCAGTTCGCGGTCATTGTAGATGCAACGTGCACTGGCATGGGGAGGATCAAGAGGAAGGACACGAAGCAATTCAGTTGTTGGTGCCTTATAGTGAGTGTTTTCTGTCATCCAATCCAGCACCCATGAATTGACATCTTCAGCATCTCCGGTGATATGCAAAGTGGCATAGAACTGAAGAATGAGTTCTTCATTCCAATCACAGATATCAGTGCAGCAGTTCAGTAGTCCTGCATCGTGAATAACTTGGAGGACCGGCTCGAAGCACGGCAGAGATTCCATATCCACATGAGGAATATGTTCATGATCGAAGATTTTGTCCTTGTCAAAGAGCACTAAGGAATAGAAGTTGGCTTGAGTAGCAGTCCAGAAACGTCTCTTCCTTATGCGAGCAGAGTCATATGGATTGTAATCAGTGAAGAACACATGCTCAGAAAAGAAATCTTCAGCCTTGAATTTTTGCTTGCTAGAGAACGGATTCTTCGGTTTGGGCAGAGAAGTGTCAGTGATTTGCAGTACAACCTCAGGAATGACGATCTCAGGTGCTTCAGGCTGAGGAATTTCTGGTTCCTCTTCTTGTGCAGTTTGGGGATCAGCGGCGAGGTTCTTCAAAGACTAGCGGCTGGAATTTCTTCATGAATGCAGACGATGTGGGATGAGTTTCTTGAGCCCATTTGAACAGTTGTAGCCGGGGTGAGGAATTTGTTGAATAGGAGTGAAGAGAGGAGTATTGGGATGCTGATTTTCCCAAAAGTCATCGCTCATCACCGTGTAGTGCATCCAATATCCACATCTTCATCTTCTTTTTCAATTTCCTCAACACCAGCCTCTTCAGCTGTGAACTGAGGCATAGGTGAGGAAACGACTGGCGTTGAAGGGAATGTTTCCACTTCAATTTCTTCATCAAACTGCTCTAAGGTAGCAACAGAATGATTTTCTTCATCAGATCCGCTTGGGATCTTGTAGTCTTCTCCATAAGGAACAATTTCCTTGGATGACATGGAGGAAAGCGGAATGGCATCAATAGGATTTTCAAGCGAGCTGGTCATTGGCTTCATTTTCTTCGCGGCCGAAGAATTTGACGCAGCTGATGTCTTCCTTTTCTTCACTGCAGCTCGCTCTGCAGCCTTGGTCTTCTTCACTTCATAAGCAGAAGGAAGAATTGGAGTTGGTGTTGGCGCAGGAGGAGCTGAGGACTGTGGTTCATTTTCTTCAGCGCAATCGGTGCGATTGCCTGATCTCTTCGATTTCTTGAGCGCACCACTAGTGGATGCCACAGGAATTTCTTCAATGGCCGGAATGGAGTCATCAGCCACGAACTTGTATTCTCATCGCAGTGAAAGTCATCAGCAAGATCTTGGCATGTTCTTCAACAGATGAGCGAGTCTGCAGCTGAGGATTTTCTTGTTGCGATGGGGCTGCAATAGCTTGTCATTTTCTTCGTCAAATTGATTTAATCTCACTTTGGCTCCTTGCCAATCAGCATTGTATGCATCGAAATCTTTGTTGAGGGCTTGATCTCAGATTGAGCCTTGAGAAGTTCTTCAGGTGTCAGTCTGACAACGTTCTTCTCCAGAAGCTTCTCCTTTCTAGCTTGTGCTCTCTTTATCTCACGAGCCTTTTCAAACTTCCATTTCTCTTGAGAGATGAAATGGGTCAGCATATGACTTTGACCAGAGTCGAGGCGATCGAGCATTGGAGTGTTTGGATCCTTATGCCATAAGTCAATATAGTCAAGGATCTTCTTGGATCCGTAGCGAGGCACAGTGTTCCTTTGGCTCTGGCGGCCTTTGCTTGTCTGTCTCGATGATTTCGCAAGTTCTTCATCGAAGCCTCATCATCGAGGGCACTTGAAAGCAACATGTTTCTTTCTTGGACTTGGCCGAGGACCGCGTCCATTGTTGCTTTTGTCTTCAGCAGAGTGGGGCTGATGAGGACATTGGTGCACCGAGGAACTCGCCGAGACACGAAGCAATTGAGAAACCCCGAGTCCTTTGACATGTAGCCGATGCACAGGAGTTGAGGACTTGGAGGAGCTGCCGAGGACTTTGGTGGAGCAGGGTAGTCTCGAGGAATTTGCCGTGAGGGCGCGGCCGAGAACTTGGCCGTGAGGGCGCTGATGGTGAAGCACTTGGCTTGCGAGCAGGCTTCTTGGCATTGATTTCCTCGGCTTGACCGAGGTCTCAGCGATAGCAGCAGCAGAGAATCCTCATTGAATTTCCTCACCGCCTCCTTGGCTTGTCTTGCCAATTTTGCTTGGCGCCTATCCCATTCTTCAGAAAGTCTTCACCACTTTTGATGCTAGTGGGATCACGACTTGGCAGTGCCAATGGAGCTCTTGGGCATGGAGGATTTAAGGCTAATTTCTTCATGTACTTTGGAGTAACATATCGATATTCCTCCATTCTCGTGCCCATCTTCGCTCAATCCTCTGAATGCGCACTTTGCGCTGATTCTTGTTTTCTTTGCCAAACTTGGCTTCATCAGTGTGCAATAATCCTTGTATATTTCATCGTGATCTCGAAAGCGCCATGACCTCTGGTTTCTTTCCTCCTTTCTCAGCGGTCTCTTTCCTTCACCATTTTCTTGGATGAGGAATTTGAACAATTGAACACTCAAGAAGTATGCAGTTTTTCTTCGAGGAACGCTGCAAATGAGTTAAGTTGATGAGAACCTAGTGATTCAGCGGACATGAGTACCGTGAACAGAGTGTAGGTGCGAGGAATTTGGAGAGGTCATATGCGTTCTCAGAAGATTTTTCGAAAAGACAAGTTTTGAGGAATTTGACCAGTTGAGCCTTGAGGAATTTCACTAAGCGTTCTTGTCTTAGGTTCCAGAGTTGTACAGATTGAAAATCCGCACAATTGAGGAATCTTGAAGAAATGAGTGCTTAGAGATGGATCAAGAGCATACAGTGTGTGAGGTGTTCATATGTGAAGATTTGAAGAATAAAACACCTTTGAAGATTTTCAGAAAAGTTTGAGAATCAAAGCGAGTAATAAAAGTGACTTTTAATTACCCGAACTGAAGAACACGACGAACAGAGATGAACAGCGATGAAGTTCGTCAAGTTAGATCTCCCACGCCCTAACTTGGCAGAGGAAGACGGCTACGGCGGCAGCGGAGTGAAGATTTCCGCAGCCTGCGCGAGTACGACGGCGACGAGGTCGAGACAGTGAAGCTCTTCCTCACCGGCGGCGATGGAGTAGCGGTGGCGCTAGGGTTTGAGGAGAGCTCGAGCGAGAGACAGCGACCGAGCGGAGTAAATGAAGTAAGGAAGGGGAAAGGGGTATTTATAGCCACGGTAAAAACTGTTCGCCCGAAGATTTTGGGACGAACATGCCCCTGCCCTTTCTTCTTCACGCGACATGTGTCACCCACGTATTGTGCAGATGAGATCGTGTAAGATCGTGGGTGAATAAAATAATGCATCGTGGGATGCGGAACGGTTTGAGCGGTAAACCCGAAAATCTGGATAAGATTTGTTTTAAAGTTTCGTTCGCAATTTCTTCAGATGACAAGGACACAGTGAAGACTTTGAACGAGTTTCAATCAGAACGCACATGAAGAATTTGTGAATAGATTGGGTTGAGTGTAGCATAGAGGGGGAAGGGTCCGATCACATTCACTTAGCAGAAATCACAACTTGAAGAAATAGCAATAAGTGAATGCTGTAGAGGACATAAACTCATATATATATATATATATATATATATAGCCAATGAAGAAAAATGACGGAAATAGTGAAGATTTTGCAAATTTGAAGAATTTGAAAAACTGAAGACTTTCAAAAATGAGGAAAAACTCAAATTGAAGATTTTCAACTTTTTGTGGTGGCGTGACCCATCAGATAAGAATGATGATTTCAGACACGCGTACAATTGTCGAGGGTTACGAGAATCAAATTCTTCATTAATTTCTTCACACTTAGAGTGTTATTCTTCATTGATTGAAGAAAACGTTTCTTCATGTGTTGCACATCTAAGTCATCAATTCGCATAAGGGTTAGGATGTGTGTCCTTTTCAAAGAACATTCAAGATTCTAAGATATTTAGCTCACACCGCAACTTGCTAAATCTCTTCTCATCCAAGGGCTTAGTGAAGATATCAGCTAGCTGTTCTTGATCTTCACATGCTCGATGGAGATGTCGCCTTCAACACATGATCACGAAGAAAATGATGACGAATCTGGATGTGCTTAGTCTTCGAGTGCTGAATCGGGTTGTGAGCAATCTTGATGGCACTCTCATTGTCGCAGAGGAGAGGCACATTCTTCACGTTGACGCCATAGTCCTTGAGGGTTTGCTTCATCCAAAGCAGCTTGAGCACAACATGAGCCAAGATCAATGTATTCAGCTTCAGCGATGAGACGGTGATACGCAGCTCTGTTTCTTCGAGGACCAACAAACCAAAGATCGTCCGAGGAAATGACAAGTGCCGATGTTGACTTGCGGTCCACATGATCACCAAAGATAGTCGAGTCGAAATATCCAATGAGATCAAAAGCAGAGCCCTTGGGGTACCATAATCCTAGTGTTGGTGTGTGAGCTAGATATCAAGAATATGCTTCACAGCCTTATGGTGTGATTCCTTCGTGCAGCTTGAAATCGGGCACACATGCAAACACTAAGCATTATATCCGGCCTAGATGCACATAAGTACAATAAGGAACCAATCATGGAGCGGTATACCTTGTGATCAAGTCAATACCATTTTCATCGATTGCATAGATGGCCATTTGTGGGCATAGGAATTTTGACGCTTTGCAATCTTGCATGCCGAATTTCCTCAAGACATCTTTGAGGTATTTCTCCGAGATATGAATATGCCATTGCGCTGTCGATTTAATTTGAAGACCTAAGAAGAATTTCAACTCTCCCATCATAGACATTTGATATTCTTCACTCATCATATAGGCAAATTCATCACTATAACGTTGGTCAAGACAGCCAAAGATAATATCATCAACATAAATTTGGCACACAAATAGTTCACCATCATATGATTTAGTAAAAAGAGTAGGGTCGAGTGAACTGGTGTGAAGCCATTCTTCACGAAGAATTCCTTCAATGTATCATACCACGCCTAAGGGGCTTGCTTGAGGCCATAGAGAGCCTTATTGAGTCTCAAGACTTTGTCGATTCTTGGGATCTTCAAAACACGGGGTTGAGCAACATATACTTCTTCCTCAAGCTTACCATTGAGGAATGCACTTTTCACATCCATTTGATATAAGATGATATCATGATGGTTAGCGTAATCAAGTAATATCTGAATAGCCTCAAGTCTAGCAACAGTGCAAAAGTTTCATCGAAATCAATTCCTTCAACTGTGTGTAGCCTTGAGCTACTAGTCGTGCCTTATTCCTCACCACAAGGCCATTTTCATCTTGCTTGTTGCGGTAGATCCACTTTGTGCCAATGATATTATGCTTGCGAGGATCCGGGCGATTGACCAATTCCCTGACATTGTTCAGCTCGAATCGATGTAATTCTTCTTGCATAGCTTTGAATCCACTCCGGCCGAAATGCTTCATCTACCTTAGTGGGCTCTGTGATAGAGACAAAAGCATAGTGCCCACAAAAGTTAGATAAATGTGATGCTTTTGAGCGTGTGAGAGGACCTCAGTGCGCTAATGTCATCGATGATCTTCTCCACTTGCACTTCTTTTGCAACGCGGGATGAGTTGGTTGTCGTGAGGATTTTGATCAGCATTTTCTTCAAACCATTTTCCTCATCATGTTCTTCGTGCATCACTCGACGTTCTTCATGAATAGGAATGAATTCTTCATTGAGATTCTTCATCGGAATGACATCCTCGGTTGCCTTGAGCTTGATAGCATCTTCAGTGCTGGTTCATCTAACACGAAGGTAGGTGCTCTCTTTGCGAGCCATTAGTTTCATCGAACCGCACATCTACAATGTCAACAATCTTGTGAAGAACAATGTTGAAGACTCTGTAGGTGTCGAGTCCTTTCCGTAACCAAGCATAAAACCTTCATGTGCTTTGGTGCAAATTTAGAGTTGTGGTGAGGATCTCTAATCCAACATTTAGCAATCAAGACTTTGAAATAACTCACATTGGGTTTCTTGTCGTTGAGGAGTTCATAGGCGCCTTCTTGAAGAATTTGTGAAGATATACTTTGTTGATGATGTGGCAAGCAGTATCAATTGCATCAATCCAAAAACGCTGAGGCGTTTTGTATTCATCAAGCATAGTGTGAGCCATCTCAACAAGAGTTCTGTTCTTGCGCTCCATGACGCCATTCTGCTGAGGAGTATAGGGAGCAGATAACTCATGAGTAATACCAAGTTCATCAAGATATGCATCAAGACCGGAATTCTTGAACTCACTTCCATTGTCACTTCTGATATGCTTGATCTGCACACCAAAGTTGGTTGAAGCCCTCGAGGAAAATCGTTTGAAGACTTCCTGCACTTCATGTTTGTAAGTAACAATGTGTACCCATGTATATCGAGAATAATCATCAACAATGACAAAACCATATAGAGATGCATCATTAGTGATTGCTGAGTAATGATTAGGTCCAAGAGGTCCATGTGAAGCAATTGAATGGACGGGTAGTGGTCATGATAGTCTTCATTTGGATGCTTGGCCTTGGTCATTTTTCCAGCTTCACATGCTCCGCATAAGTGATCCTTGAGGAATTTGACATTCTCAATGCCAATGACATGCTTCTTCTTCGCAAGCGTGTTCAAATTCCTCATGCCTGCATGACCAAGTCGTCGATGCCATAGCCAGCCTTCGAAGCTTTTGCAAGTAGACACACGGCTGGTTGTGGTCCCAGAGAAAATCAACAATATACGATCTCCTCTCCTAAAGCCTTGAAGACTTTGGAATTGTCGACTTCCATAATCACAACACAGCGATATTTGCCAAGACAACAACCATATCAAGATCACAAAGCATTGAGATCGACATGAGATTGTATCCTAAGGACTCAACAAGCATGACTTTGTCCATGTGCTTATCCTTAGAGATAGCAACCTTACCAAGACCCAATACATGACTTTTGCCTTTGTCAAGAAAGATAATATGCTTCAGAGGTGACGGTGATAAGGAGCATCCATCAATAGATTCTTGTCACCATCATGTGATTTGTACATCCACTATCGAGGACCCATTCGGTGGTTTTGGGTTGATCATCCTGCAGATGAATTAGTGTAACTTACAATCTCATATGCTTCATCGGTGAAGAATATGATATCAAGTTCATCGATGAATTTCATCAAGCGATAAACAGATATAGCAAGATGAGGACGTGTGAAATGAAAGTTCATTTCATCATGATTTGCTGCGTCCTTTCGAGCAATTTTGTCAGTCCCAAAGAAATTCTTGAGACGTTAGAGCACGTGCGGAGATCTGACCCTGCAGAAGAGATTAGTTCTTTTCTTCACCACCCACATCCGGAGGGTGGCAAAGAGTTCATCATTCTGCGAGCACCATATGAGAAAGGTGGCAAAGATGCCAAACCATTTCGCTTCACATAAGAGGGTTAGGGTAAGCATATGAATAAGCAGAGTAATTCCTTGAGGACTTATGAACATAATGGTTTCAAGAATAATGCACATATTCATAACCCTTAGCTCTACCCTGCGAGACAGAGTTGTTAGCACGATTATAATCATATGAGGACTTTGATCCATGCGAAGAATTTGGTCCATATGAAGAATTTGATCTGGGGTTCCTGTTCTTCACAGGTGGTGTCATGAGGACATTCACCTGAAGACTTTCAACACAACTTTTGGGAACACAGATTTTCTTCATAGGGGAACCATTCTGCGATTAGTGCCAACATATCTAGCAAATACTTCACCATTCGATTTTTGAACAGTTTATAGTTGGAGTCAAATGACTCATCGGAAGAATGAGGAGGTTCACATGTAAAGCCGATAAGTTAGATGGATCAACTGGAAGTCCCTTTGCAAAACCCATGAGGTTTTGGGGTACCGCTTCGGGCTTCCAATATGTTCCATCAAGATTGAGTTTCCTCTCAAAGGCAATACCCTCTTTCCTAGGGTTTCGTTGAGGATCTGCTTTTGAGCACATCACAAAGTGTCGATGCCCTTTGAGGCTTTTGTACATGCTGTCATGTACAATTCCTTCAACCTGCATTGTCGGTGATGCTAGCAATGTCCTTAGATGAGGAATTAGTGACGGCAGAGGCAGATGAAGAATTTGTAACAGTTGAAGCATTTGAACATTCAGGTGAAGAATTAGCAGATTCACGTTCAATGCACTTTAAGCATGGGGGAACAAATTCTTCCTGAGAAGCGCTGATTTGTTGAGCTAGTAATGAATTGCGCTCCTTCTGAAGATCTTCATAACACACTCTTAGCTTCTCAAGATCTTCCTTTCTTTGAACAGATTCAAGAGAAAGCTTCTCGTGATCTTGCTTTTCTTGAAGAAATTCATAAGAAAGTTTCTCATGATCAGACAAGAGAGCGTTATGATGACCTTGAAGGTTATCAAACCTAGACCGAAGTCTCTGAAGATTTTCAGTCAAGGCTTTAGTGCGATCCATTTCTTCACCCAACATATCGTCACTTTTATCTAGCATGTTTTGAACCTTTTCAAGAGCCCGTCGTTGTTTCACAGCAATCTTAGCAAGTTTAGAGTAGCTGGCTTGAGATCCTCATCAGATTCATTCTCACTAGATTCAGAGGAGTTGTATTTGAGTACCTTAGCACCTTTCGCCATGAAGCAATAGGTGGGAGCGTAGCCATCATTATCTTCATCAGGCTTGTCGGTGGAGTCAGTTTCTTCAGTGTTGAAGATGGATTTGCCGACGAAAGCGTGTAAGGGCAGACTCGCCACACCGCACTCAGATTCTTGAGCGCCTCCTCTTCATCATTTTCCTCAGACTCAGCTTCAGAGTCCATTTCCTTGCCAATGAATGCCCGAGCCTTCTTGGAGCTGCTCTTCTTGTGAGATGAAGACTTCGAGGATTTTGATGACGAAGATTTGGCGAGTTATTCTTCTTCCTCGCATCATCAGAACTGTAATCCTTGTATTTCTTCTTCTTCATTTCCTTTTCCCACTGAGAACAATCTTGAATATAGTGACCAGGCTTCTTGCATTTGTGGCAAAGCCTTCTCTTATAGTCATTGGATGAGGAATCATTGCCTCTTGAGGATTTTCCAAAGCGACCACGTCTTGTGAACTTCTGGAATTTCTTCACAAGCAGTGCTAGATCCTGGCTCGATTCTTGAGGTCACCAAGGCTACTACCGTAATCCTCATATTCGAGTCGACACAGCCTTGGCCTTCGAGGCACGTGGTTTGCCATAGTTTGAACCATAGAGATCTCTCTTTTCAGAAGTCGGAACTCGTGAGTGTTTAGCCTTCGAGGATATCGGCAGGATCAAGCAACTTGTAGTCAAGACGTTCTTGTATCATCAGTCCCAGTATCAAATGAGGAATCAGCGATCTCAACAGTTTCTTCACAACTTCATGATCAAGAATGTCGGTGCACCGAGGGCTTGAAGCTCATTTGAGATGTCGATGAGGCGATCAAAGGTTTGTTGGACATTCTCATTGTCGAGTCTTTTGAAGAGGTTGAAGAGATTCGAAGAACATCGACTCGAGAGTCACGCTGAGTTGAAACTCCTTCATTTACTTTGGACAGCCTATCCCGATAAGCTTAGCGGTTTCCAAAGCACTCACTCTTCCATACCGTCCTTTGCTCGATGGCCACATATGATATTCTTCGCTTGAGAATCGAGTTGTTTGAATCTCTTCACATCGGTAGCGTTCGGTGAGGGAGTGACAGAGGGACACCATTTTCCACAACATACCGTAGATCGTTATCAATTGCCTCAAGATGCATTCGCATCTTGTTCTTCCATAAGAGGGGTAGTCCGTTCCATCAAAGGTAGGACACCCAGCCGAGACCTTGATCATACTGCGGTCGACATAACTAAAACTCCAAAGGTTAAACCAAAATCACACGTAACAAGGGAGTACCTTGCTCGATACCAATTGAAAGTGCGTTATATCGACTAGAGGGGGGTGAATAGGCGATTTTTATGAATTCTTCACTGAGGAATTTGCTGGTGAGGAAATTCCTTAGCGAAAAACTACTTGCAATGAATAAGTACAAAGAAGTAAACATAACAGGATACAAACATAGTCATCATGATGAAATGAAGACTAGCACAGAGCACAGAAAGTGTAAACACAGATAACAAGATGAAGACAACAGATGAAGAAATTGAACGAGGAATTTGTGAAAGTCTTGATCAAAGCATTCAAACACGATATGAACAACATACAACACAAGAATGAGGAAATGAAAGAGTTGAGGAAATAGAACCGGTTAGTTGGTGAAGACAATGATTTGGTAAACCAGTTCCAAGCGATGTCTCGGTTATGCGTCCGGTTGGAGCGGCCGAGTATTTAAACTCGAGGACACGCAGTCCGGACACCCGATCTCGAGCCGCAACTCAGACACCCAGTCCTCACCGTATTCTCCTTGAACTAAGACTACGTAGGCCTCGTCCAATCACTCGTGGTAAGTCTTGGTGACTTCCAAACCTTCACAGACTTGGTCACTCGGCGATCCACAATTCCTCTTGGATGCTCTAGACCTTGGCGCCTAACCATCCGGAAGAAGCACAGTCTTCAAAGGTAACAAGCGTTGGATCCACGCAGATCAATTTCTTCATGATGCTCAATCACTTTGGGTTTGTGCGGGTTTGGTTTTGGGATTTTCCTCACTTGATGATTTTCGCTCAAAGTCCTCGGAGGATGGGTTGCTCTCGGATGACAAGTGTCAAGTTCTCTCGAGCAGCCAACCAGCTAGTGGTTAAAGGGGCGGCTATTTATAGCCTAGGAGCAGCCCGACATGATAAGACATAAATGCCCTTCAATGATATGACCGTTAGGTGGATAAGATATTTTGGACAGCCGCCAAGAAGACAAGAACGGTCGAAATTTGACTCTCAAATTCCTCGGGGCTATCATGTTCCTCCTTTGTGTAGGCAATTCAGACCGGCGAATTCCTAACTCCTCGGTCGAGCAAAGTCCTCGGTGACTGTAAGAACTGTGTCTCATCATCAAGAAATTGACTGAATCAGTATGAGATTTCAATGGCTTCACTCGAAGGGATTGGTAGGTGTAGGATTTTAGTTGAGCATCACATGGAAATTTTTCCTTAGTATTTCCTCGAACCCCTTTAACAATGACGGTGTTTCCTATGACTCAAGAAAGAGAAAATGGAACTACGAAAACAAAAGTCTTCACGATTCATATTTCTCAAATGAATACCAAGTCTTCAAGGTCACACCAATTTCTTCACTTTCAAAGTATTCAGAAAGTCTTCAGAATATCAAAGTCTTCAGTCGAAGAACTTCATTTTTAGGGTCGACTTTCTCTCAGAATATCAAACTCCTCATAGACTTATAGACCTGTGTACACTCACAAACGCATCAGTCACTTAACCTATAAGTCTTCAATACACCAAAATCACTAAGGGGCACTAGATGCACTTACAGGCTCGCAGCAAATCACTCGGATCCGCATTTTGCTTATATTCCTCAAACTTGACCGCTGTCAGCTGGGAATCGGCAATCTTTGAGCCTTTCTGGAAACACTCTTCTGCCTTTTTCCGATCACCAGTGATAGTGATCACTCCTTTGGGACCGGGCATCTTCAGTTTGAGGTAGACGTAACATGGTCGAGCCATGAACCGTGCGTAAGCTGGTCTCCCCAAAATAGCGTGGTACGCGCTCTGAAAATCCACGACCTCAAACGTCAGCTTCTCCTTGCGAAAATGCTTTGAATCACCAAACACCACGTCTAGAGCTATTTGACCGAGTGGCTCGGCTTTCTTTCCTGGTATAACTCCATGAAAGCTCATGTTACTGGTGCTCAGTCGGGACATCGGAATGCCCAATCCCTTCAGCGTGTCCGCATACAATAAGTTCAGTCTGCTACCACCGTCCATCAGCACCTTCGTCAGCCGAGTGCCTTCGACAACCGGGTCGACCACCAAAGCTTGCCTCCCAGGGGTGGCAATCTGAGTCGGGTGGTCAGACTGGTTGAATGTGATGGGCGTTTGGGACCATCTCAGATAACTAGGTTTCGTCGGGGCAACCATGTTCACCTTACGGTTAATGACCTTCAGTCGGCTTGCTTTCCACATCCGCGAAAATCATCAGAGTGGAGTTGACATGTGGATATCCTCCCTCACTGTCCTCCTTGTCTTCGGCCTTGTCCGACTCATTTTCCTTGTCCTTGGACTGTTTTCCTTGGAACTGCTGGATCAGGAGTCGACACTGGCGAGTGGTATGCTTCGGGTAGATGATATTACCCTCTTCATCTTTTTTCGTGTGGATGTGACACGGCATATCCATCACGTCATTTCCTTCTTTATCCTTCACCTTCTTAGGGTTCCAGGATCCTTTGGGTTTCCCTTTGAACTTGCCCTGAGTCACGGCCAGAGCCTCTCCAGGAGCTGCTGGTTCGCCTTCCGCTTCGCTCCGATGTGTTCCCTTCTCCGATCGACTCGGCTTGTACTTGCCGCTCGAGTCGGTCTTCCTCTTCGCCGTTGGCATACTTGGTAGCAATCTCCATCATCCGACTCGTGGTCATGTCTCCGGTTCTACCAAACTTCAAACTCAATTCTCTGTTCTTAACACCATCCTTGAAGGCGCAGATCGCCTCGATGATCGACACGCTTCTCCACGGTATGATGCAAAGTGATCCATCTCTGAATATACTCTCGAGAGTCTCATTCGTCTTCGCACACAGACTTGCAGCTCACAATCCAGCTGGTCGCTTGTAAGTTCCTTCAAATGTTACGATGAACACTGGGACAGATCTTCCCAAGTGTAAATGCTGCTAGGAGGTAACTCGATTCAACCATGCTCGCGTAACCTTCCAACATGAGGGGCAAATGCTTCATGGCCACCTCGTCATTCCCGCCACCAATCTGAACCTCCACTCGGTAGTCCTCAAGCTAGGTTTCGTGCTTAGACTCACCAAAGAACTTGCTTACTCCAGTTGCCAACCCGGTTGGGGGAATCACCGCAGCTCGATAACCCTCTTTGAAACATTCTCGGACCGTAAACATGCACTCGATCGCCAGGGCGATCTCTGTCGGGGCCGCCCCGATGGGCTTTGTTTCGGTCGACCAAGCCTTGCACGATGATGGATCGCGCGTCGAAGCCTGGTTCCCGGGTGTCGACTGGAGCTCTTCGCCCCACACTGTGTTGACGCCTGTCATCCTGCTGCCGAGGAGCGTAAGACCCATCCCTCAGGGAGGGAGTGGGCACTCGACGCATATCATCACGATCATGTCGGTCACCGTATTGGTCTCGCCGATTCTCGCGTCCTTCATGCCACAGAGGCGATCTGGGACTGTGAGCCGACTGAACCGTATTCGCAGCGACGGATCGACTGAGGAGGGGGGGTGGCTTATATAGTGTCTGTCAGACCCCTCCGGCCCTCAGTAATGCGGGGTTTAAAGTACATTAAGTCTAGGCGTTACTGGTAACGCCTCACATAAAGTGTCCTAAATACCATAAAGTCTACTTAATTACAGACCGTTACGGTACAGAGTGCTTCTTGACCTTCTGGTGATCGAGTGTGTGTTCATGGTCGAGTCCTTCGAGTCTGTCGAGTGAAGTCCTCCTTGGTCGACTGGAAGGTAGTCTCTTCTAAGGGTGTCCTTAGGTGGGGTACTTAGATCAGGTCTATGACCCTACCCTAGGTACATGACTCCATCAGCAGATACACCCGCGCCGGCTTGTCCTTCTTCGCGATTACGGCCGCCGCCGCGTCCTCCGGCACCACCACGGCCTCCCACAGCCCGGCCGCATCAAGGTTCGCCTCCACCTTGATTGACCAGGCCGTGTAGTTGTCGCCGATGAGCAGTGGCACCGACTGCGGCAGCGATCCGGTCGCTCCACCGGCGTACGGGGCGATGGACATCGCCGGCGCGCCCTGACCAGAACGTGGCTCTGATGCCAATTGTTGGAATCGCCAGTCCCTCGCCTCGCTCCGCCATGCTCTCTCTGACGCCGTCGCGCGCGCTCACCAGAGAGAGAAGGAAGAAATTCAGAGAAGTTCAGAGAATACGGTGGACACAGGAGTTTTTCCGGCGCTCGAACGCCTCCTTCCTTACCTCGAGCACGAACTCGACTTGTCACACTATTACAACGGCACCGTGCGGCTTTATACCCCGAGCCAGCGCACCGGGCACGCACCCACGCCTGCACTCGCACCCTGATCGTGCCCGCGCTCTCCGCGCTCTGACCGCGCCCGCGCCGCGCCCGAACGCGCGCTTCTCGCGGTGAGCCTCGCTGGATCACGCCCGGTCAGCCCGCACGGCTCGCCAACAGCCCTACACACACACGCACGCCTACGGTGTACACTTGCACAGCCACCCCATGCACCACACGCACGCATGCACACACTACTCGCCGCAGACCCGACGCGCCCGACCCGGCCAGCCCGCGCCCATACACGCACTGGTCGCGTCCGGTGCGTCGCTGCGGCTTATTCGCCCAACAGCGAGGCCTTCGAAGAAAACAAGGTGGTACAAGACAGCGCCCAGCCGCACTTTTGTTCCTGGTGTCTCCTAATCCTAGTTGCGTACTGGCGTTCATACATTCTCTCGTCGTAAAACAATCCTTTACGTTGCTCTAAAAATATATCTTCAGAATGATATGAGTTGGTTCTCTGAAAATGAGCTTCTACATGGACAGTCGACACACATATATAACTCGGCCGGGCTCGTGGAATACATGTGCCCGAACTGACTTGCCTTTATCACTGAAGATTTTCAGTCATAGTCCGTCACACAACCATGTTCTGCGAATCTTAGTTTTAAGTGAGGAGTGATACTTCATACTCCCTCCTTTCCGGTTTATAAGGCTCAAATCTCAAATCTCATCAACCAAGGCATTTTGTGAGTGGAGGAATGTATCTCGTACTTTACAAAACTATCCCAATTAAACTCATGCATTAATTTGGATTAATTGCAGTACATGCATGCTTGGCCACTAGATAAGTAGGAACATTACATGCATTGGTGTGTTCCTCTTTAATTCTTGCATGCGAAGATTTAATGCGCATTGGAAACTAAAAAAGAGATGGAGATGAGCCCTCCAAATTGAAAAAACAAAAAAAAATTAAGATAAGCCTTATAAACCAGAAAGGAGAGAGTAGTTTAGACAAGCAACCGTCAATCAAGCCAAAACACTGAAATTAGTACTCTCTTTGGTCCAAATTAATTGACACTGCTTTAATACAACTAATACAAAGTTGTATAAAAGCAACGTCAATTAATATGGACAAGAGGAGTAGCAAAAATGGATCAATAGTACAAATAGATACTCCCTCCGTTCCAAAATAGATGACCCAACTTTGTACTAAAGTTAGTACAAAGTTGGGTCATCTATTTTAAAACGGAGGGAATAGTTCAAGACATACTGATAGAGTTAAACTATCACTGATGTCTATACATCCAACACGGATTAATCCTGGCGACCGTGTGGGACGTACGTGCTACCTAAACAGACCATGTACACTGCGTTGCTTACGGTCTATGTTAGAATTAATCAGAGGCGCGTAGTCGATTTACCGAGGATCAAGCAATCGCACGAGGCACAACACCAAGATTTGTTAACGAGATTCATCGATATGGCTACATCCTCGGGGCCTGACTATGGACGCTCCTTTCCTGTGACACCGTCACAATATCGCATCCCGGCCGGCTGGGCACAGACATACGCCGCCGGCTCCCCCTGTGTGCTTGTGATATTATGTTGGCATATATTGCATCGTGTGTCTACCTCATATTATACAAGAAGCCTAGGATACAAGTGTATTGTTAGGACATGACTCCATAATCTTATCTGCACATCGTACGACTCAGAGTCCAAGTGTAACCTACCTTATACAAAATATTCTAACAGTCTATTCTCAAGAAACGTGTTTGGTGCGTGTAGCCGCGTAATATTATGACGGTGGCTTTATCCAAACAGTGTGTAATTTAGCCCTACGCAAGTTTGCATTGGAGTCAGCGGCGGCAAATTGTTTGCGCCACGGCGGAAACGATGGATTTCGGAGAGAGTCGGTCAGCAACAGTCCCGCGCGACAAAGAGCTATCGCTGCATGCTCGACATCAATTGGGGGAGAGAACCCTAAAATCTCATATCTAGACATTTCAGAAAAATCTGAAATTATTTGACAACATCCATGTGAAGTATGTCTACAACTCCAAAAATGATCAGCTCAAAACTCGATGTACATGTAGAGATTCAAAATAAAACAAAATCGAATGTGAATAGTGACAGCTTTAGGTGAATAGTACTTTGACACTATTTTGATCCAATTTTTTCTTGTTTGTTTCTATTAATGTAAGTTGAATTAGGAGCTGAAGTTTTTTGAGGATGTACATCAAACAATGATGTGTGTCTAAATTTTTTTTAAGAATGTTGAACATGTTTTTTTTTCAAAATAATGATCTCATAGATCTCACCTAATGTGAGATCTTACACAAGTCTCCCCATCAATTGGCCGTGGCGCGCAGAGCTCATGGAGTAGCTAAGCTTGTACATGGAGAGGAAGCTGACACGCACGGAGCCATTGGGGGCTGTTGAGCAAATAATCCGAGAATAGACGTATGCTTCAACAGTCACCAGTTATTGTCATTTGTGACCTATTTTCCATTGATTTTTTTACAAGAAATTTTTTGATCTACTCATCTTTAAACACGACAGTATAATGAACACCAAAAATAATAAAAATTACACTCAGATCCATAGACCACCTAGTGAGGACTACAAGCACTGAAATGGGCCGAAGATGCGCCTCCGCCATCGCCCTGAGTGTACCTCATGTGGTTAGGTTCCTTGTGGTGGAACCAACCCACCATGGTTCAAGTCCAAGACTTGGCACTGGTGCTCGTATTTTTCTGAATGTATTTCAGTCTTTTTGGCGATGTTTGTTCAGTGGCTATGAGGCATCTATACTGATACTGACTTCTCTATTTCAAGATGTTGAATCCGCTTAGTATCTCGAAGGTGCCCAAAGGGGCAAAGATGTACACTCATATCATACTAACATTATTCACGCCTACAATCAGAATGCATGGCTAATCCAAATCCCACAAACTCCATAAGACTCGGAAAAAAATGATATGGAATTAAGACAATTCAGACACGTTCGGGGACTATCAATCAAGTTAGTATCTAAGACAGTAATGGAAAATTGTGAGATAAGGTTATCGTGTAGCACAAACTATTTTTTTCCTACAAATATTTGGCATGACGCTAAGAATTGGAATTTATTGCTCAGCTTGATCATCAAAGCTTTGCACCCCAACAAAATGAAGCATAAGTCTCAATTGCCCTTGCTTAAGGTGTGTCCCCCGTTGCAACCATCACACTATTCACATCTCTATGTGCCTTTGCCTTGCGAATCCCAGCTAACTTGAGAGTTGAATGTGCTTTAGTATGACCCGTTGGATCTTAAAAACATTAGGTGCAACCTTCATTACTAGTTAGCAAGATATTCCAGAGACCACCCAATCCTAAAATGTGCTCTACTAGGTCCAATGGCATGGTCTCACAGAGTTAATTAATCTCTTTCTCTACCAATACTCACTATGGAATAAAAGAAAGCTACATTTCTCAGCGATTGGAGTGAATGGAAACTATAGTGACCTACAGAGGGAGTCCCCTGGCAACTTATATAGCCAGGTGTATAACTAAATTATTGAGTCAGTCCTCCCTCATTTTAACAACCTTTCAATGGATTTATTGTCGCAAATTTGGAGAACTTTTGGGTGGTGGCGGGAACCTCATAGTGACTCGGATTTAACTTCCTGACTATGTTACTTTCCATTCTCCAAAGCTCAATGGTTGGTTAAGTTTCCATTTTGGTATCTTCTAGAAATTGCAAACATCAACTTTAGGAAGTTCTAGATCCTAACTCTCAAAAATTAAACACTTTTAAGGATTTTGAAGTTTGTAAATTTTCATAAATTTTGACACCTTCAAAAATTTAGAAATTTAAAACTTCCAGTAACTTGGAGACATGCAAAATATTTGAATTTTTGACATTGAATTTTCAAAAAAAAGTAAATTTCAAATATGAAAGTTTCATAAAATTTTAACTTGAAAATCAATAGAGAGAGGCGACTAGGCTAGTTATAGTATGGTGGGCGCCCTGGGCTTTTGTGTTTTCTGCATGTGCCCTTGGCCAAGTATATGAAGATGTTTTAACTTTTGAACTAATGGTCAAAGCGAGCATGAACACTAGGAGCAAAACCCATGAACTAAAAGCTGGCAAATTAGATGGAGAAGTTTACCAATACAAAATTAGAACTATGACTAGACTGAGTTGTAGTTTCATGCATGCTTAGGACAAGCTCTTGAAGCAAATACGAGAGTTCCACTCACGATCCTCAATAGTACCACGAACAGTCAATGGCATGCCAATAATATGGATAGATCCAGCATATGCACTACTTGATGAAGATCTCCACAAATGCTAGCACTACTACAATCAAGATGCCTTCGGGGATACACCAGTGGGAAACCCTGGCATTGTGCCTCCCAACTCCCTCGCCCTCCCCGGCTTGTTGTATTTGTCACCGACCTTTATGACGGTTGTGACTTGCACCACACCAAAGGTGTCGGGAGTACCTCCCTCTTTCCATCATGCAATGGTGGCCTAGTTGTTGGGAGAGGAGGTGGTATAGTAGGGGGTGTGATGGCCGAGGGCCGAGGCGCGCGGATCTGGTGATCCTACATGCAGATTGGACAGTGGCAAGAATGGATTCATGTAGAATGTCTACGGTGAGGCATGGAGATCATGCGGTTGTGGCACGAAGCACCCAACACTGGGTTGAACTCGTGGGGTGGCTAGTGTCGCTCCATTCTCTCACCGTTAATAGTGCAAGCCACTAAGGCCACATTTGGTTCGGTTGAGAACTCGATCAGAGCCTTCGATCCGGGCTATGTAATATTGGCAACACCTATGGTAGGGATGGCTGCTAAGTGTTGTCGTTGCGTGCACAACAACCATGGACTAGATATTTGTTCGGCAATTGTGTTAGAAGCAATGCGATGGCATCTTCCTCTCCATCAATTTCTCCTTTGATCGCCTAGTTCAGTGTGAGCTGGTCGATAGGCCGGTGGATGGTGACTGACATCGTGTTTGCATTCTCTAAATGAAAACTCATGTCTAGCCTTCTGACTTGATCGAACGACATTGAGGTCCGCACATTGTTTCCTTTTGAAGTTGCTAGCTTAAATATCTACTTGAGGAATGATAGCCCTTGGTCTGATATTTTGGTTGGATTAACCAAGATTGGTATGAGAGCGGTGATTCCTTTTTTATGTCACAGTCTTGGAATTGCACCCTTTGTCTGCTCACATGTTTATTTTAACAACACGGGAGAGGCCCCACCTAAATTCATTTCTCAAAATGCCAAGCTAGTTTGATGGAGTTACAATTGTTGCGTCATTGTGTGGGATATGATATTGACGACGTGAAGAACTAGCACCAAACTTTCAAGAATATTTGCTAAACCTATGAGTCCAAAGGGTAAAATAAAGAATAAAAAAATTGATAGTTACATTGGTCAGGGGTTGTCATTTAGGGAATCTACTCAAATGTCGCCGCTATGTATAGCCAAATATATCTGGACAGGGCGATTTGGTGCCCAGGCCTAGATGCTCCCGAAATCGTCATCGCTGGTTCGTGCGTTGGGATGGTAAAAATTCAGTCTGACCCGTCAGAGCAGGGCCCTAGAATATTAGGAATACTCGGGGTATACGGACCGCAACAGTGCCCACGGGTGGGCCATTTTCGTAGCGTGGAATGTCTCTCCGTCGGAGCGCCGTCTTGAGCCGTGGACCAGAATGCGTCGAGTAATCCGAGCCGTGGTCCAGGACGGTAGTCTAGAGTCCAGACGTGTGCGTGTGCGTGTGCGTGTGTGGGTTCTCCCTTGGCAACTTGTGAACTTTTCTGGGTGGTCAATGAGGGCTGAGATCCACGACTGATTCGAGAAACCACGGTCCCGTGCTGTCTGCGGCGGCTTCTACTTGTTCCGGCGGCGTGGCTACGGGCTGGAGTTGCTGATGGATCCCGTGGACAGGTGAGTTTCCCTGTGTTTGTTCGTCCTTGGAGTTTGGATTGCTTGTTTTCTTTGTGGGAGGAGATCTCGCTCCATGATTTTGGTGATCCCCCCACTCGCACGCCGCCATCGCCGGTGACTGGGCATAGATTTGCAGGTTCCCACTCAAGTCTGGTGTCCCTCGTGCCGCTACCGCGCCGTCATGCCCAAACTGCTATGCCGGCGGATTCCAATGTCGGGTCAGGCAGGGCGCAACATGAAGGTGGAGGCGGCGGCGGCGAAGGGCCTGTAGGCAACATCATCAGTATAAACTATAAAACAATAGCATTGTGACCGGAAAACAAATAGCGTACACGAAGGTTGCTCTTTCCTCAATGATAACACGAACAGGTTTGCTAATACAGAGGGTTTATAGCAATGAAAAAAATAGCGCGCTGCAGCAAAATAGCGGCGACCTCAAAATATGCTATTAGCGTGCTATATCGCGCTATAGCGTGCTATTAGCGAGACATTATACACCGATATATTTAGCGAGACAATTCTCAATACGCTATAGCGTGCTATTAGCGACGCTATAGCGCGCTATTTTTTTCAGTGGTTTATAGAGCTAACACGGATAACTGGTTCAGTCATGCATAGGCATCAGTTGACAACATGATATTTCTCATATCTAGGATTATTTCACAAGTTCAATCAGGCAGCCTGATTGAGCACATCCAGGATAATTTCACATGACCAAGGCACTTAAGACACCATAATGCACCTTGAGCAGCTTGTTTCTGGTCAGCTTTCTTCCAAAATTTGGGGTCATCAAATCATTCCACAGTAGCGTCTCCGAATGACTCCATACGGACTGTCACCTTACACGTGTACCTGCAGAGTTCTTGTCCAACCCTGCCAACTTATCTAGTGCGTTCTGCGCAATCCACCGGGAGTGTGAACCCGGAAGCACCAGAGTGGAATAAAAGGTAATATCTGCTTTGTTTTTATCGATTTAAGCTATGCGTCAGTTGCAAGCAGCAATTGCTTCCGCACTCTATGTTTAAAGTGCGAGGCATTTGCCCGATTGAATGGATCATTGATGCAATTGTTAGCGTCGATAACTGTGTTGTGTGTACGATATTTCCTCTGTATAAATACATGTCGTCTGGTTATACAGATGTTCATTCAATTTGGAAAGTGAATTTGTTCCGTGGTAATTTCAGGTTGTGGCTGGGCAGTGCACCACCAGACAGAACTCCGTGTGCATTGAGAATGAGTGCGTTGGAACAGTCTATTTGGAAATTCACGGAGAGCCCATGTAAAGTGTGATCAAACCTGAACTTGGCAGATTAAAAATTGTACAACATCATTTGCAGTCTCTTCGGATCTGTTGAGAAAGTGCCAGAGTACTTTGCGGAACATATGTGGAAGATTATTCATGAGCAAGCAGATGATGATGTGAGGACAACTTTGGATGTTTTCACACATATTGTTGCTGTTGACTCATACACTACATGTCTGAGTTATTGAAGACAGCCAGAGCAAGATCAAGAATTTGATGTGGACAAATGGGAACAGTCGCATGAGCAAATGATGATGTGAGCACAACTTTGGATGTTTTCGCACATATTGTTGCTGGTGACTCATACACTACATGTCTGAGTTATTGAAGACAGCCAGAAAAAGATCAAGAATTTGATGTGGACAAATGGGAACAGCCGCATGCTGTACCGGTAGTTTGGTGATGTAGTCACTTTTGACACGACGCACAGGACGAATCTGTATGACATGCCATTAGGCCATTTGTTGGGGTGAACAACCATTTCCAGTGCATTATTTTGGTAGGGGTTCTAATGAGGGACAAGCAGATCGAAAGTTTTGAATGGGTATTCACTAAGCCCCGGAAACAATCCTCACAGGTTCATAACTGTATGTAGTATGCTGGTATCATCATTAATTTTGCATAAGTTTTCCCATGCTGACTAGTGATTGTCAAACTTTGCATATCAGAACAGAGCTATGGAGGTGCCAATCAGCAACTGTATCCAGACACTCAACAAGGCTATGGAGTGCCTAGGTCCTTTGTACACAAAGAAGAATGAGTTCAGATCTGAATTCCACAAGGTTGTGAACCACAAACTACGATGATGATGACGACGGATGGCTGCCATGAACGCGAGGATCAGGACGTGCAGGTACGACCGTACGTGGACTCTGCTTAGGTCTCTTCTGGTTCAGGGAGTAAGCAGGTCACTGCGTTGACGCAATGGTACAGGTCGTGGACAGCTACACTTCGGAGACGGCTACAGAACTCCTTGCATTTTCAGTGGGAGGTGGTACAACTGGAACCCCGCCCGGTTATGATCTTCAAGCAGGAGCTGGACGACAAGATAGAAGATGCATCCCTGGAAGAAGGTTTCGGCGAGGACGATGCAGGCACCGGAGCGTTGGCTGACGATGATGGTGGTGACTCGGATGTGGACGACGGATCTGACATAATGTATGTTGTCGAGGAAGTTGAATCCGCTGGGGAGGATGATGTTAGCAGCAGAGGAGGAAAGCGATGGTGTACGCAGGCAGAGCACTCTTCTTTCAGTTCTTTGTGTGGTGTCCGTCCTGACGCAAGGAAGAATTCGGGAGTGCATTAAAAAGTGTGATGCCAATGTGTATGTGATGCTTTCCGATTGTCAACTCGAGTTTCTTGTATATATAAGCTTAAAAAGTTTTTCTGCTTTGCCATCCTGGATTAGAATACACAACACCCCGTAACATAGAATCTGTTTGGAGGACGAACGCTCTATCTCTGCATGACAGCTGGTGGTTTGTTTGCGCGTGCATGCGACGACGGAGACGGCTCAGTCTGGATCAGGATATTGGCTGAGCCGTGGGCGGATTAGCTGTTCCACCGAGCTGCCGTCATATTTAATGCACCGGCAACCTGGTCTTTTTTACTACGGTAGCTATGATATACGGAGAGAAATACCATGGGCGGCACAGATCCCCATCCTATTGGACAACCCTGATTTCAGGATCATCTGAGCACGGGCTCAGAAAGGAATATCCGAATATATCTTCTCTTTTGCCATGACACAACCATTGTAACTCCAGCCAACTAGCTTGGCATTTTGAGTAATCGATTCATGTGAGGACCTCTCCCCTAGTGATGGTTCAGTGAACGGATCAGTTCATGGTTATTGGGTTTGTCATAGGATATTGGAGATGTTGCCGCGAGGCAGGTCCTATATGGATGGCCTTGAGTTTTTATTTGCTTTATTGAAACAACTATATTTGTGGCATCAATATGTTCGCTTTAATTGATATTCTTTTTTCAACAACTAGCACGGTGGCCCTCGCAAATGCAGGCGCATCATCATTAAATTAGAAGTGACTGAGAAATGAATATTCACATTATGATAAAACTATATTCACGTTCCATAATCATCCTAAATGTAATCGCCCGCAATATCTGCAGCGAAGATAATACGGTCTGACATATGATCCATCTAAACAGTTTTTTCTATACATAGGAATTTTATTATTATTTTTACCGAGAATACCATGGGCATCCATTTCTCATGAAAGTAAATACAGGAGTACAATGGGCACCAATGTTTGGATTTCCAAAAAATCCAGATTTTTTAAAATTTTCCTGGTACTTTTAGTACTACATTCGCATAGGGGTGTGTGAGCCACCAGTCCGCATCCGTACACACATACTATGCTGACATTATTCAACGCCTACAATTTCCAATGAGTGGATGACCTTGAACCAATTAAACAGAAAAGAAGAAATTTTAAGATGGTCCCAGCTATTGTGGGTCATTCATTATTTTTTATCTACGGTTCTAGAAAAAATGTGGTGACCTATTACCTCATCTCTACTCCTAATGAAGCAGTTGGTGAATAGTCTCCACGGTTTATTTTCGCTGGTTTTTTCGTCTCTCCTCCCACCAACCCCTCTCATCCTGGTCCATCGGTTTATTTTTCTCTCCACTCTTTATTACAACCAGGACTTTCCTACCGTATAACAAATCATGGATCTAACTTCCTTAAATTATTCATATCAATCAATTCCTTTTATTGGTTCAATTTGTCTTAGGAAACAAATAACAAATTTTTAAGAAACAAATAATAGGTTTGAATCTAACTTTCCTAACTTATCTAAATCAATCGATTTCTCTTATTAGTGAAATTTGTTTTAGAAAACAAATAACAGACACGTCACAAACTTTCCTCCCAATAAATAGTTTCTTAACATTTGCAAACTTTCCTAATCAGACACGTCACAAACGGGCAGGTACTGATATCATGTTACCAAACAATAAAATCTCATCTGCATAGAAATCAGTTCAAAATCCTAACTTTTCTAAATTTTTACCTTTCCTTGATAACATCCAATATTTCCTATGTTTTCCACCTATTGAAGGAAATCACCCCTCCATCGATATTAGCATTTTTTTGGAATGAGATCTCCGGTTATGATTTTTTGCGATTCTTTCCAATTGTGACCTCTCCTTCCGCTCCGGCTCCTTCTCGCATAATCACCTCCACCACAGCCAGCTGACGCCACCCTAGACCTCTTGCCTCTCCATACCTTCTTCACCACCTCCTCCTCGTACTCCATTGACAATCCCTCTGCCACATTTGTCCACGGCGGTGTCGAGGGCATGGCGCAATAGTGTACCAGTGGTAGAGCAGCGCATAGCAGCAGGAAGAAGCACGCGGCAGGCGAGGCGAGCGACCGACGGTGGAGGGCAGAGATGCGGCCTGTGGTGAGGGGCGGCGGCAGAAGATGGCGCGATAGGAGGCGGCGCGAGGCGGGGCGCGACAATGGGCGAAGCGAAGGATAGGCGGCAGCAGACGGGCGAAGCGCAGCCAGGCTAGAGTGTGACGCGCGGCGTGGTGTCGTCGCCGACGGGCACAAGATGCGCAGATGGCTGTGGCGGCGTGATGGCAACGGCAGCGCGACGGACGCGATGTGGCACGTGCGTGGGCATGGAGAGCCAGAGAGGGAGTGGCCCACGGGCGCGGAAGAAGAGCTGAAGGCTCGTGCATGGGCGCGCATAGGAGCGGGCATGTGCCACGGGGTAGCTCGGTGGCCACCCCTGCAATGGCCATGGCGGACGACGGTTCTCGGCCATGGCGAAATACCTAACGAGAGCAAACGAGAGGGGAAACTGGGGAAAGGCAAGAGGAGATCACGGTGGTGTCAATGGCACCCTCGGGGAAGATAGGGGAGCTCAGGGCGGCGTGGATCTAATGGCAATGTCGGGTGGCTGAAGTGTTGGGGAACGTAGCAGAAATTCAAAATTTTCCTACGTGTCACCAAGATCTATCTATGGAGAAACCAGCAACGAGGGGTAGGAGAGTGCATCTACATACCCTTGTAGATCGCTAAGCGAAGCGCTCAAGAGAATGGGGTTGAAGGAGTCGATTGCCGTGATCCAAATCACGGAGATCCTAGTGCGAATCTAACGGCACCTCCGCGCTCAACACACGTGACAGCCCGGTGGCGCCTCCCATGCCTTGATCCAGCAAGGAGAGAGGAGAGGTTGAGGAAGACTCCATCCAGCAGCAGCACAACGGCGTGGTGGTGATGGAGGAGCGTGGTAGTCCAAACAGGCTTCGCCAAGCACCGCGAGATATGAGGAGAAGGGAGAGAGGTATGGCTGCGCCAACAGAGAAGAAACTCATGTGTTGGGCTGCTCCTATGCCTCCAATATATATAGGGGAGAGGGGCTGCGCCCCACCCAGGTTTCCACCCTAGGGGCGCGGCCAGCCCTAGATCTCATCTAGGGGCGGCCAAGGGGTGGAGAGGGGAACTTGCCCCCAAGCAAGGTGGGCGCCTCCCAAACCCTAGGCGCTTGGGCCTTGGTGGGGCGCACCAGCCCACCGGGCTGGTTCCTCCCACACTTGGCCCATGTAGCCCTCTGGGGCGGTGGCCCCACTTGGTGGACCCCGGACCCTCCCTGGTCCCAGACGTTACCGATAAAACCCAAACTTTTCCATGACCAAAACAGACTTCCCATATATAAATCTTTACCTCCGGACCATTCCGAACTCCTCGTGACGTCCCGGATCTCATCCGGACTCAACAACATTCGTAACCACATACAAACTTCCTTTATAACCCTAGCGCCATCGAACCTTAAATGTGTAGACCCTACGGGTTCGGAGACATGTAGACATGACCGAGACGTTCTCCCATCAATAACCAACAGCGGATCTGGATACCCATGTTGGCTCCCACATGTTCCACGATGATCTCATCGATGAACCACAATGTCAAGGACTCGGTCGATCCCGTATACAATTCCCTTTGTCTAGCGGTATTTTACTTGCCCGAGATTCGATCGTCGGTATACCGATACCTTGTTCAATCTCGTTACGGCAAGTCTCTTTACTCGTTCCGCAACACATCATCCCGTGATCAACCCCTTGGTCACATTGTGCACATTATGATGATGTCCTACCGAGTGGGCCCAGAGATACCTCTCCGCTTACACGGAGTGACAAATCCCGCCTCGATCCGTGTCAACCCAAAAGACACTTTCGGAGATACCGTAATGCACCTTTATAGTCACCCAGTTACGTTGTGACGTTTGATACACCCAAAGCACTCCTACGGTATCCGGGAGTTACACGATCTCATGGTCTAATGAAGAGATACTTGACATTGGAAAAGCTCTAGCAAACGAACTACACGATCTTTGTGCTATGCTTAGGATTGGGTCTTGTCCATCACATCATTCTCCTAATGATGTGATCCCGTTATCAATGACATGCAATGTCCATAGCCAGGAAACCATGACTATCTGTTGATCACAACGAGCTAGTCAACTAGAGGCTCACTAGGGACATATTGTGGTCTACGTATTCACACGTGTATTACGATTTCCGGATAATACAGCTATAGCATGAATAAAAGACAATTATCATGAACAAGGAAATATAATAATACTTTTATTATTGCCTCTAGGGCATATTTCCAACAGTCTCCCACTTGCACTAGAGTCAATAATCTAGTTCACATCGCCATGTGATTAACATTCACAGGTCACATCACCATGTGACCAACATCCAAAGAGTTTACTAGTGTCATTAAACTAGTTCACATCATCATGTGATTAAGACTCAATGAGTTCTGGGGTTTGATCATGTTTTGCTTGTGAGAGAATTTTAGTCAACGGGTCTGCAACTTTCAGATCCGTATGTACTTCGCAAATCTATAGGTCATTCTGTAAATGCTGCTTCCACGCTCCACTTGGAGCTATTCCAAATGGTTACTCCACTATACGATCCGGTTTGCTACTCGAGTCACTTTCGGATAGGTGTTAAAGCTTGCATCGACGTAACCCTTTACGCGAACTCTTTATCACCTCCATAATCAAGAAACATGTCCTTATTTACTCCAAGGACAATTTTGATCATGTCCAATGATCCATTCTGGATCATTCTTGTACCCCTTGACTGACTCATGGCAAGGCACACTTCCGGTGCGGTACACAGCATAGCATACTACAGAGCCTATGTCTGAAACATAGGGGACGACCTTCGTCCTTTCTCTCTTTTCTGCCATGGTCGAGCTTTTAAGTCTTAACTTCATACCTTACATCTCAGGCAAGAACTCCTTCTTTGACTGATCCATCTTGAACACCTTCAAGATCCTGTCAAGGTGCGTGCTCATTTGAAAGCACTATTAAGCATTTTGATCTATCTTATAGATCTTGATGCTTATTATTCAAGTAGCCTAATCCAGGTTTTCACTTGAAAAACATTTTTCAAATAACCCTATATGCTTTACAGAAAACTCTACATCATTTCTGATCAACAATATGTCAACAACATATACTCATCAGAAATTCTATAGTGCTCCCACTCACTTCTTTGGAAATACAAGTTTCTCATAAACTTTGTATAAATAAAAAATCTTTGATCATCTCATCAAAGCGTACATTCCAACTCCGAGATGCTTACTCCAGTCCTTAGAAGGATCACTGGAGCCAGCATACCTTTTAGCATCCTTAGGATCGACAAAAACTTTCGGATTGTATCACATACAACCTTTCCTTACGAAGACTGGTAAGGAAACTCGTTTTGACATCCATCTGCCAGATTTCATAAATGCAGCTAATGCTAACATGATTCCGACGGACTTAAGCATCGCTACGGATGAGAAAATCTCATCGTAGTCAACTCCTTGAACTTGTGAAAAACTCTTTGCCACAAGTCGAGCTTCATAGACGGTGACATTACCATCCACGTCCGTCTTCTTCTTAAAGATCCATTTATCTCAATGGCTTGCCGATCATCGGGCAAGTCCACCAAAGTCCATGCTTTGTTCTGATACATGGATCCTATCTCGGATTTCATGGCTTCTAACCATTTGTCGGAATTTGGGCCCACTATTGCTTCTCCATAGCTCGTAGGTTCATTGTTGTCTAGCAACATGACCTTCAAGACAGGATTACTATACCACTCTAAAGTAGTACGCATCCTTGTCACCCTACGAGGTACGGTAGTGACTTGATCCGAAGTTTCATGATCACTATCATAAGCTTCTACTTCAATTGGTGTAGGTGCCGCAGGAACAACTTCCTGTGCCCTGCTACACAGTGGTTGAAGTGATGGTTCAATAACCTCATCAAGTCTCCACCATCCTCCCACTCAACTTTTCGAGACAAACTTTTCCTCGAGAAAGGACCCGATTCAAGAAACAATCCCTATTGCTTTCGGATCTGAATTAGGAGGTATACCCAACCGTTTTGGGTGTCCTATGAAGATGCATTTTTATCCGCTTTGGGTTCGAGCTTATCAACCTGAAACTTTTCACATAAGCGTCGCAGCCCCAAACCTTTAAGAAATGACAGCTTAGGTTTCTCTAAACCATAGTTCATTCGGTGTCATCTCAACGGAATTACGTGGTGCCCTATTTAAAGTGAATGTGGTTGTCTCTAATGCCTAACCCATAAACGATAGTGGTAATTCAATAAGAGACATCATGGTACGCACCATATACAATAGGGTGCAACTATGATGTTCGGACACACCATCAAACTATGGTGTTCCAGGCGGTATTAATTGTGAAACAATTTCCACAATGTCTTAATTGTGTGCCAAAGCTCGTAACTCAGATACTCATCTTTATGATCATATCAAAGACATTTTATCCTCTTGTCACGATGATCTTCAACTTCACTCTGAAATTACTTGAACCATTCAATAATTCAGACTTGTGTTTCATCAAGTAAATATACTCTACATCTTACTCGAATCATCTGTGAAGTAAGAACATAACGATATTCACTGCATGCCTCAGCACTCATTGGACTGCACACATCAAAATGTGTTACTTCCAACAAGTTGCTATCTTGTTCCATCTTACTGAAACCGAGGCTTTTCAGTCATCTTGCCCATGTGGTATGATTTGCATATCTCAAGTGATTCAAAATCAAGTGAGTCCAAACGATCCAACTTGAATGGAGTTTCTTCATGCGTATACACCAATAGACATGGTTCGCATATCTCAAACTTTTCAAAAACGAGTGAGTCCAAAGATCCATCAACATGGAGCTTCTTCATGCGTTTTTATACCATTATGACTAACATGTCAGTGCCACAAGTAAGTGGTACTATCATTACTATCTTATATCTTTTGGCATGAAAATGTGCATCACTACGATCGAGATTCAATAAACCATTCCTTTAGGTGCAAGACCATTGAAGGTATTATTCAAATAAATAGAGTAACTATTATTCTCCTTAAATGAATAACCGCATTGCGATAGACATAATCAAATCATGTCTATGCTCAACGCAAACACCAAATAACTATTCAGGTTTAATACTAATCTTGATGGTAGAGGGAGTGTGCGATGTTTGATCACATCAACCTTGGAAACACTTCCAACATTTATCATCAGCTCACCTTCAGCTAGTCTCCGTTTATTCCGTAGCTTTTATTTCGAGTTACTAACACTTAGCAACCGAACCGGTATCCAATACCCTGGTGCTACTAGGAGTACTAGTAAAGTACACATTAACATAATGTATATCCAATATACTTCTATCGACCTTGCCAGCCTTCTCATCTACCAAGTATCTAGGGTAATCCTGCTCCAGTGGTTGTTCCCCTTATTACAGAAGCACTTAGTCTTGGGTTTGGGTTCAACCTTGGGTTTCTTCGCTAGAGCAGCAGCTGATTTGTCGTTTCATGAAGTATCCCTTCTTGCCCTTGCCCTTCTTGAAACTAGTGGTTTCACCAACCATCAACAATTGATGCTCCTTCTTGATTTCTACTCTTGCGGTGTCAAACATCGCGAATTCCTCAAGGATCATCATATCTATCCCTTATATGTTATAGCTCATCACGAAGCTCTAGCGGCTTGGTGGCAATGACTTTGGAGAAACATCACTATCTCATCTGGAAGATCAACTCCCACTCGATTCAAGTGATTGTTGCACTCAGACAATCTGAGCACAAGCTCAACGATTGAGCTTTTCTCCCTTAGTTTGCAGGCTAAGAAAATCGTCGGAGGTCTCATACCTCTTGACGTGGGCACGAGCCTGAAATCTCAATTTCAGCCCTCGAAACATCTCATATGTTCTGCGATGTTTCGAAAACGTCTTTGGTGCCTCAACTCTAAACCGTTTAACTGAACTATCACATAGTTATCAAAACGTGTATGCCCGATGTTCGCAACATCCACAAACGACGTTTGGGGTTCAAAGACATGAGCGGTGCATTAAGGACATAAGCTTTCTCTGTCCGCATAATCGCCATCATCAACTTTCAAATATATTTTCTCTAGGAACATATCTAAATAGTGGAACTAAAGCGAGAGCTTTACATAATTTGCAAAGATCTTTTGACTATGTTCAGATAATTAAGTTCATCTTATGAACTCCCACTCGATAGACATCCCTCCGGTCATCTAAGTGATTACATGATCCAAGTCAACTAGGCCGTGTCCGATCATCACGTGAGACGGACTAGTCATCATCGGTGAACATCTTCATGTTCTCATGCTCGACCTTTCGGTCTCTGTGTTCCGAGGCCATGTCTGTACATGCTAGGCTCGTCAAGTTAACCCTAAGTGTTTCGCGTGTGTAAATCTGTCTTACACCCGTTGTATGTGAACGTAAGAATCCATCACACCCGATCATCACGTGGTGCTTAGAAGCGACGAACTTTAGCAACGGTGCACAGTCAGGGGAGAACACTTCTTGAAATTTTGTAAGGGATCATCTTATTTACTACCGTCGTTCTAAGTAAACAAGATGCATAAACATGATAAACATCACATGCAATCAAATAGTGACATGATATGGCCAATATCATTTTGCTCCTTTTGATCTCCATCTTCAGGGCTCCATGATCATCATCGTCACCGGCATGACACCATGATCTCCATCATCATGATCTCCATCATCGTGTCTTCATGAAGTTGTCTCGCCAACTATTACTTCTACTACTATGGCTACCGGTTAGCAATAAAGTAAAGTAATTACATGGCGTTGTTTAATGACACGCAGGTCATACAATAAATTAAGACAACTCCTATGGCTCCTGCCGGTTGTCATACTCATCGACATGCAAGTCGTGATTCCTATTACAAGAACATGATCAATCTCATACATCACATATCATTCATCACATTCTTCTTGGCCATATCACATCACATAGCATACCCTGCAAAAACAAGTTAGACGTCCTCTAATTGTTGTTTGCGTGTTTTACGTGGCTGCTATGGGTTTCTAGCAAGAACGTTTCTTACCTACGCAAAACCACAACGTGATATGCCAATTGCTATTTACCCTTCATAAGGACCCTTTTCATCGAATCCGTTCGACTAAAGTGGGAGAGATCGGCACCGCTAGCCACCTTATGCACGAAGTGCATGTCAATCGGTGGAACTCGCCTCACGTAGAGTGCGTGTAAGGTCGGTCCGGCCGCTTCATCCCACAATACCGTCGAAACAAGATTGGACTAGTAACGGTAAGCATATTGAACAACATCAACGCCCACAACTACTTTGTGTTCTACTCGTGCAAAGAATCTACGCAATAGACCTAGCTCATGATGCCATTTGTTGGGGAACGAGCGAAAATTCAAAATTTTCCTACGTGTCACCAAGATCTATCTATGGAGAAACCAGCAACGAGCGGAAGGAGAGTGCATCTTCATACCCTTGTAGATCGCTAAGCGAAAGCGTTCAAGAGAACGGGGTTGAAGGAGTATTACTCGTCGTATCTAAATCACCGGAGATCCTAGTGCCGAACGGACGGCACCTCCGCGTTCAACACACGTACAGCTCGGTGACGTCTCCCATGCCTTGATCCAGCAAGGAGAGAGGGAGAGGTTGAGGAAGACTCCATCCAGCAGCAGCACAATGGCATGGTGGTGATGGAGGAGCGTGGTAGTCCAGCAGGGCTTCGCCAAGCACCGCGAGATATGAGGAGAAGGGAGAGAGGTATGGCTGCGCCAACAGGAGAAGAAACTCATGTGTTGGGCTGCTCCTATGCCTCCAATATATATAGGGGGAGAGGGGGCTGCGCCCCCACCTAGATTTCCACCCTAGGGGGCGGCGGCCAGCCCTAGATCCCATCTAGGGGGGCGGCCAAGGTGGAGAGGGGAAACTTGCCCCCAAGCAAGGTGGGCGCCTCCCAAACCCTAGGCGCTTTGGGCCTTGGTGGGGCGCACCAGCCCACCTGGGATGGTTCCCTCCCACACTTGGCCCATGCAGCCCTCTGGGGCCGGTGGCCCCACTTGGTGGACCCACGGGACCCTCCCGGTGGTCCCGGTACGTTACCGATAAAACTCGAAACTTTTCCGGTGACCAAAACAGACTTCCCATATATAAATCTTTACCTCCGGACCATTCCGAACTCCTCGTGACGCCCCGGATCTCATCCGGGACTCAACAACATTCGTAACCACATACAAACTTCCTTTATAACCCTAGCGTCATTGAACCTTAAGTGTGTAGACCCTACGGGTTCGGGAGACATGTAGACATGACCGAGACGTTCTCCGGTCAATAACCAACAGCGGATCTGGATACCCATGTTGGCTCCCACATGTTCCACGATGATCTCATCGGATGAACCACGATGTCAAGGACTCGATCGATCCGTATACAATTCCCTTTGTCTAGCGGTATTTTACTTGCCCGAGATTCGATCGTCGGTATACCGATACCTTGTTCAATCTCGTTACCGGCAAGTCTCTTTACTCGTTCCGCAACACATCATCCCGTGATCAACCCCTTGGTCACATTGTGCACATTATGATGATGTCCTACCGAGTGGGCCCAGAGATACCTCTCCGTTTACACGGAGTGACAAATCCCAGTCTCGATCCGTGTCAATCCAAAAGACACTTTTGGAGATACCTGTAATGCACCTTTATAGTCACCCAGTTACGTTGTGACATTTGATACACCCAAAGCACTCCTACGGTGTCCGGGAGTTACACGATCTCATGGTCTAAGGAAGAGATACTTGACATTGGAAAAGCTCTAGCAAACGAACTACACGATCTTTGTGCTATGCTTAGGATTGGGTCTTGTCCATCACATCATTCTCCTAATGATGTGATCCGTTATCAACAACATCCAATGTCCATAGCGAGAAACCATGACTATCTGTTGATCACAACGAGCTAGTCAACTAGAGGCTCACTAGGGACATATTGTGGTCTATGTATTCACACGTGTATTACGATTTCCGGATAATACAGTTATAGCATGAATAAAAGACAATTATCATGAACAAGGAAATATAATAATACTTTTATTATTGCCTCTAGGGCATATTTCCAACATGAAGGTTGAGGAAGACGGCAACGACATTGATCTGGGGGTGCTGGACTTGATCTCATTGGTGCAGACGAAGTAGCGGAGGCTTTCGGAGCTCCTCGACAAGCTCCTAGCCAGTAGGGAGGGCAGTGGCCGTGTGGACGGGGTCGGTCATGGTGGCCGTGGCATCTGACTTCGTCCAGATCACCGGGATCGAGCGAGCGAGGAGGAGAAGTGGATCTAGGAGGGGGGCGTCGAGGAGGAGTGAGTCCATGGGGGTAGGGAAGGCAGAGCGTCACCCTTATCCATTCCCCTTCGATGCCGGCGAGGTGGTCGGGCGGGAGCCCGGCTCTGTAGCGACGGGCTCGGGGAACAGGAGAAGATGACCGTGCGGGGACTGGACCACTGGGCCGGTTCGGTGGCAATGCCAGGGGGTAGGGGGAATCCCCTTTTTCATCGTCCGTTTGGTTTTTAATGTATTCTAATCTGTTTCTCCTTTTTAACACCGTTTTCTATTTATTCTTATATCAACTAAATGGATTTTGTTAATTGTGAAACTATGGACACAATTCGAGCACGATATTTTTAGGTGGCACAAAAAATTTGGGGCCAAAAGAAAATACATAAAATTAGGTTTATATTTAATTGGTTATTTTAAATACTGTTGGACCTCTTATTAATTTGACAAGATTTCATTTTTGGGTCAAATAATGTTGGGCTCAACATGTCAAAGATCAGTGGAATTTATAGAATATGGTGAACATTTTAGTTTTACTGTTTGACGAAATAATTTATTTGACTTTATTTTAAATTTGAATTAGGCTTTGATTTTTATCAAGTGGCAGTTTGGCTTAGCAAGCCTGATGACATGGCATCATTAGGAGGAGGTCACTGTAGCTAACGACTTGAGGTGTTACATAATCTTCCCATTTCTGAAATTTCATTGTTAAATGATTGGAGAATATATCACACTATCCATTAGTTCAGTCAAGTTCACCACAAATCCACACATTATTGCCAATTGAGTAAGTCTTATTGGCGGGGAGAATAGGCTATGTGTGTGTGTGTGTTAGAGAGAGAGAGAGAGAGAGAGGGAGAGAGAGTGAGGAAGAGGGTGGGAGAGAGAGTGTGTGTGAGGATTTGATGGTAAAAAAGGTCGTCAATGTTGTAATATTGAACTCTTAAAGTTAATGTGGCCCCATTGCAACGCACGGGCGTTCTTCTAGTAGAAGATAATAGGTCACCCATGAGCGGTAAAACCTCTTCAATAGGTATTGTCATTTTTTATATTTGGTAAGTGTTTGATAAAAGGAAAATAGTAATTTGTAAATGATGGATTGGTAGTATAAAATATAGTATTGTATATCTCTAACATATGAAGAATATTCTAGCAAAAGGAAACTACATATTCCTATTTGACATTATTGAACCATAGAATGTCACTATATATAAGCAAAATATTGTGACACCATGGAATGACATGACATGAGAAATAATTATTAATACTTTATTCTTTCCATAAGATATTGTGGCTTTAAAAAAACACATACATATGGTTAACTACATTGGGGAACTTCTTGCAAAAAAAGGCATAATGACGAGAGCTTCAAGAAACGAAGTACATGTGTTGTCATAGCAGTTATCATACTTTGTCTCATTTCTTGCAAGGAAAAAAGGAAAATCCTGGGCAAGATTTAGAAGCTGTCCATCGATTTCTTTTATTTGACTAGGACAATGACCGTGCGTTGCAATGGGATATAAATATTATAGTATGTTACCTTGTGATTTACCTGTCCATATCAGTGTGATTGTGAAAATAAATATTTATCAAGTCCTTCCCATGATTTACCTTATATTTTGATGAGAAGTTTGGTGACTAAAATAAAGTAAAATTGGTTCAGAACGTAAGTAAATTCAGGTGATTGATTTTCATACGGGGAAGGTTGAATGAAGGGATGGTGGGAAGAAAAGTGAAACATGAAATCTTACATTCCTTTTAAGTAGTATAGAGAATTTCCCATTGCTTGCATAAGATAAAAAACGATTTCGAGGTCAGAGACAAAGGAAAGAGATCTGGAGAGAGGGAGAGAGAGAAAAGGAGAGAGAGGTAGAGAGAGAGATTCCAATGCACTGGTGATTTATGACAGGATTTTTCTGGAGGGGAGCATGATTTATGAGATTATTTTTTTTGGTGTCTTCCTTGTTTGGGTGTTGAGAATTTTGTTGGTGGAGGGGGGGGGGGTTGACCGGCCGAGGCTTATTCATTTACGCATGCTAATGACTGGGGACCACTAATAACTATAACCAATGACAGAGATTAAGTGTGTATGCTTACCTCCTACAAGTTAAGAGGGACCAGGTTAGAGCATCTCCAACAAACGCGCTATGGCGCGGCGTGCAAAAAAAATTTACAGCACCAAAATAGTCCTTTTGCGTGCCGGATCACACCATTGCTTCATTAGGCGCTAAAAAAATTTAGCGCGCCAGAGCGCCGCTTCAGCAGGCGCGGCAAAATAGAGCACGCGCGCCCAGCACAAACACCATTTTGCCTTCAATGCAAAACAAAGAAGATCAAACAGGCATAAAATAAATCGAAAAAAAATAGTTCAATTAATATTACAACTCAAACAAATAACTAAACTTCAATACAACAAATAGTTCATGACCAATACAACAAATAACAGTACAACAAACATATGACATCATGCGTTTTGCCGCCCATTCCATGCCCACCACTCCTTGACTAGATCCTTTTGAAGTTCATCATGCGTTTCGGCATGTCGAATTGCATGATAGGAGCAACAAAGCGGGGCCACCCTCTCAACCCTCCTCCGCACTCGCATGGGACATCCCAACAACTCATATTGAGAATAGTCCAAATCTTGCCCATGCTCGTTCTCGATGATCATGTTATGCATGATCACACAAGCGTTCATGATGTACCAAAGGATATTTTGATCCCAAAATCTAGCCGGTCCTCTCACAATAGCAAATTAGGCTTGCAAAATCCCTAAAGCTCTCTCCACATATTTCCTAGCCGCCGCCTGAACATTGTGGAAATCAACATTTTTCTTACCTTCCGGTTTTTTCAACGGCTTCACAAATGTTTGCCACCTTGGGTAGCCATCCACAAGATAGTAGCCATAGTTGTATGTATGGACATTTGCTATAAATTGCACCGATGATAGTTCACCATTTGCAATCCTATTCATGAGTGGTGACCGTTGAACAACATTGATGTTGTTCAAAGATCCTGGCATTCCAGAAAAAAGCATGCCAAATCCAAGTCTCATGATCGGCCGCCGCTTCAAGGATTATAGTGGATCCTTTTTTCTGGCCGTGGAATGGTCCATGCCATGCCTTAGTACAGTTCTTCTAACTCTAATGCATACAATCTATTGAGCCAAGCATACTTGGGAACCTGTGAGCTTTATTCATCTCCAAAAGCCTTGCGGCATCTTCTACATTGGAAGCTCTCAAATATTCCGGACCAAACACTTGCACGATTCCAACAGCGAAGCACTTGACACACATGATGGTTTGGCTCTCACCCATGGCCAAGTGATCATCAACTAGACCTGCCAGAATAACGTATGCCAACATACGCAAAGCGGCGGTCACCTTTCGAAAGGTGCTATGCCCGAGTTCTCTGGCGGCATTCCTCCTTTGCTGAAAAAACCGATCATGGCTCGCCAGTCTCTCTGCAATGTGTTTGAACAAATCGATACTCATGCTAAAACGGCACTGAAAGTAGTACTCGAGGTATGTGGGATTCTCCGCAAAATAGTTTCTCATCAATCTGTTGTGGGCATCAATCCTTTCTCTCCACAATTTCTGACGACCAAAAATCGAACCACTGTGCTTCGGCTTTTTGTTAATGTGAATAGCTAGGACCATTGCGAGGTCCTCATCCTCCTCTTCAAGATCAAATTCTTCATCGAAAGAATCGTGGGACGAACTCATCTACAAATTTGAATTCAAACTAAAATTTAACACTACAAACAACATGCTCCAAATTCATCTACAAAAAGAAAGTTAGAAGCAATATATACCTTGCAAGCGTTTTGTCAAACACCTTGTGGGCGCCGAGCTACAAACCCCCGCCGGGCGCTGTTCGTCGGTGGAACTGGACGCTCGAGGGCCGGCCACAGTGGAGGAAGTGGCGGCAGCCACCGGAGGAAGAGGGGGAAGCGGCGCGCGCGGTGGGGAACGGCTGGGGGAAGCGCCGACGGGTCGCTGGAGAGGATGGGAAAGTCGTGCGCGCGAGCGGATATTTCAGATCCGGCGGTTGGTGGACATTCGTGCGGGCGAGTCTCTGTACAACGTGCGGTAGAGGACGCTCAAAAAAGCGCACGCGATGCAGTTCTGTTCGGCGCGCGGAGTGGTTTTTAGCGTGCACGTGATTTTTGCGCGTCTGCTGGAGCTGCCGATTCGGTCGCGCGCGCTAAAAAGCCGTCTTTTAGGCGCGCGGCTTATTTAGTGCCTCTGTTGGAGATGCTCTTAAAAGAGCTCGAAAATAACATGTGTCATTCAAAGTGGAATGTGTTGACCTCTGTTGGAAAAGGCAGTGCCTAGGAGGCGCTTAGGCACGCTTAGGCGCTAGGCAATGGCCAAACGCCTCGCCTAGGTCATAAATGGAGGTCTAGGCAGGGCAAGTAAGGAATTGCCTACGCAAGCAAGAAATCATGCCACATACTGCACTAATATGCCAAACTGGTTATATTCCAATGAAAGTAGATGGCAATTAACTTATTTATATGCCATAAACTAATATCAACACCCATATAATAATCAAAAATACACTACGACTAAAAACTATATTACCGCCTAGGCCGCGCCTAGGGCGCTTAGGCACCGCCTAGGCACTAGGCGAAGGCCAACCGCCTCGCTTACGCCTACCGCTTTTTCCAACCTTGGTGTTGACTAGCTAAGAATAGGGCGACATTGTCCTTTAATTATGTCATCAGCAATGTTTTTTTTTACTACTCCCTCCGTCCGGAAATACTTGTCGGAGAAATGGATGTACCTAGATGTATTTTAGTTCTAGATACATCCATTTTTATCCATTTTGGCAACAAGTAATTCCGGACGGAGGGAGTACATATTAACAAACTTAGATCAACATCGAAGCAAGAGGAGAAACACGTGGTCACCGCTGCTGCCCCATGTTGTGATGGAAATTGTCATCTTCCATTGTCCAACTTTGTTGGATGGAATCAACCGACTCGTCAAGAGCCGATTCTTAAGTGCAACCTATTGAACATGTCAGCTCGTGTTTTAGAGGGATGATTCCCCCACAGATATATTCATTATTTCCAACGTATTCCAAAGGCCTACCAATCCTACAATGTGTGTGCTCTACCTCCATAACAAGGAACCAAGGCATTCCTTGGCTTTGGATTTATTTTTATCTCGACTCTTGATGCTATAAAATATGGTATGTTAGTTTTCATGGTAAATAGTTGACACTGTTTGGTTGCAAATGCCCTGCCATATTTATAGCACTACAACACTCTAGCAGCACAATGTGGTACTGAATGTGTGCAAAAATAATTTTTTTTTTCTTATTTCACCAAGAAAAAGGAACTTATGTTCCTTTATCTTAAGAGGGCATTCATGGAGTTGATACTTGAAGATACAAACACTCTTGTACATTCTCTTGCATCTGTATGAGTGCTCGGGCACCCGCTAGACATGCCTATTTTATTTTCAGAACAATCTTGGCTGAATTTACTTCTCAAGCCAATAATCTATTGAACAACCCCATGTGTAAGAATAAGATGTACGTTCACTCCTCAATAAGTCGACATCTCTGACCTTCAAAAAAATTTGTTCGTTGTTGTTCCTATGGATATTTTCAAGATTTTTTTGTTCCTATACTCCTATTTCAAATTGCCTTTTTCGAGTGTATGCAAATTGCGTACGTTACTTTTATAGAAGAATAGAAGAAAGCAAGGATGATTTACAAGATAGTTGTCAGTTACAAAATAACCGCAGCAAACACAAATCCTCATCTCTATAAGCTACTACTCACATAATGTAGCTACTCCGGACTTTCCCACCAACTTGAACAGTTTGAGATCGTCAATGATCATTGTGGTAAGTTGGTCCAAATTCCTTTGAAGGCCAGTATTTCCAAACACTCTAGCATTCCTTTGCTTCCCTAAACTCTAACAGGTAAGCATAACTAGAGAATCAAACTCCTTCCTTTCGAATGCCTTTTGCCGAACTCAAAATGAATCAACCTTCTGTGTTGCATCTCACTTAAACATGTCGATGTTATTACAACTTCACGAGTTTATGTTAAATCCTTGATTTCACTCATTGGTATGCTTCGCCATTTGAATTGGCATCACTAAATGTTTGATTAAGGAAGAGGCGGGAATGATACTGCAACATACTTATTTTAACAAATGTGCACGAGTGTTGAGCATGAAAAGTCATGTTGCACCAAGGAGAAGAACAGAACAAGAATGATTGGCTGAAAAGCGTAAATACCATGTGCATTGTTGTACTCTTAGACTGTTGATGGGAAGAACATGGAAACAAGCTATGGAAATTCTCCCAGCTATCTTGGCATACGATCCTAGATGGGTGTGCATAGGGGATATGCAAATAGGCATGCTAGTATATCTTACAGGCGAGCAAGAGCAAAAGCAAAAATATAGTACAACCATGCTCACCTCAAATCAGCAGTACTTTCAAGCAATGTCCATGAGAACTTTAGTCTTGCAAAATGATGATGTTAGAAAAAGAAAACGTTTTTAGTCATAAAAATTTAGTAGGTTATATCCCCCTCCCCCCCCCCCCCCACACACACACACACAACCCAGACGTACCATAGTGAGGTTGACATCAAACTCTTTCGATCAAAAGAACATAATACAAATTACACCCAACCTCTACAAGAACATGATAGCAAGAGTTAGTTAACCCCTCTAGGATGCACAGTTATAAATTGTTAAAAAAAATAGGGAGCAATGATTATCCACGCCAAGCAATCACGAGAACCACTTTCGATAACACCGGGACCATGAGAATAGTTCTCCAAAGTCCCTTCTAGAAAGACAACGATGCATCGGTCGATGTCGCCAAATCTACCCAGAAAAGGCTAAATAAGTCTGAAAAAACTCTGAGCAATACTTGCAATGAGGAAACAATAAAAACTGACATTGCCAGAAGCAATTTTGATCGGAGAAATGGTTAGTTGACATATTGTACTGCTAAGTGTCAACTGTTATGAATAATCCATGGCTAGCAGTAGCCCTGGAGTGTAATAGACTTTCTATTGCTTTTTCTCTACTATTTAAAAACAAATAGTGTTCCTTTTCCTGCCAAGCGGAGTGCTTCGTCCGACATTCCATACTTTTCCTGATGACCATTCATTAAAAACCACCTTAATTGTCATGCCTTTTATTAACTGATCAAATAAACTCTATTTTTCTTTGGCAAGTCAATAAGTGATAAGAAATCCCCGCAAAAAATAAAATAAAATAAAAAGTGATTACAAAATAAAATCACGAGCAGAATTTGGTAAACATTTATTTACACAATCATATAATATGAACAGATAAATTATGGGCTAATGCACTAGAATATTTATACCCCGTAGCAAAGCACGGGCAGTACCTATTATAATTTAAAAAACAAGAGACTTTGTGTTCCAATTTTTAGGTAAAATCTAAAAGGGCACATTACAAGAGAACACAAGTTTATCGAGGATAGATGTTAGCTTACAAGGCATAGTAGTAAGATGACAATACTGGAAAGAGACAGGTTACACCCAAAGACGCCTACATCCCGAATTTAGATATGTTTGCACTGGATAATGTGAGAAGTGTGATATTTCCCTTTGGAATATCTTCACATTGAAGGCTGGTTTCCATAGAAAGTTTGTCCGAATTTGAGTGTGCCAGCCTACATTTTGATAGAACTAGTAACTGGCACACATAATCATAGTTTCCAAGGTATTCCAGAGGCCTCCCAATTCTAGATTATGTGCTATGAGGGTTTTCTATCGCAACAAAAAAATCCAGATTATATCCTCTACCACTACCAAATCCTAAAGGGATGCATTGCATCCTATTAATTTATCTGTATTTCTACTCACCATGGATAAGAACTAAAGCTACGTCAAGTTTCGTGGTACAATAAATAGCCGGGGGATGAGGTGCGGAGGCAGGCCACCATGGCATATTTAGAACCTTACCACAATCCTTCTACATAGTTGCAGATGCGGTACTAAAGAGAACTTAAGTAAATTGTTTTTTAGACAACATCTAAGGAACGCACATCTTCCCCCTGATAGTTATTCCACTCTCCGCAACTTGGACTGGAATTTTGTGCATACTAAATTCCTAAGGCCTTGTTTGGTGGAGGAGGTTTGGGGAGGTTTGGAGGGGAATATCCCCGCAGGGTTCAAAATCCCCAGAAATCCTTGTCAGCCCATTTGACACGCAAGGATTGAGCAGGCCAATCCTCTCCAATCCCCACGAATCCCCCCCAATCCATGTGGTACAGAAAACCCCCCAAGCCACCCATGGAACTGGACCCTTGCTATGCTGCTGCTGTATGATGTTTAACCAAATAGAGGGATTTATGAGGGGGGAGGGATTAGTGGGGAATTGAGGGGATTGGGTGGAAGAGAGGGATTAACCAAATCCCCTCAGATCCCCATCGACTCCGGGGTTGCAAAACCTCCCCTGTCAAACGAGGCCTAAAGAGATGTGAGTCTTTGGTAATGCAGCCTCTTCTGGGGCAAGGCTGAATTTACTCAACTCCTCTTTGTCTAGTATTGTGTATTACTATATGCCCATGTTCTTGTTGTCTAAGACATTTACTAAAAGGCTTGACAATCATAGACGGCGTTTCTTTTGGCACGGGGGAAGTGGAGAAAAGAGAGATAATATCTGGCAAACAGTCTCGAGTTTGTATATCTAAATATAAAGGTGGACTTAGGGTGAAAGACCTCTGCAAGCAAAACATTAGCTTGCTTGTGAAGTGGTGATAGAAACTTGACACCCAAGAGGGACTTTGTCAAGATGTTGTTAGGGCCAAATACCTTAAACGTGATATTGTTGCCACTGTTAAAGAAAAGTTCATTGATTCCCCTATTTGGAAAGCCACTATCAAAGTCAAGGAACACTATATGCCTGGTAGAAAAATAATCCTTAATTATGGCAATTATCATTTAATCCTCTTAGTGGGAATCAACCTTTGTACTCCAAGTTTCCACAACTTTTTAGTATCTGCAATATGCATGATATTACTGTGGAAAAATGATCTTCTATGACAGTGACAGAGACAGGCCCCAGGCCCGTGGCGTGAGGATTTATTCCTTTGTAGACTATACCGTTTATACACTGTTGATCACTTTTATTCACTGTAGCAATGAAGCAGGCCCAGGGCCCGATGCTAGCCTGGCTCCGCCCCTGTTCTATGTATACGAATACTTCTTTTAGAAGTCGTATTTATCCTCCTTTGAGTACTTAGTGGGACGAACCGTGTTCATTAGAAGTCGTCTTTATCCTCCAAACGCGTGGTATATATGTAGGGTTAATTGAAAAGCCGGTCAAGAATTTTGTTGATCACATTAACAGTTAAGGGTTGAAACAGTCCAGTAATAAATCAGGCTAGAATACAGGAAATTAGGAGTAGCAAGAGCTAACCTAAGTAGAACCTAATGCCCATCATTTCTGGTAATGTGGGAAATAACCCCTACTCTGACTACTGAATGCCTGATCGAAGATCTTGGTTGTGAAGATCGAAGACATGCATGTATAAGCGATGGTTTTCATCGGTGATCTTTACTCTCGGTGCTACAAATGAAGCTGCCTGCTAATAGGCCACACTGCCATTCTTATAGCCTCACCACAACGCATTTTCTAGATGTACAATGTGGCAGTAAACGCTCATTCAGAACTCAGCATGTGTGTGCGTGCGTGCGTGCGTGTGTGTGTGTTTCGCGAGTCAGAACTCAGCATGCAGAGAAGCTATTGCGAGTTACGGAGTACAACAGTAAGTAGTTCACATGAGGAAGACTTTAAATGCAGAAAAAGAAATAACTACAATTTTTCTATAAACTTTGGTCAAAAATAGTTTGCAACCAAACAGGGCTTCGATGCAGAAAAAAAAGGAGTATTCCTTCATTCCTTGCACCGCGTTCAAGACAAGATCGGAGTGGCTAAAGAAATCAACCGAAGAAAAAAAAACAGAGCTTTCTGATCCACCTCAACCAGGCATGCACTTCAATTGCATATATATTTACACATGAAAATTTATACTCCCATGGACAATACACAGTTTTAAGAGAAAAGCACATTATCATACCCTATATCTATTTTCTATTCAAAATGAAAAAGAAAAAACTCTATCTACTCTCCTCTAAGTACAAACATAGGAACGAATAAACAGAACTGTATGCTTCACTAAAGGAGTCTGGGGATGATAGGCGACAACTTGTCACTTTTAACTTTTAAGCGCACTGCCCTTCAGGTGGACTGGGCGAAATCCGGGATGGTATGACACAGCAACCGACTGAAGTACTGAACCACCATCACTTCCCACCTCCTAATCTGCTAACTCAAAGCGCTCTGGCGACTGTTTGGAAAAGAGATGCTCGGTCTTCCAAGCAACCAGGCATGCATGGCACAGCACCAGAGTGGTCTCAAAACCAAAAGCTGTCGCCGTCGTTAACCCATTGCACGAATTGCTCGGGTAGTTTCTGAGCCTGGGCCCCTGCGACTTGGTTTTCCTGCAAAGGTTTGGATAAGGTTATTGGTTTTATTCATAGACACAAATACAATGTCAGTGACGCATATCTGTGTAGCCTGCTATTGTAAATCAACACACTGGTACTTTCCAAATTAATCTAAAACAAACTCCAACACATTCAGAAGGAAAAAACAAGAACAAAATGCAAATCTGAGTGTGGAGATCCGAGGGAGGGAGTTTATGCTCACCATAGTCTCAGGAATTATGTCACTAATGACATTCTCGGTTGAAAGGTGAGCATCCGGTGTGCTAACTGCAAGCGACCTGTTCAAGCACGGTTTAGCAAGATACGGTGAGAAGAATATATTTTTGTCGGTATCTTTAGAGCAGTAAAGCAATGAGCGGGCTGGAAGAAATTGGATGAACAACAAAAGCTAACAAAAATATTTCTAATTTGCTTCGCTGTAAATATGATTTGACCAAATGGTACCACGTAAGATCATGCTGATTTTGTTCAATAATACTAGATGGTTATGTCATTGCCAGAGCAGAAGGACTTCATACTGATATGGAACTATTGTATCTAATAGTGCAATGATGGTCATGTGATTGCCAGAGCAAGAAGAAAATGATCGTAGTACAATGAATCAATGATTCCTTCAATTCATTTTTGTTGTTCCCTTTATGTTCACAAACAGAAGTACATGCAGCAAATGAGCACAATTTAATGTTATTACTAGGATATTAGTCAAGTTAAAGGGTCGATGTTAAGCATACATGGGAGAGACAATTACAAAATATGAACACAACGCAAAATATGACCTTTCATCACTTGAATTGCCTGAATTTGAGAGCCATTCAAGATCCAGGAAGTTTGAATCGCCCGAATTGCAAGGGTCAAGTTGACTGCTTGGGACATCATGTATATGATCATGAGACGGTGTGGGGGTGTATCTGCAGTAGGGTTTAGAGACGAATAAAGCTGTCAAACATAAAGGATGAACCTGCAGTTATTTGGAACAACACAGTTTACCTTCTAGTGAACTATCGTACTAGCAACCAAAAATAAAACTAAATGTATAAAGCCTGAATTAACACAAACTGACCTTGAATTTGACATTTTACTTTCAATGGGTGATGTAATCTCATTTTCATACACCAAATCAGACTCCATTTTTGAAGATTGCAACTCAGTATTGACATCAGGTTGCGCTGCAGTCAACAATTCATTATGGCAGCCACTACAGCCAGATATAGATGTGTTGCTTACAGAAAGGATGCTGCCATCTGAATTCACTCTTTTGATACTGTCACTGCGACATCAAACAAATAGTCAATGACAAGGTCTTTGCTGATTTACATAAAACATGTTTCATTCAAACTAAAACTTGAACGATCTTCAATTGTAACAACTGGGAAAGCTACCCATAGTAAATTGGCTAAAAGATCCTCATGGTGCCCATTAGTGTAAACAGAATTTTAGTGTTCCTTTGCACCATTGAAAATTTGAAAATGTGCACATAATTCATTGTCACCATTGTTTTGTTGATGCTGTATGGTGCATTACATATTAAGTGCATCCTTTTCTGGGCCAAAAATCTAGCATTCCTGGCAGTGTTATGCTATTGTACGACACACAATTGTGTTTTAGTATCATATGATACAGTCCTGGTATTTAGTTTTTTAAGACTGGAGTGTCTTGCGCTAGTTCGAATACATGATTTTCCATAAAAGAAATTTCAGGCTGTGCTTAATTTGTAACATTTTCTTATTGGATGGAGTATGTCGAATTACTCCAGATGTGAAAGCCGGACTCGTGTAGGGATTGTCCATCACACAGAAAATTTTCATTTATAGTTTTATACAACAATTCTTTGGATTGCATACATGTGAAGCATTGCACATACTATCCTATATACCTAAGAGAGTGATCCCCACTAGTAATTATCTCAACATGTGTGCTTCCACATCATCAAAATTGTTGTAGCCATTAAATTTACTAGCTTGATCCACTAGCATCCGTCCAATCTACGCATGAGAATCTCTACCATGCAACATGCATTAGTGCGTTCTAAGTGGGTTTTAAATCAAATTGCATTTAATTGTGGCATGCGCAACTTTTCATGTTAAGATTTTGTTTTTTGCTTATGTAGAAATTTCTCACATGATTTAAATCGTAAGGGCTGAATTGGTATTCTACACAATATTTAGAAACTGCTCCCTCCGAAACAAATATAAGACATTCTAACTCTTTTCTGATTCGGATGTATATAGATGCATTTTAGTGTATTTGTTCACTCATTTCAGTCCGTATGTAGTCCATATTGAAATATCTAAAACATCTTATACTCCCTCCGTCCGGAAATACTCGTCGGAGGAATGGATGTATCTAGATGTATTTTAGTTCTAGATACATTCATTTTTAGGCATTTCTCCGACAAGTATTTCCGGACGGAGGGAGTATTTGTTTACAGGGAGAGTATATATCCAGTTCCACAACGATGTGGGTATTGTCTAGTTATTACTCCCTCCGTCTTTGAACTACAAAAACGTCTTACATTATGGGGCAGAGGTAGTATATGATAGTGTAAGGTGGATAAGCAGTAAATAGGTGTCTCGTGTTTACCTTGTATGCCCAAAAGATCCATTGTTATGTTCCACAGAAGATGATTCTAGCTCCCAGAGTGCAGGACTTCCCTGCTTTGGCTGGAAGTATCCCAAAAATCTATAAAAATAGAACAGACTTGACGTGAGTCGACACTTCCGTTAAACAACTTGTTACTGCATGCTGAACATGGATTCTCAGTAAAACGTACAAGTTTATAGCTGCCTGTTTGTTAGCATCTATACAGGCGTTGCTGTAGTGCCGTTGTAGTGTCCTGAAGAACTCTTGTGATCGTATAAAAAGCTTCAAGTGTCCTCTCTTCGCAGAGAAGATCTTCAAGAAATACCACATCAAAGAAAATTAGAGCAGTGTTGTACAACCAAACATGAAATCAAAATGCAAAATAAGTTGACAAGAAGCAGAACAAATACATTTTCCACTCGAAAATTGATAATTTGCTAGTAAAACTGAATGAAGATCCATACTAAATGAAAAACATGTTTTTATGATTATGGACATCTCAATAAAGAAATAAACAGAATGGTATCTCAGTATCTTGTGGTATTCCCCTTCTCGTATAGTGTTATGTTCAGTACCATGATCAATTAGTCATTGTTAAAGTTCAGAGGCCAGCGACACATCTAGAAACCATAGGAAAAACATATGATGATCATTCAACTTTTGGTTACAGTTCATATACATAACAGTTTTATAGTTGGCTTTATAGTTCTCCTAGAAGTTGCTATTATGTGTAACTGCCTATACCTGGCAGCTTGGGAGACACTACATGATGCAAACAACTGCAGAGAGAGCCAAGTTGTCTTCATATGCCCAGATGGTACTTGCTATTGAAAGAAAGAGTTGCAACTTGAAACTGTAAACTAAAAAGGACTTGACCCCCTCCCTACCATTACAAGCAAAGAATATACCACCAAATAGTGGGTTTCTTTCAAATACCTTATTATGAGCAGCCGACCCGCTATACTGTACGGCAAGTGTGTCACCCATCCTCTCATAGAAGTGCATCAAATGATGAGCCGCAGGAGCACCTAAACCAAGTTCTGGGGATTCTACACAACCAAGTGCATGCAGCTGATGTCCAAGAGCAGCTAAACCATAGGCATATTGTGCAACATTTGTACGATCCAAGCAGTCTATACAATTTGTCCGTAAGACACCTTTCTGGAAGATTGGTGGTTTTAGTTGGGGCAGTTCACTGGTTTCAGCTTTGTCTTCCGTGGTTCCATTGCCAGAGGAGTCAGAACTGCCCGAGATATCTTCTTGGGATATGTCACTGTTGCTGTTTTCATCACAACAATATGGATCGTGACTGTGCCTATAAAGAACAAACAGAAATAGGAGATTAGATGCATAATGAAGAGCACTGGCACTTCTTGAAACAGAAGAGCACAATAGAAATCAAACTATGTATCAAACAAACCATATTGGGGAAATAGTAATAAAGACCAACTCACAATAGAGCAGGCCAGTGAGGAGCAGTCTCAGACCCTGTAGGTGGTGCAACTTGACAATAGAAGAACTCAGTCAACGTCAGAGCACGAAATGCCACTTTCAGAAGAACATCAAGTACATTTGTAGGTTCTCTGAAACAGAATTACTTCATTAATGCATGCTAGAGGCTACTGACATATTGAAATAAAATATGATAAATATAACAACAAATACCCTTGAGAGTTTTTATGCAGATCCCAATGTAAGAACCGCAGCTGGTTCTCCTCTGAAAACAATTTATTTATGATCCGTATTGCCTTATCAAATTCTCGACGAAGCATGGATTCCCGTCTTTCACGTGTCTTACATTATTAAACAGGGCAAATTAGCACTTATGTGTCAGCATATCCAAAGATGTTGCTACTCCAGAATAAGATGGTACAACTCACCTTAATCAAGTTGAAGATAATTATAGGATTGCCATATCTCCCCCTAAGATTTTCGAAATGAAGCTTGGTAGCTTCATAATTTTTGTCCTTCTCATGCACTGACAAAATGAGAAATGTTTATTTTTAAATGTTTTAATGATCCCACATACACCATAGAGAAGTTTAGGAGCTTACATATGATATCAGGTTTTATGTTCAATTTTGATGTATCCTGTGACCAGAATAGTGGGATCGAACCCCTGTTCTGCACAACAGAACTTACTTCTGTAGGCATAGGCACAGCTTCATACACAATTTGCTCAGTCTCAACATCATTCGCTACTCTTCCCTTCTCATTTACTCCCCTCTTTAAATATCTATACAACATCCATTAAAGCACTTCAATCCAAACATCATGCCAAACTAACAAAGAAATATTTAACGAATGTCTAAAATGGGCAAACCTGGTGCCAGCGTAATGCCTTGAGCGCCTAGCAATGAGTGTGAACATAATGTCCTTCCCAGATATTGCAAATTTGTCCTAATAACATGGCATAAAAATCGAACGTTCAAAGGCAAAAACTTATTAATCTAATACCAGCACTGCGCAATTGTGTTATGTAGTTATATATCAAACTGAGGAAAAAAAGACTGGATCAAGATTGGTATTATAGAGATAAAATGAAGAACTATGTGATTATGTTAAACAGGGGAAAAAATGAAGAAAGAAAGTGGGGGTTTGGATAGCAGACTTCTGTCAAATATTAGTAAGCTGAAAAAAATTAAATCCAGTCAAAGTTACTCCTAATGCCTCCATTTCAGAAAAACGAAAAATTATCTTAGAAAACTATGTAGTACATCTGTGGGCATTATATAGCAATTTAAAGGCAACTTTCTTTGGCACATACCTGCTTAAAAAAACCATAGACTAATGCAACAGTCCACAAAGTACTTCGTAGACAATTGCGTATTTGTCGAGTAAGAAACTCATTCCACACAAATGTTGACTCATATAGTGACCACCCTTCTTGTGGATCACTTAAATTCTTCTGAAGACCTCTCATGATAGGGTATGAGTAACTGAAAAAGAAGTCCTTCCTAAGATCAAGTGTGTTCAAAATCTTCTTGTATCTGTGGAGTTATAGAAAGGGTGAGCTTGCTACTAGGAAATGAAATAATTAGTAATGGAATATTGGGATTCATGTTTCGGTTCTTAAAAATAAAATCAATATTGTACTTTGTGAGCTGTTGGTCTCTAGGAAGTACAAAAGGAGCCTGATAATTTAAGGAAACTGTTGGTAACATGGATCCACTACATAGTGATGCATTTGAGACGCATAAGATTCCTCCGCACAACAGTGGAAGCTTACGAAGATTTGAATTACAGTGCAATACTATACAAACTTAAAATATTTCAATGAAAAGTTAAGTACAGTCAACTTTTTTTAGGGGTTTGAGTACAATCAACTAATAAAGTTCATAATAGACAAAAAAATGGTAATATTCATTCATATACTTTTATCAACAATAATTCTGCTCCATCAATCTAACAAATTCAGTGTGATAAAAAAACATTTTCAAGCACTGGTAGTAAAGAGAATGCACAAACCTGTTCTCATCCCTGGGATTCAGAAAACTTGATCGAGATTTAGAATTTGCTAACTCAATCATTGAAGTCTTAGTCACCTGATACACTGGATGATCAAATATCTCCCCAATTTTTCTCTGTTCGGTAATAATTAACATATAAAATGGCCCAAGGAACTTAATGAAACCTGGAGAAAAAGATTACTGTAAAATACAAATCCATTCAAATAATTTATTCTGGGTTTGCAAACAACGAGAGAATGTCTTACCAATTATGCCATAAAACTTTGTCACAAATTTAACCCCACCAGTTGACCTGTGATCTTCATCAAGACCACTTACCAGTTCAAGATACTCAGTTTGTGTATATACAGTAGAACACTCTTCTATGTCAAGCTCTGATGTTTCCGATCTGTCGATTTTGAGTAGCCTCCATACTGTTTTGTCAGCATTAGTTCCAAAAATATAAAATCTCTGCAAAGCAAAGGACAAACATACTCAACTCAATTTTGGTTGGAAGAATGAAATAGTGAACCAGGAAATTGATCAACTTCTCATACGTCTTAACTATTCAAGCATTGAGCTACAAACACAGTGAAAAATAAATTGATCCTATGAATTGTTGAACTAGGAAGTTTCACCGGCCAGCAGGACCTTACGGTTCTATTTACGTGTGAATAGAATCATAAATGCTTGTCACCATTTTGGATGCTGGCAATCTAACAGAGTTGCTACCTGCTAGCAATCAAACTATAACAGTATTGAGAAGACCCGCCTCCAAAAAGAAACAATATCGACAAGACAAACAACGGTGGGGGAGGGCCCCACCTGAATTACTTATTAAAGACAACAACGTATTCAAACCTGGGGGTTGGCGGGTCTATAAAGTTGTCTTTCATCTAAAAAAGCAACAACGTACAGGTGGCAGGATTTTACCACCCCATGCTAGGCGTGGAAGGAGGGGTGGGGAGTACGCAATGGGGGAAGGGGGCGGGAGAAGCTTAATCTCTCGCTTTTCAAAATCAGCGCAGTAGAACAGGGTCTCCATAAAGCCGACACAGGAGGAGGCGGGGCCAGAGTTCTGCACGCTCAATAATCATGCCTATAACCTGGGGACTGGGGGAGGCACGCACATCCGAAAACCAACCTGTCCATTATTTTTCAGGTAACCCGCAACAAGAGGAGGATGAATGTGTTCCGAAGGACGTAGGAAAAACAGCCCAACTGCTGAGCATAGAAGTTGCAGGTTTGCAGCCGTCTTCACTCTTCAAGCGTGGAGGCGGCCACAGGGGGCACGCCTACAGGTCATGACCATAGGAGGCGCGGGAGTATAGGACGTGAACAATGTCTTCATCGGCAGCAGAGAAAAGAGGGGCAGGAAAGTTTTAAGATGCTTCCTCGAAACTATCTCAAACACATCAAGCCCGTGAATTCCTGTAGTTAGAAAACCATCTCGATTCTCAAGCAAAGAGTTCTATGCTTTTCCTCTCCCGAGTAACCACAAATAGAAACCCATAATCCCTTGAGACGTAGAGGGACCTCCCAACTCCCCTCTCACACACATTACAAATATCTTGCAAAAACCATTTCGAGAATCATGGACCCTTTCCGCACAAGGAACTAGCATGCCAGGATTACTCCGCCAGAGGGAGAAGAAATCTAAGTAAACTGCAGCAGCCGCGGGCATGCAAGCACCATAGTTTGGCATCAAAGCAACGGCATGAATTGGTCTCGGAAGATGGAAATCTCCATCTCCCCATAACCCAAGCAGCTAGAATTACTAGACCAAACAACCTGAGGGCCTCTACTAAGCGCGGAAATCTCGGGCCTCACCCAAATCAAACGATCTGGAGGCCCGCATCGCTCCCTAACCACGCGACGGGGGCAGCAGCAGCAGCAGCAGCAAAGCACGGCGTGGGCAAGCGCACTGGTAGCAGGAAGCGAGGAGGATGAGGGGAGGGGGGGGCATACCGACGCGCTCTCATAGAGCTGGAAGCTCTGCAGGCAGGCCGGCTCGGCCTCCTGCGCCGCGGCCGCAGCAGCCGCCATGGACGCCCGGCCGGATCAACCGCCTGGGCCGCCGCCTCAGACCCCGACTCCGCGCGCAACGGGACCGCCGCCGCGCCCGCTCCCGCCGAACCCTAAATCCCCGGCCGGCAGCTTGAGGTAGAGCATTCCCCGCCGGAGCGCGCCCGGCGAATCAGAGCAGCAGCCCTCCCCGCACGGCCGAGGGCCCGGAGCCGGAGCCGCGGGCCGGGAGAAGCTTCTGGAGCAGGAGGAGGTGGGAGGGGAGGAGATTTGGTGGACGGGGGAGGGATTGTTGGCTGGCAGCGATGAAATCGTGAGTTGGCGGAGGCGGAGGAGGAGGGAGGAGAGGGAGGAGGAGGCGATGGTGTGGCGGAATACAGCTTGCTACGGGAATTTGTTTTCTCCGTTTCCCCGTTCGGGACGTAACACCGGGTTGTGTGTGAGGCCACCGTGATGGAATATTCGTGATACATAGCCTAATACCCTCTCTCTTTTTTTGCAAGATGATTACTAATAAAATTCCAGTCATGTGCTGAATAAGTAAAAGGTTATACGTATATCAAAATGCGTCGTCTGGAAATGTTTATCGATTTTATTTCGCCGCGTGACACCTAGCCCCGCATTTAACGCGGAGGTGTTGTTGAGGAAAGGGCTGATGTCTCGAATCGTCTATTATCGTGAAAGAGAGAGCTAGAGAGGGAGGGAGGGGTTGGATTTGAAACTTTCAAGTGTGAGATGGTTTTGTAAAAGTAGTGTGTTCGATGCAAATTTCATAGCATGTCATGTCTAACCGATAGGTAGAGGATATGTCAACTTAATAGAGAGACACAATAAAAATGCTAAAAGGGCAAGGAATTTGATGTGAAACAAATAAATGATTTGTAAACCAATGAAACTATATACATGGGAGAAACTGGATCTCAGCGGAAAAATGGGTAGATTTTATTTCGGCAAGACACCTAGCAACATTATTGACTTGGGTGCTCTAATGAGGAAAGGAATAATACATTTCTACGTTATAAGTTTTGCGTGTTTGAGTTGCCCGGTAACATGAGAGACTGAAAATTTCAAGTTGAATCTTTCAACTTAGATCGTTATGAAGTAGCATGTTCGACGTTAGTTTTATAGCATCTTACGCTTAATCGAGAGCTAGCGGATTTGATGGCGTAATGAAGAGACACAAGGGAAATAGAAGGTTAAATGTTGTCTTCGGTTCACAAAAATAAGATATATTCGTAGGGAACAACAAAGTTGAAGTACGGAACCTGGGTTGTGGTTTCCCGCGTAAAAGAAAAACCCTAGACTATGTATGAAAATTTTGTCGTTGTCTTCTTTTGAAAATACGACAGAAAAGCACTTTCATAATGTACACAAAGTCGAAGTACGGAATTCGGGTAGTTTCCCGCGTAAAAGGAAAACCCTAGACTATGTATGAAATTTTTGTCGTTGTCTTCTTTTGAAAATACGACAAAAACTCACTTTCATAATGTACGACAAAGTCGAAGTACGGAACTCGGGTTGTGGTTTCCCGCGTAAAAGGAAAACCCTAGACTATGTATGAAAGTGTTGTCGTTATCTTCTTTTGAGAATACGACAAAAACTCACTTTCATAATGTACACAAAGTTGAAGTGCGGAACTCGGGTTGTGGTTTCCCGCGTAAAAGGAAAACCCTAGACCATGTATGAAATTTTGTCGTTGTCTTCTTTTGAAAACACGACAAAAACTCACTTTCATAATGTACGACAAAGTCGAAGTACGGAACTCGGGTTGTGGTTTCCCGCGTAAAAGGAAAGTCCTAGACTATGTATGAAAATTTTGCCGTTTCTTCTTTTGAAAATACGACAAAAACTCACTTTCATAATGTACGGCAAAGTCGAAGTACGGAACTCGCGGCTTGTGGTTTCCCGCATAAAAGGAAAACCCTAGACTATGTATGAAAGTGTTGTCGCTATCTTCTTTTGAAAATACGACAAAAGCTCACTTTCATAATGTACCCAAAGTCGAAGTACGAAACTCGTGTTGTGATTTCCCGTGTAAAAGGAAAACCCTAGACTATGTATGAAATTTTATCGTCGCCTTCTTTTGAAAATACGACAAAAACTCAATTTCATAATGTGCGACAAAGTCGAAGTATGGATCGGGTTGTGGTTTCTCACGTAAAAGGAAAACCCTAGATTATGTATGAAAATTTTGTTGTTATCTTCTTTTTTGAAAATACGACAAAAACTCATTTTAATAATGTACACAAAGTCGAAGTACGGAACTCGGGTTGTGGTTTCCCGCATAAAAGGAAAACCCTAAATTATGTACGAAAATTTTGTCGTTGCCTTCTTTTGAAAATATGACAAAAAAACTCAATTTCATAATGTACGACAAAGTCTAAGTATGGAACTCAGGTTGTGGTTTCCCGCGTAAAGGAAAAACCCTAGACTATGTATGAAAATGTTTCATTGTATTCTTTTGAAAATATGACAAAAACTCACGTTCATAATGTCGACAAAGTCAAAGTACGGAACTCTGGTTGTGGTTTCCCGCATAAAAGAAAAACCCTAGACTGTGTATGAAAATTTTGTCGTTGTATTCTTTTGAAAATACGACAAAAACTCATTTTTATAATGTACAACAAAGATGAAGCGAGTGACTAAATCATAAAACTAAATTTAGCTTAACCGCAAAAGACAATAACAATAACACTATTATGTAAGAAATCATCCGCTCTGTTGGACGTCAATGCGTTCTGGTGGGGACCAGGCACCGCGGCCTCCAGAGCCACTTGTTCCTTGCCTTATCTGTTTTAAGGGCGGTCGTCTTCTACCTCTCTCCACAGCACCAGGTCTTCACCGTCCTCCATAGCAGCGCAGCGCCAGCTCCACACTATCTTCCACAGCAGCAACTTCCTACCATCCTCCACAACACTAGCTCCCGACCACCCACTTTGAGGCCGCGGCAGCACGGCGTCGCTGTTGCAACCCTGCTGCAGGCGCCTGCGTAGCAGCCGTGGATGGAGGAGCTTCTTGATCCCTGCGCAACAGTCGCAGCGGTCGGCGACTTGGCGTCACGCAGCTCACCTCTGGCCTTGTAGCAACAACATTTGCTGGTGACGGCAGCGGCTGCAATTCACCCGTCGTTGTCGCACCCTTGGTTGCAGCACCCCGTCGCCGTCGCGCTGCGATGAAGCTCCGCCGCACCGGCGGTGGCGCTCCGGTGAAGCTTCGTCGGCGGCCATTAAGTGCTGCAATGGAGCTTTGGACGAGGACAATCGATGATGCGATGTAGCACCGCCCACGCGATGGTGTGTTGCAATGAAGCTTCTCCGACGGCGTCGGGTGTTGTGCTGCAGTGGCGCCGCGTCGGTGTGTCGCTGCAGTGGAACATCGCCAGCGACCGTCGGGTGTTGCGATGGAGCACCGTTGCGCCGTCATCGGCGCTGCAATGAAGCATCGCCGGCAGCATCAGGTGCATCTTGCAGCAATGAAGCGCCGCCGCGCCGGTGTGTCGCTGCAATGAAGCGCCGTCGGTGGCTACCCGTGCTCCGATGTTGCGCTCGGCGGCGGCTTCTGGTGCTGCAAGATTGAAGCAGATGGCGGACTGGTTGTGTGATGTGAGGAGGAAGAAGTGTGTGTGTGTGTTGACCATTCGAACATGCTGAGATGAAGGGATCCAACGTTTTGGTCAGGCTAATCATACAGTTAGCGAGGCGGCTTAAAATTTCTTTGCATCAACCGGTTGATTCGTAGCACTGGCAAGAAAAAATAAGGATATGTTAAACTAGAAGATGAAAAAAAGGAAGATAAAGTTGCAATTAAGTGGCTCAGTTTTCCCGTTTAAATTAGTACTGGTTTTATTTCTTTGTCTTCATAGATTTTGTTTGTTTCCATAATTTACGTCAGAACCACCCAAATGAAATAACAGGCCAGGGAATAGACATTCTGCATTAAATAGAGAAGAAAAGCAGGAAAAAAGAACCAGTTCACCGCGGAGGAATTTGCTGGTAATTCAAAATACGGAGAAGAAGCCCTTTGGAGACCACACGAACCGTTCGCAGAACCAAAAAAAAAAAAAGAAAAGCGGTCGACCCACGAATATGTCAGCGCAGGGGCCGAGTCAAGGCCGGGGCCAGCTGGGGAGGCCGAGCCGGAGCCGTTGACCCGACACGCGGCGCGGTCCGGCTGGACGAGCCTCGGCGCCTGCGTGCCGGGGGCGCCTCAATCATTGGGCCATCGATGCGTTGCGACCCGGTGCGGGGGCGCACCACCCCGCAAGCCTGCGGCCACGGACTCTGGAGCCCTCGCTGGGGCCGGCCATCTGGCTCGTGCACAAACCTCAAAAAAAAAAAAAAACTGGCTGCCGTTTGTTCTCAAATGATCAACTTGCATGGCGTCAACTATAGTAGTAGTAAAATTGTGTAGGCTCGTTAGCCGGACTGTTGGCATTACCACGTTACGAGGACGTATAAGTTACCTCCACTTGTCCGGAATGTTGGTCTTTTGTGACTACTTTTTACTGTACCATTAAATAAATATTTGACATGCAAACAATTTTGTCTTACATAAAAATAATTAGAAGTATATTCCACAAAAAACTGTTGGCAATTTTTTGATGTTTAGTCAAGCATTTTTTTATGTTATTTGACACTAGTAATTTTTCTGTGGAAATTCGATTTTGTCAAAACAAAATAAACAAATTCCAAGTGATGGTAGTACTCATTCTTTTCATAGATATATTAGCATGTGTGTGTAGCTTCTCTAACCAACCAAGTAATGGCCATCAAGTCCACTCAACAGCCAAATGATAATCTTGAAAATGTCCATGCGCTCCTTGCCCTCCCATTTTCTCTACTACTAAGTTATCACATCAAATGCTACATATATAAATGAACCGCGCGTATAAACACGAAGAAATCGCCGCGACCTTTCGTGTCCACACACACATTTGCGACATGACAATACTTTTCATCCGAATTCTTCACATAGTTAATACCCGGGTCGGCCTCGACGGTTTAGCGTTGGAGAGTTGAAGAGCGCTCGATCGCCGTGGCGATGCAACAAGCCAATAGGCCAACTAGCTAGCTGTACGTGACCTGTACTGCTCGTGTGAGTCTTGCACGCGAAAGCGAGAGGAAATGTATTGTAGAGCACGTTCGCCGGCTCATGATTCACGTGCCCATGATAATTACGCGGTGCACGCACAGTGTGCCTCGGATGTCACGGCCTGACGTGACGCGTGCGTGTGTGCGTGCGTGCATGCATTATTTTTTTCGCGAGAAGTATGTATGCGTGCACACATATACGTATGGGCGAGGAAAATTGTTCAGAGAGTTTTGGTGCTGGCAAAATATATATTTAGAGTTTCAGGCCACTGGATCAGGCATGCGTGTACGCGTATATACGTGAGAATAGTTCTCTTCGCGTCACATTACTTATCCATCGCTGCATCACATGGCACCTACTCCCTCCGTCCCATAATATAAGAACGTTTTTGACACTAGTATAGTGTCAAAAACGTCCTACATTATGAGACGGAAGGAGTAATATATTGCATGATGTTAATTAGTTAGGCTAGGCAGTTATGCCACATTGGGTTTGGAATGATGGGAAAAAGTGTGCTTTTCCTGTCAGAAAAACAAGCAATGATGACACATCAACGTTATCTTTCCACTCTTTTCTGCATCCTGACAAAAGCCCGCACGTCCGGAGACATACCAACACATGAACACAAATCCAAAGCGACACTTGCAGTGCACTCTACATGCCATGGAGATATCCGTGCACGTCTCACGTCAAACTCTGTTACATATGATGACAGGCACGTACTGGGTATGGGTCCAAAACTTTCCGTTGATCGTCCGCCACGACACGATGCATGCATGCGTGTGTCCTGAGCAGAGCCGTGCAACGAGGCGATAAGCTCAGTGATGATAAAAGTTCAGCGAAGCTCGATCAAATTTAGTCACTGTCACACACTCAAATTTAGTCACTGTCACACACTTGCACGCATGGCGGACGACATACGTGGACGTGGAGTGACAGCTGCCGAACGGCACTGCTAGCTAGCTTGTGTCTTCCCTAGCAGGCAATCCATGCATGACAAGCTCCATGCGTGCAATGTACCAATCGGATGAGATCGGGCAGGTTAAACCGTCCGTTCGTTGTATATGGAACCTCATCTCGGCAACGACGAAAGGGGCCCTCATTGATAACACGGTGCAAGTGCGTGTCCGTATCGATGATGTTGGTTTGGGCAGTTAGGCGAGCCGGCTAATGGCAGACAGACCGGCAAACGGGTCGATGCATGTGTGCTCGAGCTCCCGTACGTACATACAGTCGTGCCTTGCAAGGAACAACTTTTCATTTGCGATCGACGGCGACGGCGACCGGCTGCCGTCGCGGTCGATCGGGGTGCGGCAAATCTTCAACCTACGTCTTCCCACATTTAGAGTGCACGTGAAACATGGAGCTAGCTAATCAACTGTGCACTATCCCTGGTACAAATACGAGCAACTCACATTGGAAAAAAGGGAGCAATTTTTTTACATAAGTTATGAATGAGATGTTTATAAAAGAATTTTCAGATGCAGAGATTGGTGACGCCCTTTTCCAGATCGGCCCTCTTAAGGCCCCAGGGCCGGACGGAATTCCAGCTCGTTTCTTCCAAAGGAATTGGGCTGCTATGAAGGATGAAGTTATATCGGCTGTGAAGGAGTTCTTCAGAGAAGGAAGAATGCAAGATGGTGTGAACGAGACAAGCATAGTGTTGATCCCAAAAATTAGCCAACCGGAAAGTTTGAAGGATTTTCGCCCTATTTCCCTGTGTAATGTTCTGTATAAAATAGTGTCAAAATGCATGGTGAATAGGTTGAGAACAATTCTGGATGAGATAATTACTGAAAATCAAAGCGCCTTTGTCCCCGGCCGCTTGATCTCAGGCAATGCAACGGTGGCGTTCGAAGTGATGCGCCATATTCAGCAAGAGCATAATCCAGATTCGATCGTGCTGTGCATATAAGTTAGATCTTTCCAAGGCTTATGACCGAGTCGATTGGTACTTACTGGAAAATTCTATGAGAAGGATTGGGTTTTCGGAAAAGTGGATTCAATGGGTTATGCAGTGTGTCACGACGGTGCGGTTTGCAGTGAACTTTAATGGGAAGTTATTAGAGTCGTTCTCGCCAACAAGGGGACTAAGACAAGATGATCCTTTATCACCTTTTTTGTTCCTTTTTGTCGCTGATTCTTTATCAAGCTTGATCCAGGAGGCGGTGCAGAACCGAGGATTGAGGCCGGGGGTCATCTGTCGAACGGCACCGATTGTGTCACACCTACTGTTTGCAGACGACACGATGTTATTTTTTCAGGCAACCGCAGAGCAGGCTGGAATTGTGAAAAGTGTTATTTCAAGATATGCAAAAGGCACGGGGCAGCTTGTAAATCAATCAAAGTGCAGCATCATGTTTGGAGAGTGTTGTCCTATGGGCCGCAAACAGGAAGTGAAGATTATTCTGGGGGTGTCTAGTGAACACTTTGAAGACCGGTATCTAGGCTTGCCAGTACCGGAGGGTCGTATGAATGATTGAGCTCTACTCCTCGCTCAATGCAAGTGTGCAGCCGTGTACGATGTTTGTTTTCCAAGAAAAGTGATGTGTTTCTCTCTTCGCATGCTTAAATAGGACACTGTTATACATTAACATTTTGATACCATGTGGTCCTAGAAATCATGTTTCCTGCATGTAGTTCGATATTGTCAATCTATCAGAAGGAGCACATGGGCATTCAAATAATGAGCACATCGATTCAAGTATTTACTACACTGTCACATCGATTGGCTATGCGTAAGTGTGGTCATGGAAGCAAAGCATTGATGGGTTAACACACAGACCTGGCTCCAAGGCAACCAACCAACGATATCCGACAAACTCGGTTCCCATGTGAGACTGAATTGAATTGCTCGATCGGATTTCCTGTTGCATGGGGCTTTGACGTACATGTCATGGTTAATTGCACACATAAGGATGTCTTCCCTATTTGTTGAGACGAGACATGCATGACGACATATCCTATTTGGCACGCCCAGCACACCCCTCCCTATCTGCGTTGCTTATGCTTAGGCTGGCCTAGTTGGTTTTTCTTTTTTCTACTTATTTTTACTTTCGTTTTTCCGCTTTTTTGAATTCGTTTTTTCCTTTCTCACTAAATTGTGTTTTTCTTTTAGTTTTCCTTTCTTTTCATCTTTCATTTTTTCCTTTCCAAATTTTAAAAACAATTTTTGAAATATGGGAACATTATTTTTCAAACCGGTGAACACTTTTTGACATTTGAACATATTTTAAATTGGTGAATATTTTATGAAATTCTAATATTTTCATCCAATTCATAGAAATAAAAAATTCTTCAATTTCAAATAATATTCACGAATTATACAAACATGTTCATAAGATATAAAAATGTCATCATTTTCAATAAATATTCTGAAATAAAAATTTGTAATAAAATTTAAAAAATGTTTATTTAAATCTATTTTTTCATCAAATTTTAAAACTGTTCATAAAATTCCAATTTTATTCATAAAAATTGTTCATATTTCACAAATTTTGAACTTATTTTTTATTTATTGAATATTTTTTGAATTCCCAAACATTTTTTGCTTGACGATAATTTTCTTGAAATCATGGACATTTTGAATCAGCGAACATTTTTGAAACCAATGAACTCTTCGTCACGATTATATTTTTATTTTTGTGAATATTTAAGAAAACATATACATTATTAATTCACAAATTGTTTCTTAAAATTCATGATTTTTTTTCAATATTGGAACATTTTTTCAAATAATTAACATTGTTTTAATCGGCGAACCTTTTATGTTTCAGAAAGCATATGTCCTAGGTGGACCGCTAGGTGAAGCACCCATCCCAGAGAACCAAGACGTTATGGACGCTTGGCAGTCACGTGCTGATGATTACTTCCTCGTTCAGTGCGGCATGCTTTACAGCCTAGAACCGGGGCTCCAAAAGCGTTTTGAGCAACACGGAGCATATGAGATGTTCGAGGAGCTGAAAATGGTTTTCCAAGCTCATGCCCGGGTCGAGAGATATGAAGTCTCCGACAAGTTCTACAGTTGTAAGATGGAGAAAATAGTTCTGTCAGTGAGCACATACTAAAATGTCTGGGTTGCACAACCGCCTGTCCCAGCTGGACATTAACCTCCCAGACGAGGCGGTCATTGACAGAATCCTTCAGTCGCTCCCACCAAGCTACAAGAGCTTTGTGATGAACTACAATATGCAGGGGATGGTGAAGACTATTCCTGAAGTATTTTCAATGCTGAAGTCGGCAGAGGTAGAAATCAAGAAAGAACATCAAGTGTTGATGGTCAATAAAACCACCAAGTTCAGGAAGGGCAAGGGTAAGAAGAACTTCAAGAAGGACGGCAAGGATGTTGCCGCACCCGGTAAGCCAGTTGCCGGGAAGAAGTCAAAGAATGGACCCAAGCCTGCACAAGCCCCACCCAGGTGACGGTGGATCTAAACCGATAAATTCGTTCGTGCTAGGACTATGGGAGAATTGAGGATGCATAACAAAGCATATATCGCCCTCTTATCCACATGAACAGGAGCATCATTCTCTTGTTCAGTAACAGGACTGTCCCAATCAAAAAAATCTGATTGCTAACTTGGTTACATGCTACCCTCGACTACTAGACTCACACGCCAGCACCGCATCATTCCTATTCGAGATTCATCCATGCATCAAAACCCTCAAGTAAACCCCCCGTCCGTTACTTAATTAACCTAGGGTTTCCACGCTTAGACCAAGTACCCTTAGAGATCAAAGCAGAATCATGGGAGGGGGGAGGTTTACCCTTTCCTTGGCGCAGTGCCGGAGGATGGCGACCAGGGGATGCGCGGCGGAGCCAGCGGGATGAAGGAGCTCCTTCCGTCGCGGGCACGGTTTGGGGGAAGATATGGCTCGATCTACCGCTCCCTTCCCGCCTGGGTGCGGTTTGGGGCGGCGCCGACGGTGCCTGGTGGCGACGTGCTAAGACGGGGAAGACGGGAAGGAGACGGTGGGGTTGGCACGGGGCAGAGAGGGGGTCGCTGGGGCGGCACAACGATGTGGGTGCCGCGGGGCGGCGGTAGCACGGGGGTGGGGCGGCTGGCGATGGGGGTGGCACGGGGCGGCGGCGGCTCGGGCTCGGGGAGGAGAAAGGGGACAGAGAGAGAGTGGTCGGGCGTGGGCGGGTTTGATTTTTAGTTAGGGCACGGTCGTCAGTTTAAGCACTTTCTTTACCGTCAGCTAGCAGACAGCAAAGAAAGTGGCCGTTAGGTGCTTCCCACTAGTGGGCCACCTTGCCTCTTTGCCGTCCGCTGGCTGATGGCAAAGATTGTATGCCGTCGGCTAGCTGATGGCAAAGATCAGGTTGACGCAAACACACTCTTTGCCGTCAACTCTTTCTTTACCATCAGCTTTTTGTATACTGATGGCAAAGACCATCTTTTGCTGTCAGCTAGCTGACGGCAAAGATCTGGCTAATGGCAAAGATCCTGATTCCATTAGTGGCATGCGCTAAAGCCACATACGTCGATCCATACTAACTACTAGAAAAATTATTATGGGCCGAATGGCAACACCAGCGATGAATTTAGCCAGGAAATGTGACATGACCATAGGCGTCCACAAGTCGCCATTGATTAGTTTGATTGTTCGATCACTTCTTGCGGGTAAGAGATGATGATTCCTATTTGTTAAGAAAACTTCTAGTTTATTGAACATGTCAAGATGGTACAAAGAACATATGACACTTGTGTGTCGTTGGCCGCGTGAGTTGTTCGTTTTTCTTTTTTTCATCCGCCAAAGGCATAGCTTCGGTATTCGATGACTTTGCTCATTGCCGGTGTGATCTTTTGTCTGCATGCGTTGGTATTGGTTGGGTACATCTTAGTTATGCAGAGGCCGAGTGTATGCTCATTGTGTTTATATCCCCTTCATGCTTCATTATGAGTTAATAAAAACACTCTTTATTAAAATAATAATTACATTCACGTCTGTAGACCACCTAGCGACGACTACAAGCACTGGTGTGAGCCGAAGCCACGCCGCTGTCATCATCCCTCCCTCACCAGCACCTAAGCTATTTGTGATGTGTTGAAAGTGGTATGTCGTACAAAGATGAAATTTTGAGGAAGTGACCATCTATAGCAGGCCTTCATGGTGATGGCACTTCATGCACAACATCAGACTAGCGTAGCCACAACTCCCGATGCTTCCAAGTCCTAGATTGTCCCTGGTTTTAACGGTAGAGACCATTCCAACTAAGTGCAAAGTTTGTGCACAATACATACCTCATGCTCAAATATGAACCTATGCACACTGAGCTCTACTCATTTCTTGGCTTAGGTGCGCGTGATGTCTTTACAAAGACTGAGCTCGTGTTCCACATATCTTCACACACTTAAGTAGGATATATCAGCAGCTATTACATTAACTTTTTGATGCCATGTGGTGCAACAACCATTCTGCTTCCTTGCAGTTTAATATTGCCAAATGGAGCACATGGGGAGTATTTTAGCTCTTTAAGTGACCAATTCTCGTGTTGCACCGTACCTAAGCATAAGCCTCCTTCCTACTCTCCACCCGTGACGTTACGATGTCCCCGTCTTCGGTAAGGTCCTGTCTCAACCTTATTGTGGGGACGCAGGCCGCCGTACCCCCTCCCCCTAACATCTTGTCCTTGGAGTTCTGCGCAACGTGCTTTCTTCTCCCGTGGTAATTCGACTGATGCCAATATCATTTCCATGCAACTTATGGATACCAAACTTGTACTAACAAACCAAGAGAAACATGAATAATATGATTTCGAACAAACAAAACTATGGCCCTTCAATTTCCTTTAGAAAAAGGTATACACTCGAAGCACACATAGTTTATCTGAAAAAGGGTAGAGAACACCATTCTCGACAATGATAACGCATGTGACATGTACGTGACACACTATGCATGTGACTATTTTGAACATGCTTACACATATTAATGCGCATTCGTCAGGCACTGATCGGAAATTATCAAACATGAGTGCAATACTACACATGTCTCATGCAGCTAAAATAGAATAACATAGCTATTAACTGTACATTTTTGTCATCGAATCTGAAACTATACCCAACAAATAGTTGAAATATCTAAATAAATCAAGACTTTAGAATTTGAAATTGTAGAATATGACACAAGAGTTTTCAAAGTTGTAGAACATTTTTTTTCAGAAGTACCAAAATGGAAACGTCAAATTTGTTGATTGTCAGAGAAGGACCGAACGGACTGTGTGGCTGTGTGGCGTGGACACACATACATCAGCCACACTCGCTTGATAGATGTAGATTTCAATGATTAACAATGAAGTGTCATATTCAATCTCCTCACATGCTCAATACATCTATATTTAATAAACCATTCCCCCCATCATTCTAACAATAAAGCGACTAATAGACACTCATCAACTCGTCTTGATACTAAGGCCATTAGTACTACTCCAATCACAAATGCCACAAACTTGATGCAACCGACAACAGAAATCCGTTTTGAACCGACTACCATGATCATGTTACTTCGTGTACAAAGTCAGGTCCTCACCATCACAAATTCTAATGCTTCCAAGTCCTAGGATGTACGTGCACTCAAGGGCATTTCAAAGCAACTCCAACTAAGTGCAAACCTACTAACTCATGAGGTCTGCTATTTGCTTGGCTCAAGTACGCACAATGCCTGTTTTGCAAGTTATTATCATGTTCCATCTCTAGGGTTAAATAGGAGCACCATTGCATCAGCTTTTGATACCATGTTGCTCCATGCAGTTCAGTATTGTCCTAAGGAGCACATGTCAATCATATGTTGTTAAGAGAACCCCCTCCCACAAAAAGCAGCTTCCTTATAGATGACATTTAATCATATCAGTTCGAGTTCATAGTGTCTCTTTTGATGATTTTTCAGGTCACATGAAGAGGCCTTCAAATTTTATTATATAACTTAAGTGCATAGTACAAAATAAACAAGGACATGGTACATTCTGTGGGCATTTCATGTTTCAATTTGAATTGGTGGATCTTTTTGAAGATGCTACAATACCATCACAAACGTTGGCACACATTTCAAGCACTCACATGATTTCTGATCATGTGGGTAAAGAGGTTTTTTAACTAGCATGACCAAATAAGAGGAAACAAGGTAAAACTTCATTATTGATTCCCCATTATGTAGTTCCATTCCACAATAATATTCATGGAATACAACCACAACTAACACCCCATGTCTCCTAATTTATCATGGACAGAGAACGATATGATAAACGAACTCAATACCACTAAGCAAGCTAGCCACACTAATCTATTGCTACATTGTTGTCACTAGCATCCCGTGTGGCTAAAAGGATTGATAAGGCAATGGCGACCTGCTTGGAATTGACTGTCTTCTCCGGCGGCGGCTGCTTCTTGATGGTAACCATGTTTGGTGTAGCTTAGCATCTCTCTTTCTACTGATCAGGTGGTTCCCTATGCTTGTGTTGGTTTTCTATACAAAAAGTTTGAGCAAATCAATATGATAAACTACAAGTTACATATCACTGTTCAATTCTATAGTAATATATGATAAATGAAGAAGTGAGTGATTAACGATAACAAACCACCACTCAATGTTCTCAGGCGTTCGGTAACTGTTTGCCGACACGTCTTCATGAAATATGAGTAGAGTGTAGAGTGAGGAGGTTGTTCGAGGTAAATGGCCTTAATAGTTGTATGTTCGAGCATGCTACTTTATAAATGTGTACTTGAACATGAGTCCCTTATAGACTAACCACGATGATGATGTTACTCCGTGTCCCAAACCAGTTTGTTGCAGTCACAAATCCTAATGCTTCCAAGTCCTAGGCTATCTAAGGTTTTAACACCATTTTGAAAGCAACTACAACTAAGTGCAAAACTTGTGCACACCACATACATTTGTTATGCCGATAAGAACCTAGGAACGGTTGGGATTTATTCCTTACTCGGCTCAGATATACATCCACATGGGATGTTTGTTTCCTTGAAAAAAATGATAGGTTTCTCTCTTCACATGCTGAAATAAGGCCACACTTACATTAACATTTTGATCCCATGTGGTCTAAGAAATCATGCTGCATCCATATAGTTCAATACTTTCGCAAGGAGCACATGTCATGGTTATTTGCACACACAAGGACATCAGTGTTCGTTGTCAAAGATGGGGATATGCACGAGAAACTCATCGATCTGTAGGATAGGGCCGAAATTATGGTGGCCCAAACTGTGAAGCTAAGATTGAACTTAGCCAAGAGTAGGCATTCGCCTCTAATATGTCTTGTTGCCTTTCGACAATCTCTGAGACCGAGATATAGAGATAAAGAAGGACAAAAGTTTTATTTTGTGGAAAACAGCCGGACAAGAAGAAGCTAAAGACTATGATGTTGCGGACACAAAGAGTGATACTTTTCATTCTTTCATTTCTTCTATGCTCACTAGTGCTGCTCTCCAAGGATTGATAGACCGGGCCGAACCTATACACAACAACCCATAACTTAAGGCAAGTCTCTTGAGGGTCATGCATAACATGCTAAAAGGATTGTAAGGCTAGTACATTGACAAATCCTTCAACATGAGTCTATCTTAGGCTTACCATTATGACAATGTTAGTTCATGATGCAAAGAATAGAGTCCGCGTGGTGGCAAATCCTGATGCTTCCAAATCCAGGATTCCCCATGGGTTTTGATTTCACTATAGAAAGTTATAATTGTAGCAAAAATGCAAAATCTATGTACATTGTTTGCGTATATGGTATGTTGATATGAACCTAGTGACGACTGACTCTAGTCAGATGGCCAGACACACAAAAAGTTCCTTTTGTTTTTTGTAATAGTAATGTTCCATCTCTCTTCTCACTCTTATATAGGAGTGTTCATGTGGAATTAATATTTAGATAGCATGTCATGCAGTAATCATGTTGCTTCATGCAGTTCCTTATTTCCATAAGGAGCACATCCGCATTCCTTTATTATGAGCATCCTCCCAGAAAGTAGGGATGAAAATGCAGCGAATACTTTCTGATTTTACAAAGGAAAAATAGAATGGAGGGGAAATATGAAAATGGAAATGCAATTTTTTTATGTGGAAATGGAAGCAAAACCAGAACAGTGTTTTTCGATGGAATAGACGTGCAAACCAACCTTCTGTTTACGTGAATATGAATTTTCAGATTTTACTATAGGCATGTGGCTGCTTTGTAGCCCAGCCACGAAACAACACACAATAACACAATGAGCAGAATGGCCCATTTGAGGTTCAAAACTAGGCATGTCTAAAAAAACGTACTCAACTAGACCCTATACGCAATTGTCCAATACAACCAGAACACTATGCTAAGTTACTAACCTAATCATATTATTTTGTAGCCATGTTAACGTTTCATTAAATTTATCGATTTTCATGTGTAGTTCTCTACGATTCAAGGGGTTTTAATGTTCTGGTCAATTCCCGCTTTTGTTGTCGTGTCCGCTCTATATTTGCTCTGTGTCCATTTTTTGTAGTATCTGTTTTCATATTCATTTCCAGAGTTTATGTATCATTTTCGCTTCTGCAAAAAAAGAGAAAACAAATGTGGTAAACCTCCAATTTTATCTGTTTCTGCTCCGTTTACATACCTACTGGAAAGAAATTGCTCCCCAGTAGATATTTTGATCATATAAATTCGAGATTAGAGCGTAATTTCTTTACATGAACATGTTTTTAGGAAAACAATCACATTTGGAGTCTCAAATCACATTGTCAACACCGAGCCACAAAAAGGACAAAGCAAACAAAATCTATGAAATGTAGTCACATACAGCCAAAAATCATTGGATTATCATATCATAATGGGAATTCAACCTTTTCACCTCATAAATTTAATTTAGCTCAAAAATATGTACTTTAGTTAGTATAAATAGAAAATTTTGTAAAATAAAAGTTGTTCACAAATTGTTCTGAGGATCGCCTCCTCCCACAAATAAGTTTCTTTGTGGTAGACATTATGACTATATTAATTCATGTGTAATTTCTTTATATAGCCACAATTTGGGAAGCCTTTTCATTCGCTTGGCCTGGTCGATGTTCTCAGGAAGGATAAATTAGTAGAGAGATAGATGATATATAAATCACGATGCTTGAAAAACACACACATGCTCGCCGCGAACACCCACACATACACACGGAGAGAGAGGGAGAGGGAGTGAGAGTTGGTGGAACTGGAAGGTTGTGAAGGTAAAATGTTTACAACAACTTGAAACTATTGAATGCAACCTTGGGATAGTTGGTATGTGTCCAAAAATGTGGAAACGTACATTGAATTTAAAATAGATGATTTTGACTTCTACAAGTCAAATCCAAAAAATATGTCATTACTGATAGAAAGTAATATTTGCGGTCAATCATTCTACAATGTTTTGAGTTCACTGTGTAGTTTCTTCAAATGTCCACATTTTAAGGAATGTTTGCAGTCGCCTAGCCTGGTCAATTGAGTTAGGGAGCATGGAGGATGAAGAAAGAGGCACAAAGTCGAATTGGATGGTGACATAGGCCTAGGACAGAGAGATGGGTTAAATTGCAAGGTTACAAATGTTGCTCCTACTTGTTTTCAGCAAGCAACAATCGTTGAATACATGATGATCAACTAAGGTTAAAAAAACATGATGATCAATTGGTAAATTTCTAAATTGATGCGAAAAACTACAATATTTAGAATCTTTTATATACATATAAAAGTGAATTTACAAGCTTTTTTTGGAAACATACAAGTCAAATCGTACAAGTTTACATACATACATTATGTGTGCCACTCTTTTCTGCACCCTGACAAAAGCACGCACCTCCGAAGACATATCCAAAATATGAACACAAATCCATAGCGACAATTGTAGAGTTGTAGTGTACTCTACATGAAACGGAGCATATCCGTGCACGTCTCCTGTCAACTCTGTTATATGATCCAATAGCAATGACACACACGTACTTGGTGTAATACCAAAACTTTCTCTTGATCACCCGTGACGACACGATGCATCCGTGTGTGTTGAGCAGAGCCATGGCCTTCATGCATTCAACAATGTTCAGTGCCAAAATTTAGTTGAAATTGATCAATCACATTAGTCACTTGTCACACATGCACTTGCATGCATGACAGCCGCCATAAGTGGATGGACCGTTGCTAGAAGGTACTGCTAGCTTAGCTTGTCTCATCTGTTGCATGCAATGCATCGATCGTTTGAAGATGGGATGAGACCGGAATGTTAATCCCTTCGTGACTTCATTATCGATGCAACGTGTCCTTCCCACCCGCCGCCCGATTTCGGCGACGACAAGAGAACTCATTGAGCTCTAAAAGTTTTGTTGCTCCAATTCGGTGTGGAAACTTAGACCTTGATGATATCTTGCATTCTTTTCCAGCCATCCACTCATCATTCCTAATGAAATACCTTGGTTTGCCTCTATCGATTAAAGGCTTGAAGCGCATCCAGTTCCAGCCGCTCGAAGATAAGATCACTACCCAGCTCACCCCTTGGCTGGGCAAACTAATGGCTGCTCCGCGCAGAGCGGTTCTAGTCAAGTCGGTCATCACGACCATTGCCATTTATTACATGACTGCACTAAATCTTCCATTGAGGTCATGAAAAAGATTGATTCCCTTCGACGTGCTTTCCTATGGGCTGGGTGTGACAATTGCAATTGGGAGAAGGTGCGCAAGTCCAAGGTTCATGGTGGCCTAGGTATTTTGAATCTGGACAAATTTGCCACAGCTCTTAGAATCCGCTGCCTTTGGGCAGAGTGGTTGGATCCAGTCAAGCCTTTGGTTCATCTGGGAAACCCCTGTGATGAGAATGATAAGGATATCTTCGCGGCCACTACCAAGGTGTTCGTTGGTGATGGCTTCGTGCCTCTTTCCAGGAAACTACATGGCTGGATGGGATCAGGCCCGAATACATTGCACCATATAGTTTTGAGATATCCAAGAAAAGGGGTTGTTCGGTCCACAAAGCTTGGCAGGACAACTTTTGGGTCTCCAAAGTGAATACCGCTGAAATCACCAATATTAGTCGTCTTACTGAGTTTGTCCACCTGTGGGGAAAGCTTTCACATGTTCATCTCAACCCTGATGTGCTAGATTCTATTTCCTTGAAGCTCTCTAATGATGGCCTTTATTGGGCGGCGACGACCTACAAAGCTCAACTCCTTGGTTTGGCCGACACGTCAATGCCCTTGATGGTGTGGAAGAACTGGGCTCCCCCCAAATGCAAGTTCTTCGTCTGGCTTGTTATCAATAATAGGATTTGGACGGCGGGCAGGCTACATCATTGGGGATGGCCAAACTCCACCTTTGCCCCCTATGTAAGCAAGTTCAAGAGTCGGCTGCACGCCTCTTACTCCAATGCCGCTACACCGTCAGAGTTTGGATGATGATTAAGACTTGGCTTGGTCTAGTTGGTGTGCAGCCTTCAGATTTGGTGGTTGTAGATTCCGTCAAGGATTGGTGGCAACTCAATGCCTGCAGCATCTCGCAATCTTGGAGGACGCTCATCTCTTTAATGATGCTTATCTCGTGAGAAATTTGGAAGGAGAGGAATGCTCGTGTTTTCCGCAACACCGCTGTGCCGATGGGGGTGATTGTTGCTAAAATCACGGAGGAGGCTTCCATGTGGTGCCTGGCAGGGGTGAAAATTTGAGTAATGTAATGCTGTGAGAGTAATGCTTTGTAATTAATGAAAATGCCAAATCTTTTGCCTTGTTTCAAATTTTTGTTTTTTTAGTACGCGATGCAAGTGTGTGTCTGTATGGATGATGTTAGTTTGAGTAGCCAGATAAAGACAGATAGACCGGTAAACGGGTCGATGCATGTGTGTTCGAGCTCCCATACATACGACCTGGCTTCCATCCAAGGAACAACTTCTCTTTTGTGATCGTCGTGGACGGAGACCGGCCGACATCTCCGTCGATCCAGCTACGACAAATCTTGGATCTACATCCTGCCACATATTTACGGTGCCGGTGAAACACGATGCTTGCAAATCAACCGTTCACTATAATCGCCAGCATTGTACGTCATGCTATACAAAACTTAAAGCGAACATTAAGATGTGCGGGAAGAGCGAAACCTAGGATGTTTGTGGATTTCAATGGCATTGCCGTTCCAACTAAACATGTGTAAATTATTCATGTTGTATGCAGATATGAACATAGGTACTACTAGGCTCTACTCTTTGCTGATATAGGCTGACTTCTTTGCAAATTATGATCATCTTCCACTTCTCTTGCTACCACGCTTAAATGGAAGCACTACTGCATTAACTTTAACACCATGTGGTGCAACAATCTTCCGGCTTCCATGCAATTGAATACTGCACAAGAAGCATATGACATTCATGTATACTGTTCTAGGCACCCCTCTTAAGACATCAAATTCCTTGTAGATGTCGTTATCATATTAGTTGGAGTTCAGGGTGTAATTTCTTTAGATACCCATGTTTTGAAAAATGTTTGCAGAGGCCTGAACTGAACAGTGGAGCTCTCGGAGGATGAAGGCCAAGGGAAGCATGGAATGTGACGCTAGTACTAAGAGAGGTGGGTTGAAGTGGAATATTGTAGAGGTAAAATGTTTTCAGTAACCAACGATTATTGGATCCATGATAAATGGATAAGATAGTCGATCAGTAATGTCCAAATAGATGTGGCAAAGTCAAATCCAACAACTTTAGGCAAGTTCCCAAGCAATAGCCAAACAATACACTAATCACATGTGTATGCACGACGCTCAATGAACATATGGTTTGTAGTGTGTCCAATATATGTGGATACTAGATAGAGACCATTGCAGAAGAACAGTAACTATAGGCTTTTCTCTTTTGCATGTAACTAATTACAGTTTTTTTTGTGGAAAGGCGAAAGATAGTTACTACATGAAGCACTGTAATTTCTTATTCTTGTAAGAATTATTTTGTAATTTACTGTTCATGAGAATGTAGGGGCATCCCGGAGCTGTCACACCTTTTCCTTCCGGCATTCGAAGCAAACGCTGCTATGCTAGCTCTACTATAAACACACACGCATAGATTGTATCTGCCGCTTGTATAAAAGAGTGGGGAAAAGTCGGACACCTTGCGCTATCACCGTTGGAAAAAGGCATCCAGTACTTTTTCTTCCAAGAAGACGTGTCAACTGTGTGTTTGCTGAGTCGAAATTTTAAAAAATAATTGAAGGCGCCATTTGTGATATGTTGAAACTATAGCCCAGTATTCTATTCTTTATCTGGTTTTATTTTGCTAGTAATTCGAATCAATGTTTGGGGAACAGGTAAGGCGCCCATTTGCTATATATGATCATCGAACAACTGTATGTTTCGTTGATGGTATTAGTTGCTGTTGTCCGGAGGCATCCAGATAATTTATGGTAGTGCACCGTTGAAAACCTTTTATGGTTGAGTTTTGGCTATCCTTAATTTTCCAGTTGTTGCTTCTACAAGCTCCTGATTTTCAACGAGGTTGTCCCGGTAAGATGGATGCCCAGATGAGGTACTACAGTGCCTCATTGGTTGATGCAGAAGGAAGACGATGCTGATTTCTTCAAGAACTTGCCGGTAATTTCTTGTTCTAGTAAGAAAGATCTAGTAAGCATTGGTTTCACCTTTGATAAAGTCTTGAACATGATCGTATCTTCATTCGATCATTTTGGTGATGTTACTTCCTAGACAGACCATAACTAACATGGTTGCAAATCCTGGTGCTTCCAAGAATTTATCAAATCGGGGGAAACCCTATTTCGTCAAATCCTGGTGCTTCCAAGTCCAAGATTCACCGTGGGTTCCAACGTCATTATGGACAGTAATTCTAGTAAAGGGCACTAACCTACGTACATTGCTTGTGTACATGTTATGCTGATATGAGCCCAGCTCTTACTTATTCTACTCCATTCTCAACTTAGATGTGCAAATGCACACAATTTTTACTTTTATTTTTGGACAATAGTAATTTTCCATCTCTCTTTTCATGCTTATATAGGAGTGTTGTTACATTAACGTTTGGATACCATGTGATCCAACAACCATGTTGATTCCATGCAGTTCAGTACTGCTATGAGAAGCACATGTGCATCCATATATTGTTCTCAGCATCCCCTCGTGCATTGAAGTAGCTCCCTAATAGACGTTTCGGTCATATCAATTTAAGGTAATAGTGTAATTTATGTAGATGACCTTATTTCCAGAATAATGAGCCACAACCATAATCCACAAAAAATACTGTCACATATCGACGAAAAATCATTAGATCATCATATCGTAAATTAAAGTGAATTGAGTCTTTTCACCCCACATATTCAATTTAGTTTAAAAACCAAAGTAGTTCAGTAATAAGTAAAAAAAGGAATTTGTAAAAATAAGTAACTTCGGTGGGCTTTCGAGTTAGGTTTCAAAATGTGTAACTAAAATACCATTAGGATGTTGCTAATTGTCTTTATGAGTTTAATCTTGGTTAGGTTTCATAAATTTTGTTAACGTTCGATATGTTTAGGATAATCCTGAAGACATTTCACAAGGTTTCTCAATTTTTGTGAGGCATCATTGGTCAGGTTTTTTTTTCACCTTTCCCTCTGCGACGCATACGGCAGTTGGTAAACAAAGTGCAAATTCTTAATACGAAACGAGTCTTACTGATCCAGACACTAGTGAACACAATTAAATTCACTAAATATCAGATTTTATATATGAGAACAAGTAATGAGCTGCCAAACCTTAGACGGAAAGTTATTTCAGGTTTGACATACATTAGATTAACCTGTTAATATTAACCACACGCCCAGGCATAATAACTTAGCATCACCTGTGCAGTACTAGCTAGCATATATACTAGCTTAGCATCACCGGTACACTACAAGGATATATACTAGCTAGATTATAAGTGCACTACAGTAAGTTGCATCTAAGTACCCCACACTTGACTACTTACGTCTTTTCAAGGATTCACTTAAATTTTTTGGTTAGGCAGAGTAGTATGGCATCCTGCTGCTGTTATGCCCTCCATCAAACAGTTGCCCATTCGGATGCTTGATACGGTCGCTACATGTGTGACAACGCTCGTAATCCATGTCATCACTCCTCTTGTGATCAATCTTTCTAAATATCTCATGGCACCCACCTACAGAGTGACAACATCAATCACCAACACTAAACAGATACTCAAATATGAAGATGATGGTCAGACAAAAAATATAACTACATGCAAAATATCATGCTAAGCTTTTCATTTATTTTCTTGCAAAAGGTCATCCAAGTGATGCTTTGTGTTGACTTAGTAACAGAGTTCAGCCTTTGCACACACAAATTTGAGGAAAATAACATTTTATTTTGTTACTGGTGCAGCAACGAGGGAATGACCAATACATTTATACATATATGTCGACAGTATAAAACTGAGGCCTACTATTTCGTATGTATGGAGTAAAACATGTTCGGTTGTCTATTGATACAGCAATAATAAATACATGTATGTATGTCGCAGTATAATGCCGAAGCCAACTATTTCGTCTATGTCCAGTGAGACTCTCATATTTCAATGCAATAGAAACACCCACCAAATCTTTGTAAAAAAAAGAATATAAAAGAATAGGCGTAGATATGCCTGTGTCCCAACTCCCAACTGCCCACGGATTTTGTGAATGGTGGATTCATTGTAAGTCTACTTATGTTTTGGCTGTCCCTTCCATCTCCCTTGCATCAGGTATCACTTCAATACTATATCAGAAAATTAACAGCTTGACCATACAAAAAGGGCATTAAGAGGATTGGAATACATACCATAGCAATGGTGCACACACGCAGCACGCGCATAGGCTGAGCCCTTGCATATGCTTCAAGGCACCAAGTATGCATAGCTCAGCAAAGAACAACCTCTTGGTCTTTGAAGCAGTCTCTGTGGCAGTCTGCTTGTTAGGAACGGCGGTGAAATTAACATGGCCATAAATGTCCCCAGACGACTCGGAGAAGCAATTCGATAGCAGAGTCATGGCCAACTCAAACTCGCTCTGTTCGTAACATTTTTCCGAGAAACAATTCGTGAGTAAGTTAAATAATACTCCAGAGCAAGTTCAGCAGGAGATATTGCGATGGCAAGAAAATCATGAGTTATTTGCTGACCGTCTTGTTCCTCTCATTGTAGTGCGCCAGAGCAAGTTGAGCAAAGTCTTTTGCTTGCTGGCAAGGCTTGCGATGAGGAAAACAGCGTCAGTCCAGGTTAGTTTCATTCAAATCATGCAAGTTAGAGTCCAAAACAAGGGCAAAATTGTTTGGAAAAGTAGATACGTTGGAGACGTATCATTACCATGGAATATGCTACTGCACTTTTCCCCCTATGGTTGCGTGTTTTTCAGGTTGCATGGATAACATGCCTTCAATTGTTATTGTATAACTTAAGTGTATAATCGATATAAGCATGAGGTACATTATATGGGCAATTCATCTTTGCATTTCTAATAGGGCGGATGTCGCTGAAGATCCTCCACACCATGCGTGACATCGGCACACATCTCAAGCACTCACATGCTTTCCATTCATATGGGAATGGGTTTTTTAGTCTGTTACATCGCAAATAGCGTGTTCAAGCAAGTTGTTGCAAGATAGAGACCATCATCAGTGATTCCCGGTTTCGTAGTTCCATTCAGCAACAACATTCATGAAGAAAAAATCAGAAAAAAATCGATTACACAGAAACTTCCAAGTAGAGACCATACAAATTACTAGTTGAAAACTATTGTAACTCTAGTGTATTCGAAACTGTAAAAACAAGAATGAAAATACTACCTCATTCATAGTTAAACTTACTATGACATTCACCTAGTTGATCTAGTGAATTAACCTCCACAAAAGCAAATCAACTTCGTACTACAAAAACAAACAGAACAACATACTCCTAGAATGTCGGGACCTAATGAGCTCGAAAACGCCCCAAAAATCACCTCACCTTGATGCTAAAACAAGCTATTACCCAACACCCAGATCCACATCGCCAACAAGCAAATGACCTTGAAGAACCATAATAACATACATAGAGATCTCCATCACCACACACCCCAAATTACCCCACTACGGCGACAACCCAGCCATGACCCATGGTGACTACCAATATATGCAGCCAAACTATCTCAAATCAGGAGAGAAATGATCAAAACAGCGACAAAATCGAGATCTAAAACAAAAATAACACCTAAATCTCTAGGAGGAATTGGGAGAAACAGGGGAGGGACGCGGGAAGACACAAGCCAATGAGAATAACCAAACAAAATCGACCAGACCGATCAGAATCCTCAAACGAGAGCATGCATGACAGCCTGAATCATGATGGGAAGGAGGAAATTCGTCACCCATCCTCCCTCTCCCCCCCTCTCTCCCCCCTCTCTCTCTCTCTCTCTCTCTCTCTCTCTAGATGTTTTAATTTCTAGTTCATGGTGTAGTTTCTTGAAATGTCCATATTTTAAGGAATGTTTGCATTCGCCTAGCCTGGTCATTTGAATTAGGGAGCATAGAGGATGAAAGAGGCACAAAGTCGAGATGGATTGCGACACACGCCTAGGATAAAGAAAGGTGGGATGAATTGCAAGGTTGTAAATGTTACTCCTACTTGCTTTCAGCAAGAGGCAATCATTGAATTGGTAAATGTCCAAATTGATGCGGCAACAATTTAGTTTACTTGAGCATTGGAGAGTGGTTGAGCAGTGCGAGTAACGAGCCACCAAGAATAGTCTACGCATGGTCGACTCACAAAGCTGAGGATTACATGGCCAAGACGGCGGGAATCGAAGCTCAAGACTCCATCTCAAGCTAAACATCATGGTGATGTTTCTTGCTGCACAAGAAAGGACAGCTTAATCACAACTCCTGATGCTTCCAACTCCTAAAATGTCCATGGGTTTCAATGGCCTTGCAGAAACAATTCTATCGAAATGCAAATTTGTGTGTGTAGATATGAACCTAGCTTGCAATACAAAGATATACTCGTTGCTCAGCTCAGGTGCGCAACATGGGTTTGTGAATAATAATCTAGTTCCATATGTCAACATTTATATGAGCACTATTCGAATTAACTTTTGATACCATGCGGTGCAACAACCATGTTGCTTCCATGCAAAAATACTGCCATACGGAGCATATGGCATTCATATATTGTTTTGAGCACCCCACGCCTCACTTCAAAGAAGTAGCTGTTGGCAAACGAAGTTCGGAAGGATAGGGCGGAGAGTGACAGAGTGAGAGGTATGATGTTGTGAGTTGTGAGTTTGTGACACACATAGGGGCCGCGCACACGCACACACACACACACACACACACACACACACACACACACATATATATATATATATATATATATATATATATATATATATATATATATATATAGAGAGAGAGAGAGAGAGAGAGAAATAAAAAATTGAATACAAAAAGTTCACGAAAGTGAAAAAAGGGTACATAAAATATGAAAAAAGGTTCACGGTGATCTAAAAAAAGGTTCACAAATTTTAAAAAGTTTACAGATATTGAAAAAAGTTCATGGAATTGAAAAAAAAGTTCATTGGATTTGGAAATTTTCCATCAAATTTGGAAAACAATACATCTAATTTTAGAAAATTCATCAATTTAGAAAAAAGGTTCACAAAATTTTAATAACGTGCATTAAAGAAAAGAAAAAAGGATGAGAGAAAAGAAAAAGAATAAGCTGAACTAAAGAAAAAAAAGGAAGTATCTTTACTCCAGTGGGGGATGCCCTCGTGGTTAGAGCGGAGCGCTCGAAACGAAGGGGTTGCGGGTTCGAACCCCCATGCCCGCACCAATGAGCCGGCCCAGCTTGGAGTGCTTGAAGCGCCCATTTGCAAAATGCACTATAACGGGCACCAGAAGCGCCAAATAGGATGAATATGTGTTCGGACCATTGCAATAAGTGGCATCTATACCATGTCAAATCTACTATGATTCTAATTAATGATAACATGTTCATACTGCTAGCTTGACTTCCGTCGCAAGAAATCCATACCATGCTATGGGTCTCGTGATGTAATTTATCCCGATCATTTGATGATCATACTAATCAACACATTTGTGTTGTTGATAAATCAATGGTGCCCTTCTAGGCCGCCACCTAATTTCTTCAACGATGACAAAAGCGACCTCGTTGATCATACGATCCAAGTTTGTCCGAAATGACCATATTACTTTAAGTAGTTGGGGCCGGCTAAACGCACACAGACCAGCAAACGGGTGAATGCATGTGTCTTCCATCCCCCATACACTCTTGCCTTCCAGTTCCAAGGACACTATTTCTTTTGTGATGCATCGATTGATGTCAGCGGTGACTGGCATCATGTAATGGTGCAAGCAAGCAAGTATGCATGCACACAACACACGCGGGTGTGCAGGCAATCACTAACAACTCTCCAAGCACTATTTGTCACACGACAGTTGAGTTCGACAAACTCAAACCTGCCTTTAGTATTCTTTAAAAAGGTTTCTGCTCTAGACATACACATATATCTTCTCTAAGGAAAAATAAATAGAGGAGGCCTTTTCTGTAAGCGATATCGCAAGATGATAGTACTTACGCACTCTGCAAGCGAGTATTTCTTTTCAGCACCTCACAAGTGAGAAAATCATGCCCCATCAGCTTGCACTGATCGAAAATATCAAACAGAAGTTTAATCCTTCATGCAAGCGCCATGGTGGTTGGGGCTTTATAATATAAGTTGGGCATTATTTGTACCTTTTTTAGATGACATGGCTTTTAATTGTCCAAGCTGACATGATGCAAGTAACAAGTTCTAATAACATGCACAACTAGGTCAAGCCCTCTACAACAACCAACCCATAACTCAAGCCCAGTTTGTTGAGGGTCAGCCCATAACCCACTGAATTGGTCAGGCGCGCTAGTTACTTGACAGATTCTAGAACATGATTGTATCTTTATCCGACCATTTTGGTGATGTTACTTCGTAGGAAGACCATGAGTAGCGTGGTTGCAAATCCTGATGCTTCCAAGTCCAAGATTCCCCGTGGGTTCCATCGTCATTGTACCGAAACAGGCTTTCGTCCCGCTTTATAAATAAAGCAACCGCCACAAAGCATACATCCCACATAGGTCCACACACACACACACAAGACATACAGCAAAGTACAAGGTTCTGCTGAGGGCACAGCTCAACAAGCCCAAACAAGAAGAAAACACACATAAACGCACAGCCCCTCTGGGTGGCTAATCAGGCTCCGGCGGTGGCGGCGGGGGTGGCGGAGAGAGGCGGACGACCATCGATCGGATGTCGGCGATGAAGGTGGAGATGGCGTCACGATCCTGGGGGCGGCTAAGCGGCCGCCAAAGCTGCAAGAAACCCGAGAATTTATAGAGGGCGTCAGAAGGGCGACGGAGGGGTGAGCGGCTGGATCACAAGTTTGTTACGAACGGTCCACAGCGTCCAGGCCAGGACCCCTACCAGCAGCCACCTAATGTGGCGCGAGGGTGCGGGGGGCAACTGGAGCTCGTCAAACAAGTCAGGGAAGTTGGTGTGGCACCAATTCCCGCCGATGACCTCGCGAAAGCAGCTCCAGAGGAATTGGGCAGCAATGCAAGAGAAGAAGATGTGGTTCGAGTCCTCCGGGACGCCGCAGAGCGGGCATATCCCGGTGCCCGGGCCATTGCGCTTGCGCACCTCCACGCCAGAAGGGAGCCTGCCACGAATCCATTGCCACATGAAGATGCGGATCTTAAGTGGCAGACGCACGGACCAGACCAAAGATAAGGGAAGAGGAGCGGAGGAGGGGGCGATGGCCGAGTAGAGCGACTTGGTGGTGAACACACCCGCCGGCTCTAACCGCCAGCGGGTGCGGTCCGAACGGTCCTCCACCAGAGGTTCATGGAGCGCGACGCAGTCAAGTAACTCACGCCAGGCGGCAGAATCAGCCGGCCCGAATGGCCGACGAAATGCCAGGCGCCCCAGATCGAGAAGGGCACTGTTGACCGAGATCAAGGGGTCAATGGCGATAGAGAAGAGGGAGGGAAAGCGGGCCGCGAAGGGGGAGTCGCAGGCCCACCGATCATACCAGAAGAGAGTCGAGAGGCCAGAGCCGACCGAGATGGATGTTCCAATGCGGAGAACCGGGAGAAGCTGCACAATGGACTGCCAGAACTGGGAACCGCCAGATCTCTGGCAAAAGGCAAGGGGTTGGCCCCGGAGGTATTTGTTCCGGATGATGTCCAGCCAGAGGCCACCATGGCCTTGGGTAATGCGCCAAAGCCAGCGGGAGAGGAGCGCAATGTTCATCCGCTTAGAGCACATGATGCCAAGACCACCTTGCTCACGGGGCTTGCAGATGTCCGGCCAGCTAACCATGTGGTACTTCTGTTTATCCTGCTCGCCAGCCCAGTAGAAGCGCGACTGGATTTTGGCGATCTCCTTATGAAGGGACTCATGGAGGCTATAGAAGCTCATAAGGAATAGCAAGAGGCTAGAGAGGGAGGAGTTGATGAGAATAGTTCGGGCCGCCTTCGAGAGCCATCTCCCTGCCAGGCTCACACCGGTCTCAGAGCGATATAGCGGGCCTCGGATCCATGGCGAGAGGCGAGAATCGCTGATGGGGGTCCCGAGGTAGGAGGTGGGGAAGGAGCCCAAACGGCAATTAAGCCGATTGGCAATGGCCAGAGACTCAGAAGGGGAGTAGCCCAAAACCATGACGTCGCTCTTATCAAAATTGATCTTGAGTCCCGACATCTGTTGGAAGCAAAGAAGGAGGAACTTGAGGTTGGCGATGTCCATCTCTGAGCCTTCGACCATGATGATTGTGTCGTCAGCATACTGAAGGATGGAGATCCCGGATCCCCCATCAAGATGTGGGGTGATCCCTCGAATGTGGCCAGCAGCCTTGGCCTTATCCAGAATGGCTGCCAATGCGTCCACCACCATGTTGAAGAGGAACGGGGAGAAGGGGTCGCCCTGGCGTACCCCACAGAGGGTGGGGAAGAAGGGGCCAACCTCACCGTTGATGTTGACCGCTGTGCGCCCGCAAGAGACCAGCTGCATGACCCTGGTGATCCAGCGGTCGTCAAAGCCCTTCCGAAGAAGGACTTCGCGGAGGAAAGGCCAGCTGACCGAATCATAGGCTTTGTGAAAGTCAATCTTCAAAAACACCGCCTTGAGGTGTTTGATCCGAACCTCGTGGAGGACCTCGTGGAGGACCAGAACACCATCCAGGATATAGCGCCCACGAATGAAGGCCGACTGGTTAGGGTGCGTTATCCGGTCAGCGAGCAGGGTCACCCTATTGGCGTACCCTTTAGCCAGGATCCGGAAGATCACATTAATGACAGTGATCGGCCGGAACTGGCGGATGTCCGATGCCCCAGGGACGTTGGGGATAAGAGAGATGATCCCGTAGTTGAGGCGCCCAAGGTCAATAGCACCCACAAAGAATGCGTCAAAAATGGCCATGACCTCAGGTTTGATCACGTTCCAGAAGGTCTGGAAGAAGATAACCGGGAGGCCATCAGGACCCGGGGCCGAAGAAGCATTCATACCCTTGATAGCTTCCCACACCTCCTGCTCGGAGAAGGGGGCCGTCAGGGCAGAGTTCTCCGCCTCGGATACTAACCGAGAACCGGTCCAACAATCGTGGGCAAGGGAAATGCCGCTCCGAGGAGAGGCCGAAAAGAGGGACCTATAGAAGCCGTCAACATGCGACCGGATGTCGCGCGGGTCCTGGAGAAGAGTGTCGCCATCCCAAAGGAGGGGGATGTTGTTGCGTCTACGGCGCCCGTTAGCGATCGCCTGGAAGTAGGCGGTATTCGCATCACCCTGCAGGACCCACTTCTGGGAGCCCCGAACGCGCCAATAGGCCTCCTCATCAGAGTAGATCACGGAAAGTTGATCCTCGAGGTCATACCGGGCAAGCCACTCATCCGGGGACAGACCCACCAGGTCTGCCCGGAGGTCAAGCGCCTGAATCGCGGCAAGAAGAGCCTTTTTGCGCTCTCTGGCATCGCGGCCAAGGTTAGCGCCCCACCCCTTCATGAACTGTCTGGCACGTTTCGCACAGAAGTGCCACGTGTCAATCGCCGAGGGAGGACGGGTGTGGGGGTGAGCCCGGGCCTCACACCACCGGGAGGACACGGCGTCCGTGAAGCCGGCCTGAGAGATCCAGAAGGTCTCGAAGCGGAACCGAGGAGGGATAGGGGGGCGCTCATCCGCCGAGGACAGAAGGAGGGGGACATGGTCTGAGCCAATCCTAGTGATGGCTCGGAGGGAGGAGAGGGGGCAGCGGAGGTCCCAGTCCGGGGACACAAGAACCCTGTCCAGAACAGACAGGGTCGGAGATGATTGCCGATTGGTCCAGGTGAACCGGGCACCAATCCTATCAATCTCCCGAAGGGCGAGGTCGACGATGAAGTCGTTGAACATCTGCATCCTGGCGAAGCAGACATTGCCGTTGTTCTTGTCATCGGCCGAGCGGAGCAGGTTAAAATCCCCACCCACCACCACGGGAAGGGTGGCGGCCGAGATCTTACGGTGAAGCTCCGCAAGGAAGGCCGCCGACCGACTATGGTCGGCAGGACCGTAGACAATGATGATCTCCCATTTGAAATTGAGGGATCGCTCAAATAGCTCCATGCTGACAAAGAATTCTCCGCGGTCCATGCTACCCACCTCGAAAGTGGCATCCTTCACGCCTAAAAGGATGCCACCCGAGTGGCCTGAGTTCCCACTAGAAGGGAGCCAGTGCCACGCAAAGAGGTGGGAGCTCAATCTATCAAGCTCAGGAAGCGAGAATTCGCGACGCATGGTCTCCTGAATAGCAACGATGTCAATGCGTTCGTCGCGCATGTACTCCACGAGGTGGCGGCGGCGGCCATCATGGCCGAAGCCGCGAATGTTCCAGAAGAGGGCCCGCATTAAGGGGCCATCGGGGGGCTGCTTGACCCCAAGACACGGGAGGCGCTTTGAGCGCGGAGAGCGGCAGTGCGAGAGCGGGTACGGCCACGGATCTCCACCGGAGGTTGGGGAGCCGGGAGCCATGGCCGGGAGGCCGGAGGAGGAACTCCGTCCGCTGGGGGGTCCGAGGGAGGAAGGAGAGCAGCCCGGGCCTCCGCAAGCTTCCCTTCGAGGATCTCGCGCGCCCGAATGGCAGCAATCTGAACTAGAGGGGGGCCAACCTCCCCCCTAAAAATAATCGCGGAGTCGGAGGCCACCTTGACGAGGTTGCCCAGAGGGATAGATTCTAGAGCAGAGAAGGAGCAAGACGACGAGAGGGAGGGATGGGGGGCGTACCTGGCTCCAGGTTACGAGCAGCAGCGTGGATCTCCGCCCGCTCGCGGATGGGCAGGTCGGGATCCCTCTGGGTGGGCCGCATCCAGCCGCGCACTCCGACGCGAGGACACCACCGGGGAGGAGGTCGACCTGCCGCGGCGGGAGTACGCCGCCGAGCGGGGGGGAGGAGGCTGGGCCGCCAACGGGGTGAGAACCCGGGTCTCCCCCTCCCGCAGGGCCAGCGGAGGCGGAGATGCCATCTGGGCAGTCTCGCCGCCGCCGGAGGAGAGCGGCACGGACAGGGGCGGATCTGCCGGAGGAGGAGGAAGCAGAGGCGACGATGCAGGCGGGGGCGACGGAGTCGGAGCAGGCCCGTCCAGCAGGGGGGAGTACGCGGCCACGGCACCCTCGGCGCCACAGGAGGGGAGCAGGCCCGAAGGTGTGCAGGCGGCCGGGGAGGGGGGGTAGCTGACGGGGCGGACATCTCCTCCGCCGGCGCCGCCGCAACCACGGGGAAGGAGGGGCCGTCGCCGGTCCCATCAGTCGAGGTCGTCCCAATGGCAGGAGACGACAGGGGGGAGCGCGGGGAGGAGGCGGGGTAGACCACCATGCCTACACTGGAGATGTCACTCCCCTCGGAGGAGGAGATCGCGCGAGAGCGGAATCAGCAAGCAGCGGGAGGAGGGCGACCTTACGTCCCTGGCCCCCGGTCGGCGGGGGGGGGGCGAAGGAGTCGGGGAGCGGGAGTCCTCCGAGGCCCCCTCCTCGTCCGAACGGCGGGGGTGGTGACGGCCGTGGTAGTCCCCACCGGCCCCCGGGTTGCCACCGAGGGGGCCAGTGTCGAAGGAGCGGGGGCGCCCGATGTGGTTGGGGGGCTCGGGGGCGATCCTGAGGTCGAAGCCCTGGTCGTTGAAGAAGACCCGAACAGACGCGCGGAGCTTGGTGGAGTCAAGGCACTTCACCTTGACCCGGACCTCCTCCTCCTTGCGGAGGGAGAGCTCATCAACCGCCACTACCTTGCCCAGGAGGCGGGACATCTGGCGGATGACGAGCTCAGACCTCGCCACATCAGGAAGGCCGGAGATGAGGATCCAGGCGGTGTCGAGGACGGCCACAGCCTGAGCGTCCAGAATGGGCTCGGAGATCTGAACAACCAGCTGGTTGAGGGCGAGGGTGATCCGGCCGCTACGCGTCGCGTAGCCGTAGCTGACCGAGTCGGGGAAGACGACAGAGAAGATGTGACTGGCGGTAGGGGTGACCACCCAGTCCCACTGGCGCCGGTAGAGGTGGTTGAGCTCCGCCTCAATCATCTCCGGGGATGCCACGCCATCCACGACAGTGACAATCGCCTGGAGGGAGGGAGACGGCGGGGGAGCATCCGGAACCTCGAGGTGGAAGAAGCCCAGCCCCTCGATCCCGTGCCCATACATCATGAGCTCGGAGACCACCGGTCTATCCGGGCACAGAATGGCCGGGTGGCCCGGGTCCTTGCAGAGGTAGCATCACTGGGGGTTGGAGCAGGCGACCTGAGAATGCCCCCTCACCCCACAGTTGAAGCAGGGGGGGCGAGGGAGGCCGGAGACGGGGCCCGGCGCGGGAGTGGAGCCAAGGTCCGCCGGAGGCGGCACGGCCGGCGCGACCCGCACCCCGCGTCGCTTCTTCTTTTTGGCCGGGCCGACCCGACCGCGCATGGGGCCCCCACCGGGAACCGGCGCCGGGGCCGAACCCCCAGCGGAAGCGGCATGAGGAGGGATGTAGCGGGGGGCTTCGGCCGGGGTAGGGAGGAGCCCATCCCGGGGGGGCGGGCTGCGCCGCGCGGCGCGGGGGGAGAGGGCGAGCGGGCCCGGCGAGAGGAGGGCGAAGGGGAGCGCCGGGCGACCACGCCGACGCCTGGGACGCCCGAGGAGACCGAGACCAGCCGCGGTCGTCCCGGCGCGGAGGGGAGCGGCGGCGGTCCCGAAGCTCGCGGAGCTCCCGCCGGAGCTCCTCCTCACGCCGCAAGCTGTCCGGAGAGGGGCGGGCCGGTTCCCGAAGAAGCTCGCCGGCCTTCCTCTTCTCGCGGGGGGTGGAGTCGGCCCACTCCCGCGGCATGGCGAGTATCGGCGAGGCCAAACGAGACGGGGGAGGGAGGGGGAAACCGCAGCGGAGGAAGGAAGGGGAGGCTCAGCCCTGCCGGGCGGGGATCGCGGAGGCGACTGCAAGGGCGCGGATCAAAAGGGAGCGAGGGAAGGGAGGCAGGGGAGGCGGCGCAAGTCGGGGGGGGGGGGAGGGGGAAACCGCACGGTGGCCAAATCGATGGGAGAGTCGGCACCGTGGGCCTAGGGTTGCCAGGAGGCCGGCCCAGCAGGGGTGGGGAGTGGAGGATCCGGTTGGGCCGAGTCGAGGCAGGCCTAGGGAGGCCCAGCAGAGAGCCAGGCCGCCTCTCCTGCCGGCCCGGGCCAGGGCCCAGAAGGCCCTCCACCCGAGAGCGGCGGCCCGAAGGCCCAGCACGGACGGGGCAGGGCGGAGAAACCCTACGGCCGCCGGCCGAGGGCGCCGCCGCCGGAGCAGGGCGGCAGGGGCTGGGGAGAGGAGGCGGCGGGCCCAGCCCTTTGCACCGGAGACCCGAGGTCCCAAATGGTCAATGAAGGGGCGGTAGGGGGGGCGAGAAGGCCAGCTCGGGGAGCATCGGAGGAGGAGGAAGATGGCGAGGGGAGGCGGGGGGGACCCGGCGGCCGAGGCAACCCGCCGGGCGGCGCCAGAGGAGCGGGCGGCGCCAAGTCGAGCGCCACCACGCCTAACAGCTGCGCGCGGCGCCGGGCGGCCAGGCCAGCCAAGGCCCCGCTTTGGGAGGGTTGCCGGAGCGGGCACCTAGGAGCCACGGGGGAGGCCGCGGCCGGCGCGCGCCCAGGCTCTGCGCCCCGGCCGACCGGGAAGGGACCGCGACTGGCTGGCGGCGCGCTGGGTCGGGCGGCGAGGAGGGGGAACGGGGTCGTCGGCACACCTGCCAGAGAAACGGTCCGCGACGGCCGGGCGGGCGGCGGCGGCGGAGGAGGCCGACACCAGCAACGGGGTACGGCCGGAGCGGGGGGGGCGCCAGCGAGGAGGCATGGGAGCAGCAGGGCGCGTCCCACGAGCCGCCCCATCGTCTCCACAAATGAGACTGTAGCAGTTCCCATCGTCATTGTGGAAAGTAATTCTACTAGAGCGCACAACCTATGTACATTGCTTGTGTACATGGTATGCTGATATGAACCTAGCAAAGACTTATTCTCGATTTTCGAGTTAGGTGTGCAGAGCTAAAAAAGTTATTTTTATTTTTGAATAATAGTAATTTTCCGTCTCTCTTTTCATGCTTATATAGGAGTGTTGTTACATTAACGTCTGAATTCCATGTGATCCCACAACCATGTTGATTCCATGCAGTTCAGTAATGCCATCAGAAGCACATGTGCATCCATATATTGTTCTGAGCATCCCCTCCTTCAATGAAGTAGCTCCCTAATAGACGTTTGGGTCATATCAATTTAAGGCAGTATGTATTTTATTTAGATGACCTTATTTCCAGAACAAAAAGCATTCACATTTATAGTCTCTTATCACATTGAGAAAAGTCCACTTTACAACCCTCAACTAACCATATAGTTTAAGTACCCCCCTCAAATTTTTCCACACCTCCAACTTATCAAACCTTTCAAAAGACCCCTCCCCACCTTGACCCCGCCGAAAGCTGTTTCTTTTCCACATGTGTGACCGGTTTTTACTAGTTGACTATCTTATTTTTGTTGCCACGCCAACTTGGTGATCTTTTTTGGGTCTCCTCTCTATCTCCCGTTCCTATCCCCGAGCCATCTATCTCTTTCCCAACTGTGGCACCTCTTCCATCGACGCGCGCGCAAGATAGTAGATACAGAGGGTTCAGCATGTGCGTTCTTTACTCGAAGGGGGGAGCCACTGCGTCGCCCTTTTGATTTAGTTCAAAATGTGTAACTAAAATACCATTAGGATGCTGTTAATTGTTTTTATGAGTTTATTAATCTCTGTTAAGTTTCATAAATTTTGTTCAAATAAAGTGCAAATTCTTAATACAGAACAAGTCTTACTGATCCGGACACTAGCGAACACAAATAAAATCACTAATATCACCTTTTATATATGAAAAAGGAAGTAATGAGCTGCCAAACCTTAGATGGGAAGTCCTTTCAGATTTGACCATCATTAAATTAACTTGTTAATATTACCCACACGCCACGTATAATAACTTAGCATCACCGATACAGTACTAGTAGCTAGCATATATACCAGCTTAGCTTCACCTATATAATACAAGCATTACCTATCGATGCACTGGGAGCATACATTATAAATGCACTACAGTAAGTTGCATCCAAGTTCCCCATGCCTTGACAACTAACGTCTTTTCAAGGATGCACTAAAATGCTTAGGTTAGGCAGAGTAGTATGGCATCCTGCTGCTGTTATGCCCTCCATCAAACAGTTGCCCATTCGGATGCTTGATACGGTCACTACATGCGTGACAACGCTCGTAATCCATGCCATCACTCCTCTTGTGATCAATCTTTCTAAATATCTCGTGGCACCCACCTACAACGCGACAACATCAATCACCAACCCTCAACAGATATTTAAATATGAAGATCATGGTCAGAAAAAAATATAACTACATGCAAAATATCATGCTAAGCTTTTTCATTTATTTTCTTGCAAAAGGTCATCCAAGTGATGCTTTGTGTTAACTTAGTAACAGAGTTCAACCTTTGCACACACAAATTTGATGAACATAACAGGTTATTTTGTTACTGGTGCAGCAATGAGCCAATGACCAATACATATATGTCAACAGTATAAAACTGAGGCCTACTATTTCGTATGTATGGAGTAAAACATGTTAGTTTGTCTATTGATACAACAATGACAAATACATGTATGTATGTCGCAGTAATAACGCCGAGGCCAACTATTTCGTCTATGTCCAGTGAGACTCTCATATTTCAATGCAATAGAAACACCCACCAGATCCCGCAGTCTCCGCGGGCTCTTCGCGGGTTTCTTGGCCTTGCGGGGTACTACCGGAAGTTCATCCGGGAATTTGGCCTCATCGCGGCCCCGCTCACGCGCCTCCTCCGCCGCGACGCCTTCTCTTGGGATGAGGAGGCCACTTCAGCATTCGAGGCCCTCGAGGGGGCCCTTACGATGGGACCCGTACTACAGATGCCGGATTTCGACCTTCCCTTCACCGTCGACTGCGACGCCTCGGTCTTGGGTTTGGTGCGGTCTGCATCGTATGATGGACCCTCGCCTTCTTCAGCCGTCCCTTTGCTGCACGCCATCTTAATTTGGCGGCGTATGAGCGTGAGCTTATTGGGTTGGTGCAGGCAGTACGCCACTGGCGGCCTTATCTTTGGGGTCGTTCTTTCCGGATCCGCACGGATCACTACAGCCTCAAGTTCATGCTGGATCAGAGGCTCTCGACGGTCCCTCAACACCAGTGGATCAGTAAGCTCTTTGGCTTTGATTTCACCGTCGAGTATCGGCCGGGTCACCTTAACACCGTCATCGACGCCCTGTCCCGGCGTGACGCCGATGTGGACGATGGCGCGGCGGAGGGGACAGCCTTCTGCATCATCACCGGGCCCTCGTTCACCCTCTACGCCGACATCCGCTGCGCGACCGCGACCGCGACCGACGCCCTCCTCTTGCAGCAGCAGCTGGCGGCGGGCGAGCTGGACGAGCCGTGGCGCCTCGCCGATGGCCTGCTTCTCCACGGGCGCCGCATCTTTGTTCCAGTGCACGACGATCTTCGTCAGCAGGTGCTGCGTCTCGCCCACTCGACGGGCCATGAGGGCGTGCAGAAGACTCTCCATCGACTCCGTGCCGACTTCTACATTCCAGGTGATTGTGCCTTGGTCCGTGATTGGGTACGGTCTTGTGTGACGTGCTAGCGCAACAAAACGGAGATAGTGCGGCCAGCTGGCATGCTTCAGCCCTTGGAGGTTCCATCTCAGGTTTGGGCAAACATCTCCATGGATTTCATCGAGGGCCTTCCCAAGGTGGGCGGCAAATCCGTCATTCTCACAGTGGTCGACCGCTTCTCCAAGTATGCTCATTTCATCTCCCTTGGCCACCCATATTCAGCGGCATCTGTCGCACAGGCCTTCTTCGATGGCATTGTCCGTCTCCACAGGTTTCCTTCTTCGATTGTCAGTGATCAGGATCCTGTCTTCACGGGCCATGTATGGCGCGACCTTTTCCGGCTGGCGGGCGTGAAGCTCCGCCTGAGCACTGCCTTCCACCCTCAGACGGACGGCCAGTCTGAGATTGTTAACAAGGTGATTGCCATGTATTTGCGTTGTGTTACAGGTGATCGCCCTCGTGCATGGGTGGACTGGCTCTCGTGGGCGGAGTACTGCTACAACACCTCTTTTCACTCCACCCTTCGTGCTACGCCCTTTGAGGTGGTTTATGGTCGGCCGCCCCCGCCGATCCTACCGGTGGATGCGGCCTCGGCACGGACCGAGGCGGCCGAGGCTCTTCTGAGGAGCCGTGATGAGATGCTTGCGGAGGTCCAGCAACGACTTCTCCAGGCCCAGCAGTTGGACAAACGATACTATGACGGCCACCATCGCGAGGCGGAGTTCGCGGTGGGAGATTGGGTCTGGCTGCGTCTACTTCACCGCTCTACGCAGTCATTGGACCCAAGCGCACGGAAGAAGCTCGGTCCTTGTTATGCCGGTCCCTTTGCTATCCTGGAACGCATTGGGAAAGTGGCGTACCGTCTTCAGCTTCCGGCCGGCGCGCACATTCATGATGTCTTCCACGTCGGGCTGCTCAAGCCATTCCGCGGTGATCCACCCGCGGCACCGCCGGCCCTTCCGCCGGCCTCGGACGGACGTCTCCTTCCTGCACCGGAGAAGGCGCTCAAGGCCCAGCTGCGCCGAGGCTCCTGGTACGTGTTGATTCGGTGGGCTGGACTACCGGAGGAGGACGCTACTTGGGAGCAGCGCGAGGAGTTCCACCAGCACTACCCCGACTTTCAGCTCGAGGACGAGCTGTTTGCGCAGGCGGGGAGAGATGTTATGACCGGCCAGGTCTATGGCCGCCGTGGGCCCACTGGGCAGGCTTAAGGCCCAAGTTATCTTAGGTTTATTTTCAGATTATGGTTATATATACAAGTTGTAAAATTATTTTGAGAATTAAGCAATAAGACTATTCTATTGCCCGGCTCCCAGAGGAGCCGGAACCCTAAACCCTAGCCGCCTCTCCCCTGCGCCGCCGCCGCCCAGCCGCAAGGACGGCGCCTCGCCGCCTGCCGCCGCGCTCTAGCCCTCGCCCAGCTCCCTCCTTCCCCTACTGCCTACGGCCAAGACCGGGCAGAACCCTAGCTCCTAACAACTATACATAGGAAATTAACAGCTTTACCATATAAAAAATAAATTGAGAGGATTGAAATACATACCATAACAAGAATCATCATCAATGGTGTGCACACGCAGCACACGCATAGGCTGAGCCCTTGCATATGCTTCAAGGCTCGGAGTATGCATAAGCTCAGCAAAGAATAACCTCTTGGTCTTTGAATCAGTGTCTGCGGCAGTCTGCTTCCGAGGAACGGCGGTGAAATTAACATGGCCATAAATGTCCCCAGACGACTCAGAGAAGCAATTCGATAGCAGAGTTGTGGCCAACTCAAACTCACTCTGTTTGTAACATTTTTCGAGAAAATATCGCGAGCAAGTTAAATAATACAGTGCAAGAGAAAATGAGATGGCAAGAAATTAATGATCTATAAACTGACCGTTTTGTTCTTCTCATTGTAGTGCGCCACAGCAAGTTCAGCAAAGTCTTTTGCTTGCTGGCACGGCTGGCGATCAGGAAATCGTGCTAGTATTTGTGCCTCCATGCCCTCGGCGGTCAGGTGTTCATCCCTGCAGGTACAGTGGGTCATCAGTGATAAAAATTGGAAGCAGAGATCAGATTTTTGTTTTGACAGTTGATAAGGATTAACTTGTAGGTAGATGGAGTCCTTGATTAATTACTTTGTGTCGCTGAATTGTATGGGGTTGAAGAAGGTGTTGTGGAGCGTGGACTTGGCGATGAGACGCATGGCTGGGCCCATCTTCTTCTTGAAGGCGTGGAAGTCGAGCCTGTCCTCCTCCGTGAGCAGATCGCAGTCCTCCTCGCGCATCTTCTCTATGAACTCGGCGTTTTTCAGCATCGACAATTCCGCTTCTTCCGCCGTTTCACTCGGCGTGAAGGGGTGGGCGCGTGGGATCCTTCTCCACCTCCCGCGAGTCCTCTTCCTCGCCGTCGTCGCGGGGGTGGATGAGCCCTCGGCCGGCGGTTCTCCTCCTTGGCGATCCATCAACTCCGACCAAGACGCGTGGCGCAGAGTCGACGACCTCTCGGCCCGCCAGTAATAACGATTCCTAATATACGTATTTTTCTAGACAAATAACGATTCCTAATAGGAATCAACTACGGGTGGGCAACAACGGCCCAGCCATTAGTTGTTTCCAATCCGGTCGCTGGTCGGTCGGTTCAATCTGGTTTTCTTCGTCATTTTCCCTTTTTGTTTTTTTGCTGTTTTTTCTGTTTTTCAATTTTCTACTCCGTCCGTTCTTGAATAAGTGTATTCATTTTGTACTAACTTTAATACAACTTTGTACTCAAGTTCAGATACTTATTTTGGGACGGAGGGAGTTGTTATATACTTTCAGTTATATTTGGTTATTATTATTTTTTCTTCTTTATACTTTGATTTTCTTTATTTCTTCGTTTTACTTTATGATTTTTTATCTGTTTTCCTTTTGTTCTTTTAACATGTCTACTTTTATTTCTTCTTCCAACACATGTTTACTTTTTCATACACATTCTATGTTTTACATATATGTAAAACAGTGTTTTATATACATGTAACATTTTTAAATACATGTTTAACATGTTTACAAAATTATGTTTTGAATATTTTTCAAATACGTCTTAATTTTTTCAACTACATGTTGATTTTTTCTAAAATGATAAATAGCATTGGTTTGAACTATGCAAACATTTTTGTGCATTGTACAAGCTCTTTTTGAAAAATATCACGAATACATTTTTCAAACCTGTGCAGATTTTTTTAAGTGTGATGTACATTTTTAAATTTACATAAAATTTTCTTTAAATACATGAACAATTTTCTATATTGTATATTTTTTAAAAAATTTTACCTACATTTTTTAATTGTCACAAACATTTTTTCTACACATGATTAGCCATTTTTGGTTCAATTTCTGCAGAACAAAAAATGTCTAATCATGTGTACAAAACATGTCTAAAAACATCGACAGCGGCCTGCCACGCCGCCCCTCTAGCCCTGCAGTCCCGGCCACCGTCCGATCCGACAAACAGATCAACAGATTGTTTTCATGGGGAAGTAGATTTTAAGGTTCTTTTTTCATGCCGGTTCCTGTGCCTGGAGGCGTTTTGTTTCTGTTTTCCTCACTCTCCCTTAATTTTTGCTATTAAATCAAACACCAATTTGTACATGGGGAATCTCATAGTGCAGTATGCTTGGCACCACAGAAGACACACAGATTGATCGAGCTGGCTTGGGCAACGTGGGGAAGCTCAAGTCTAAGTTTGAGGCAACGGAGATGATGATTTGTGCCATGTAGGGAATCTATATGCCATTAATGAGATAAAACCAATATGTGATAAGTCGTGTACAGAGCAAGCATAAAAACAGTTGAACTCTAGGCATCCTCAATAGTTGTGGTTGCCATGTGCTTCCTCTACTACTTCTTAGTATCTCCACCTTTTAACATCAAACAGCTTCACACGGGCAGCAAAACTGTTCTGGGTCTGGCATGAAAGTGGTGAATGCATTGCGTACTTGAGAATTGCGAGGCCATGTATGGGATCAATGTTTTGTGCAATTTATACACCGCTGCCGAAACTCGTAGTATGTTGTTCTCGATCATGCATCATCGGTTTATGTCACTCTCAATGCCACGCTGTAGTTCCGCTCAACAGGAAAATCAATCTGTTCTATGCAGCGGCCCCATCTGCATCGCCCTGGCCGGCCGGGCGGCACAATAGCATCGGATGAGTTACTCCACCTTTCCGGTCGTCGTAATAGCATCGGATGGGTGATTCCACCCGTGTAATTCTAACATGTGAATATCAGAATGATTTGACGAACATGCAGAAGAAAATGCTTCTTGATATTATCGTTCCTTACTCCCACATGCCAACGATCTATGCCGGTGTCAGTCCCGCGCCTCCGTAGTGCAGACCTATGAGCCCTTGTCTGCCGCTGGCATGATGTGGCCGCCTTCTTAGGATAGGAGAGGCCGGCGTGCAGTCCCTGCATGGAGCATATCCAGTCAAAGGTGCACGTCCGCGTCAAGGCCGTCAGGTCCGGGACGACATCCTATGGATTGGACTTCAAAGTTCAGGAGGACAACATAGAGAAGAGTACCTCTAGGGTTTTCTGGAGGATTCTTAGCCCTTAGTGGATCAAACAAAGGACGAGCGAATCATCATGGGACAGTTCTTTTTTTCACCATAGTACGTGGAGGAGTTAATGAAAATCTGTGTGAGTGACGGCATGTGCAGTCGGTGTGGAGCCAAGGCTTCTATATATTTCTCTCATGGCTCTAAATAATTAATAGGGAGATCGCACGGATGATTTTCTTAGTTTTTGGGATAAAAATCACGGATGAACCTTCTTTTAAATCTAAGCAGTCATTCTTTATAGTTAACACAAAATCAACAGATAAAAACGGGTGATGAAAGAAGAACCATGAAATCTTCCTCCCTTTATTATTTGGTATACATAGATAGATATAGATATAGACGTTTGCGTAAAATACATAAATATCTTTATTATATATACGAATATATTTTTGGCCGTGTGTCCTTCCTTTTTCAATATCTTTATTATATATACGAATATATTTTTGGCCGTGTGTCCTTCCTTTTTCAAGACACAAACCTCCCTTTCAGATTTTTTTCGTATATAAAAACATTTTGCAAATTACTTTAACATGGTTTACATACTTGAACATTTATTTCCATAAATATGAATATATTGTTTCAATACATGAACGTTTATTTTGACATACAAGAACATTTTCAAAAAACATTAACATTTTTATTTGCATGATTTTTTTTGCATAATAGGAAGATTTTAACATGTCGTTAAATTCACTATGTGATATTTATTAAAACCATTACGGTATATGTTAAATGGTCGCACCGAATGGCGGCCAATGTAAAACCTTTTAAAGGCGAGTTGGGCTTACTGCTCGCTACAAAAAGAAAGAAGGGGACTCTTTTATAGCTGAAATAGGGGACCCTTTTGGTGCACAAAAGAAATGGATTGGCTTTAGTGGCTTCATGTCCGAGCCCGATTTCAATCCATTGATCATGGGCCAGCGAACAGTTGGAATAGAGTCCTGTAGAAAAAGGTAGACCAATAGTTGTAATTTATGTAATTTCGTTCATGAGTTTAGGAGCTCGAATTTTCAGACTGGCAATTTAGCAAAACATGCTTTCTATAAACTTTCACGAGATTGCCTAAAAAAAGGTACACCTTTGGCATCTTTAAATAAAATGTGGGCCTAGTGATTTTGCCAACCTTGAAATGATTAGTTGTTTGCTCTTGAAAATGAACATCTACAATTGTCTAATGCCATCAAATTCAATCATTGTTGCCCCATCTATTCCTTGTAGTCACCCTCCTTGCCTCCTCAAATTCTAAAAGAAAAAAAAGTTATGCTCAAATTTCATTTTTTTAATTTTGGTTAAATCTGGTCAAACTACTTATTCAAGAAGTATTAGTGGTACTAAATAATTATTAAAAAATATTAGTGTTACTAAATAATTATTTCAGTATTTTGAATTTTGGTCAAATCTGGTCAAACTATTTATTCAAGAAATATTAGTGGTACTAAATAATTATTCAAGAATATTAGTGTTACTAAATAATTATTTCAGTATTTTGAATTTTGGTCAAATCTGGTCAAACTGTGGTCAAACTATTTATTCAAGAAATATTAGTGTTACTAAATATTTTTTTAAATAATAGTTTTAAACTCAAACAGTGAAACGTGTGACTTCATGCTCAAGCTAAACTCCCGAGGGATAATAGGATTGACATCTTACTATTGTGAGGAAAACAACAAGTGCAGACTTGAAACGAGGGGGAATAGAACCCGGAAATTAAGCGTGCTCAGGCTGGAGTAGTGAGAGGACGGGTGACCGGCCAGGAAGTTAGATGATTTAGATTGATGAGGGGTGATTAGAGATTAGGGTTAAATTGAGTAGTGATGAGTGGTGGTGATTAGAGATTAAATTGTAAAATAATTCAGAAATTTGAAAATCAAGAAAAAAATCAAAAAAATTCATTTTTTTTAAAACCTTCAGTCTTACCAACCGGGACTAAAGGTAGAGCTCCAGACAGCAGCCACGTGGAGGGCCTTTAGTCCCGGTTCGTATAAGAACCGGGACTAAAGGGGGGCTTTACTAACGACCCTTTAGTCCCGGTTCCAGAACCGGGACTAAAGGCCCTCTAGAACCGGGACAAATGGGCCTTTTTCTACTAGTGGTGGCTCAGCACCACCCCCACCCCACCCTCAGAGATAACTAACTAATCATGCATGCCTAGGAAGAGGAGCCCTGATTTGTTCTGACCAAGAATCGACGTTTTGTGGGTGACAAGCGAATTTTGCCGCTTCCTTAGCTCAAACTTCAGTTCTCTTACTACCATGCTTGACTTCATTTACAGACTTCTTGTGATAGGTATCGAACTCATGTATTGCCTTTTACCACTTTCTTGATACAAATCACGGAAATGGATGTGTAATGCTATGAATTACATCACAAACTTGTGCTACTTTATTGAGCTCTAGTGCGATTTCGGTTGGCATGAAATATAATAATAATTTCTCCCCGGTGCCAGTGTTTCTTGCAGAAATTGAGCATGGTACCAACCTTCGCAAAATTGTTGTAAGAAATTCATTTTTTCGACAAAACACAAGCTTTTTGATGTACTGATAGAAAGAAGAACTTGTAAAAGCCCTAGACATGTCCACACTCAAAGATACTAGCCCTAAACAGGGCACACCTGAAAGATTACAATATTATACAACTCAAGGCAACTAAGCGGTAAGCACCACCGCGGTCGGTAGCAAGGCTCCAAATCTCTCGCGCCCACCATCGTCCATTATCTAACTTCCACTTTGATCGTTCGAGGAAGCAAGTCAGGTTGTGGTTAGCGTTATCGAAGATGATTATGTTGCAGCCCCTCTAAATGCACCAAGCCACCAACATGATGGCTGATGAAGTGACTCTCTGTTGCAGCCACATAGGGATAGAGTGGCAGCTAATATGGAGCATAGTGGTGGGGTCTTTTGAAAAAAATCCACCGTTCAAATCCTTTTTTGCGTGAAAAACTTCTCATCTATTCATCTGTTGTGAAGGTAGTACAAAGTACACCGTAAAAATTACATCCAAGTCCATAAACCACTTAGAGACGATGACAAACACTGGAACGGGCCTAAGGCGCACCATTGCCACTGCCCCTCCCTCACTGTAGTGGGGAAAACCTTGTTGTAGTAGTCAATCAGGAAGTCTTTGTGTTAAGGGTCTACATGATCAATACACTGGAATAACAACCACTGCAATGAAGAGAAGTATAGATCGGTAGGATCCAACCTTAGACATATGAACACAGATGAGTGAAGACCGGATCCAATTAGATCCTCCGAAGATAAACGTTGACCTAATTCCGCGAGATTCGTCGGAGACAAACCTCTGCATGCCCTCTAAAGACTCTAGAGGCATCACCGGGACAAGATAGGCAGGGAGAACCTTATTCCATTTTCAAAGAGCCACCACACACCTTATATTTCTGAGCAGGACACAAACTCTAACAAAATTCAAAAAAGCATGAAAAAACGAAGTTGTCCAGATGGCAAGGGCTGGGATCCACTGTGCCTCCGTGGCCCTAAGGCCACATGAGATACGACAGACCGACGGCGGTGCCGGCAGAAGGTATGGGAAACCCTACCACTTGGGTGTATGCGTTATTGGATATAGATATAGATCGGATGGTCCAAAATGATGGATGTTCTACGATCATTAGGGCATCTCCAGCCGCGCCCCCAAGAAGGCCTCCCCAGGCGATTTTTTCGCGCCGGCGCCGAAAAAACGGCCTAGTCGCGCCCAGACGCCAAAATTGCAGTTCGGACCTTTTTCCGCCCGGCGGTCACACAGTCCGAACCCGGCTACTGGGAGCCGTTAGGGCTCGGCGCTAGGGAAAAGCACGCCTGGCCCACACCGACAGGGGAAAAGTCAAGTTTTCTTCCCCCGACTCGCCTCACACCCCCCGCGCCCTCGGCCACCACTAGCTATATCCCGGCGACGGGCGCCGGCCTACTCCGCTAGATAGCCATTCACTACTAGGGAAAACCTTATACACGAATGTTACCAGAGCGCTTGTTAAAATGGGGCGCTCTCGCTATTTTGCGATAGCGCGTTCGCGTAACCGCGCTACAGACTAGCAGATAGCGATAGCGCTGTCCCGCGTAAAGCGCTACTACTATAATTGCCACACCGTTCGGCGTGGTAGGTATAGTAGTAGCGCCCTTCATGACAGCGCTACTACTATGGTTTTAGCAGCAGCGCTTTTCCTTCCCACGCCATGATTAAAGCTACTTTCACCTTACCCCCGCCGGCCTGAATTCCCTCTCCTCTGCTTCCTCCCCAATTCCCGACCCGCCTCGCCACCGCTGTCTCCCCGACCTGCCTGCCTTGCCGTCTCCCCGACCCGCCTCGCCGCGTCTCGGTGCCGCCTCTCCTCGGCCCGCCTCGCCGCCGTCTCCCCGACCCGCCTCCTGCCGCCGTCTCCCCGACCCGGCCGCCTCTGCCGTCTCCCCGACCCGGCCGCCTCGCCCGCGCCTCGGTGCCGCCAGATCCCCGACCCCATCTCTCTCCCGCCTCTGTAAGCACTCTCCCTTCCGATCCCTCTCTCCCTTCGATCCCTCTTCTCTTTAGTATGAACCCTAGGTATTTAGTGCTAGTTAGTATGAACCCTAGGCTATTTTTAGTGCTAGTTAGTTAATTACTTAGATGGTAATTAGGGCAGTAGTTCCTAGGTACTAATTAGTTAGTAAGAATTAGGTACTAATTAGGTACTAGAATATTTTTATTTATAGTATTATTTTTAGTAAGAACTAGTTGAATTAATAGAACTAGTTAGTAAGAACTTGTTTCTATTTTTTAGTTAAAGCAATTTTTCCCGCCTCGACGTGGACGATGCCTATCCCGCATCCTCGCTGCCGAGTCGGCGGAGGACTACACCTGCTGACCAGATCGGCCATGTTGGGACCTGGCTCCGCCGGGGTGGTACTGGGAGGCGCTACCTACCGGGGGGCGCAGGTTGGTGAGGAGCTAGCCTGTCGTTGACCCGAACCTTGTTTGGTGGCGGTCGCGTGGGCCAGTGACGATCCAGAGGCTCGAGGACTCCGCGGAGGTGGTGCGTCACCGTGTCAGTGAGGAGGACGCGCACGTCGGTCGCTACTTGTTTGCGTTGGAGCACAGGCCGTTCTCTAATACCTGGCAGGTTCTCCGGGGATCTCACTGGAGCTATGACCCCGTGATGGTGACTTCTCTGTGGGTGTCCACCGCCCGCGCCGATACCCGTCGTGTGCTAGAGTTTTAGTTATATTAGTGATGTTATATGTATGACACTATTCGTGATGTATTAGTGACAATATTTTGAAATGCATGAGATGATCTACTTTTGCTTATTGAATGCATGCTAATTTGAGTCCTATAAGATATTTTGAAATGTATATCTTGTGTTGCTCAATATCCAAGTGGCCGGTCATGTTTGCAGGTTACACCTCCGAGTGGCCTATGTTTTGCCGGAGTGTTGATTCATTTCCGTTCGGCAAATTTCAGGCGCTCGATATGTCCTATTTTAGCAAAGGTCATGCCGGATTTTTCCGTGAATTTTGGCATGACTTGTGCTAGAATATGTAGGAAATATCGAGTGCCCGGATTTGTGTGTTCAGATCTTGGTAGTTGTCTTGATCGATTTTCAGTTAATGTTTTAACTATGAACATAGGAAATGTCGTGACGAGAAGGATTTCGGTATTTGCAAATACTGCGAAGACGAAGCGCTGCCTGTGCGACGGAATCTTCCTAGATGATGATAGGCGCTTCAAATCGAGTGGACGAGAACTTCAAGTGGATACAAGAAGTCACAACGACAAGTCTTTTTTCGTAATTAAGCATGACATCTGCTTTCATTTGCTTCAACTTATATTTTTTACTATTCTACTAGCGTATCCCCTGCCATGCAAGAGTTTTTGTATTGGATAAGATAGGTTTCAGTCATAGTATGGAGGAAAAGAAAGTTTACTTGAAGACCGAGCATGGTTATATTTTCCATGCGAAGTTATACAATTCAGACGACTACACCTATTTTGGATGCAAAACATGGCGAGCACTATGCAAGACTTATGCATTTGAGCCTGATATGGTTATCACCTTTGATATTCGTCCGGAAGATGATATTGAAGGTAATACCGACATCTGGGTCAATGTTCAAATGCGTCCAGTTATACCATTATGTAAGTTTCTCAACCATATTTATGTCTTTGATATTGTTTATTCAAAAATAATTGACAACTAATTTGTATTGTCAGCTTATTTCCGTGCAAGCAAACATGTCCAGCGCTTGGTAGACAGGACGGTATATTGTCCTGGGGCTGAACTCAACTGCGAGGAGCTCAGTCATTATGTTTCATGGCTTGAGGATCTTGATACTGTCAAGACAAATTTTCTTCCTGCATTTAGAAATCTTAGTACTGAAAATGTGCGACCCATAGTGTTCATAATGAACTACGGTCACATCCATTTAGGAAGGATGGTAAGATTTTTACTTTTTATCCTCATTGCATCTTTTCCATACATTATTTTTGAAGCTAAACTTCATTGCTAAGTATGTTACCATACGATGTTCTTCAACAGGACTCCGATGAATGTTGTGCCTTATGGGATCGAGACTAAAGGTGTCATGAGTATTATCAACTTACGGCCAAGATATCCTACAGCTTACTTTAGTGCATTCAAGATTAGCGACGGATGCTTAATAGTGCAAGACTGGACCAAATATGTGTTGGGGGAGCGCAGAGAAGTAATAGGGAGCAGCAACCAGAGACGCCTTCCACGATTAGGAGACAGGTTCATCTGCATGCTCCAACTTGATCAAGGAGGAGAGCTATACATGTTTTATGTTCTTTTACCTAAGAGAGAGCAGCAGGAGTGAGTAGCAGGAGTGATTAGCTGGCTAGAAATGAGTTTCAGGATGATGATGTGCTACACTATTACTATGATGATAAAATAGCTAGTGTTCGTGGTAATGACTATGATGATTATTATTAGCTAGTGTTAGTGGTGATTAAATAAATAATGTTGATGGTAATGACCATGATGACGATTAAATATCTTGTGCTGGCGGATTAGATTCAAGTGGAGGCAATATGTGGTGCACATCGAAAGTACTACTAATCCAAAGTAGATCAAGTTTGGATTAGTAGTATACTTTTGACATGCACCACATATTGCCTCCACTTGAACCTAATCCACCTTCATTTAATACACTATTATGGACATAATGATGTAAACCTCATAACAGCTGGTATTGTACCAATATTTGTATGATGGCGCATAAATACACTAAAAATAAAATAATTATAAAAAAAATACTAGTAGCGATGGAAAGGAAACACGCTGCAAGTAGATAACTTAGCAAGATGGCTGGATGCAAAGCGGCGCTGCAGCTATTTGTACTAGCAGAGCGCGCGTGATGGCACGCGTTATCGCTAAGCAATAGCTGTAGCGCCTTATTAGTAGCGCGGCTTCCCGCGCTACTAGTAGGCACAATACACGCGCTACTGCTAGGGTTTTCCCTAGTAGTGATTCCCCGCTGGAAAATAGCAGTGCTTCGCCACGGCAGCCCCTCCCGCGGCACTAGGCGCTGCCGGCCGCCGTTTCCGGCCGCGGAGGCACGGTTTAACGGCGGGTAAACGCCCACCGAGCGCAAGGTGTTCGACGTTTTGACTGACTCGGCGATGGACTCCGATGAGGAGGAAGAGCTCGCCACGCTACTGGAGGAGGAAGCCGCGACCGACGTCCGGGAAGAAGAGCATCTGATGGTGCTCGCCGCCCTCGCCAGCTGCTGGCGAGCAATGAAAAGCCGCGTCGAGGTGGCTCGGCGCCGGGCCGGGTGAAAGCAAAGAACCGCATCGTCGCAAGGCTACTCTGCATGCTCTACTCCGACTACTTCGCCGATGCTCCACTTCATGGCGAGAGAACATTTCGGCGCCGTTATCGGATGAGCCGAAGCTCTTCCTCAGATTGTGAATTCCATCCGGAGTTCGATAACTACTTCAAGTGCAAGATGGATTGCATCGGCGCTATTGGATTCACCTCCATCCGAAGTGCACGACAGCGATGAGGATGCTTGCATATGGAGCTCCCAGTGATTCACTCGACGACTATGGGCGCATGGCCGTGTCCACCAGCATAGAGTGTTTCTACAAGTTCTGTCGGGCAGTGGTGGTAGTGTTTGGGCCACAATAGTTGAGAGCACCCAATGCGGAAGACACTGCTCGGATCCTAGCCCAGAATGCAGCAAGAGGATTTCCTGGGATGCTTGGAAGCATCGACTGCATGCATTGGAAATGGAAGAACTGCCCATTTGGTTGGCAGGGGATGTACAAAGGCGCCAAAGGCGGTTGCAGTGTGGTGCTTGAGGCGGTAGCCAAACATGACCTCTGGATTTGGCACTCCTTTGGTATGCCAGGAACTCACAATGACATCAACGTGCTGCAGTGCTCTCCTGTTTTTGCCAAGCTCGTTGAGGGCCATTCTCCTCCGGTGAACTTCGAGATCAATGGGCACCAATACAACAAGGGGTACTATCTAGCTGACGGCATCTATCCGAGATGGTCAACATTTGTGAAGACGATCTCAAACCCTGTGCCAGGAGGCAAGAACGCCTGGTTTGCGAAGCTTCAGGAGGCTTGCAGGAAGGATGTCGAGCGGGCATTTGGTGTGCTCCAATCTCGATTCGCAGTTGTTAGGTACCCCGCTCAGACCTGGTCGAAAGATCAAATGTGGGAGATCATGACTTGCTGTGTCATCTTGCACAACATGATCATCGAGAGCGAGCAAGAAGACCCAGTGTCGACATCGAACCATACTACAAGCAGGGGTCCTCTAGCGAAGTTGATCACCAGCTACCGCAACTTGGACTGCCTATCTCAAGATATCGTCAAGAGATCCGAGACCCACAGTGCATCATCAATCGTAGAAAGATCTGATTGAGCACCTATGGAGGCTCAAGGGGGACGCCGCGTGATGAAATACGAGTTTTTATTTGTTGAACTATATAATTTGTATTAAACTATTTGTTGTTGTACTATTTTGTTGAAGTATTTGATTTTTCTGTGATGAAATATGTGATAAGGAATAATTATGTTGATAATTGAACGCCGAGACACGGCGAAACCACGCCGAGACACGGCGAAACCACGCCGAATATGGGCCTATTCTCGCCCATATGGGCCGTTTATTCGTCGAAATTGGGCTGCAAAGTGGGCCAATTTCGGCGCCTGGGGGCGACGACTGGGCGAAAAACCACCCCCAGCGCCGAGTGTATCGCCGGCTCGCCCCCAGGGGGCGATTTTTGTGCGTCCTGGGGGGCCAACGGCTGGAGATGCCCTTACCAACTAAGTATTTTATAGGAGTGGGCATATAACTTCAATAGTTGGCACATTTCTTATTTTAGTATTAAAACTCGCCCAAAGGTTGCCTTTCTCGTAAAAAAATCCATTTGATTTGTGGATTCCTAGTATGCAACATCATTGTTAGATTAGGGAATGCTGATCTCTGGCCCGCATTGGCCTTGTCCGCTGCCGCTGGATCCGATTTCATTGGACAACTCATAACATCATCCATCTATATACCTCGCTTTGCAACTACTAGGATCTTGTTGCATTTCCTCGACCGCAACAAGTGGTCAGTTGTAAACCAACATGCCCTTTTCTGTCGCCGCTCTTTCTTTCTCCCTTTCCTTCCCTCTATCTCGTCTCCATGCCTCCCTCTTGTAGGAACCACCGCTCTGAAGCTGCCATGGCCACCGGGGAGCACCGGTGCGACCCTGCTGACAACCTTCGTCTCCGGGCCGCTCCGTCGCCAGTCGAGGTACCCCACCACCGCTCCCTCCCTTCATCTCGCTCCTCTCACTGTGCTACCACATATAACTACGCGGGCCCGAGCAGTACATCACCACCACCGCCTGGATCTGCTCGTGCCCGACCTTTCTCCGCCACGTCATTGTTCCTCTCGCGTCGCCAGTGTGCGTGCCACCGCCATGGACTAATTCGTCGCCTCACGCCGGTTGATCCTCTGCATCGCGTGTAGCGGAGAGACGCCACCACCCCATGGTTTGCATCCTTGCCTGGGGAAAAAAAATCTGCAATATCACCTCTGTTAGAAAAAAAAAGCAACAAGACTTCTATAAAAAATATTGTTGCAAAAAGTTTCCGCAACAAGATCTCTGTTGCAATGGTGGAGGCGTCATATCGCGACCCAGCCGATCTTTAAAAAAGATGAGCCAGCAACCCATAGCACACCCCTAAATATAATTGATTGAACACGTATACGTGTACAGAAGCCATAGCGAAAAGAGCAATCGGTGATACAAATGCATTTTGTTATTTCACCCCCTCTGAATTTACTGTGAAATATGATGACCATCAATCTTTCAGGCTGGTCATAGTGGGAGTAACATAGGTAGTAACATACATGTCACATAAGCAAAAAAGATGACGTGTCAGGTAATTAATGAAGAAAGAGGCAAATAGAGTAACATACTCCCTCCTTTCCGGTTTATAGGGCTCAAATCTGAAATCTCACCAACCAAGGCAAAAGATGAGTGGAGGAATGTATCTCGTACTTTACAAAACTACCCAAACTAAATTGATGCATTAATTGGGATTAATTGCAGTGCATGCATGCTTGGCCACTAGATGAGTAGTAGCATTACATGCATTGGTGAGTTTCTTTTTAATTCTTGCATGGAAAGATTTAATGCGCCTCGGACTCTCAAAAGGAGATGGAGATGAGCCCTTTAAATTGGCAAAATGAAAAAATTAAGATAAGCCCTATAAACCGGAAAGGAGGGAGTAATATGTTACCATCACATAACGGTTCCCAATGCAAAATGAGTCTACAAAGTAATAAATGAGGTGATGCATGACACTACACATAAGTATGTTACTACCCACTATATTTTTTGAAACGAGGCAAAATATTTGCCATTACCATTGATTAAGGAGAAGAGAATTGCCCGGTTAATTGACGGAAAACCAGGCTAAAACCGATACAACCCAACCCACATGACATGGGCACCACCGGCCATCCTGGCCACCGACATGGGACACAACCCCAACGGCACATGCCATCAGATGGCCACACGCGCAAACCACTGACAGCTCCGACTTTGACGGCGAGCCTCACAAGGAAGATATGCAGGACTTGCGCCGACCGTGCCCTCCGCAAACGACCACCGAGCGCCTGTCATCGTCACCACCTGGATCCGCTCCACCGCAGCTCCGACTTCAAAGCAACCAAGCAACCCACGAAAGAGCACCTCGGACACGCCGGAAAGAACCGACTACCGAAGTCCAAGCCGCGATCCGAGCTCCTCTCGACGCCATCATCGTTGCCAACCAGAAACCAGCGCCCCGCCTCAGCAAACCACGCGGCGAAGATGCCACCATCCACGGCGAAGATGCCGCAATCCACCAGTCTCTTGGTCGTAGCCGGCTCCGAGACGATGCCCCCAAGGAGGAGAAAGACGCGGAGACGCCTCCATCGTCCGATCCAGCGGATCTGAGGTTTCCCTCCGGAGCCAAAGCCGTGGGGAGGAGCACCTCCACGGCGACGCTTCCAAGAAAGATCACGACACCTGCGGGCGCCGCCGTCGCCGGCTCCGATGACGACCGGAGCAAGGATTTCTCCCGGAGACCACCACCCCCACCGACCGCCGCCCACCAATCACCACCCCTGCTGAGGCCGACCTCACCCTAGCCGCGGGATCCCACGATCCACCGCGCCCAGGCACGCACCACCCCCTGGCCGTAGCCGCCGTCCACCACCGCAACACCATAGTGACCACCACCACCGCAGCAACCATCGCATCGCAAGGAGCAGCAGCAAGATCAGAACCACCAAGGCCAGATCCAGATCGGAGCAGCTCAAATAAGCAGCAGGCGAGCAGTAGGCCCCGACCGCAGACACCTCGAGCTCCAGAGATGCCACGCCCGCGCGCCCACCAGCCACAGCGCCGCCAGCGCCAGCCACCGCCAGCGCCCGCCAAGGATCTGTGCCCGCGACACATCCAGAGCCGAGCCGCCCAACCACGTCGCCGTCCACTCCTGTGTCACGACCGAGCCGGACCGAGGCCGCCGCCTGGCGCCCCAACCTCGGCCGCAGCCGACGCTAAGCGAACGCCGCCGCCCGTCCATGCCAGCCGCCGCCCGCGAGGTCCCAGATCGGGACCAGCCAGCGCGAATGATCATGATCACAGCGCCATGATCAGCGCCCACCGCCGCGATCGAACGCCTCGCCGTGCGCCAAGACCATCTCCGCCGCGCGCCAGGACGCCGCCCCCGAAGCCGAGCGCCGGACAGCCGCCTATCGCCCGCGAGATCCCCTATTCCCGAGCGACAGCAGCCAGAGAATGCGCCCCGCCGCCGCCGGCTCCGCACAGGCTTTGCCTGCCGGAGGCCACCGGCGACGGTGAGGAAGAGAGAGCCGGGGAGAGGGGGAGGCTGCGGGGGATGGGGGGCCGCCGCCCGTGTCGCCCCGGGGAAGGAGCGGCGCGGGGGCCGGGGATTACTACCCATTATAGAGGTAGTAACATACTCCCTCCGTCCTTTGAAGAGTGTACTTCCAACTTTGTTGGAAAGTCAAACTTTTTTATGTTTGACCGTATTTATACAATAATGCATCAACATTTATGCCATCAAATTAGTAGCATTAGATTCATGATAAAATATATTTTCATCATATACCTATTTGGTTTCATAAATATTGATATATTTTTGCACAAACTCGGTCAAACATTGAGATAGTTTGACCCTCCAACAAAGTTGAAAGTACACTCCAACAAAGTTGAAACTAGTAACATATGCATGTTACTAATCTAAGTTACTCCCCACTATGAGCAGCCTCATCTCCAATGGTGTGACAAAAGCTCTACTACCGCATTCGAATGCACGAACAACCCTTCATTTCACGGAGTACATCTGGCTTGTGTAATTACTACTGTACCGAGGTTCGTTGACCAGTGTAAACTTCTTCGGCTTCCGAGTACTACTACTAGTACCTCGTACTCCTAGCTATACTAGCTAGTTTCCAGCCTACGGCCCTCTCGCCTTCCTCCACTACGCGTTTAAATAGAACCCTGCAATTCCCAAGCGTCACGCTATTCCTTTTCCTCTGCCACTTTAGTCGCGTGGAGATGGCAGCAGGCGCGAAGGGCGACGGGCCGGCCATCGGCATCGACCTCGGGACGACCTACTCCTGCGTGGCCGTCTGGCGGCCGGTGCACCAGCGCGTGGAGGTCATCGCCAACGACCAGGGCAACCTCACCACGCCGTCCTGCGTCGCCTTCACCGACACCTGGCGGCTCATCGGCGACGCGGCCATGAACCAGGCGGCCATGAACCCCGTCAACACTATCTTCGGTGAGAAGAGAACTATCAACTGACTGCCACCTACGAACTTTTTCCTTTTTTTTAGTGGTAGCTGTTCTGTTCTTTAAATAAATTTCTCAGGTTAGTGGGTTTGTGTGACGGCGTTTTGTGCGTGTGTTACATATATTGAATTATTGCTTATTGAGATGATCCCAGTAGTATCGACAAGATGGAGATGCATGCCCAAAGCCTTAGATCCCTGACATCTCTTATATTCCTCAGTTGCCAAATGCTTAATTAATCAGCTAGCTATTCGATTCCAGCATCTTTTCTTCCAGGCTTATTCATATTGTTCTGTGCCATTTACCACTGTATTATTTAGTCACCCTAAGAACCCTAGATAATGCTACCATGTTGTAAAACCTTCCTACTCACAAGCACTAAGAACCTCTTTAAGTAGCGCGATACTATATGCATGACTAAAAAATGTAGATTCAATTCCCATGTCCACTCAATCCTATGTGATTAAACTTGCGCAAAATGTTGTTTGATTACAGCATAGGCAAACACAAAAAACAACAAGTTTTAAGTCAGTGGAAAACTTTTGGTGAAATCTGCAAACTACTCCCTCCGTCCCATAATATAAGAACGTTTCTGACACTAGTGTAGTGTTAAACACGTTCTTATATATTGGGACATAGGGAGTAATATTTAGGAAAAACAACCTGCATGATACATTTCTCAAATCACACAAGCATATAAAAAGTTATAGGAATCCAAAGTTCCTACGAAAAATCTTGCAATCAATGTGGTCCTGAGAGGGTTTTTATGGAGGATATCGGGGTTGATGTGTTGATAGTTAGGTATGTGCAAGTGCGACATGTTGCAATTTTCATAGTTAATTATCTGGAAAATATTTTTAAAACTTTAAACAAATACTTCATCCGTTCATAAATATAAGGTGTTCTATCTTTTCTCTGATTCAGATGTATAAGACACATTTTTGTGTGTTTGTTCACTCATTTTGCTGTTTGTATGTAGTCGATATTGAAATATCCAAAACATCTTATATTTGTGAATGTATGGAGTAGTATTTTGTGCTGAAATAAATGGAAAATTCCTTTGCTAACTGCATTACATTGAATGTTGGCCAAATATTGTCTAAAATTAATTTCCGTGGCTATACACATCCTAAAAGCAGTATTTCGGTTAGGTGATCTCTAGAGAAGGCTGTCACAAGCTATCAAAAGGTCCATAGGAATTTCTATGATATCAATATTTCACTATAATCGTCAAATATTTATATCACAATAAAATGTACCTATGATATTTCACTATAATTACCCTAAAAAATTCCACTTATTTATAAATCTAAAGCAAAATGTTTTCATTCCATAAATGTGATAAAACCTACCAGCTTATAAACTGAATATAGTAACTTTTATATCGGTAATTGCCTTTGGCATCTAGTTATTAATTTCCTGTGAGGGGAACATATTATTTCCACGGGAGCTGAAAATTTCTAATTAGTACATAGCTGTAAATTCTAAAACTTAGACAGTATAATTAGTTAAGCATACCCATGAAAGATCGTACATTTCTGACGTGCAAAAGTTGAGTGGCTTAATTTTCTTAGGCATCCACAAAACTCTATTTTAGTACACAAATTATTGCATAATTATGTAACCACAAAGAAATTTTTCACAATTACATATTTAACTAACTAAAATCCCAAAAGGAGACCGAGCTCCATGGAGGCCTTAATTTGAAAACTTCAAACTTCAAACTTTTCAGTTTCATAAAATTCTAATTTTTTTTGTCATGTTACTGGTTTGTACTTCGTAGTAGTCAGGTCACATGATGTATGTGCTATGTGATGTAGCTGGTGCTTAAATTTGCAATTAAGTGAATTTAATCTTTCGCTCTCTAGTTTTCTTGATATACCTCTAGCTTTGCCAAATGTACTATACTGAAACTACTGCATCATTTTTTTCTTCAGACGCGAAACGACTGATTGGTCGACGATTCAGCGAAGAGTCTGTGCAAAGAGATATGAAGTTGTGGCCATTCAAAGTCATTTCAGGCAACAGTGATCGGCCGATGATTGCGGTGAAGTATAGGGGTGAGGAGAGGCAGTTCACAGCGGAAGAAATATCCTCCATTGTTCTTGTCAAGATGAGGGAGACAGCCGAGGCCTACCTCGACACCGCCGTAAAGAATGCTGTCATCACCGTCCCAATCTACTTCAACGACTCGCAGCGCCTGGCCACCCTCGATGCCGGTCTCATTGCTGGCCTCAACGTCACACGCATCATCAACGAGCCCTCGGCCGCCGCCATCGCCTACGGTCTTGACAACACGTCCGTTAGTGGTGATGCGAAGACGGTGCTCATATTTGATTTTGGTGGCGGTACCTTGGATATCTCTGTCATAAACATTGACAAAGGCACATTCACGGTCAAGGCCGCGTCCGGTGACACCCACCTTGGAGGGGAGGACCTCAACAACAGAATGGTGGAACACTTCGTGCAGGAATTCTTGAAGAAACACAAGAGTGACATCGGTGGCAGTCCGAGGGCGCTGATGCGGCTTAGGACGGCCTGCGAGAGGGCCAAGAGGATGCTGTCTTCCACGGCGCAGGCCAAGTTCGAGATCGACTCGCTCCACGATGCCATTGACTTCCATGGATCCATCACCCGCGCCCGGTTCGAGGAGCTCAACATGGACCTCTTTCGCAAGTGCATCGAGCATGTTGAGAAGTGCCTCGGCGACGCCAAGATGGACAAGTCACAGATCCACGACGTCGTGCTTGTTGGCGGCTCCACCAAGATCCCGAAGGTGCAGCAGCTGCTCCAGGATTTCTTTGACGGGAAGAAGCTCTGCAACAGAATCAATCCTGACGAGGCTGTCGCCTATGGTGCTGCTGTTCAAGCCGCCATCCTCAGCGGCGAGCACAGCCAGAAGGTGAAGAACTTTCGCCTGCTTGATGTCACGCCGCTATCGCTCGGGATAGAGGTAGTAGGCGATATCATGTCCGTGGTGATACCCAGGAACACTACCATCCCCGTTAGAATGGAGAAGGATTACACGACCAGCGTTGACAACCAGACCACCGTGCGCTTCTCGGTGTACGAGGGTGAAGGAGGGTTGATCAAGGATAACAATCTGCTCGGCATGTTTGACCTCACTGGTGTCCCTCCCGCACCGAGGGGCGTGCCATCATTCAATGTGACATTCGAAATCGAAGCAAACGGCGTCCTGAAGGTGTTAGCGGAGGACAGGGCGAATGGAAACAAAAACAGCATCACCATCACCAACGGCAAGGGTGGGCTGACCAGGAAGGAGATTTATCGGATGGTGCATGATGCCCACAAGTACAAATCCGAGGACAAGATGGAAATAGAGAAAGCGAACAAGAAACGCGGATGGCCAACTACTCTGATACTTCTTGCATTGCCCATATGCGTGGCCCTCGTTTGTGTTTCGGTTTTTCCTGAGCCGTGTTTATCTGGTGACCGTGATTAATCGTCGATATCAATCTGGTGTCTAGTACTATCTGTTTGAAACTTTTGAGTCAAAAGAAAGTTGTGTATCTGAAATGCTCATAACATGGTTCTGTGTAAGCCTATCGGAAACTGGACATCATCGTATAACTAGTAGAAACAATTATTTACATATGCAGTGGTCTGTCTGATTTGCAGCAACGGTACACATAAACCAAACTGGGGTAGTGCAGAGTCGTAACAATTTACTGATGCATCTTGATACTAAACTCGTTTCATACTTTCAATAAGAGGCAAGTTAGAGGCACCTTTCTCTAAGTGTGGTGTTCTCAAGTTGGACTACCGCTTTGTTAAAAAAAAGTTGGACTACCGCATTTGCGGGTGTTAAGGGCATCTCCAACGCCAACCCTTGCACCTTCCGCATGCGTCCGGACAGCGAAAGCCATCCAACACGGGCCTGTATCGCGCGCGGCGCCGTCCGGACGAGATTTCTTCCGCCAACCGGAGACAAACGTGTGTTTGTCTGTGTGTGGGGGGAGGGGGGGGGGTGCTTTGAAGGAGTTCGGACCGATCCCACACCCTCTTCTGACCTCCTTGGCCCACCAAAATACCTCCTCTCTCGCCCGCGCACATTCCCGCCTGGCGCCAACTGCCTGCATTCATGCCGCTGTAGAGCGCGTTGCTCAACATTGAAGACAGCTCAGGGCGGACGCGACCTCTCACTGCCTTCGCCATTGAAGTGGTGCGCCGGCCCAGGCGTCGCCCGCGACGTGTCTCCGGTGTCCGCGCCTGTTTAATGCCGGACACGCATGACTAGACGGGGCAGGATGAATATCTACCACACCCTTTGAATACCGTTGTCCGTCCGTATGCCTCTATTAAGTTGGCTCACCGGCCGAGAAACCCACTCCGATGTCGCGCATTGACACACCCGGAGGCCTCGCCTCACAGAAATCCGCTATATAAAGGCGACCAGGCCCGGCTAACTCCACATTACAAGAAGCCCCTCCCATTGTCCTCCTTTACACTGCATCCACTATGACTGCAGGCGACGAAGCTATGTGGGAGAGCCTCTCCACGAAGATGAAGCACGCCGTGGGCGCCCTTGCCGCCGCGTACCAGAGCCGGCGTGCCAGGCGGATCGAGGCTGGCTTGACGACCAGCTTGCCCGAGGTTTCTGATGACGAGGGCGAGAACACGATGGGGACGGGCTCCCACAATACCACCCTGGCTCTCGTGCCTCCTGTGCACGCCGGCTTCACCTTGGAGCAGTGCGGGTGCACTACAATGCCGCTATGTCGGAGGTGCAGCCTGCGCCAGCACCTTTGTCGACGTTCCAGCAGGCGCAAGAGGAACATCGATACAACATATTCCCCCTGGAGCAGCATCGACTGGTGGAGGGCCAGATCTACGGCGAACGGGTGAGCGAGGAGGCCGTGGTGGCCATGGCCAAGACGAACCCCAAATTCGTCGCGGAGCAGCGTGCCATCTAGGATGCCGTCCGCGCTCAAGCCGTTGCTCGCCAGGAAGCGGTCGCCATGGAGGCGCAGTTGCAGGCGATCACAGAGGAGAACAACGCCAGCTGCACCTCCTATGCGCCGCCGATGAACCATCAGGCGGCTCGTTGGGACGACGACAGCGCCGACGTCACCATTTTCATCGCGGACCTCACGTCCACCGGCGACGGACATGTCGCGGACTCCTCCGAGGATGAGTAGGCCAAGGGAGGCGGCAGGGCCTGGTGTCTCATGTGGACCGGTCTGTCTCCCGTGTTCTACTCTTCCTCGCTGGAGACCGCACCTTCAATCCATCGGTCTTATCGCCCGTGCACCTGAAGACGGCGAGTGGAGGACGACACGGGTTTGGATGCCGGCGCTGCCGCCGTAGGATAGGTTTAGGGTCGGGTCTTTTATTTTGTTCTAGTTTTAGATGTTCAAAATGCAATGAAAATCCGTCTTGTTTGTATGGAATCCGTCATGTTTATAAGAAATTTTGCCTTGTTTGCATGAATTTCATCCAGTTTGTTGAAAAGGAGTTTCAAATATATGCGGCTAACATTGGATGGCGTTCTCTCGCATCCGTGTCCGCGGACTGGATCTCCCCTTATCTGTGGACGGATGCGGGAGGAAATTTGCGGGTTACCGTTGGAGATGCCCTAATGTGCTACCACTATGTGCAATGGTTTTAATAAGTTTTTTACTGCAATGCCACGGTGCTACCAGTACCACAGAATTGAACTTTGAGACTGATCTAGCATCAAGCAAACATGAATCTATATGTAGGGATGAGCAGAAACGGACAAAACTGAATGCTACAACATCAGGAGCGGAGCACACCACCCCCGACCACCGCCTTATTAGAGAGGGCGCTACCCAGGCTCGTCCGCCTAGGTGCCGCACAGCCAGATCAGTAGCATGGAGACGGATCTGTCCGGCGGTGAAGAACAACACCCATGGCCCCGGACCAACCATCCCGTCATCGGCACCGGTAAGCGACGTCGCAGCACAAAGAACAACAGTTGAGTGGAGCCAGCTCATATCGAACAGGGCGCCGCCGAAGGGTGAGCTCCCGTGGACGCCGATGAACTTAGGACAACATGGCGGCAGGGAGAAGATGCATGGAGCAGAGGGATGCCCGCACTGGCATGTTCGTCTCGGATCAGGACCCACATAAGTTCTGCCTCCCGCCGAGCCACAATATTGATTGGTGCACAACGGAAATACACTTTGGTTCCTGGTTGTATATGCACCATATATGGAAATTATTTTTTAATATTTTAATAAAAAGTCAAAATAGGTAAGAACTATTTTGACAAAAAACTTTACTTACTAGTATACAAATTTTCATGAAAAAAAGTTGACTTCACATAAAAAAGACAAAAATTATTTGCTAATATAGGTCACTATTCACACTATTTTGGCCAAAAATTTGTCTTTTTGGAAAAGAAGTCAAAGGGAGATTTTTTTGTGTGAATTTTTTTCTCACGAGTACAATAAAAGGTCAAACATATTTTCAGAAATTTTTGACTTTTTGTTGAATTACTAAAAAAATCATATAAGGTGTAGATGTCCCATAGACCAAAAATCTGCCTCCGGTGCACAAGCTCTTAAGGAAGGGGCAAGCCGCGTACTGGTCCCGACTCCCGACAACATAAGCAGTCGTGGCCGCGGGATTGACGAGCTCCCACTGATGTGTTGCACCACTAGGTGAAGTGCCCCGAAGCCGCCGTCCTTGGAGCCTGCCCGGGATTTGCGGGCGGCAGCCTCTAGCGGTGGTAAGACGAGATGGAGATGGGAGGAGGTTTGGCAGCGTGCAGCGGTTTCCCACGAGTCGCCAGGAGGTAGGCGACACTGTTGGAAACGATTGTTTTGGCAATGCTTCACGATGTATTGATCGGTGCAAAGCGCACGTATATATGGAGTACAAAGTGGGCCATAACCTCAACTATACAAAGACTAGAAGGTGGGTCAGGCTATACAATATACATGCACAAACCATATATTCAACACCCCCCGCAGTCGAAGCGTCGCCGGAGACGCAAAGACTGGACCTGAACTCCTCGAAAACAGAAGTAGGCAGTCCTTTCGTCATGACGTCGGCGAACTGCTACGCCGTTGGGACGTGGAGGACCCGGATGCGCCCAAGAGCCACCTGCTCACGAACAAAGTGTATATCGAGCTCAATATGCTTCGTTCGACGATGATGGACCGGGTTGGCGGAGAGGTAGACGCCGGAGACGTTGTCGCAGTAGACGAGCGTAGCCTTGTGAACATCACAAAGCAACTCCTGGAGCAGTTGACGGAGCCAAGAGCATTCAGCAACGGCGTTAGCCACTGCTCGATACTCAGCCTCGGCACTCGAGCGGGAGACGGTAGGCTGTCGCTTGGAAGACCAAGAGATCAGGGACGGCCCAAGGTAGACACAGTACCCCGAGGTGGAGCGCCGTGTGTCGGGGCAGCCAGCCCAGTCCGCATCAGAGTAGGCGACGAGGTCGGTGGAGGTGGAGGCCGTCAACGTAAGTCCCAAAAACTGGGTGCCGCGTATGTATCGGAGGATACGCTTCACTAGAGTCCAGTGAGAGTCGCACGGAGCATGCATGTGAAGACAGACCTGCTGAACAAAGATATCGCAAGTCGGGCGCGTCGTGGTCGAGTCGCAGGCGCCCACGATGGAGCGATAGAAGGCCGCATCAGATGCAGGCGAACCCTCCAAAGTGGAGACCTTGGCCTTGGTGTCGACTGGCGTGGGAGCATGCTTGCAGTTAAGCATGCCAGCTCGGTCGAGAAGCTCATGGGCATAGCGCTGCTGATGCAGGAAGAACCCATCTGGCCGTCGAACCACCTCAATGCCAAGGAAATAATGCAGAGGACCCAAATCCTTCAGGGCAAACTCATCGCGAAGACAAGCAGTGAGCCACTGGAGGAGCGCGACAGTGGATGCCGTCAGAATGATGTCGTCAACATACAACAGCAAGTTGGCCGTGTCAACTCCGTGATGATACACGAAGAGGGACGCATCGGAGCGAGTTGATGTAAATCCGAGCGTCTGCAGGAAGGCGGCGATGCGCTGGTACCAGGCTCGAGGTGCCTGCTTCAGCCCGTAGAGAGAACGGGAGAGCAATCACACATGATCTGGATGCGTGGCGTCGACGAAGCCGGTGGGCTGCTCACAGAACACCTGCTCAGCCAGGTGGCCGTGCAAGAAGGCGTTGGACACGTCCAACTGATGCACAGGCCATGCTCGGAACACGGCTAGCTGGAGCACGGCGCGGATCGTGGCCGGTTTAACAACCGGGGCAAATGTGTCGGTGAAGTCCACGCCTGCGTGTTACCGAAAACCCCGAACCACCCAGCGAGCTTTGTAGCGCTCGAGAGTGCCATCCGGGCGAGTTTTGTGCCGAAAGACCCACTTGCCCGTGATAATGTTGGCACGAGGCGGCCGAGGAACGAGCTGCCAGGTACGGTTCCGCTGGAGTGCATCGAACTCTTCCTGCATCGCAGCGAGCCAATGAGGATCTGAAGGAAATATGCCCTAGAGGCAATAATAAAGTTATTATTTATTTCCTCATATCATGATAAATGTTTATTATTCATGCTAGAATTGTATTAACCGGAAACATAATACATGTGTGAATATATAGACAAACAGAGTGTCACTAGTATGCCTCTACTTGACTAGCTTGTTAATCAAAGATGGTTATGTTTCCTAACCATGAACAAGGAGTTGTTATTTGATTAACAAGGTCACATCATTAGTTGAATGATCTGATTGACATGACCCATTCCGTTAGCTTAGCACCCGATCGTTTAGTATGTTGCTATTGCTTCCTTCATGACTTATACATGTTCCTATGACTATGAGATTATGCAACTCCGCTTGCGGAGGAACACTTTGTGTGCTACCAAACGCCACAACGAATCGGGTGATTATAAAGGTGCTCTACAGGTGTCTCCGAAGGTACTTGTTGAGTTGGCGATTTCGAGATTAGGATTTGTCATCCAATGTCGAGAGGTATCTCGGGCCCTCTCGGTAATGCACATCATTTAAGCCTTGCAAGCATTGCAACTAATGAGTTAGTTGCGAGATGATGTATTACGGAACGAGTAAAGAGACTTGTCGGTAACGAGATTGAACTAGGTATTGGATACGATCGAATCTCGGACAAGTAACATACCGATGACAAAGGGAACAACGTATGTTGTTATGCGGTTTGACCGATAAAGATCTTCGTAGAATATGTAGGAACCAATATGGGCATCCAGGTCCCGCTATTGGTTATTGACCGGAGACGTGTCTCGGTCATGTCTACATTATTCTCGAACCGTAGGGTCCGCACGCTTAAGGTTTCGATGACAGTTTCATTATGAATTTATGTATTTTGATGTACCGAAGGTTGTTCGGAGTCTCGATGTGATCACGGACATGACGAGGAGTCCCGAAATGGTCGAGACATAAAGATTGATATATTGGACGGATATATTTGGACACCGGAAAGGTTCCGGGTGAGATTGGAAATATACCGGAGTGCCGGGAGGTTACCGGAACCCCCCGGTATGTATATGGGCCTTATTGGGCCTTAGTGGGATGGAGGGAGAAGGAGCAAGGGAGGAGGCGCGCCCCCCCCCAAGCCCAATCCGAATTGGGAGGGGGGCCGGCCCCCCTTTCCTTCTCTCCTCCCCCTTCTTCCTTCTTTCTCCTACTCCGAATAGGAAAGGGGGGGCCAAACCTACTTGGAGTAGGTTTGCCCCCCTAGGGCGCGCCTCCCCCTTGGGCCGGCCTCCTCCTCCCTTCCTCCTTTATATACGGGGGTAGGGGGCACCTTAGAAACACAAAGTTGATCATTGAGATCGCTCCTTAGCCGTGTGCGGTGCCCCCCTCCACGATATTACACCTCGGTCATATTGTAGCGGTGCTTAGGCGAAGCCATGCGATAGGAGAACATCAAGATCGTCACCACGCCGTCGTGCTGACGGAACTCCTCCCCGCGCCTCTGCTGGATCGGAGATCGGGGTGCGTCATCGAGCTGTACGCGTGTCAATAACTCGGAGGTGCCAGAGTAACGGTGCTTGGATCGGTTGGACCGGGAGGACGTACGACTACTTCCTCTACGTTGCGTTAACGCTTCCGCTTCGGTCTACGAGGGTACGTAGACAACACTCTCCCCTCTCGTTGCTATGCGTCACCATGATCTTGCGTGTGCGTAGGAATTTTTTTGAAATTACTACGTTCCCCAACAGTGGCATCCGAGCCTAGGCTTTTATGGTTTGATGTTATATGCACGAGTAGAACACAAGTGAGTTGTGGGCGATATAAGTCATACTGCTTACCAGCATGTGAAAGCACATTTGCTCCCTGGGTGGTTTTGGTAATTAATGACAACATACTTTGTGGTTGGACTAATGCTTTTATCAAGTATGTTTCAGAAGTTCAATCACATTGGCATGGCAAAAGGATCAAGAGGTGGACCCTCAATATGCTAAGGCAAGCATTGGCAAAAGCTCAAGACTCCATTTTGGTTTAGTGATCCAAGATCACATTGAGTCCATAGGAAAGCCAATACTATTAAAAGGGATGAGGTTATGATGATGATCTGTTGCTCAAGTGCTTAGTGATACATCTCCTAAACTATCGGCAACTCTCACCGCCATATACACTCATAAGTAATCTCGGTCCCACCGATATTCCAAACTCACCACACCAAGATGAACCACCTCAGCCATAAAGCCAAACCCTAGAAATCTCGGATTTTCCGATTCTCAACTCGGTCTCACCGAAACTTGAGTTGCCAAGCTTCAGAATCCTTCATCAAATCGGTGTCACCGAGATGATGAAGTCGGTCCCACCGAGATTGGCAAGCTCCTGTCTTTGCACGAATCGGACTAACCGAGTTTGTATTTTCGGTCCCACTGAAAATCCCAACGCTCACATGATTTGAACTTTCGGTCTCACCGAGTTGTCAACTTCGGTCCCACCAAGATTGGTCAAATGTGTGTAACGGTTGGATTTTGTGTGGAGGCTATAAATACCCTCCACCCCTCTTCATTCGTGGAGAGAGCCATCGAAAAGTACTACCACTCCTACCTTACATTTCGAGAAGAGAACTACCTACCCTTGTGTTGAGATCAAGTTGCTCCACTCCCACCATATGAAGCTTGATCTCTAGCCTTCCCAAGTTGCTTTCCACTCAATCCTTTCTTCCACCATAGCCAAATCGGTGAGGAGAGTTGAGTGTTGGGGAGATTATCATTTGAAGCACAAGAGCAAGGAGTTCATCATCATCAACACCATCTATTACCTTTTGGAGGGTGGTGCCTCCTAGATTGGTTAGGTGTCGCTTGGGAGCCTCCGTCGAGATGTGGAGTTGAACCAAGAAGTTTGTAAGGGCAAGGAGATCGCCTACTTGTGAAGATCTACCCCGAGTAAGGCTAGCCCTCCGTGGGCGTGGCCATGATGGAATAGACAAGGTTGCTTCTTCGTGGACCCTTCGTGGGTGGAGCCCTCCGTGGACTCTCGCAGCCGCTACCCTCCGTGGGTTGAAGTCTCCATCAACGTGGAAGCACGATAGCACCACCTATCGGAACCACGAGAAAAATCACCGCGTCTCAAATTGCGTTTGATCTTCTCCACTTCTCTTTACTACTTGTGCAATTTACTTTCCGTGCCCATACTCTAGAATTGCATGTGTAGTATGCTACTTGACTTGTGTGTTATGCAAAATCTGCCAAAATCTGTCCTTGATAAAAGACGAATTTTTATCTTGTCGAGTAGTCTAATCACCCCCTCTAGACACTCTCACCTTCTTCGATCCTACAATTGGTATCGAGCATTGGTCTCCATTGCTTTGGTTTACACACCATTGGAGGAAGATGGACGTGTTCACGCTTGGGAGTGTTAGCCATAGAGTGCCTATTCTTAATGGAGTGTCCTATAACTCGTGGAGGATTGAAATGCTTATTATCTTTAAGATGTATAACTTATGCAAATATGTTGAAACCCCTATGTGCCTCCATTTGACCCCTTGCACCCTACCATGGATGAAGAGCTTGATTTTCTTCGTAACCTTAGAACTGTAAATCTTATCATTAGAGGGTTACCCGATAACTTGCTTAAGCTCGTTACAAACTTTGAGTGCGCCTATGCTATGTGGAAGTTCTTGGAAGAACTTTATCCGGACTACTCTTTGAGAGGTCTTGATGAAATTCTATACAAGACTATTGAATTTGATATGATGCGCCCTAATGATCCCAACTTTGATAAATGCTTCTTTGAGCTTCGTGATCTTATGAAAAAGAAGGGTGATCCCGGTCTTATCAATGATCTAATTAGAAATGCTCTTGTATTGCATTCCGATGATTATTGTCACATTGACAAAACTAATGCAAGTCGTTGTCAAATTGACCTAGGTGTTGATGATGAACTATCTATGGGTCAATATGATGATGAGCATGAGCATGATGATGATTACTCCGATTCGGACACCGAGCTAGACAAGATCATGAAGAGTCTCAATCTTATGGCAAATCTGAGAGACTACATATCCGTGGAAAAGAGTGGATTCTTGATAGTGGATGCACCGATCACATGACCGGAGACGAAGACATGTTTCGAGAGCTTGCAAAGAACGATGGTCCACGCAAGTATGTGACTTTTGGAGACAACTCCAAGGGTAAGGTACTTGGCCTTGGTAAGGTGGCCATATCTCATGATAGCTCTATTCAAAATGTCATGCTTGTTGAATCACTTGGATACAATTTACTTTCCGTGTCTAGATTAGCTGACTTTGGATTCAATGTGCTATTCACCGAAGTAGATTGCCAAGTCTTTCGTCGTGACAATCATAACATGGTATTTACCGGTATCCGTAGAGGTGATCTATATATTGTTGATTTCACTAAGAAAGCCCAACCTAGAACTTGCTTCATTGCTAAATCCGCTAAAGGTTGGTTATGGCATAGAAGGCTTGGACATGTTGGTATGCGTAATCTAGACAAGCTAATCAAAGGTGATCATATTCTTGGTGTTAAAGATGTCTTCTTTGACAAAGATAGACTTTGTAGTGCTTGTCAGGCAGGAAAACAAGTAGGTGGAAGTCATCCCGTGAAGAACATCATGACCACAAGGAGACCGCTTGAGCTTCTTCATATGGATCTCTTCGGTCCCAATGCTTACAAAAGCCTTGGTGGTAACTCCTTTGGTCTAGTTATAGTTGATGATTATTCCAGATTTACGTGGGTATTTTTCCTTGATGACAAATCGCAGGTTCAGAGAATCTTCAAAACCTTTGCGAAAGGCCCAAAATCAATTTGAGGTGAAGATCAAGAAAGTTCGAGTGACAATGGAACGGAGTTCAAGAACGCCAATGTAGACTCTTTTCTCGATGAGGAAGGATTCTACATGAGTTCTCGGTTACGCATACACTCCTCAACAAAATGGAGTTGTTGAGAGGAAGAACCGAACGCTCATAGAGATGGCGAGAACGATGCTTGATGAATACAAGACACCGAAGCACTTTTGGGGGGAAGCCGTCGAGACAGCTTGTCATGCTATCAACATGCTTTATCTTCATAAGCTTCTCGGCAAGACATCATACGAGCTCCTCACCGGTAACAAACCCCAAGTGGGATACTTTCGTGTCTTTGGTTCGAAATGCTATATCCTTGATAAGCATCGTCGGTCTAAATTTGCTCCTAAAACTCATGAAGGCTTTTTTCCTTGGTTATGGATCAAACTCCCACACCTACCGTGTCTACAATAATTTCACCCGAAAGGTTGAAGAGACGGTAGATGTGAAGTTTGATGAATCTAATGGCTCGCAAGTAGAGCAAATGCCTATTGATGTAGGAGACAAGGACCCATCGGAAGCCATCCAAGATTTATCTATTGGAAAGATCCGTCCCATGGAAGTGAAGGAGAGTACCTCATCTACATATGTGGAGCCCCTACCTCACGGCAAGATGAACCTCAAGGCAACATGGAGGCCTCCACAAGTGGAACTCACCAAGATGAGGAAGTGCAACAAGAAGATCCACCACAACCTCCTTCTCCACCGCCTCAAGACAACACCAACAACAATGAAGAAGAAGAGGAAGATGAGGATGATGAGGAAGCTCAGCCACAACCTCAACAAAAGCTATCCCGAGTCCGAGCAAGAGTCAAGAAAAATCATCCCGTGGAACAAATGATGAACGACATCAACTCCGGGAGAATTACTCGCTCTAAAACTCGCTTAGCTAACTTTTGTGAGCATTACTCATTTATCTCTAGTATTGAACCTATGAAGGTAGAAGAAGCACTTGAAGACCCGGATTGGGTGAACGCTATGCACGAAGAGCTACACAACTTCGAGAGGAACAATGTATGGACTTTGGTAGAGAAGCCCAAGGATGATCAAAACGTCATTGGAACCAAATGGGTGTTTCAGAACAAGCAAGATGAAGATGGACAAGTCATCCGCAACAAGGCTCGTCTCGTAGCTCAAGGTTACACACAAGTCGAAGGTATGGACTATGGTGAGACCTATGCCCCCGTTGCTAGACTTGAGTCCATTCGCATTCTTCTTGCTTATGCCAATCACCATGATATTACTCTCTATCAAATGGATATTAAAAGTGCTTTCCTAAATGGTGAAATTGAGGAGGAAGTATTTGTGAAACAACCTCCGGATTTGTGAATCCTAAAAGCCTAATCATGTTTACAAGTTGCACAAAGCTCTTTATGGACTTAAACAAGCTCCTAGAGCTTGGTACAAATGCTTGACTAGCTTTCTTCTTGAAAAAGGATTTGAGATTGGAAAATAGACTCAACGCTATCCACTTAAAAGGGTTGATGGTGAACTATTTGTGTGCCAAATGTATGTTGATGATATTATCTTTGGTTCAACTAACCCTCATTTTAGCGAGAAGTTTGGAAAGCTCATGTCGGAGAAGTACGAGATGTCCATGATGAGTGAACTCAAATTCTTCCTTGGGTTGCAAATCAAGCAATCTAAGGAGGGTACCTTTGTCTCACAAACAAAGTACACCAAGGATCTCTTCAAGAAGTTCAACATGCAAGAAAGCAAAGGTATGAGAACCCCCATGCCTACAAGTGGACATAATGACTTGACAAAAGATGGAGAACCCGTTGATCAAAAGGTTTACCGATCTATGATTGGTTCTCTATTATATCTCTGTGCTTCTCGTCCTGACATAATGTTGAGTGTATGCATGTGTGCTCGATATCAAGCAGCCCCTAAAGAATGTCATCTTAAAGCTGTTAAAAGAATTGTGAGATATTTGATACACACACCAAACTTTGGCATTTGGTATCCTAAGAGGGCCTCTTTCGACCTTGTTGGCTATTCCGAGTCGGACTATGCCGGTGACAGGGTTGATAGAAAGTCAACTTCGGGTACATGTCAATTTCTTGGTCGATCCCTTGTATCTTGGTCCTCCAAGAAACAAAATTCGGTATCATTATCCACTGCCGAAGCAGAATATATAGTTGCTGGTTCATGGTGTGCTCAATTGCTATGGATGACACAAACGCTTAAGGATTATGGGATACATGTGAGACATGTTCCTTTGCTTTGTGACAATGAGAGTGCGATTAAGATTGGACACAATCCCGTGCAACACTCTCGAACGAAACATATTGAAGTTCGTCACCATTTCATTCGTGATCACATTGCCAAGGGTGACATCAATCTTAAGCATGTTCGATCGACAAACAACTCGCGATATCTTTACAAAACCGCTTGATGAGAAGGTGTTTTGTCGCTTAAGGAGTGAGTTGAACATCATTGATGCTTCAAACTTGGAGTAAAAACTCCATTGATGCATGCAAGGCATGAGCCTACTTGACTAATCCTTGATACTTCTCTTATGATGATGATCATATGTCTTGGACACATTTGCCCCCTTGTATTGCATCTAACTCCTTGCAGGTACTTGGATGATCTATATTCCACAAGATTACCACACACTCAAATCATGAGTAATCTTGTCATTAACCAAGTATCTAGCCCTTTGGGATGTTGAGTTCAAGGAACACAATTCCACATATCCTTTTTGACATCTTATACATCTAGTATTTCACTCTTGTCATCTTGGATATCCTTGAGTATTTCCTTGCTTGCCTAACCCATGTAGGAAGATGAACTACACAAGTGGAAATGGTGCTCCAACCTCACATTCTATGAGCACCTACATCAAGTTCACCTACATGAGCAAAGCAACAACAAGCCCAAGGTATGTTCTTCACATCTTTAAGGAGCTTTGCTCAAAGACATGAGTACAAGCAGCTTCACAAGATGTGATCACATCAAATGCTTAATCAAAAAATGGCAACCCCATTTTGAGCTTAAACGATGAGTATGACCTATGATCAAATGTTCTCATTTGACTCCTAAGTCAAAATACTCAAACATAGGTGACCTAGTCGCCGACCCCTATCTAGATGAAGTACATATGTTTTGGAGTGTTTTGTTTTTATTTTCTCTTATGTTCTCTCATTGAGTTTTCTTTAATAAAAAAAACTTCATCTAGAAATCTTTTTCATTTCTATTCTTCTGTCTTTGTGAATATCCTTTTGGCTCTGATCAATTCCTCGAAAATCATTTACAAATTCTTTGCAAACCCTTTGAAAAATTCCTTGCAAAGTAAGCTGAATTATTTCTGTATTTCCTTGGAATTAAACTCGGCGTCACCGACTTAAATATTTCGGTCTGACCGAAAAGGATCTGCCCTAAGTCCATGACTTTCAGACCCACCGATCCATCTTAATTCGGTGTTACCGATTTCTTTCTTTCAGGATATCATCTTCTGCAGATCCCCTCAATGATTCTCTATGCATGTTTCTTATTGCCCTGTTGTGATTCTTAAGGATCCCACTTCTTTCCATCCTCCCTGACCTTCCTAGTTTGCTGTCCTTTTCGGCACTTGATGTCAAAGGGGGAGAAGACTTAGGGGGAGAAGAGAAGATTTAGGGGGAGAAGAAGAGCAATCTTACCTTAAGGGGGAGAGAATCACATCAAAGCTTTGCCGTATTCCACATTGGATATTACATTTGGCATCATTCTTTTGATTTTGCTCTTTCCATCAAACCCCTTGATCTGAGACAACTCAAAGGGAGAGGAACCTTCACAATTGATATCTTATGGAAAGCAAAATCTCTCAGAGTTCATTGAAAATCTTTTTAGCTTCGGAGACATGTTTGCTGATTCAAGCTTGTGCTCAATATGAGACACTCTTTACACATGTCATCCCTGGCTTGGTACTCTTGATGTTCTTGCAGTTGGTTGAAGAAATACTCTTGTGTTATCTAACCTTGTTTTCCCAAGTTTATTTCTTCAGGTACAATGCCAAGGAACCTCAAGGTAAGTATATGCACTTTGCAGAATGTGCATGATGGTGACTTGCTTGTAAAAACTTGTTTGCAAGAAATCACCATGCACATATGCATTATCACTCACTTCTTTTCATCTACTCTGATGCATATAGCCAAGCTGCATGTAGCACATCTTGCCTTTCTCTCTTGTGTGCTTGTGGTAGTCCAAAACCATAATTTATGAAAATCTTGCACACTTGTAGGGGGAGCCTGTGCACTACATGTTTGTCAAAGCTTTCGTGATAATTCTGTCTTTCTTTCAGTAAGCTTTGATGTCTTGTTTTGTGTGTTGCCATCAATTACCAAAAAGGGGCAGATTGAAAGCACATTTGCTCCCTGGGTGGTTTTGGTAATTAATGACAACATACTTTGTGGTTGGACTAATGCTTTTATCAAGTATGTTTCAGGAAGTTCAATCACATTGGCATGGCAAAAGGATCAAGAGGTGGACCCTCAATATGCTAAGGCAAGCATTGGCAAAAGCTCAAGACTCCATTTTGGTTTAGTGATCCAAGATCACATTGAGTCCATAGGAAAGCCAATACTATTAAAAGGGATGAGGTTATGATGATGATCCGTTGCTCAAGTGCTTAGTGATACATCTCCTAAACTATCAAGAACTCTCACCGCCATATACACTCATAAGTAATCTCGGTCCCACCGATATTCCAAACTCACCACACCGATATGAACCACCTCAGCCATAAAGCCAAACCCTAGAAATCTCGGATTTTCGATTCTCAACTCGGTCTCACCGAAACTTGAGTTGCCAAGCTTCAGAACCTTCATCATCAAATCGGTGTCACCGAGATGATGAAGTCGGTCCCACCGAGATTGGCAAGCTCCTGTCTTTGCACGAATCGGACTAACCGAGTTTGTATTTTCGGTCCCACCGAAAATCCCAACGTTCACATGATTTGAACTTTTGGTCTCACCGAGTTGTCAACTTCGGTCCCACCGAGATTGGTCAAATGTGTGTAACGGTTGGATTTTGTGTGGAGGCTATAAATACCCCTCCACCCCCTCTTCATTCGTGGAGAGAGCCATCAGAAAGTACTACCACTCCTACCTTACATTTCTGAGAAGAGAACTACCTACCCTTGTGTTGAGATCAAGTTGCTCCACTCCCACCATATGAAGCTTGATCTCTAGCCTTCCCAAGTTGCTTTCCACTCAATCCTTTCTTCCACCATAGCCAAATTAGTGAGGAGAGTTGAGTGTTGGGGAGATTATCATTTGAAGCACAAGAGCAAGGAGTTCATCATCATCAACACCATCTATTACCTTTTGGAGGGTGGTGCCTCCTAGATTGGTTAGGTGTCGCTTGGGAGCCTCCGTCGAGATGTGGAGTTGAACCAAGAAGTTTGTAAGGGCAAGGAGATCGCCTACTTCGTGAAGATCTACCCCGAGTAAGGCTAGCCCTCCGTGGGCGTAGGCCATGATGGAATAGACAAGGTTGCTTCTTCGTGGACCTTTCGTGGGTGGAGCCCTCCGTGGACTCTCGCAGCCGTTACCCTCCGTGGGTTGAAGTCTCCATCAACGTGGAAGTACGATAGCACCACCTATCGGAACCACGAGAAAAATCACCGCTCTCCAAATTGCGCTTTGATCTTCTCCACTTCTCTTTACTACTTGTGCAATTTACTTTCCGCTGCCCATACTCTAGAATTGCATGTGTAGTATGCTACTTGACTTGTGTGTTATGCAAAATCTGCCAAAATCTGTCCTTGATAAAAGACAAAATTTTATCTTGTCGAGTAGTCTAATCACCCCCTCTAGACACTCTCACCTTCTTCGATCCTGACAGATGTCATACTTTGGTTCGGCGGTATTGTTGGATGAAGCGGCCGGCCGACTTTTACGCCAGACGCTTACGCGAGACTGGTTTTACCGCCGTGCTATGCACACAGGTGACTAGCGGGTGTCAGTTTCTCCAACTTTAGTTGAACCGAGTGTGGGTACGCCCGGTCCTTGCGAAGGTTAAAACAGCATCAACTTGACAAACTATCGTTGTGGTTTTGATGCGTAGGTGAGATTGGTTCTTGCTTAAGCCCGTAGCAGCCACGTAAAACTTGCAACAACAAAGTAGAGGACGTCTAACTTGTTTTTGCAGGGCATGTTGTGATGTGATATGGTCAAGACGTGATAAGATATAAGTTGTTGTATGAGATGATCATGTTTTTGTTGAAGTTATCGGCAATCGCGTAAGCCCTATGGATGTCTCTTTGTTGCATAAGATGCAAGTGCCAAATAATTGCTTTACTTTATCGCTATACGATAGCAATAGTTGTAAGAGCAATAGTTGGTGAGACAACCATGTGATGACACATTGATATAGATCAAGATGATGAAGATCATGGTGTCGTGCCGGTGAAGATAGAGATCATGACAGTACTTTGGAGATGGAGATCAAAGGCGCAAGATGATCATGGCCATATCATGTCACATATTTTGATTGCATATGATGTTTATCTATTATACATCTGACGGTAGCATTTTAAGATGATCTCTCACTAATTATCAAGAAGTGTTCTCCCGAGTATGCACCGCTGCCAAAGTTCGTCGTGCCTGCACACGTGTGATGATCGGGTGTGATAAGTCAGACGTCCATCTACAACGGGTGCAAGCCAGTTTTGCACACACAGAATACTCAGGTTAAACTTGACGAGCCTAGCATATGCAGATATGGCCTCGGAACACGGAGACCGAAAGGTCGTGCGTGAATCATATAGTAGATATGATCAACATAAGATGTTCACCATTGAAAACTACTCCATCTCACGTGATGATCGGCTATGGTTTAGTTGATTTGGATCACGTGGTCACTTAGATGACTAGAGACATGTCTATCTAAGTGGGAGTTTTTAAGTAATATGATTAATTGAACTTAAATTTATCATGAACTTAGTCCTGGTAGTATTTTGCAAATTATGTTGTAAGATCAATAGCTTGCGTTGTTGCTTTCATATGTTTATTTTGATATGTTCCTAGAGAAAATTGTGTTGAAAAATGTTAGTAGCAATGATGTGGATTGGATCCGCGATCTGAGGTTTATCCTCATTGCTGCACAGAAGAATTATGTCCTTAATGCACCGCTAGGTGACAGACCTATTGCAGGAGAAGCGGATGCGCACGTTATGAACGTTTGGCTAGCTCAAATATGATGACTACTTGATAGTTTTGTGCACCATGCTTTATGGCTTAGAATCGGGACTTCAAAGATGTTTTGAACATCATGGACCATATGAGATGTTCCAGGAATTGAAGTTAATAATTCAAGCAAATACCCGAGTTGAGAGATATGAAGTCTTCAACAAGTTCTATAGCTAAAAGATAAAGGAGAATCGCTCAACTAGTGAGCATGTGCTCAGATTGTCTGGGTACTTCAATCGCTTGAATCAAGTGGGAGTTAATCTTCCAGATAAGATAGTGATTGTGTTGGGGAACGTTGCAGAAAATTAAAATTTTTCCTACGGCTTCACCAAGATCCATCTATGAGTTCATCTAAGCAACGAGTAACGGGAGAGAGTTTGCATCTACATACCACTTGTAGATCGCGTGCGGAAGCTTGCAAGGTGATGATGGAGTCGTACTCGAACGTGATTCAGATCACCGATGTCCAAGTGCTGAAAGGACAGCACCTCCGCGTTCAACACACGTACGGGACGAGCGACGTCTCCTCCGTCTTGATCCAGCAAGGAGGAAGGAGAGGTTGAGGAAGACAGCTCCACCGGCAAAGACGACGGCGTGGTGATGGTGGAGAAGCAAGATCTCGGCTGGGCTTCACGAGCTCTTACGGAGGAGGAGAAGTGTTGGGGAGGGGTGGGGCTACGCCTTGGAGATGGGTACAGCAGCCCCCTTCCCCCCCCTTTATATAGGCCCCACAGTGGTGGCGGCCCGAGATCCAATCTCGGGGCGGCCAAGGGGGTGGAGTGCCCCCAAGCCGGTGGGCGCCCCCCTAGGGTTTCAACCCTAGGCGCAGGGGGTGGGCCTAGGGGGCGCACCAGCCCACTATGGGTTGGTTCCCCTCCCACTTCAGCCCATGGGGCCCTCCGGGATAGGTGGCCCCACTCGATGGACCCCCGGGACCCTTCCGGTGGTCCCAGATTTCTGGGAGACCCGAAACTTTCCGATGGCGAAACACCACTTCCTATATATTATTCTTTACCTCCGGACCCTTCCGAACTCCTCGTGACGTCCGGGATCTCATCCGGACTCAACAACATTCGGTATTCACATACTTGACTTCCTACTAACCCTAGCGCCACCGAACCTTAAGTGTGTAGACCCTACGGGTTCGGAGACATGCGACATGACCGAGACGACTCTCGGGCAATAACCAACAGCGGGTCCGGATACCCATGTTGGCTCCCACATGCTCCTCGATGATTTCATCGGTTGAACCACGATGTCGAGGATTCGATCAAAACCCTCAGTATGCAATTCCTTTGTCAATCGGTGCGTTATTTGCCCGAGACTCGATCGTCGGTATCCCAATACCTTGTTCAGTCTCGTTACCGCAAGTCACTTTACTCATCCGTAATGCATGATCCCGTGGCCAACACCTTGGTCAACTTGAGCTCATTATGATGATGCATTACCGAGTGGGCCCAGAGATACCTCTCCGTCATACGGAGTGACAAATCCCAGTCTCGATCCGTGTCAACCCAACAGATACTTTCGGAGATACCGTAATGCACCTTTATAGTCACCCGATTACGCCAGACGTTTGATACACCCAAGGCACTCCTACGGTAACCGGGAGTTACACGATCTCATGGTCGAAGGAAGAGATACTTGACATTGGCAAAGCTTCTAGCAAACGAACTATACGATCTTTTATGCTATGCTTATTATTGGGTCTTGTCCATCACATCATTCTCCTAATGATGTGATCCCGTTATCAACGACATCCAATGTCCATAGTCAGGAAACCATGACTATCTATTGATCACAACGGGCTAGTCAACTAGTGGCTCACTAGGGACATATTGGGGTCTAAGTGTTCACACGTGTATTACGATTTCCGGATAATACAGTTATAGCATGAACAAAAGACAATTATCATGAACATTGAAATATAATAATACTTTTATTATTGCCTCTAGGGCATATTTCCAACAGTCTCCCACTTGCACTAGAGTCACCAATCTAGTTACATTGTGATGAATCGAACACCCATAGAGTTCTGGTGTTGATCATGTTTTGCACGCGAGAGAGGTTTAGTCAACGGATCTGCGACATTCAGATCCGTGTGCACTTTGCAAATCTCTATGTCTCCATCTTGAACATTTTCACGGATGGAGTTGAAACGACGCTTGATGTGCCTGGTCTTCTTGTGAAACCTGGGCTCCTTGGCAAGGGCAATAGCTCCAGTGTTGTCACAGAAGAGTTTGATCGGCCCCGACGCATTGGGTATGACTCCTAGGTCGGTGATGAACTCCTTCACCCAAATCGCTTCATGCGCTGCCTCCGAGGCTGCCATGTACTCCGCTTCACACGTAGATCCCGCCACGACGCTCTGCATGCAGCTGCACCAGCCAACGCTCCACCATTCAACATATACACGTATCCGGTTTGTGACTTAGAGTCATCCAGATCTGAGTCGAAGCTAGCGCCGACGTAACCCTTTACTGACGAGCTCTTCGTCTCCTCCATAAACGAAAACATGTCCTTTGTCCTTTTCGGTACTTCAGATATTCTTGACCGCTGTCCAGTGTTCCTTGCGGGATTACTTTGGTATCTTGCAACCAAACTTACGGCAAGGTTTACATCGGTCTGTACACAAGATGGCATACATAATAGATCCTATGGCGAAGCATAGGGATGACACTCATCTCTTCTTTATCTTTTGCCGTGGTCGGTGGTCGAGCCGAGCTCAATCTCACACCTTGTAACATAGGCAAGAACCCTTCTTGGACTGATCCATTTTGAACCTCTTCAAAATCTTATCAAGGTATGTACTTTGTGAAAGACCTATGAGGCGCCTCGATCTATCTCTATAGATCTTGATGCCTAATATATAAGCAGCTTCTCCAAGGTCCTTCATTGAAAAACACTTGTTCAAGTAGGCCTTAATGCTGTCCGAAGTTTCGTATCATTTCCCATCAAAAGTATGTCATCTACATATAATAGGAGAAATGCTACTGAGCTCCCACTCACTTTCTTGTAAACGCAGGCTTCTCCATAAGTCTCAAGATAAACCCAAACGCTTTGATCATCTCATCAAAGCGAATGTTCCAACTCCGAGATGCTTGCACCAGTCCATAAATGGATCGCTGGAGCTTGCATACTTTGTCAAGATTCGAGGATCGACAAAACCTTCCGCTGCATCATATACAGCTCTTCCTTAAGATGTCCGTTAAGGAATGCTGTTTTGACGTCCATCTGCCATATCTCATAATCATAGTATGCGGCAATTGCTAACATGATTCGGACGGACTTAAGCTTCGCTACGGAGAGAATGTCTCGTCAGTAGTCAATCCCTTGAACTTGTCGATAACCCTTAGCGACAAGTCGAGCTTTATAGATGGTAACATTACCATCCGCGTCCGTCTTCTTCTTAAAAATCCATTTGTTTTCTATCGCTCGCCGATCATCGGGCAAGTCTGTCAAAGTCCATACTTTGTTTTCATACATGGATTCTATCTCGGATTTCATGGCTTCAAGCCATTTGTTGGAATCCAGGCCCGCCATCGCTTCTTCATAGTTCGAAGGTTCATTGTTGTCTAGCAACATGATTTCCATGACAAGGTTGCCGTACCACTCTGGTGCGGAACGTGTCCTTGTGGACCTTCGAAGTTCAGTAGTAACTTGATCCGAAGTACCTTGATCATCATCATTGTTTTCCTCTTGGTTGGTGTGGGCATCACAGAACGGTTTCTGCGCTGCACCACTTTCCCGCCGAGAGGTAGTACTTCATCGAGTTCTACTTTCCTCCCACTTACTTCTTTCGAGAGAAACTCTTTTCGTAAAGGATCCATTCTTGGCAACAAAGATCTTGCCTTCGATCTTAAGTAGAAGGTATACCCGACAGTTTCCTTAGGGTATCCTATGAATACGCATTTTTCCGACTTGGGTTCGAGCTTTTCAGGTTGAAGTTTCTTGACATAAGCATCGCATCCCCAAACTTTTAGAAACGACAGCTTAGGTTTCTTCCCAAACCATAATTCATACGGTGTCGTCTCAACGGATTTAGACGGTGCCCTATTTAAAGTGAATGTAGCTGTCTCTAGAGCGTATCCCCAAAATGATAGCGGTAAATCGGTAAGAGACATCATAGACCGCACCATATCCAATAGAGTGCAATTACGACGTTCGGACACACCGTTTCGCTGAGGTGTTCCAGGCGGCGTGAGTTGTGAAACGATTCCACATTTCCTTAAGTGTGTGCCAAATTCGTGACTTAAATATTCTCCTCCACGATCTGATCGTAGGAACTTTATCTTTTGGGCACGTTGATTCTCTACCTCACTCTGAAATTCCTTGAACTTTTCGAAGGTCTCAGACTTGTGTTTCATTAAGTAGACATACCCATATCTACTTAAGTCATTAGTGAGAGTGAGAACATAACGATATCCTCCGCGAGCCTCAACGCTCATTGGACCGCACACATCGGTATGTATGATTTCCAACAAGTTGGTTGCTCGCTCCATTGTTCCGGAGAACGGAGTCTTGGTCATTTTGCCTAAGAGGCATGGTTTGCATGTGTCAAACGATTCATAATCAAGAGACTCTAAAAGTCCATCAGCATGGAGCTTCTTCATGCGCTTGACACCAATGTGACCAAGGCGGCAGTGCCACAAGTATGTGGGACTATCGTTATCAACTTTACATCTTTTGGCATCCACACTATGAACATGTGTAATATTACGCTCGAGATTCATTAAGAATAAACCATTGACCATCGGAGCATGACCATAAAACATATCTCTCATATAAATCGAACAACCATTATTCTCAGACTTAAATGAGTAGCCATCTCATATTAAACGAGATCCAGATACAATGTTCATGCTCAAACATGGCACTAAATAACAATTATTAAGGTTCAAAACTAATCCCGTAGGTAAATGTAGAGGCAGCGTGCCGACGGCGATCACATCGACTCGAACCATTCTCGACGCGCGATCGTCACCTCGCCCTTCGCCAGTCTCCGCTTATTCCGCAGCTCTGCTGTGAGTTACAAATATGAGCAACGGCACCGTATCAAATACCGGGAGTTACTACGAGTAATGGTAAGGTACACATCAATTACATGTATATCAAATATACCTTTGGTGTTGCCGGCCTTCTTATCCGCTAAGTATTTGGGGCAGTTCCGCTTCGAAAGGACCCTTCCCTTGCAATAAAAGCACTCACCTCGTGCTTGGGTCCATTCTTTGACTTCTTCCCGCAACAGGCTTACGGGCGCGGCAACATCTTTGCCATCCTTCTTGAAGTTCTTCTTACCCTTGCCCTTCTTGAACTTAGTGGTCTTATTGACCATCAACACTTGATGTTCTTTCTGATTTCAGCCTCTGCTGACTTCAGATCGAGAACACTTCAGAATGGTCTTTACCATCCCTCGCATGTTGTAGTTCATCACAAAGCTCTTGTAGCTTGGTGGAAGCGATCGAGGATTCTCACAATGACCGCCTCATCTGGAGGTTAATGTTCACCGGGTCATACGGTTGTGCAACCTGACATCTTCGGATGTGTTCATTGACGTAACTGTTCTCCTCCATCTTACAACTGAGAACTTGTCGGAGACATCATATCTCTCGACCCGGCATGAGCTTGGAAAACTAGTTTCAGCTCTTGAACATCTCATATGCTCCGTGATGCTCAAAACGCTTTTGGAGCCCCGGTTCTAAGTCTGTAAAGCATGCCGCATCGAACGAGGGAGTAATCATCGGCACGAGCTTGCCAAGCTTTCATAACGCCTTGGTTCTCGGGATGGGAGCATCACCTAGCGGTCCTTCTAGGACATATTGCTTCCGGCAGCTATGAGGATGATCTCGGGTTCCGGACCCATCCGTATAGTTGCTGCCATCATCTTTCAGCTTGGTTTTCTAGGAACGTTGAAGTTCATGTTGACATTAGCGTTGGCCATTGATCTACAAGACATATTTGCAAAGTTTTTAGACTAAGTTCATGATAATAAAGTTCTAATCAAATTATGAACTCCCACTTAGATTAGACATCCCTCTAGTCATCTAAGTGTTACACGATCCGAGTCGACTAGCCCGTGTCCGATCATCACGTGAGACGGACTAGTCATCGTCGGTAAACATCTTCCTGTTGATCGTATCTTCCATACGACTCGTGTTCGACCTTTCGGTCTCCATGTTCCGAGGCCATGTCTGCACATGCTAGGCTCGTCAAGTTAACCCTAAGTGTTTTCGCGGTGTAAAACTGTCTTACACCCGTTGTATGTGAACGTAAGAATCCATCACACCCGATCATCACGTGGTGCTTAGAAGCGACGAACTGTAGCAACGGTGCACGCTTAGGGAGAACACTTCTTGAAATTTTGTAAGGATCATCTTATTTACTACCGTCGTCCTAAGTAAACAAGATGCATAAACATAATAAACATCACATGCAATTATATAGTTGTGACATGATATGGCCAATATCATCAAGCTCCATTGATCTCCATCTTCGGGGCTCCATGATCATCTTGTCACCGGCTTGACACCATGATCTCCATCATCATGATCTCCATCATCGTGTCTTCATGAAGTTGTCACGCCAACGACTACTTCTACTTCTATGACTAACGCGTTTAGTAATGAAGCAAAGTAGTTTACATGGCATTCTTCAATGACACGCAGGTCATACAAAAAATAAAGACAACTCCTATGGCTCCTGCCGGTTGTCATACTCATCGACATGCAAGTCGTGAATCCTATTACGAGAACATGATCTCATACATCACAATTCATCATTCATCACAACTTCTGGCCATATCACATCACATGATCAATCGCTGCAAAAACAAGTTAGACGTCCTCTAATTGTTGTTGCATCTTTTACGTGGCTGCGATTGGGTTCTAGCAAGAACGTTTTCTTACCTACGAATCACCACAACGTGATTTTGTCAACTTCTATTTACCCTTCATAAGGGCCTTGTTCATCGAATCCGCTCCAACTAAAGTGGGAGAGACAGACACCCGCCAGCCACCTTATGCAACTAGTGCATGTCAGTCGGTGGAACCGGTCTCACGTATGCGTACGTGTAAGGTTGGTCCGGGCCGCTTCATCCCACAATACCGTTGAGCAAGAAAAGAATAGTAGCGGCAAGTAAGATGACAAGATCAACGCCCACAACAAATTGTGTTCTACTCGTGCATTAGAGAACTACGCATAGACCTAGCTCATCATGCCACTGTTGGGGAACGTTGCAGAAAATTAAAATTTTTCCTACGGCTTCACCAAGATCCATCTATGAGTTCATCTAAGCAACGAGTAACGGGATAGAGTTTGCATCTACATACCACTTGTAGATCGCGTGCGGAAGCTTGCAAGGTGATGATGGAGTCGTACTCGAACGTGATTCAGATCACCGATGTCCAAGTGTTGAACGGACATCACCTCCGCGTTCAACACACGTACGGGATGAGCGACGTCTCCTCCGTCTTGATCCAGCAAGGAGGAAGGAGAGGTTGAGGAAGACAGCTCCACCGGCAAAGACGACGGCGTGGTGATGGTGGAGAAGCAAGATCTCGGCTGTGGCTTCACGAGCTCTTACGGAGGAGGAGAAGTGTTGGGGAGGGAGGGCTGCGCCTTGGAGATGGGTACATCAGCCCCCTCCCTCCCCTTTATATAGGCCCCAGGGTGGCTGCCCCGAGATCCAATCTCCGGGGCGGCGGCTAAGGGGTGGAGTGCCCCCAGCCGGTGGGCGCCCCACCCCTAGGGTTTCAACCATAGGCGCAGGGGGTGGGCCTAGGGGGGCGCACCAGCCGACTATGGGCTGGTTCCCCTCCCACTTCAGCCCATGGGGCCCTCCGGGATAGGTGGCCCCACCGGTGGACCCCGACCCTTCCGGTGGTCCCAGATTTTACCGAGACCCGAAACTTTCCCGATGGCGAAACACCACTTCCTATATATTATTCTTTACCTCCGGACCCTTCCAGAACTCCTCGTGACGTCCGGATCTCATCCGGACTCAACAACATTCGTATTCACATACTTGACTTCCTACTAACCCTAGCGCCACCGAACCTTAAGTGTGTAGACCCTACGGGTTCGGAGACATGCGACATGACCGAGACGACTCTCGGGCAATAACCAACAGCGGGTCCGGATACCCATGTTGGCTCCTACATGCTCCTCGATGATTTCATTGGTTGAACCACGATGTCGAGGATTCGATCAAAACCTCAGATGCAATTCCCTTTGTCAATCGATGCGTTACTTGCGAGACTCGATCGTCGGTATCCCAATACCTTGTTCGGTCTCGTTATCGAAAGTCACTTTACTCGCATCCGTAATGCATGATCCCGTGGCAACACCTTGGTCAACTTGAGCTCATTATGATGATGCATTACCGAGTGGGCCCAGAGATACCTCTCCGTCATACGGAGTGACAAATCCATCTCGATCCGTGTCAACCCAATGATACTTTCGAGATACCTGTAATGCACCTTTATAGTCACCCGATTCGTTGTGACGTTTGATACACCCAAGGCACTCCTACGGTAACCGGGAGTTACACGATCTCATGGTCGAAGGAAGAGATACTTGACATTGGCAAAGCTTCTAGCAAACGAACTACACGATCTTTTATGCTATGCTTATTATTGGGTCTTGTCCATCACATCATTCTCCTAATGATGTGATCCCGTTATCAACGACATCCAATGTCCATAGTCAGGAAACCATGACTATCTATTGATCACAACGGGCTAGTCAACTAGAGGCTCACTAGGGACATATTGGGGTCTAAGTGTTCACACGTGTATTACGATTTCCGGATAATACAGTTATAGCATGAACAAAAGACAATTATCATGAACATTGAAATATAATAATACTTTTATTATTGCCTCTAGGGCATATTTCCAACAGATTGATAGAATTCTCTAGTCACCATCACCAAGTTAGTAGAACTTTGTGATGAACTATAGTATGCAAGGGATGATGAAAATGATTCCCGAGTTTTTCATAATGATGAAATCGTTGAAGGTAGAAATCAAGAAAGAACATCAAGTGTTGATGGTTAACAAGACCACTAGTTTCAAGAAAAGAGCAAAGGGATAGAAGGGAACTTCAAGAAGAACGACAAGCAAGTTGTTGCTCAAGTGAAGAAGCCCAAGTCTGGACCTAAGCACGAGACTAAGTGCTTCTACCGCAAAGGGACTGGTCATTTGGAAGCAAAACTACCCCAAGTATTTGGCGGATAAGAAGGATGGCAAAGTAAACAAAGGTATATTTGATATACATGTTATTGATGTGTACTTTACTAGTGTTTATACCAACCCCTCGGTATTTGGTACTGGTTCGGTTGCTAAGAGTAGTAACTC